>CM053606.1:139818789-139846633 GCA_028646535.1 Procyon lotor | reverse complement strand
TGGTGTATCCTGCTTATTTAATTACTCATTATGCTTTTAAGTATATCTGAATTAATTCATAACAAATAGCCTACTTTAAATAAGCTATTGCATTAGTTTAAATTTAGAAAAACCTCAAAATGCAAGGGATAAGCTGAAGAAAAAGAACAGAAAAAGGATCTGAAGAGTATTTTGGAAGATAAAAAGAGAGATCAGAAATAACAATAATGCTAAAGTAGAGAATTTCATAAAGTGGGCACTATCTCAATTTAGGTCTTCAAAAGCATGCACATATTTTTTTTATTCTTCAAGAACAAACAATTCTGAATTTTCAATATAAAGCCCATACACAATTATCTATTACAATTTAAATAATTACATTGAATTTAAAATGTTTCATTAAAGATGAAGTTTTCAGAAATTTTACAGTGAACTGCTAAGAAGGGCAGCCCTCCTCATTGTGTTTTCCCTCATTTCCTCTTTACCTGGGTGTTTATTCATTTAGACTTGAACTGTACCTGTTCTCTTTCTGAGTTTCAGCTTCTGATTCTTGTGAAATTGAAGTGTTTTATCTTCCAAGCACATCTTCCCAGGTCTTGAATAGCTTACATCCTAATACTCTAATTCTCAAAGGCTTATCTGCTACATTGATATCAGAGGGTCCTTATGAAAGAAACATCAAGGACCATCAGGGTTGACAGTTAGACACAAATTATGGAATGAGGTATCTGTGAGACTTGAGAATTTGTTATAGTCTATTACATCTGGGTTACTCCTTTCAAGTCTTATCTAGGACAGTACTAACCATGAAGTCAATACCACTAACATGCATTTACCACCAGGGTCTTTGACCTGTGTCAGTTATTCTTACAAAGTTGTATTGATGCAGACACTCACATCACCTTAATAACAGCTTATAATTGTCCTCTTTTGTTCACAGAAAGATCCAGTGAGCTGTGAAGCTTAAAGTAGCATTTAATTTCTAAAATAAAACTTTGACCAGAATAATAACACTTCACATGGAATAACAATACTGACCTTCTCTACTGTATGTTTTTTATCTTTTTGTTAGAATAAAGGCAGTTTAGAAATCAAATTGTATTCAGTGCATTCTCTCAAACTATAAATGCCTAAATAAGTTTAAGGTGCTACAAATGACACAAAACATAAATTTGAAACATGTTGTTAAAAACCCAAAGCAATAACATAGAGTTAAAATCGTGTCTGCCTGCAAACTGTTTCAGGAGATGGATCCCACAGATAGCAAAATTGATATTTTGTGATGGTCTCCAAAGGAAGAGACAGGTCCAACATAAAGCCATGGAAAATATAGTGTAGGTAATTTTTAGGTCCAAGACAATTTCTCAGTAATTATTTAAACGCCAGAAGATATAAATATCTAAAGTTCATTTCTTGAATAAGGAAAAAATAATAATCAAACCAGAGAGCCCACATTTTTAGTTGATATAAGACTATAAATTCTCAAAGGAGAAGATTGTATTTAGGACACTTGTAGAAATAATCTATTACACAAAATAAAAAAAGTTTTTGATAGTATATTTAAAACACTATTAATGCAAAATACAACTACTATAAATATATTCACATACTTTTATACTCAGCAGCAAAAATTAATAACGAGCCAATTTTTAATATAACACTGCATTGTGCAGCTTCTAGCCAAATGGAATTAACATCAAATTTGAGCCATTTCACAAAGAAAAACAAAACAAAACATTTTTGACTCTAAGGATACATTATAAAATGTTTACTGAATAAAATCTGTTGGTAGCTAGGAAAATAAAGGTAATGACCATCTTTTGTAATGGTACTTTTTCTCTAGAAAATCAATCTTAGGTAAGTTAGGCAAACTGCAAAAAAGACAGATCATGACAGCACATTGAACATGCCCTATTTACAATTCAGCTAACTGCTCAAAAGAAAGAGAGAGCACAATAGGACCACAATGCTTTCTCCTGTGTGCCTTTAGAAGGCAGTATCCCAAGCATCTACACATCATCCAAGGAGTGATCAGGGTCTACCCACTGACGTGTGCTCCTCATTGTTTATGAATTCAGGAGATAACTTTTAGCACAAAGTATTTTACAAAACACCAATCATTCGCACCTTTTTCTTTCTTTCTTCTTCTTTTTTAACTCCAGGATCATGATCACAAGTGTGTTAAAATAGTCTCTGAAGATCTTGTGGGCTGTTTATGCTCAAACATAATAATCTTTATTATAGCAACCCATCATTTGTTACTTTTAAAATCATTCTTTCACAAGTTTTTTTTTTCTTTCTGATCTTAAAGAAGTTAAGAATGATAATTTTCTTTTTGCTATTTTAATTCAAGTAGGGTAGTGTATTTTTAATAATAACCTCTATTTTCCTTGAATTTAATTTTTATCATTAAGTCAGCAGTATTACTATTTGCTGATAGCTTAGGGGTTATTATTTTAAATGATTATTGATTCTGATGCTAAGGTTTCATTTCCCACATCTTTATATTAAAAGGAGCCTGAATTAAATTGTAAATGCTGGGGTGTCTTTATAGGTTTTGTAATTGACATGGATGCTATAGTGTGTTTCAAAACAGATCAGTAGCAATGTCAAAGCTAAATTCATAATTGCTAATTCCATGTACTGAGAAAAAAAAGAGAAAGGAAAGGAAAGGAAGAAAAGAAAAGAAAGAAAAGAAAAGAAAGAAAAAAAGAAAAGAAAAGAAAAGAAAAGAAAAGAAAAGAAAAGAAAAGAAAAGAAAAGAAAAGAAAAGAAAAGAAAAGGGAGAGGATATTAGTAGCTATCAAGTAACTTTCATAGCTCAAATCTATCACATATGTTATGATCTTTCCTTTACATAGCATCTTGGATTTTGCTTATCCTTCTTTCCATTTTTAAACATTTTTTTAAGATTTTATTTATTTATTTGACAGAGAGAGAGATCACAAATAGGCAGAGAGGCAGGCAGAGAGAGGGGGGAGCAGGCTCCCCGCTGAGCAGAGAGCCTGATGTGGGGCTCGATCCCAGGACCCTGAGATCATGACCTGAGCCGAAGGCAGAGGCTTTAACCCACTGAGCCACCCAGGCACCCTCTTCCTTTCCATTTTTATAATGAAAATTCCTCCAGGTCAAATAACGTGCAAATGGTAATTCCTGATTTGATCCAAAAATTTATCTTACTTCAAAGTCCTGATTTTTTTACTCTAAAGCAGAAGCATCTTTTCCACTTCCTCTTTTTCTTCATCTTTCCCCTTCTTTACCTTCTTCCTTTTCTTTCCCTATCCCCGGTATCCCTTTTTGTCTTATCCCTTCCTACATGAAATCTTCCCAACATCCTTCCTTTACCTCCAGCATTCTCCAGAACAAGAAAGATTTGGGGGTGAACCAGAAAAACAGATGAAAAAAGACTGCCACAAGGAGAACTTTAAAAACTGTTTCAAATGGTCTGTAAGTATAGAAACAAAAAGAGAGTTGAATAAAATAAATCTACAAAAGTGATCTAAACATTGCTTCACCTTAATCACTTATAAAAAATAAACTGATTTATTTACATCAATGAAAAGACCCTTAAAATCATTAAGAACTGAAGTTATTAATGTGTATGTTATCTTTCCTAAAGTAACAATACCCTGGATTGCCAGATTTTCGTCCTGTTACTTATACAAACATTTGAAATTTGGTAGTACACAACACTCAGAATCTCCAAATGCTCCATGCTCTAATTTGTATGCTCTAATGTATCTCCTTATCTAGTGCTTTTCATATGAAATTCTGTAACTTCTTTTTCTTCTAGTTATAATACTATTCATCTCTCAAGTTTCAGTGTCAATGTCTGCTTAGTAGAGTTTTCTCCTATCATCTAGCAGCAACTAATCATTTGTTCCTTTATGTTTTTATTGAATTTTTGCTGAATATCTTCCATATACTCCTCCAAAGCTCCTCTCCTTCCTTCTCCATTGTGCCCGTGTACCTGAGCAACATGGTTAGACACTCTTGTCTCTGGATTCTAGTTGGTATCAGCCAATGTGGAATAATGACAGAAAAGAGGGAAAGAGGAAGAGAGGTCAGAGTATTTATTACCCACCCAACTCCTTTGCTGTGTCATTTTTATTAAGCAAAAATATCCTCTTAAATTCAGTTGAAAACCCCTCTGAGTCCCAATGATCATTTCCTCCCTCTGCCTCTTCAACTCAAAGGTAGTAACAGTGTTACCTTGCCTTGCACACAACTCTGGAAATCACCCTTCATTATGCTCATTTCAATGACTCAATTTTCATTCCCTTCTGCTTTCTTGCTGGGACATGGATACTATTTTATTTGTATCTATAGTGTACATGTACAACATGTTTTAAATAGTTATGTAAACACTAATTTTTCCCTACAAAAGTAAGGTCTTTGAAAAAATCCTGTATGTATTTAGGTCTTCTGGCACATATAAATGTCTTCCATATATTAAGCACCCAGTAAATATTTTTTGAGTTGAGGAAATTTACTCTGAGATGTTTGTTTTTTCATAAAAGGTAAAGAACAAAAGTTCAAGCCCTTGCTTTGGAGGCTAACATTTATCAACTTATGGGTTTACATATGCAATTTATTTTCTTTCTTAAATCACCTTCAGACATTGATGGAATTATGTCAGCTATTGGTGAATGCAGAAAACATTTAATGAAAGGTCATGGCTATGATTAGAGAATCACTGCGTTAAAGGGCACTGAATGAAATTCCATGTTATGTTCTATGGAAGATTAATTTAAATGATTTTCTCTACTGTCAAAAGATATTTTTTTTTTCTGTTGATACCCTATGAGCTTGACTGAACTGTGTGCTATTATGAAAGAAATAATCAGAACAGTTCTGTGATGGAGAAAATAATGCTAGGGATGGCAACAGCCAACTTCAATTTACAACATTCTTATAACAATTCAATATGTGACATCTATAAAAAACAGATCACGGTAAGTGAATATACGGATTACTAAGTACTATAAAGCTGTAATGCCTTATTTTTTGGTTGTTATCCTAAAACAAGGTCTTTGGATTTTTACTTACACACACACACACACCCCAACGCCCAATAATCACTTAATGTTTATTAGGCAGAATATTCTGTTAATCTTTAATACATTTGTGATCTACTTGGAAAAATAAGAGACATAACATTTACATGACAATACAAAGGAGAAATGAACTTTTGCTGTATCAAAAAAGAAATAACAGAATAGGCATGGTTATTGGCCAAGTAAATAGTACAGGTATTAATCATTATGGGACATAATAGTTTGTTAGAACAGGTCATACAGAAGAGGGAGTTTAAAATGCACACTGAAGGTAGAGAAAGCTGAAGGAATATCTTCCAAAGCAAGAAATACAAAAACATGAAACTGAAGATTAGGTTTGTTTAGAGAAAAGCAATTATTATGACTAGAAATGAATACAGTAATAAACATTTGGCCAATAATATGGCTTAATCTAGATTTCATTTTAAAAGGAAACAGTAATAATATTTGAGTTGAGCATTGAAAGCTATATTTTAGGAAAACAATTGCTTTGCAAGGACCTGGATGTTCATTCATCTACCAAGTAAATTATTTAGGTAAGTTACTTTATCTCTCTTTGCCTTAATCCCTTTAACTATAAAGTGCTGTATGAATATTATCTACCATATAAGGCCATTATATAGAACAACTTAGATAAACTTTATAACACACTTAGAAGTGTCTGGCACATTCTAAGCACTCAGTAAGTATTAACAGTTTTTATTATTACTACTGTTGTTTTTGTTGATAGTGGTATTAGAGGTATTTTAAAAGTTCAGAAGGATGAAGAGACTTAGATTATTTCAGTAGTCTAATAGTGAAGTAATAAGGGGCACCTAGGTGGCTCAGTCAATTAAGCGTCTGCCTTCGGCTCAGGTCATGATCTCAGGGTCCTGGGATCGAGCCCCATATAAAGGCCAGCATCAAGCTCTCAGCTTAGCTGGGAGCCTGCTTCTCTCTGCCCCTTCCCCATGCTCACTCATGCTCGCTGTCTCTCTCTCTCTCTCTCTGTCTGAAATAAATAAAGAAATAAATAGAGTTTAAAAATTTAATAATGAAGTAACAAAATTAGATGTGAAGTTGGAGTGCTGGTGTAAGATAATAAAGATGTATTGTTTGAACCACCAAGTTAGTGGTAATTTGTTACAACAATAGAAATGAATATAGATGTTGGTACCTGGAAATGAGGTGCTGTTGCAACAAATACCTACAAATGTGACTGCCTTTGCAGTTGAGCAATGGGAAGAGGCTGGATGTGTTTTGAGGAGCATAATCTGAAAAGCCTAGACTGCGGGGAACCCGGGTGACTCAGTTGGTTGGGCAGCAGACTCTCAGGGTCCTGGGATCCAGCGCCACATCAGGCTCTACACTCAAGTGGAGAGTCAGCTTGGAATTTTCTCTCTTTCTCCCTCTCCCTCTGCCCCTCCCCAGATTCATGCACTCTCTCTCTCTCTCTTTCTCTCAAATAAATAAATAAATCTTTAAAAACAAGTAAAATAAATAAATAATAAAAAGCCTAGATTGCTTTGAACAGATTCTTAGTAGAAATGTAGCTGTTAATAACTACTGATGAGGGCACAGAGGAAAAACAGCATATTTTCTTAGGGAATACTTAAACCCTCTTAAGCAGAGCTCTACCTGATTCAGATGCTTTAGAGGATGAGATCTAAGACTGTTTAGCTGGTAAGATTTAGATAGGATGTTGAACTTTGAGTTGATGCTGTAAAAGGTTGAGACTTTCAGTGCCACTGGACTAGAACACATTTTGCTGGTGGTAGAAAGGTGAATCTTTGGGTCAGACAGTGGACAACGATAGGCAGAATAAAGGCCCTCAATGATATCCATGTCCTATGAATGTGTTGACTCATAGGACAAAAAGAACTTTGTAGCTGTGATAACATTAAACATTTTGAGATAGGAGACTCTTCTGGATAATTTGGGTGGGCCCACGGAGTTCTTTTTAAAAGTGAAAGGAGGCAAGAAAGAGTCAAGAAAAGAAGGTCAAGAAAAAGTTTCAAATAGCCTAGCTTCTGGCTTTAAGAGAGAGGAATGAGCCGTGAACCAAAGAACGTGACATCCTCCAGAAGCCAGAAAACAAAAGAAAATGGACTCTCCTCTAGAGCTTCCAGAAGGAATGTACTGACTTCTGAAAGTGCTACTGACTTCTTTATCTTAACTGGGAAGACCCATTCAGACTTCTGACCTCCATAACTGGAAGATAATAAATGTGTTGTTTTAAACTTCAGTACATGGTTGGAAAAGAAAGGAAAAAAATATTATGAAGATTCAGCAAAACTGATTCGATAGTAAATTGATGATACTAGATACTAGATACTAGACCGATTTGATACTAGAAAGTAGAAACAAATAAAGAAGTTAATAATGATACCATTATTTTAGGTCACAGAGTAGAAGAGTGAAGTGTCCTTTCACAGACATTTGTTAATTAAAATATTTTATTATTTTAAAAAGGCCCTCACCGTTCTCTTTACATATTGAAGTTCCATTCTCTGTTTTGTCTCAGTTATAACAATCTTTATTAATTTTGGTATTATCATGCTTATGCTGATATCTAATCTTTGTAAAATATCACTAAATTTGTGGTTCTTTTCATTATGATGTAAGGATTCACTTCTCTGTTGAAAATGAGGCCTGAAGCAGCAGGCATATTGCCCTCTAACTCTACAAGACAAAACTGAATAAAATAAACCTTGAAGTGAAGAAAAATTAGAATTTTCATTCACTTTCCAAATCCAGTGTACTTTTCATCACAGAAGAGCAGAGCTTTAAAAGGACAGAAAGAATGTCTCCTCCTGTCTGACCCCATAGTTCCATAGTACACCTTCTAATCAGCCTTATAAGAGCTTGTTTCTCCATTTCAGAAATCATCTTTCCTACATTTTCCAAAAGAAGTGATCTGATAGACATTTTGGAAGGTAGTGTAGCACATTGCCTCAATCGGGATTCCTCTACTTCACTACTAATGAAAGTTATGCAACAATTAAGAGAGAAAAAAAAAGATAAATTGGAAAGTAGGAACCTATACATAATACTTAGGTGTTTGTACAAGTCCTTCCCACCACCCAGCTATCCTACAGACTCCCTGCCCAATGTGATTCTTTATGGATGTAGTCAGTCAATAGTTAGTCCAAATATATTCTGAATAATTACTCCCTACTTAGGAGCCATAATATAATTTTGACCTATACCTAAGTTCGTCTTCCTACCAGTAAGGCAATAAAACAAAATGTTTGACATTTTAGTTATAGACACACAAACATAAACATACACACACAATATCAAATAATTGTTTAAATGTATAATTCTGTTAATCCTTAAGAAATTTATAATCCAGGGGCACATGGGTGGCTCAGTCGTTAAGCGTCTGCTTCGGCCCAGGTCATGATCCCAGGGTCCTGGGATGGAGCCCCGCATCGGGCTCTCTGCTCTGCAGAAAGCCTGCTTCTCCCGCTACCATTCCCTCTGCTTGTGTTCCCTCTCTCGCTGTGCTTCTCTCTGTCAAATAAATAAAATCTTTAAAAAAAAAAAAAGAAATTTGCAATCCAGTTGTTCTCTGTTGTTTCTGGGCAATAACGGCTAAAGTAGTACCCTCTTTCCTTTCTCATCCAATATTAAGAGTGCCTTTTGTGATTGATTAAATTCCAAAGCAAAGACAACTTAACCAATTGTGAACATAATCAGAAGAGTTAACAGACTTAATTGTAAATATCAGTAGTTTTAGATTACAGGGCAAACCTAGAAAGGCAGTATGGAGCTTGGGAGTAAAAATCATGACTATGAACTTCAGACTGGACTAGATGTGAATCTCAGCTTTATTTGGTACTACCAGTGTTAACTTGGACAAATTAGTGACATTCTTTGGGTCTCAATTTTCTTATGTGCATAATTTAAATAATAATACTTACCTGGCAGGATTTTGTCCATATAACATATATAACATAATAGCACATAATAAGTATTTAACAATCTATTGTTACTTAGATAACATTCTTCCCCATGCTAAGTCATCTGAGCAATGATTACAGAACATTTTTACCTTTGATTTAACATTGCACAGGCATAATGAACATGAAATGAAGAAGTGATAAATTCAGTTTTGATGGTTCTTATCTGATGCTATTAGCCCCAAATCTATAATCACTTACGAAAATTTTCACATTAGTAAGGAAATATAGTTCTTTTGTTATAGAAAATATTTTCCTTTTATAATAAAATATTCAAGATTATTCACCTAAAACATTCTTTTGTCAGTATCTTGAATTATAAGTTGAATCACAATAAAAATAGTGTCTAAATAAAGCTGAAAATCTGTGGTGACTGGCATTTTGCTGTGTCTTAATGCTTTATAAGTATTACAAATATAAAGTTTTACAATTTTGAAAAATCAGTCCCTTATTTTAAAGTGAAAGTTTATAATAGGAGTTTTCAAGAGCAGCCTGATACAAAATAATTTTTATCTTTTTCTTTTGTAACAAATGGCTACTGCATGTGGTCACAGTTTCCTTTTCATGTACTTACTGTTACAGCCACAAATGTAAAAATTAGCATATATGGATATGCTATTTTAAATTTTTATTTCTACCCACCACTGTTCATCAATGGTTCAAAATAGAAAGCTAGCTATCTTAATTCTTGTCTTTAACGTAAATTATTTTAACATCAAGCAATCTTTTATTCTGGAAAGTGTTTCCTACAACTACTTTTACTGAGTGCTTCTAAGGTCCCACAGTGTACAATATTTAGATGTTGCAGGACCTAACAGGGTTCCCAACAGGGTATTAATTAGGGCCTGAACAATTCTGAATACCTTTATTTTTCTTTTATCCTTAATATCCTTAATGAAGCAAACTCCCCTCAAGATCATATACCGCTTATAAACTTCATTGATTTCTCAAATATTTTCTGCTGCACTTTTATATAGCTAATGCTTTCCCATCTATCTCATATTCATAACATTTCATTTTTTATTCCTTTATACTCCAGGAAAGGCAGATAAATATTTTGAGGAAAAATTATCTGGCTTATGTATATGTGGGGTTCATTTTTCAGTAAAATAATAAAATAATCAAAACATGTTATTTAAATGTATGTGTTTGCTTTACTGAAGATACAAATGCCCTATAACTGAATGTCTGTAAATATTTCATAAGCAAATGGGGAAAGACAGGAAAAACTTGGGTTAAAGAATCCTTTTTGGTGGCGCCTTTGTGGCTCAGTTGGGTAAGTGTCTGCCTTTGGTCATGCATGATCCCAGGGTCCTGGGATCAAGCCCCACATGGAGCCCCCTGTCAGGCTCCCTGCTCAATGGGGAGTCTGCTTCTTCCTTGCCCCCTGCTTGTGCTCACTCCCTCTCTCTCTCTCTCTCTCATAAATAAATTAAAATCTTTAAAAAAAAAAAAGAATTCTTTTTGGAATAATTTTACTAATTTTGATCACTTGTGCCTCATTAAATTAAATGAATTTCCAATCTTGGTATCCATCCCACCATTTTTTGTCTTTGTGCTTTATTTCACTCTACCCAAACCGCCTGAAATACCAACCACATTTTCTTTGTACTGCATTCATTTCTCTACGCAGGGTTAGGCTACGTATTTGTTAGTATATGCTGTGCTATCAGTTTAAAGATACAAATTTAGCCATAGAAATGTAAGCTACCCTGAGAAGAGTGAGTAAAATGACCATGGGCTCACTGAAATATAAAACATAAAAGAAGACATAGCTACAAGGTAAATGAATGGAAAGGGGCAAAGGAAATATAGACATGGTTCAAAATCATATTGGCCTGATTGGAAGAGTCAGAAGTGGGATTTGAAAAAAGAAATCAGTGCTCTAATGTTCCATATAAGAAAGTGATCTTAGAATATATAAATACTACACCTCAAGGAAACACTGAATCACGGAAAAGAAAAAAATTGAGAGTGAACCTAAAAGCAAAAGTTTAATGTAAACATTGAGATGACAATTCTGTTGTTGGACATGGTAAAGGCAAACAGTGTTATTTTTAGATATGATAAAGGCTAACAGATGGTTTATGCTGCTAAGGATTATTGAATTTTGATGTTATGTGACCCTAAGCGTATTTATTCAACATTGATGGGAAATGTTCCATAATGAAAAAAAACAACATAATATCCAATCCGAAGCCAAACAAGAATTAGAAGTAAACCAGACACATACTAGAGGACAAGATAAATAAGATGTGCATATCCAAATATACCCAGTGCAGATTAGATGGAATATTATGATTCACTATTGCTTCCTGAAAACTAGACATGTTGACCTGAAGACAGCAAAATAACTCTTAGTAAGTATCTTATGACACTGTACTTCTGTTAGCGTCTGGAACTGCTCTTGTTATTCAAAACTTGTGAGATGTTGGAAGATAACCTGACTTATCAGCCTCAGTTTCCTTACAATTACATTTGCAGAAGTGACTTATAATTAAAATTCTGTAATCCAGTATTATAGAAGAGTACCCTGTATATGGAATCCAAAGGTCAACAACTGTGAATGAAGAAGAAATCACACTTCCTAAGAACACTGATTTCACTCAGATAACATTAATCAAGGAAATAAAAATCTCATTACCTCTGCAAGTTATTTAACCTAGATGAAATTCAGTTTTAGATGGAGTTTTAGATAAAGTTGATAGTTTTATATAGGGTTAATGGTGTCTGAGGAAGGGTTAATAGTACCTAGCTTAAAAGGCTTTGATCTAAATGGGTGATCTAAATGGGTGATAGGTATTAAGGAGGGCACTTGTTGTGATGAGTGCTGGGTGTTACATGTAAGTGACAAGTCACTAAAATCTATTCCAAAAACCAACATTACACTATATGTTAACTAACTAGAATTTAAATAAAAACTTCTTAAAAGGCTTTGAAAGGCTTACATAAAATGAGATACTTATTTCTGACTCAGACAAAGGCTTAGACAAGATACTCAATAAATGTCACTTTCTTAACACACTGCCTGCCCCTCATATGTGTACTACCTCTACTAAGAGGTCTGTATGTCCTACAATAACCTTATATCCTTTTAAAGTAAGCTCTTAATATACTGAACCATTCATTGTCTCCTGTACATTGTAGCCAGTGGGTATGGAATTTCTGACTATAACTCTCTTTGGATTTTTTACCCCAGGTTGTTATAAATGGCATGCCAAATTGTTTTACATGCTAGATCTATAATTCGAAGGAGGAAAAGACATTTAGTTCCTAGTCAGAGAAATTTGAAATGCTCTTCCAGGTTTGATGGCAACCATAATTAATGCCTTCCTACATTTAAGTGTTTCTATTAGAGGTGAACAAATACAGTCATTGAAGTGGGAGAGAGTATATTTTTCCTTGACATCATTTCACAAAGGCAGATACTTAATGAAGATATATTAGCTTGGAAAACATAAACTGTAGAATTTTTTTTAAGACAAGATTATCCATGAGCTTCTTGTTGCAAAATCTAATGGAGTCCTTTTAGTTCTATTTAGGTTGTTTTGCTTTCCTTTTTTTTTTTTAACTTTTCTGCAACATTTGATGGTACAGACTTCTCAAAATTTAGTTAAACAGTGGTTCTCAGCATGTAGTCTGTGTACCCCTGGGGTAGTTCTGCAAAATCAAAAACTATTTTCACAATAACACAAAGATGTTATTGGCTCTTGCTGCTGTGTTGACATTTGCATTGATTGTGTAAAATGAATGGTGATAAAACTGCTGGCACGTTATCACCAATCAAGGCAGAGGCCCAAACTATACCCCAGTTCTTCACTACAACATGCTCACAGTTAATAAAAAATAAAGTCATTTCAATAAATAGAATCTTTGATGAAGTAGTAAAAAATATTAATGGTATTAAATCTCAACTCTTAAATACGTGTGTTTTTAATATTTATGACAAAACAGAAAGTGTAACAAAGCAATTCAGTTGGATACTGTAGGAAAGAGCTTACCCAATTGCATTGTAAGCTTCTGAATTAGCTGCTTCATTCATGGAACACAATTTTTACTTTAAAGAACAACTGACAGGTAAACCATGGTTATTCAGATTTGAGGAGCTGGCAGGCATTTTGTTGAAACAAATGTAGTGAACCTATCTCTTCGATGAAAACAACTGACAGTATATTTTGCCAATGATAAAATTTTAGATTCTGAGAGAAATTCAGAATATTGGAAAACATCTATCTGCCACTGTGAGCTTGACAGTTTCCCAATATTTAAATACTTTTCTGATGAGAACTGCAGTGATATTGATAAATGTAATTTTTAATATTATATAATGAAATCTATCAACATTTGGAAGATCTACGTACCTCAGTGAGCTAATATTTCCCAAATGACCAACAAGAGATGATACAAAATCATGCATGAGTTAAATATTCATTTAAAGCTCAAGATATACCAAGGAATTTTAATTTAATATAGAACAAAAAAGTTCGTTGATATGATTTTAGATTCTCCATTGTAACTAACCTTCAAGAAACTACCACTAGTCAATTTCTGGTGTGATATCAAAGAGCAATATTGACAATTATCTTTTTTTTTTTAATATTGACAATTATCTTAAAAGGCTATGAAAATATCCCACTCTTTTCCAGCTAAATATCTATGTGTAGCCAGATTTTCTTCATACACCTTAACCCAAACAACATACTACAATAAAATAAATGCAAAATTAGATATGAGAATTCAGCTGCCTTCTATTAAGCTGCACATTAAACAGATTTGTATAAAAGCATGTCAGTCAACTCACTAGAATTTATTTTAAAATATTTTCACAAAAATTACATTTTTGTTAACACTGACTCAAACTATTATAGTTAGATGAATTAACAAGTGTTTTAAACTTTCTCAATATTATTTCTGTTATATTTATCAATAACTATAATCTGTCAGTTCTTTGCATGTTCAAAAATTTTTAATGTGAAGGAATCCTGCAACCAAAAAGTGTGAGCACTATTAAATTGAAGTATAATGCCTGTGCTCTAAAAAAGGAATAGTTAAGTACTTCTGTGGTTATATGACATCGCTCTCATGGATGTCTTTCTACTCTCTAGCAGCTCCTTACCAGTCTCCCATTTCAGGTGTTTTTCCTTATTTGCTCTTCCCTTCAATGCCAGGAGCCCCCATTTGTTTTTCTTTCTTTCTTTCTTTCTTTCTTTCTTTCTTTCTTTCTTTCTTTCTTTCTTTCTTTCTTTCTTTCTTTCTTTCTTTCTTTCTTTTTTGGTTCAATTTTGTCTCACTCTATATTCCCCTAGATCTCCTTCTGGATCTTTGAATGTATTAATCACTCCCAAATCTACATCACCAGACCAGAATCCAATATTCTCAAGTTCTTATTCTATATGTAAATCTCTACTGGATATTTAAGTTTGTATGCCCCACAAATGCTAAACTCCACACATCTAGCAATAAGCCCATCATATCTTCAGTGTCGATCTCCAAAGCTGATGGACTTCCTTTCCATGAATGCTATCAATATCCATCCAATCATTTAAGAAATTGATGAGACCAGGGGAGAGATGACCCTAGACTCTAGCCTCTCCCATAATCCCCACATTCAGTCACTCTAGCCTGTAGATGTTACCACCTGAATATCTCCTTTATGTCATATTCTTAGTTTAGATCTTTATCATTTCTTATCTGAATTATTGTCATAATCTCTTAGCAAGATTGCTGTCTCCAATAATAGTCTTAAAATCCATTCTCTAAAACGTAACCAAAGTGACATCTCAGTTACTTCCCTGATTAAAATGTTTCCCCATAGGCTTCAGGATAAAATTAAAAGTCTTTGAATATCAGACCTTCATGATCTGGGCCATATCAAACTCAGTGCCTTCATCTCTCACCACTGCTCAAAGGAAACGACTAGAATTTCAATGACTTGCTCTCAGACAATTGATTCCACATCTCATCTCTAGGCAACATCAAAGAATATACAAGTTGAAAAGATCTTTAGAGATAAAGTAACCATTTAATTTGTCATCCAAACCAGGACACTTTTGAGAGTGAAAGGGTGCTATTAATAATTACATTGGGATAACAGGTGTAAACCTGGACCGTCTCAAGCAAAAGGGCCTGTATGATCACCCTACCTAGAGATCAACTAGACCATGACAGAACTTGCGTCATTAAAGAGAAAGTGGTCACGCTGGTTATAACAATGACTGGACTAGAATCAGTCTTTCTCCTCTCCCAGTCCACTGCCTTTTCTTCCACATTATACTGCTTTTAAGATAAAAATCAAACAGTCTAATAGTTTTTATATAAAATGTTATACATTTTATATAATCAAGTAAATATAAGTATATAATCATAGTAAATATAGCTTCATTTGTAGTTAAAAGTATCACTATTAATGGAAGTCCTATAATATATAAAAGTGATTAAAAATATCAACATATCTATGCAAAAGTAGATTCCATTTCAGTAGAATGGTAATGGCAAAAGATGGCTGGGATCTCAAATCTGCAAATTCTTGACTAAGGAATTTCATAGCCACTGCCACGCTGGCTGGGTTCCCAAAGTGTTTGGTGTATGAGTGAGAATGTACATGAATGGGCACTGAGAGACAAACAGAAAAAGAAAGAGAGGGATCCCCAGTAAGATTCCCTGCCTGGCTGAACCAGGCTGAATCACATAAGGTCAGATATTCATCTACCCCAACCCTTCACTAATTGTCTACTCTAAAAGCTGGTATACATAACTTCTCCTTGCCTTCTACCTAAACCAATCCAGCTCATGCATGAATTCTAAAGTCTGAGTTATCTCCAATTTGAAAACTATTTCAAATCCTACTATCACAGCAATTGCATGAGATGGTGATGCAAAACAGAACCATAAGAATGTTGAATCAAAAGAGGACTGATCCTTTTCTAGTTCCATCAGCGTCTCATGTTCACCTTCCATTAAGCTCTCTCTTTTACTTCATTGTTTCCCTTGTGCCATATCCAAGTTTTTTCTCTTTGGAAAAGAAATGAAAATAGGAAAAACCCTTAGTCCCTGATCAGGGTTATAGTATGAGAATAAGGGAGTGTTCATCAATTAATGCACCAGTGTTACACTCCAATAAAACTTTTAAGATGAGAATATGGCTTTAAATATTTATCATCAAGATAATATTGAAATAACAGAAATCTAAGTAGAAAATCACTCAAAATCCCAAAGAAATAAACAAATTCAAATGTTTATTTGTCCACATCATCTGATTCTTATTCTTGTGACGTATTCAACTTTCATCTATTTATATCATCACAGATATTATTTCATACTCTATATTTTATGTTAACATTATAGAGTATATACATTTCCCATTTTGCTGCAGATTAACATCAGCTTTATAAATAGTCCAAAAATATTTATTCCTCTTCATTAAGGAGGGAAGTGTCTTCTGTTCTATCCTTTCCAACCACAGCAAAGCACTTTAGTCATAACACGTATAAAAATGGCATAAGCCAAGAAGAAATATCAAAAGAAGAAACGTGACAGGGTTAAAATTTCAGATGCTTTATATTGAGAGCATCCAAGCAAAATTCCCAAAATTCTCTTAAAGTGTGAATTTTTTTGCTGTTAAAAAATTAGCAATATTTTAATAACTTTTACTGTACTTCCATTATGACCTGTATTCCAGGGAGCAATATTCAATGACAAATCCTCTTAGGGTTGCTGTAGTCAGCAGGGGTATTTTAATAGTGTTTCCTAGCAAAAGCTATAGACTCCTAAGCATCTGTGCAATGGGGGATTGAGGCCAGTTGAGATTTTTCCTCTTCTTAACAAAAATCAAGGATAAAGCCATTCCAATTCCCCATAGCACAGCAGAACACAGAAGAGCTCAGAAAGAGATCAACTAGAAGGTTGCAATGTCACATAAATATTTCCATTTCTAGATAGTTAATAACTAAGAGACAATCATAACCAGATAATACTACGACAACTGCATTACATAGCATTTTAATTCCTTGTATATATTTTCAAAACAATTCTATTGTGAATGGTCCATTACTCTGTTTCATACTATATATAAGTTTGAAGATTCTTAATCATTTTGCTGTTATCAAGAAGTCCCCTTCAGATAGTTTCAGAATTAGATATTTGGCTCAATTTAGTCCTAAATGCCTGCTGCCAAGATTCTTATATTCTTCACAAATGTAGTATTTTAACGATATCTTTTTCTGTGACATGTTGAGTATTTCGCATTTATCCATGCCCTATTTGACTGTTCCATTAACATTCATAAAGTAGTCTTTTCCTTCACCCATCTTCAGCTTCTCTCAACATCCCACTTTCACCCAGGACCTTGTTTCCAGACCTCTGTTTCACACTGGACCCAACAGCTTCAGAGCTGCCCAACTTAAGCAAGGTCCTCTATTCAGAATTTGTTACCGCCATTCTCCAGGGCTTTAAGTCTAGTGCTGCAGATGGGTTTTGCCTTCTAAAGCATCTACAACATCTCTTTTAATCTAAACAACAAACTAGTGTTAAATAGAAAAAGCTTAGAAACTTTCACTTCTTTTCCAGAAAGAACAGAGGCATCATGAGGTGACTGCCTTCATCACTGGGCACCTGTAACTCCAAAAATAGAAACTGGAGGTTCAGTCAAAAAGAGGGTAAGATGGAGTAGACCTTGGAGAGCCAACACTGCCCTGTAATCTCCAACTTCAAGTCCCCCTAGGCAGTTTATTCCTTTGAATATGTATGTTGCATTTCTTCTTTGTGCACTGGGGCTAGAAAACTGATATAATCCCTTCCTCAGGGATGTATAATATAAGAAAGTAAATCATATCTATATACATATGAACAATTTTGCTAAAGGAATCCCTTTGCACATATCACACACCTTAAAATATTTAAAACTAGAAGAGATTACAAATATCATCTACTCCAATCCCTTCATTTTGTGAATGAAGAAACTGAGATTTAGGGGGGAATAATTGAATTGATCACCTGCCAAACCAAAACTGGATTTCAAGTGTTCCAACTCCTAGTCTAGGGTATTTTCACTGCCACCCCTTTCTTCCCAGATCAGGAATTTCTCAGGGACTTAAAAAGAAATCCATCCTTCTTTCCGTGACATTTTTAGGATTTCTCTAACTACAGGAAATATGACTTGGTGCTCAAATGGAGTTCTGAGGTGAAAAATAAAGTCAGAAATAATTTTGCTAAGAATCCAGGCATTGAAAAATGGCATCCAGCCAATAATCACAGTCCTATTGAATTGTCATCTGTCACCTTTCATTATTTGTTGACTAGACACAGGAGTTGACAGCACGTTGAACACAGGTTCTAATTTCATACAGCTAATGGTTTGCAACTAAGCTACACGGGCTCTAATATAAAGGTAAAAAATATAGAAGATGAAATGAGAAAAAAGAAATATCCCAAAACAGATTTTCATAGAAGACTGCTTTTTAAAAAAAAAGCTATATGGAGCCACCTAGTGGCAGAATTTTGTGATAATGCAATTACATTTGGTAATAAAAAATTCACAGACTGTTAAGATATTATAAATGATGAAGTCAGGAACAGAGCCAAGTTTTGTGTGTATAAAAAACTTCAATTGTGAAGGAAATATGATTAATTTGTCAAGGTTTTCATTTTTCAGTTATTTTTATTTTGCATTTCTTGTCAACAGGAAACTTAACTATGCTTTCTGAAAAAGCACAAAAATTTTCCAATTTAATAGCTTTTCAACAAAGTGTACAAGTTAAAGATAATTGGATTCTACTTTTAAATTCTTATATTTTGCCTGAATTAGGCTCAAAAAGTCAATTTCTTTAAATTGAAAATATCTGTTAATGTTTCCAAACAGAATAGAACAGGCTTTTTCCCCCCAAGAACTTGAAAGTCTTTTATCAATGAGACACATTTTAACAACAAAGCTACAATTCTAAGGAAGCTAAGGATGCAGAAAATTGGCACTCCAATTAAAACCCTTTGCATCTCCATAGAGAATAAAAATAACAATTGTATGAACTTACTTTAAATGGATTTATACAGACCAACATCTAATTAGAACATTTCAGAAATGCTGCGATTGTTAGGACAAATCCTGACTCAGGATCACTTCAGCTTTTGTTAAACTCTTGAATCACTTTCTTTCATCTAAGAATTGATTTATTATGAATTAATCCCAGAATCTTTCAAACAGATAGATGGTTGGTAATAGTAACAGATATATACTAAAGACTGATATTTTATATGAATAACATCTTATGCTATGTATAACTAGATTTTCAATCTATCATTGAAAATTTTCTTACAATTGTTAATGAAATTACAGACAGGTATGTGAAAGATGATTCAAGATAGTTCGTTTAGTTTTATATATTCTTTCACTGACCAAAGATAAATTTGAAAATCATTTTTTGCTTCATTCTTTGTTGTTAAAAAAACTTGATTTAAAGTATTGGATGGCTCTACCCCTTACTGATTGAGACTCTGTTCAATAAGAGCAGTGAGCAAAAGGACAGATGTAGAATCTCTGGATCCTTGTCTGTGACTTAGGATAACGTACATAAAGTACATGTTGATTTCTGATTAATGAGATTTTACTGTATGCAAATTGGATATGAGACATCAGCACACTATAAACATCATATCATTGTTTCTAAGCTTTGCTATTATGTTCACCTTCAGGTCAATCAACTAATAATTGCAGCAAGGTAAAGATCAATAAAACTGAAATCCTAGATACAACATTTAATAATGATTAATAGGAAGAAATAGAATCGGATAACCCTAATAACTTTTTTTAATGGTGTGGGTGATTCTAGTAGAAAAGAGACTAAGGTTTATACGGCTCTGATGTATAATTTCAGACAATATGACAATGGGAATGGGATAGGATTATGGGAAAATCAAAGTGGGGAAAAGACTTACAGCAAACTGGCATGGGATATACAGGTTTGATTAAATATCTGTGGAGTATTGAAAACCAAATAACTGATGCAAATAGCAGCAGAATCCTCAGGCAGTCACTATAGCTACAAATCCAAGAAGGCCCACCTGCGTGCATTGTGCAGACAAAAAAACTGCTCTCTGTGGATAAGGCTATTTCAGTGATGTCATCATTGAATACAAAGGATAATAGGATAAGGGTAGCTCTCATTACAGAATGTCTGCTGTGTGTTGGCACTAGGCTGGGAGTTTTACATATGCCATTTCAGTTAACATTTACAAAACCCTCAGGCAGGTATTAATTGTTCTATTTTACAGGACAAAAAACTAAGAATCTAAGAAGTGTTCTGAATCTTTTGTCTGCCTCCAAAGCCATCCTCTTTCCATAGGAAATACATATATGCCTGATAGTATTAGAGAGCCAAGATGTTATTCTAATTCTATTTACCTAACAATAATCACCTTCTTCAAGATCAAATTAAAATGCTTCATAGAAAGTAACTAAAGATGCCCATTCTTTTTTTAAGAATGAGAGTCTTGGCAGTATCCAAACTTCAATCTCACTATGATCAAAATGCAGTTTTACAATTCAACTATAGAAGACAGTGAGTGATTTTTTTTTTTTTTTAATGGGGCACCTGGGTGACTCAGCCAGTTAAGCATGGAATTCTTGATTTCAGCTCAGGTCATGATCTCAGGGTCATGAGATAGAGCCCCGCATAGTGTCTAGCTCTGTACTGGGGATGGAATTTGCTTAAGATTCTCTCCCCCTTTCCCTCCACCCAAATTCCCCTTACCCTCACCCATTTTCTCTCTCTCTCTCTCTTTCTCTCTCTCTCTCAAAAAAAAAAGGTAGTGATTTTTTTTCTGTATTTATAAAATAACTTTCTTCTCTTACTGTATTTTCTAAATGTGTGCAATTAAAATATAGAATGATGGAACTGAGATGGATTAAATTCAAAGCCAAATGCATTGACAATCAAACATTAGAAACCATAAGGATTATATGTTGTGATTATATATTGTGAAAATGCAGATTCCTCAGTCCTATGCCCAGAGATCTTGAGTCAGTGGTTCTGAAGTGGGCCCTAGTAATGTAGGTCTTGACTCATACTCTACCTCCAGCAACCCCAGGAGAATCTGATGTAGGTGGTCCTGAGACAATATGAGAAACACTTTAATATAGTATTCCTCTGGATTTTTGCTCATTTTCATAGAACTTCACGTCACATCCTCAAAGTAATCTTTTATTTCTTTCTTAACCGTACTCATCTCTTTTTCCACTGTAGGTCTTTTTTTTTTTTTTTTTTTTTTTTTTTTTATCTATTGGACAGAGAGAAACACAGCGAGAGAGGGAACACAAGAAGAGGGAATGGAAGCGGGAGAAGCAGGCCTCCCGCAGATCAGGGAGCCTGACGCGGGGCTCGGTCCCAGGACCCTGGGATCATGACCTGAGCCCAAGGCAGACGCTTAACGACTGAGCCACCCAGGCGCCCCTCCACTGAAGGTCTTATCAGAATTTTTACTTCATCATAATTTCAAGGAGAAAGGGCCCTCTTTCTGAGCCTGATTCTTAAAAAACTGTTAAAATATTTATTATGTTAAGAAATGCTGGCTCATATTTTTAGAATTTCTAGAGTAAAATACCTATGCTAGCCAAATGTATATATCATCTGTTGTGATTGTTATGAGAATCTGCACTCTACCATAATATACCTAAAACTTCACATATGTGAAAAACCAGCCCTGTCATTGTGCAAATAAGCAAGGCAAGTCCCAGGTACAGTTCATTACGATCCAAGACTGAAACGGCAAGTGACAGCAGGACAGCACTCAGTGCCCAACCCAGTGTCGTTACCTGGACACTATTTTCTGTTAGCCACCACGTAAGTGTTCCCCCACAAATCTTAATCTTAAGAGCGTTCTTTCAGAACATAATAGGAATATTAAAATATTAGACTCTTGCTCTCACTTCAGGTCCCAAGTGCTCAAAGCGGAAAATGGATTAATGGAAGGGACCTGCTGATCAACCAATGTCCAGAAAAAGAAGACATTTTAGTCTTCGTTGTGGAGAATCAAAACTACTTTTTCCGGTTTTATTGACATATAATTGACATACAACAATATACTGACATATAATTGATATACAATATATATTGATACATATGTATATGTATATAATTGACATATAACAATTATATTGACATAAATGACATACAATTATATGTCATTATACTGACATATAATTGACATACACCATAAATTTAAGGTGTACAACCTAATGATTTGACATGTGTATGTATTGTGAAATGATTACCACAATAAGTTTAGTTAACATCCAAGTAAACTATTTATTAATGTATATCTTAGGCTACAAAACATGATGAAATACAGCTGAACAGAAATGCTAAATTCAGTCTATTATTCATTTTTTGTCTATGTGCTACTATAAAATGTATTTGGAGGGGCGCCTGGGTGGCTCAGTCGTTAAGCGGCTGCCTTAGGCTCAGGTCATGATCCCAGAGTCCTGGGATCGAGCCCCGCATCGGGCTCCCTGCTCAGCGGGAAGCCTGCTTCTCCAGCTACCATTCCCCCTGTTTGTGTTCCCTCTCTCGCTGTGTTTCTCTCTGTCAAATAAATAAAATCTTTAAAAAAAAAAAATGTATTTGGAAATATCTAGATATTTATATGTAATACTGATAAAATATTCAAATGATAAGCTAAATTCTTCACTTTTATTTAAATATTTGACATCCCTCATAATGATCTTTGTCTCAGAATTTCCCTTTCATTCTGTGGTTACTTTTTTTTTTTTAAGTTTTTTTTATCTATTTGACACAGAGAGAGATCACAAGTAGGCAGAGAGACAGGCGGGGGGGGGGGGAAGCAGGCTCCCCGCTGAACAGAGAGCCTGATGCGGGGCTCAATCCCAGGACCCAGGGATCATGACCTGAGCCAAAAACAGAGGCTTTAACCCACTGAGCCACCCAGGCACCCCTATTCTGTGGTTACTTTTATGCAAAAGTTAAATCATATGTACCCAACAAAGGCAAATTAAACCATCCAGATACACAAGTATAGATGATTTAGTAATTTACTGGGACACCAAAGAGACCTGAGTTCAACCTTCACCTTATGTTTTCTGTTTGAAATTGAGAAACTCACTAAAAGTCTCTAAGGTACAAGTTTTTCTTCTGTAGAATAGTGATAGAAATGCTAAATGATGATAAAATTAAAGGTTTTGTCTATAAAGTACTTACTACCAGAACTATATAATACTAAGTATTCAATAAATCACAGCTAGTTTTTTCTATCCAGAAGTGATTTTCTCTTTTGAATTTTCTTATGATTGTCCTACAATGAAACACAAGATTCTCACAGATCAGGCTCATCTTAAGCTAAGCCACATCTAGTAAGCTAGGAGCCTTAACCTACATGAGTCAAAATTCTCTTAAAAATGTAAGAGCTTATGCAATCTCCTTCAATTCATGAACTTTTATTTATTAAGGTTCCACTCGTAAGGTAAGAGGCATAGGAGTGCCTATAAACACAGAAACTTCTCTTTAATAGATACCAAATTGCTGACAGAAAAAGGGATTTAATGCCCCCTTGAAGCCAATAGCTCCATTCACATTTACTGTGAAACAAAATGGATTGGATTTCTTAATAGTATTTTGTGATGATAATATTTAGCAGTTTTTGAAATGTGTAAAATGCACATTTCCTTGCCCTAAATATATAAGCTAAAATTTTTATACATTTTTATTGCAAAATTTAAGAATCTAGTTCATTATATCATTTATATATGTGGTACTCTAATACCACTTGTCTTTTTGTCACTTGAATTAACTGAGACAGGATTTATACTATAGTATAGTATAGTAAATAGTATAGTATAGTAATATCCAATGTTTCATTCTGTGCCTTACAAGTCCCTCAAAAAGCTGTAACCAACAAGCTTTCAAATGTAATTAATTTTGTTTTTCAATGTAATATCCTGCCAGTATACTTTAATTTGTTCAAAGTACACACTGACCTTTAGAATGTTTTAGTATTTAAGCAAACTAGAATGGAAAAGGGATGAGCTTCCAAATCTGACATATATCTAAGATTTGAGATTCTAAAAGCTTTACTAGTGAAGAAAGAGTTGCAAATACATACTTCTCAGTGGTTTACTCCACCAACAGATCTCTGGTTTGAATAAAAACAATTAGATTCCAAGAGGTTAAAAAAAATTATCATGCCAAAGCTCATATGTGTCTTCTTGGGTGTAATATGTTCAAGTAAAATATTAAAGGGGCGCCTGGGTGGCTCAGTGGGTTAAAGCCTCTGCCTTGGCTCAGGTCATGGTCTCAGGGTTCTGGAATTGAGCCCCTCGTCAGGCTCTCTGCTCAGCAGGTACCCTGCTTCCTCCTCTCTCTCTGCCTACCTCTCTGTCAAATAAATAAATAAAATCTTTAAAAAAACAAGTAAAATATTAAATGTCACAGACTATTTACTCAAAAACATATACAACTTCTTTTATTGATTGACTGATTTTTTTTCTTCTGAATCTCACGTTCGAAAAATTGAGCTCACCTATTTCTTCAGTCATGCAACATTTCCCTGACAGGTCCACATAAGACCCCATTTCTTTTTCACCTCCTCTTTCACTTCCACTTTTCACTCATATCTCCTTCCAAACTGTAATGTGTTAGGTATATCGTTCCTTGTAAAGCATGTAATGCTATTTTGTATGTGACTGTAGTTTTTTATTTACACAAAATCTATGTGGGCAAGACTCACGACACATTGAAAATATGTTAGTTTTAAGCAGAAGAGTGACATTATCTCTCTGGCTGCTGTGAGGATGAAGGATAATAGACTCAAGGGCTCCAAGAGTGGAATCAGGGAAACTATTGCTGGAGGAGACCTACTGTGGTAAGTCAGGTAGTAGATGATGGTGGCTTCACCAAGGTTGGCAATAATAGAGATGCTAAGTCCCAACATCAATTTCAGTGGAAAAAACAAAACCAGTGGATAGCAGATCTACTGATAGACCTGACTGGAGAGTGAGGAAAAAGAATCAGAGATGACCCAGCAATTGGGGAATGGACTTAATAATGAGATAGACTTCTTTGTTTTGAGGGATGGAGAAAGAAATTAAAATCTTGTTTTAGATATATTATTTTTTAAAAACTTATTTGACAGCTACATGGAGCTAGCACACAGCCATTGAGATCATTTAAATATACAACTTGATATTGATAGAAACAACAGGGCAGCAAGGTGAATGTTATTTTTAAGTCATGCACTTAAATGAGATTACCTCTGAGAGAAAATAGGAGATCCAAGTGCTGAGCCCTGGAGCATTCTAAAAGTGTATAGGCCAGAAAGAGGAATATTAGCAAAAGATACCGAGAAGGAACAGCCTGTGTTTTAGAAGTCCCAAGTCAAGAACATCAGAAGATTAATTTTGTTTAGGATGCTTCAAATGTTAATTAATTAACCTTCCAATAGAGGACTTTAGTTATCATACATATCTACAACACATAGTTTATACCGAATTACTTAAATAATCACACAGACAATAAAAACTTAATTGTGAACCCTCAAGCATCCAGATCTAATGCTGGATTCCCCTGATAATCCATCCTTGTCCACCCTTTCTGTATTTCATGTCTGTAGTGAGCTCTTAGCATATTACACCGGTGGAATTTTGCAGAGTTGGGCTCAAGAAGTGCCCTGGATCTGTTGTGATCAGCAAATATAAGGTATTCCCAGAGATATGCTCTAACCCACATCACCACAAAGCCACACACCATTGAGCAAATTGCCCACCATTCGGTTGTTTGTAATCCTACTGAAGTCAATGGCAATAGTGATCTGCAGTGATAAGAACAGAATATTAGTAGAAAACAGGAGATGCCACAGAAAGAAACCTGCAGAAGTCTCATAGTTTCAATTTATCCATTTTAATTTATAAGCAAATGAAAGTAAAAAAAATTGATTGCCATTTACTTAACATTTATTCAGTTCAAGAATATTTTAAGTATTTTATTCTAAATTATATTTTATATATTTTTTGATATCTGGACAATAGTTTCAGTCCAGAATTCAGGAGCTATTTTTCACAAATTATTTGTATAGTTAAATTTTCTCCAAATTTTACATATATGAATTTATCTGAACACAAGTAACTTCTAATATCCAATTTGAATAAATTCTGAAACATTTTTAGAATTTTTAAAAAAGTATTAATACTGACATTCGTGTACCTTACTTGATATGATGGCTTTAGGCTTTTTCACAAATTTTGTTCTAGTTCAGTGACTATATTAAATGTCTAGTTTTCCTCTTCTGTCTTTTCTTTCTTTTCTTTCTTTCTGCTGAAATTATGCCTCTGTTCTCATCCTCTGACATGATTTCCAATGAATAAGAACCATATATACTTGTGTTAGTCATTCATGATGTTTACCAAAATCTTCCTGGTTTTCTTCCAGTCACATAGAAGGATTCCACCACTTAGTCCCTTTGAGGAAGGATGAGATCATATAACTATGTCTGGCCGTTGAGCTGTGAGCAAAAGTGACATTTGTGCCTCTCAGCCTGGAGCATATAATTACGTTTGTGAAACAGTTTAGTGCTATCTTAATTTCTGCCACGGTCAATGGAAAAATTCAAGATGGTAGTTACTCTGTCTGCCTGAGTCTCTGAGTGACCACCAGGAGCAGGGCCCACCTGCTGACCTATGATGAACATGTAACTTGAGAAAGAAAGAAATATTCCTAGCCTCAGTCAATCATAATTGGGCTTTTTTTCTTTACTGCAGCGTAATCTATCCTGACTGAGACAATGTTCAAGGCAAGTGCACTTTCAATTCCTTCCCAGGGCCTCTGTCACGAATCTTAAGGAAGTAAGGTAATCTTCACATGGTAAAAGTCTTATAATCATCTCTTTGCCTAATTCCCTTGAAATTAAGACCAGAACCAGATCCTAGTAATCTTCCATTATATTATTTTTCTGAAGATAATCCTTTCTTAGCATAGCCCCTTAGACCGAAGTCATTTCCTAAGAAGGTAATACACTCAGCACTATTTTAATTACTCTGCTAGAAGACAAATTTTTAAAAAGCATGTATAGGATAAAAATAAACTTTATCCCACCAATAATTCCCTTTTGAAGTTTCCATATTTAAATGTGATTATCTGTAGGATTTTTAAAAGCCGCCTTTGCATCTCTTATTTGGGGGGAACTTTTAAGAATTGCTCCTCTACCAATTCTAACCAGTTTTAGCTGTCAATCATATGAGCCCCCAATTTCCTATATTAAAGGAGTGTGTGTGTGTGACCCAGGCTGACAAATCAGTCCATTACTATGTGAGCAACATGACTAGTCCAGCGATAGGCATGGCACCCAAGCAAGATCAACCAGAATCCTTTCAGGGGATTGACATAAATTCAGGTCCAAAGAGGGTTGTTATTTTCTCTAGCATCACTACAACTAGTGAGAACAATGTACATACTGATCTGCCAGGGACCATCCTATTGCCACATGGAGGTGGCCTGCCCAAGAAGGAAACCAGCAGAGAGAGAGTACAGCAAGCTCGAGGGGTGGCAGAGAAGTTGAATGACATCAATCAACTTTCTCTTTGTCACACTTAATCTTTAGAGTTCCTAGTTTTGAATAGGATTGAGGGAGGTTGTTTTTTTTTTCTTTGTTTATTTGTTGTTTATTTGTTTTGTTTGGCTGAAGCTAGTTTCAGTTGGCTTACAAACAAAAGTGTCTTTTTCCCAGAATCCACCAAACACAAATTCGCAGGGCTCTCTCTCACATCCCTTTTAGATTTCTGAGTAAAAACAGACAATTATCATGTGAGCTCTCTGATATGAAGAATTTGAGAGGCAGGGCAGGGGGTCAGGGGGGATTGGGGAGGGAAAT
>CM053606.1:139784434-139818289 GCA_028646535.1 Procyon lotor | reverse complement strand
CTCCTCCTCAGTGCTGCCACAGCGCGCGGAGACTCATCCCGGGGCCCGCCCGCCGCCCAGTGCTCCGTCCGCGCACGCGCCGGCCGGGGGTCCCGGCCCGCGCCCCCTCCCGCGCTGCGCACGCGCGGGCCCTGCGCCCCCACGCCGGGGCGGAGGCTGGGGACGCGCGGGGCGCCCGAGCGCAGTGCGGCCGGCCCTGGAAGTTCAAATTTTTGCTGAGCAAATTAGTTTGCTGAGATACAGAGGTAATTTGTTTCAAACATTGTCACTACTTATTCTTTAAATTCCAGCATTAGATCTTAAACATTTAAAATTTCTTGTAATTTTCACATTATCATTTTTTAACATAATAAGGCAATCTTTTTATGGCTAATTTATTTTAATTTAATTAAAATGTTGCTGTTACCATCAACTAAGAGACTGTCCTACTACCAATAACCTTTCAAAATATGCATTGAAAGTTTGTAACAAAAACCTCCTTGGAATATATGATTTTACCATTAGCAGGAAAAAATTACTTGTCCTGGTTCACAAACCACTGTACATTATGATAATACAAAATTAAATTGTAAAATCTTCATGTGCCAGTTATAATGACAGACAAAATCAGACAGCATAAAATCAAGAAAAAATTAAGTCATCATTTTCTAGCCCCCGTGTGGGTATTTCCAGTGAGTACATTCCCCCATGTCCTTTCCCCACTGTCACAATCTGATATTGTGTTTTCTTGCGATGTGTCTAGTTCTTCCTCGGGACTTAGGAGGTGTGCTTTAATATATTCTATTACAGTATTGTTTTATATTCCATCCCTTCCCATTCTGCTCTCTTCTATCTCCACTCCATTCTAATCCAACCCCTTCATTAAAAAAACAGTGGTTCCAACTCCATTTATTACATCATCCATTCATTGTTTTGGATCTGCAGTTAAAAAAAATAACACATTCTGTATGTTAAAACAATAAAGGTCGTTCCTAAATCTAAGAGTCATGTAATTCTAATAGAGATGTGGTTTTGGTATTAAAATGATAACACGGAGAAATACGACACAAGTAACAAAAATGCCTATGTTTGTTTTAGAAAAATTACTTTTATTTGACTCCAAGATGCGTGTTTTCTTTATAACACATTCTTTGATTCACAAATCTACCTGTCTTTTAAATTTGAAAGAAGGAAGACAAAGACTGTTCTATTGTTCTTGCCAATTCTGATATGGATTGGACAAATTGTATCACAATACTTTTTTGTTTCTAGATCATAAATTATCCTGTTCATGTAAGTATCAGGTAACTAGTCCCTCCCTCTGCTTATATGCAATGTCCTTAAAAGGATGTCATACGGAATTAAATGAAAAACTTGTTCTGGGGCAACTGAGTGGCCCAGTCTGTTAAGCGTCCACTTTCAGCTCAGGTCAAGATCTCAGGGTTCTGGGATTGAGCCTCAGGGGCTCCCTGGTCAGTGGGGATCCTGCTTCTCTCTCTCCCTTTACAGTTCCCCCTCCCTTTGCACTCTTTCTTCCTCTGTTCTCTCTCAAATAAATAAATAAAATCTTTTCATAAAGAAAAAAGAAAAAGAATAACTCATTCTGTGCTCTGAAAAACAGCTCTAGAAAATAGTTGTTGGAAATGGATGAGAAATATCATTTTGCTACTTGAATTATCAAGTATATTTGCTGAAATTTCTCTGAAGATTTAATTATAAGATAATATGATGAATGCCAAGTGGCGAGATAGGAGCTATTTGTCCAGGCATTGAGGACGTGGAATCAAACAATTTGATTTGTTTCAGTTAGCATGTTTTATTAGTGTGTGTGAAAAATGTATAGAATATATAAATAAAAAGAGAGAGTAGAAAAGGACTAAGTTAAATGATCTGTCAAATGACAGTGATAATACATTTATGAAAATTAATATAATATAATATATAATATAATATTAAATATTCTATCTTTAAAGTTACAAAAGAAATCCCACTGTTTTGCCTTGTGGTTTTTGCAGGGAGTAGTTATTTTCCTTTGTCTGAAATCTTAAAAGATAATTAGCTCATGTAAGGAAAGAAGCTATAAGTACAGCTAAAGGCAGAAGAATGGCTTTTATTTTTATATTTTCATTCATTTATTCTTTATTTCTTTTTCTGATGGCTTGTGGTCAAGATGGTACTACAGAATATGAAGTGCTTTTGTTTGTTTGTTTTTTGTTTTCTTTTTTAACTTCAGGAGCAAGGCTTGTTGAAATGAATTTCCTGCAAAGTATAGTTTCCATAGCAACTGTAACTGTCTTTTATTTTCACGTGTACCACTTAGAACTAGTTGACAATAATAATTATAGACTACTTTAAGATAAAACATTGGCTGTACAGCGAAGACGTGTATAAAGACACGGTTTCAGGAAAATTGTCCTGATTTGCAGAAACTGAAATTACTTTTGAAGGAGGATTTGGTTTTCTTACTTAGATGATTGAAATTGTATCTACATATCCATTGTGAAGTATTGAGGTGATCATTGTTGCATGTCGAGAAACATCTACCTCCCATAATTTCAAAATCTCACTAGTTACCCTAAATTTTTATTTTTCTCTCTCCCTCTCTGTGTGTGTTTGGTGCGCACACATGCACCAAACTTGTCAAAACTTCTTTTGTTCAAATGTTATTTCTTTGGAAATAACTTGAGTACCGAACAATAGAATAATGTAGAAAATCCATATATCACCATTATGTTCTTTTAATTATAAAGCCCCTTAGACTATAGACCTTCTAAGGAAGGCATAGTAAGTGGCATATAATTGGAAGAAATGTCATTCAACTTAGAACATGAAAAGGAAATCCAAAAGTTAACCTATTTTTCCTGTTACTTCACATTTAGTTTCTTCATGTTGTTGAAAACTAAATGTGTTTATCTACCTCAATAGTTTTACATAAGTTAATATATAGACATTAAAATATTTTTCTGAGTCATTAGAATATTACTAGTGCCCTTTTAAAATAGTATGCTGAGTGTGATGGTCAGATATGAATAAAACAGGATTTAAATTATTTTGAAATTTCCCCCTGAAATATCATTTTATTAGTGCTATTTCTTTATTCAAGAATAAAAGTAAGTAGCACGGCAATAAAAATTCTGTGCAGTATTACTAGCTATAGTGCACGTCAGTATGCATAATGATAAAAGTGTTTTGTAGGATATAAAATATTCCTCTGAGGTAGAGAAAAGCATAAGCAGATGAGATTTCTCTTTATAACGCAGGATGCGAGGGTCCAGTGGGGTAAATAACGTGCTCTTATGGGGTGCTGTGGATAGTGGAGGAGGTAGAGGATGACGACTAGCTGCTATTCTGAGACCAACTGCAGGAGTGAAGGCTCTGGTTACCCACCAACTCCTTTTTCTAAAATTTCCCTCAGAAGGAGAGGCGTCTGGGATTCACAGAGGGGCTACTTCTGAACATGTGTGGAGAAGCCGACCCGGGCAGTTGCAGCGCTTGATGTTGGTAGCCATAAAAATCCAGGGCTCTGATCTCCTCCTGAATGGAACATGGTTGACTGACAGCCTGAGCTGTTGTCTTCTGAATGTGGAGCCCTTTCTAAAATGATGGGCTACTTTTGCTCACGACTCTGCGTCATTGGTTGACATTTTCTCAGAACTGGGCTATTATCAGAGACTTTTTTTTTACCCCATCCTTCTCACTCCCTCCTCTTCATAGGTGTCAGATTTGCATCATGGTCTGAAGGTTCTTTCTACCTTCTCCAGACTCTTGTTTATCCTTCACAGGCATTTTTTTTTTTTTTACCCCAAGTAAATGTCTTGGATGTCATCTGTATTAAAATAATCACCCATCTTGGCATCTACTTCTCAGAGGACTTGAATTAACATAGAGTTTGGAGAAAATATAAATAATTTGGTGCTGGATGTAGTAATCATGAGGTATGTATTGGACATTCAGGTGTAGATATTGAATAGGCAGTAACATACATAAATTTGAAGATGCAGGAACTGAGACAAGAGGGTTAGTCCAGAGGTAGAAATTTTGGGAGTTGACTATCAGTGATATTTAAGCCATGAAACAGCATAAGCAATGTAAATACAGAGGAGGAGAGGTCTGAGGATTGAGTCCTGATTGAACACCTCAACAGAAAAGATGAGTGAACAAGGGGTCAGGGGGAAATCACGAGAATGCAATGGGCAGGAATTCAAGTGAAGAAGGTTTTTCAAGGAAGTCGATAATCTTATAAAATGCTGCTGATGGATCAAGCAACACAAATTCTGAGCATTAATGATTGAATTTAGCAATGATGGGGTGATTGCTGGCTGTGAGAACAGTTTTAGGATATGTAGGGGTGGGAGGCCGATTTGAGTGAATCTTTAAGAAAGGATGGGGAAAAATTAGTGAATATAGAAATGGAGTATCAAAGTGCTGTCAGGGAATTTTGTCGTAAAATAGACCAAGGAGAGGGGTGTTTCCTAGAGGAAACATTTCCTAGAGATGACATAGATTCTAGGAGTTGTAAAAATTCATTTGTTTGCTTTTGTTTTTGTTTTTAAGATGGGAAAAATTAATCATGCTTATATGTGGATAGAAATGATCCAGTAGCAGTGGGAAAATTGATGGTATAGTGGGAAGAGGGGATAGGCTCTCTGAAGCCATGTGCTAGAGTTGGAGAGGAGGGATAGGGTGGACAGTTCAATCCACATAATAGGAGGAAAGGCAGAGTGAATATGCACAGGTGGAAGTAGGTGGATAAATGTGGGTGTCGGCCCTTGTGGAAAATTTGATTCTATTTTCTGAGTGAAAGTGCAGTGAAAAGGAGGTGTTAGAGGTCTATATTTATCTAGAGAGAGTGAATACATTCGGGAATTGCAGCATGATTGCTTAGCAGCATTAAGAACCCATTTGAGGTTGTAGGCAAGAATGTAAAATGAAAGCAGTCTGCATACGTTGTATTTTTTCTGTCCTGGTGATCAGTTCTGCGGGGGCAGGCTCACGGAGGCACGAGATTGGATTTAATTAGGATTTGAGTCTTACTGATTCCATACCAGGAAGAGAGAGGCAATGGAGTTGAAGGGATAAGCAAGGGAGTGATTCTAGTAGAAGGCAAGTGAGGACGTTTCCCATTAACCCTAAAGACATGCCACATAAGCAATTGCCAGTGGGGTTTATGAATAGAACCCTCCTATGTGACATTTTCTTTCATGTATCAGTATGACTTGGAAAGAGGTGTGGGAGTGGTGGTGCTTTGTAAAGGAAAATCACCAAGGGAAGGACTAAAAACATGTCACTTGCCAACTGGTGTCTTGGACCTGAACTGAAGGAATGATAAGACAGAGATATTAATAGTTAATATTTCAAAAGAGCAGGCTTTTCATGTTAACAAAATGTTTCAGCGGAAATGTTTGTCAAAGCATTAATCTTACCCAATGATAATCTTTTGCTCAGATAACGGGCCAACATATATATTTTCTACAAAAGCATAGTCAAAGATTTTAATCAGAGTAAGAATTCCACATTGAAACATAGCACTGAGATTTCTACCTCAGTTAACTTCTTTGTGCACCTACTACATTATACTTAACACTAATTTGCGTTAAAATGATAAATGCAACAATTCCTTGTATATATAAGAAAAGAACCCAGTAAAACATGAACATCATGCCACACTTCTACTAGAGATATCATAGTGATTTCTTAAATTGCTCTTTTAGGTGTTCAAGCATTACCTCTGTGTATGCAAATGTTCTTAATTAGTGCTCTCTAACTAGCTTAAAGAAAGCCAATAATTCCATTGTTTATATTTCCAGATTAAATACATTGTTTTGTAGCAATAATTCTTACATTTATGAAAAAATATCAAACGTTTTTCAAATGATGGGTTATACAATTAAGTCATTTCATATGTTATTTAAATTAAATTTGATTTGCTTACATGTACATTGCTGAATAAGCACACTATTTTCTCTAATAGCAAAGTTGACAAAGCAATGGTATTTAAAATTTTCTTTTGAAATGTCCACATCTTGACAAAATATATACTGCTAACATACCACATTTATGAAGAATACGTTAAGAATCTTTGATGGTAGGAAAAATATCTATATGGAATACACACAGTTTTTTCATTTTTCTTTTGTTTTCTAGCTATTAATTATTCTAAAGACACTATTTTTCTTGTCTAATAATGGCTATAAAGCATGACAACAGCTGTTCCTTATAAACACCATTCCACCTCTGAGAATAAGCTGAAATTTTTCTTAAGGCATATTAAACCTCTTTATCCACAAGAAATTGGCTTGCCTGGCTACGAAGTGAATCCCTATCCACAGGTTGTGTGGGAATAATGAAATCTATAATATGACTTTTAGGAGTATCATTTTAGGGGTCCAGCAGATTGGAATTCATTCCTGGCTCTGTCACCTGTGTATGGGGTGTGTGAATTTAGGCAGGTTATTTCACCTTCTTATGCCTCAGTCTTACCATCTGTGTTTGCCTTAAACCCTCAAATAGAATATTAAGTACAAGAGAATAGGACTTAGTGTGGTTTAAGAATCTCTATCTAGGACCCACAGATGGGTCCAAAATAAATATTTGTTGAACAAATAAATGTAATAAACTAATACTTAAAACAGTATAATAATAATTGTTTAATAGGGATATTTTGGGATTAATGACATAATACATGATGAGTATAGAGCACAGATCTAGATCAGAGTAACTATTCTTAACGTGGAGAGTTCTAGAGAAGCCACAGTAAATTTGGCTTCTATATCTAACTTCTGTTTCATCTTCAGACTATGGATGAGATTTATTCCAGAATTAGTGACCCTATGCTATACTCCAGCACCTGTGAATTGTGTAAGAGGGAAAATATTTATTTTATTACCATTCATATCTCCTAAATCTTTCATAATATTTGGGAGAAGTGGAAATAAGCCAAGTGGATTAAAATATTTTAGCATACAATCTGAAACTCATGACATCATTGACAATGTTTTCAGAACTTAGCATGCATACCAGAAAATCGGAGGCAGTGTTATGTTATTTTATTGATTTAGATGCATATTTAAAAATTTTACATATCCAAAATCTGGATGCATTTTATAATCAATGGCCTTTTATAATTGAATGGCTTCTCCTTTCTTTCCTCCCCCCAACCCTCCCTTCTTTCGATCCTTCTTTCCTTCCTTCTCCCCTTCCTTCTTTCATTCTTTCCTTCCTTCTCCCTTTCCTCCTCCCCTCCTTTTTGTGGTTCACAATACAACAGAGTGTTTTAAATGGACTTGGTGAACTATAGTATAGCCATATAGTAAAGCAATATTTCTCAATGTGTATTTCTTACCATCATCTAACCCTGGCAAAAAGCCTCCTGGGCACTTTTTTCCCCTAATTTTCCACCCCCACTTAATTTTAAGACCATAGATATACTCTATATCTGTTAACGTATTGCATGTATATATCTGTTTTATGAATAAAATGACTGATATTTTTGCTCCCAACAACCAATTTCATTCTTTTGGTGGCACTATTAAACACACTGAAACTGCAGATATTGAAGTGATACTCCATATCACTCTTAGTTTCTAAAATCTCCTTAACTAGACTATTGGGAATCATAAACTGATTCTTAGGTTTAGAACTTTTGGTTTTAATCATATAAATGAATGTTGATGAATTTTATCATTATCACGGATGACCGTCAAAATGTGTGCAGTTTGAATATTTGCTATATGCCCCAGCAGTTGGAAAGCTGTAATATTTTTTGTTAACAGATAAAAGATCTTCAAGTTCAACCAGTGATATCATTCAACATATCATTCCCATTTTATGAGATAAGATTATGTAATAATTTCAGTGTCTGTATTTAGGATGTTCACTACTTCACCTTTACATATTTGTGGTTTTAAGGACATAATTTGAACACCACATCAATAAAGTGATTTTTTTAAGACCCTCTAATTTCCCAGGGGTACAGGAGATGCCTTCTCTAAACTACAAGAATGCAATCAGTGGGAAGGATGAGAAGGCACAGTTCTCGAAGCCTCTGTGTAGCCAGACTTTTCTGCTGTCAGCTAAGGAGTTTGGGGGTTCCCACCTCCAATAGTAACAATGGGAATCAGAACTTAATCCCTTTATGACCAGGGGTTTGCACAGAGGGAAGACAGGGTCACCAGCTATGGCTGTCAAATCAGGATTTTTGCTTGCAAAGAGAATTAATGTATTTAACGGGTTTAACTGATGGAGAAAGGAGTGATTTATTTACTTGGAGAAGGTCTTTACATAGCAAAGTTGTTCAGTATGTTCCTAGATATTCCCTTATCTTTGCTCTGGGCTACGCAGTTTAACTCTCATTCTTTTATGTTAGTGGTGCAAAGAACTAAAATCAGTGATATGTAAAACTTTAAACTTTGTTGTATGTATTGCACTATTATAGTTGACGATTCAGACATTTGGCCTACTTGTATTGGGTTGTGTTAAATGACTAGTTTTGAGACTCAGTGTGCACTTGGTTTGGGGGACGTGAACTATTCTAGCAGACAAAGCAATATATCAGTAAAAACTAACATGGGTGATACTCAAAAGAGACTCTTCAACAGTACACAGACATCCATATCAAGGCTTTATCAGTTGAGTTAGTTGTACACAAGCTTTTGTACATACATTGAAAGCGAATTCAAAACCAGAAATCATCTCCCCCACTGCTCCTAGTACTTGCCCTTTCTCTGCCTTTTAACCGAAGCATCTCCATGATGCTCCGGGCATAGACATCCCTCAAGTTAACACTGATGTAGGAATCAGTGGCTATATTCTTGGTGAGCTTCTTCAGAGCTTCCCGCTGTCTGACGGCTGCTTCCTTGAGCTTTAAGGTGAAATAGCAAGCGGAGAAGCGGTCGTTAATAATGGCAATAGGCAAGGCCAAGACAAGGATTCCTGATAATATACACATGAAGGCCACGATTTTGCCCGTGGTGGTGTCTGGTCTAATGTCCCCGTAGCCCACAGTGGTCATGGAAGTTGTGGCCCACCACCATGCACAAGGGACACTTGTGAAGGTTGTGTCAGGAATGCTTTGCTCAGCAAAATATTCCACAGTTGAAAATATAGAAATTCCCACAGACAGAAATAGGAGCAGTAGGCCGACTTCTTCGTAACACTGGGTGATTGTCATCCCGAGGGAGCGTAATCCTGGAATAGAACAAGTGTCGTCAGTCACTGGGGCCCCTTCCTCCCCTCGCCACCTCCCACTCCCCTCTCTTCCCCTCTCCGGCCTGGCCCTCCGCCCACAAACGTGCATTTCACGTCTAACATGTCTCCAGCATTGGGCAGTATTCTGGGGATACCGAGATGATAAATCAATCTTTTTCTTGAGGGAGCTCATAGTCTCGTTGGTGGGGCCGGATTGCCAAGGACAGAAAGAAATCTAGTTAGGTTCATTCATCCACTTATATATTTACTAAACACCTACTATTTATTAAAAAAAAAAAAAGGTGATGGATAAGATTACAAGGCAGGCAGGGGATGATGACAGAAATAATACTTTAGTTCGTTGCCATGTGGCAAATGGAGGGCTCATTGGACAGGCCTGCATTTCCATGCATCTCTTTGGCATGCTTTTCCAATGACAGTTTAATGCTGTCTCCTTACACTTTATGTGTCTGCTTTAATCATCCTCCTAACAGAGCTGAACATAATCAGGGCATTGCTTTCTGAAATTTCTGAAATTTCTGAAAGCCAGAAGCAGTAAAGGGTGTCCACCATGAGAACAAAGTGAAGCAGCAGGAGCAAGTTAGGCATCAGTGACCGCACTGACATGAGACCATGCTATGTATATTCACAGGGCATTCTTAAAGGCTTATCATGAAGGATTCCTGAACTCCCAGGACTTGCACTGAAATCAGCACCCATAGTACCAAAGCTATAGGGAAACGTCTCCCTGGAGTACACAGAATTTCTGCTTTCCTGTAAGAAGATAGACCTGAATACAGATTATTCCTTCACTGCAAAAATGTATGGGGGACTGAAGCTACTAGGAAATTCACTCATCGTGAGGCATCAGAGCATTCCCTATTCCTACTGTGAGGATTCACTGAACCTCTGGGAGACATACCCAAGAGAGTCCAATCCCATCTCCAGAGAGACTCAGCCCTAAGGAGAGTCAGATGAGCCCGTAATGGGACTACAGTTTGAAAATTGTATCTTCCCTGACACCAGAGTTCACGAACACTCTAAAAGTGCATCCACATTTTGAAGTCATATCAGCCTGAAGTCACAATGATGATGTCTCTGAAGGTCAAAGCAATACCTCCTAGAATCATATTAATTTTTATTAACTAGAGACTATTTGAAATTGCATTAAAATGCCATTTGTGTTCTCATTATTTTTAAATTTTGTTCTTAAAACTTTAAGATATTCTTAAATTGTTTACCAGCTATTTTTAAAGATCAACGAATATTAATTTTGACATTTAACTTCAAAAGAAGATTTTTTTTTTAGAGTATCTTTAGAATATCTTTTAGGAAACTGACCTTGATGTGTCTGCATTGAATTGTATTTCTGAAATATATTGACAGCATATGAGAAAAAGCAGTGTTTAGGAGACTGTTTTCATTTCAAGGTGAAATGTTCTAAATAATTTTGTAAAGAAACACAAAGTGGTCTGAATTTCTGTATGCCACATCTATTAACTCAGATAATCCTCAAAAAAAACAGTACGAGATTGATGTAATGATTATGCATTTTCCTGATGAGGAGACTGAGACACAGAGAAGTGGCATATCTAGTACAAAGCTACAGAGCCAGGATTTAAACTTTAGCTCTCTGGCTCACCACTGTCCTCCTGTCATTCTAGAATACCTCTCAACTTGTATTTATAGTTAATGCATGGGGAAATATGTCATCAATGTCTACGTATTGCTAACTGTGATGCCTAAGATAAAATTGTCAAATATTCATGTAAGCACTCATATCCTTTCAATAAATTAAGGCTTTATTAATACTTTGTACTGCTTTGGAACTGAAAAAAAAAAACTTTGAAGAGGTGACATGGTGGAAATTACTATTATTTTCTTTTTCTTTTCTTTTGGGGAAAAAAATGTAGTCTTTACTGGGTGTTCTTAAATTGAATCTTGTAAGGAGTTTATAAATACTAGGAGAAAGCATCCTATTATGTTTGTCAGAAAACAAAGAGTGGTACTTCTAAAAGTTGTTGGAAACCCCATTATCAAATCCCTGCTATGTGAGACTAGCTAGGAAAATACACTACCAAAATTATGTTAGGAGAAGTCCTAATTACCTCAGACATTTTGGGAAAAAGCATATTTTAAGTTAATTTCTCCCTATATGAATAGGGAGAGACAACGACTCTTAACTTCTTTTAGGTGGCCAGTCAGGCACTTAGGGAAATAAGGTGGTAATAGGACTTCCTAGCTAAATTACTTGTATTTCTGTGTATTGCGTTAATATGTACCGTATTAACATAGTATCCTACTCCAGTGTTTTCTAAAGTGTAGTCCATCAAAATCCCTTGTGAGCCTGTTAAAATGTATGCTCCTCAATCCACCCCCATATATGAAAATGTGTCTCTTCACAGATTGGGGCTCAGAATTTGCTTTTTAACAAGCTTTTCAAAGGGTTCTTATTTTTATTAAAATCTAACATAAGGCAACTCCAGAACACCCAACAGCCACAAGACCAGCCACTGAGAATTGCTGCCCTCAGGAACACAAGGGTCATCTTTAATGGATTTGTGTGACTACTGCAGACCTTGACTATAACTTTCATGCACAACTGAATGTTGTGTGGGGATTTTTCTAGGGAGAGTGTTCATTCAATTTTCATTAGATTTTAAGGAATTCCTGTTACCATCTCTCTCATGCATCCGGGTTTACGGAAAAGAAAATTCTCAGATACTAGATAAAGCATTTAGTCAGTGTCTTCAGCTTTTTTTCCAAAGCAAATATATGCATTGTCTCCTTAAAAATTATGGGATGGTCACCAGTGCCTGGTCATCTCACTTTTTGCATGGCTAAAGAAAGCCCTATAAGGCTGATTTTATTTTTTGCCCAGGAATGTGTGTGGTAAGCCCTTCCTTGGACACAGAAGAGAAACTGGCTTATGTCTCTATATATCATGAATAATTTATGCATATCTTTTTATGTGCTGTTTATGCATATTTTATCTAGAACCTTCTAGAGGCAGAATGTCTTTAATTTTTGTACAACTTCTGAGCACTGGGTTAAAATAAATCGAGGAAAACAAGCGGTAAAATTGTTTTTCCACGTGTCTTAGGGAGAGAAGGAATGTGAGAAGCATCTTCTCCTCTATACCTGTGATAACAACTTCAGGGTTTTGCTTCCCAACACCTTTTTGGAGATCCTGGTTGGGTAAAGGATGGAAGTTGGTAATTCTGAGTATCAATTCACAGTCACTTCTCTTGGACTGTAGTCAAGCACTAATGTTTACAAACAATGGCAAATTAAAAAAGCATCACTGAAATTTGAATACCTGTGGAATGTCTGCCCAGCTTTAGCATGCGTAGAGCCCTGAGCAGCCTCAGCACCTGCACAATGCGCCCCACATTTTCCAGCTCCTGTGTCGTCTGGCTCCCACTCAGGCTCTCTACCAGAAGAGTGATGTAGAAGGGCAAGATGGCTAGGAGGTCTATGATGTTCGGCACCTTTCGCAGGAAGCGGCACCTGTCCCGCACGCACAGGAAGCGCAGGACGAACTCCCCGGTGAACCAGCTAATACACACGTACTCCAGGATCTCCAGCAGCTGCAGGTCCAGCCAGCTTAATTCAGCTGACATCAGGGCCATGTTGACGATGGACACCACCACAAAGATGATGGAGATGACCCCAAAGATTCGAGCAGCTGTGGAAGACCCAGGTTTCTCCAGGATGTTCCAGAGCTTCTGTCGGACAGTGGGACAAGGTCCTTGGGAGAAGTCCTGTTCACTCTCATGTTGACTTTCCTGGTCTTCTGTGTCCTTCTTAAAGTCTAACGTTTCACTCAGCTCCTTTCTTCTGAAGTATCTTTTAGAGAAAACAACTTGGTGATTAATCTAACTTTTTAAAAATACAGACGTCAAAAGAAAATTAAACTTAGCAGTGAGGTCGCTCTTTTTATTTTGGTAAAATGCAGAAAATGTCCATTCATATTTTACCCAGGCTGTCTCCTGCCCATAGTACTCAAAATTTCTGTTTAGGATTATTATTTTTAAAATGATCTTTTCTTGGTGGAAGTTTATACAAAAGGATTTATACACAACAAATCTACTTTAATGCATTTTATTACCCATTTTTCTTGTAACAAGAAAAGAAGTTTGCTATATGGAACTTTTGTGTGCATGTAACGGAAAGGTCTTCATGAAGAACTAGTACTGATAGCAAGATTATAGCAACGGTCATCATCAAAGTCCCACAAACATTCACAGTCAAGGAACCAATTTTTTTTATCTCCTGTATTTAAAGCAGTTCTCCCTCCCTCCCTCCAAGTTTAAAGTTAGTGCTCTTCAAAAACTAATGATGTACTATGTCTTGGCTAACTGAAGATAAAAAAGGTCAAAAAAGAATAAAAAAATAAAAATAACATAAAGTTAGTGTTCTAGGTCTGATAAATGATAAAGCTCCCTACTGAAAGGTCCATCTCTATACATGCATCTTTTGGATTACAGCTTTTCTGACCCATTTATTCAGTCATCAAATATTTATTTCAGGCCTGACCTCCTTTACCTTAAAAACGAACTGGCACACGTTCATTCAAAAAAGGAAGAGGTTCCAAAAGTTCCAATCCAAAGCTGGCTCTGACGCTTTCCAGACCTCACAGCCTTGCCACCTTAACGGCTCAGAAAGGCCTCAGGTATTCTGAGGCCTGGATCCAGCGAGGCTTGTGTGAAGCTCCTATCTTACCTCTGCTGCCCTCTCCCCACTGCGCCCGCCTCCCCGCCCAGCCCCCGCGCGCCTCTCGGGTACCTGTCCCTGCAGCAGGAGTCAATGCTGAGCTCGTCGATGCCCCAGTACTGGATCTCCTGAAGGAAGGAGAGCGCGCACAGCTGCTCCATGACGTGCAGGCGGCCCGTGCGGTAGTAGTGCAAGACGTAGCGGAATGCTTGCGAGCTGCGGTCGAAGAAGTACTCGTTGTCCACGGGGTTGGCATCATCACAGAACTCCAGGGGGCTGGGCACGGCGGCCAGGGCCCCGGGGCGGCGGCACGAGGCCACCACCACGGCCAGCTTGCCAAGGCGCGTGTGCGGGAAGCAGGACAGCGCCTGCTGCGAGAGCACGAAGCGGCTGCCGCCCACGTTGACCGTGAAGCAGTCCCCGAGTGCCAGGGGCTCCCCTTCACCCTCGCTGCAGAAAACGCTGGAGTCCAGCGAGGTCAGGGAGCAGCTGTCCAGCGGCGAGTCCGGCGGCGCCCGCCCTCGGGGAGGCAGCTCCATCCCCGCCGCCACTGTGTGAGCGCGCCACAAAGTTGGAGGGGCGCGCCGGAAGCCTCGGTCCGGCGAGGGTGGTGGCACGGCCCCTGGTGGCAGCCGGGATTTCCCTGACTCCCGAGAGGGGTGCCTCCCGCCCGCGCACCCTTCCACTCTCCACCCCCTGTGCTCGTTCCGCCTGTGGCCGCTAGGGCGCGGCGAGTGCGCGATCGCAGCGATCCGGTGCCCGGCGCCGGGGCTGAAGCGAGAGGAAGGGTCGCGCCGGGGTGTGTGTGTCGGTGGGGGGCTCAGACGCGGTCTAGACGGGCACACTGCTGGGCACCGAGGCCCTTCCCGGACTTACGCCCCCCCCACCCCTACTAAGTTAGTGCTGGAGATTCCCTGCCCGGGAGGTGTACGAATTGAACGCTTCGCTACCTAGGGGATGGAGCGGGCGGAGAGAGAGGTGGGAGGTCTAGAGTGGGGGATGAGGACAAGATGATTCTTGGGGGGAACGAACCGAGGCAAGGGGGGTGGTAGGACTCAATCCAGCCCAGGAGACCAAGAGGAAAAGTTCAGAAAGCAGGTCTGAGTTCTTTCCAACTTGAGGCTATGTATTCCTCCGTCGTCTTTTCCGGCTTCAGAGGCCTCCCCGGGAGTGGTCGCTGGGGGTGTGAGCACGTGGCGGAGGGTGCCCAGGGCGAGGGGGCCACATCATCTGCTCCCATTCATTCTCATTCAAGTCTGATCGTCACGCTCTATTTCTCCTCCCTTCCTCTGGTTTTGACCTCCTGGTTGAGAAATAAGGATAACTGGTGATGACTTTTAACTGAAGTCCCAGTGAGTCACTAAGAACTAGGGATCGCCATTTGCCAGTTCCCGCCGCGTATCGAGGCACTTTGCGCCCTTTGCGCCCTTTGGTTTAGCCATTTCCGCCGGCACAAGTTTCCCGGAAAGCAGGCGTTCTAGGCTTGTTCTCCGGCATACAGCGGAGCTCTCATTTTAGGAGAAGGGAAGGCAAAAAGACAAGGAATAGAACAGGCGTGGGCTGGGGCAGGAGTTTAAATAGTAACGACGACTCGGTAAAGGGAGCAGCGGAGCGCCGTGCCCCGGTGAGACTAGAGGCGTGCCCACTGGGCCCCTGGGAGTCGCGCCCCGGCCAACCTGTTGGACAAGGGGCGGGAGTGGGGAGGAGGGCAGGGTGACTCACCTTCCGCTCCGGGCACATCTGCGCAGCGCTCCGAGGCCGCGGCTGGTTAGGTTTGCCTTGGTTAGATCCTTCTGGTGTACACGTGAGGTCTGACTTGACAGGTCCAGGAGGAAGACTGTGTTCCGGCTGAGCTCCGCGCTGGCGCTCGTTGCCTAGCCTCGCCTCATCTCCACCGCCTCCGGCTCCGGCCCCTCGGCCGCCCCCGCCCGCGCTAGCGAGCCATTCGCGGTTTCCAGCACCAGCTGTGGGGAATGCTGCGAGCCGAGGGAGGTGAGACCGGAGGAGGAAGAGAAGCACTCCGTGACTCTGAATATTATATTCATCCTGAAGACACCTCAAGGATTGCTGTTTGGATTCCCGTTTTCCTGAGCTGTGTGCTCACAATCGCTCAAGAACAAAAATTTTCCATAAGTCTGCTAAACTCAGGATTGGGGTAGTTATAGTAACTGCTTTGTGTGGCATGGTTCAAGGTTTTCTCAATATTTCCAGCAAGCATCTGGGAATCTTGCATTTTCCGAAAAGTCTTTGCAAGAGAGTGTGAAGCACACATCTTGTTTTCCATGTAAGTAGTTTTAGAAAGTATATATAAAGAGATGAGCAGGGAGCTTAGTACAGTGGGAAAAACTTTTTCATAAATGGACTTGAAACGTGGCTGTTTGGTTCTGGCTTTGCCAAATGGCTGTGGGACCTCCTACTGTCATTTATTCATGGACCTCAGTGGCTTCCTCAGCAAAATTTCATGTTTCCATAAAAACACCCAAGGTTCATTGGGGCTTTTGTAGGATTTTTACTTATTCAGTACCTTATGTAATCATAATAACAATACCGTGAGGTAACAGCATACCCATTTTACAGAAGGAAGATATCGAGGCAAAACAGAGAAATTAAGTAATCTACTTAGGGTTATACAGCCTAAAATCAAATACAAGACTACTTACCAAAGGCTGCATTCATAAACACAGTGCTTGGGGCATCTCCTTTTTGTGTGACTTTCAAATAAATCAAAGTATGTTTGCTTATATTTACTTTTTAATTTATGTTTGCAAATTTCTTTTTTTTTTTTTTAAGATTTTATTTATTTATTTGAGAGATAGTGAGAGAGAGGATGAGAGGAGAGAAGATCAGAGGAAGAAGCCGACTCCCCATGGAGCTGGGAGCCGGATGGGACTCGATCCCAGGACTCCAGGATCATGACCTGAGCAGAGGCAGTCCCTTAACCAACTAAGCCACCCAGGTGCCCTGTTTGCAAATTTCTAAAGGAAGGTAGGAGTTTAATGATGTATTTTTTCCTGATCTTTCAACAAATATTTACTGAGCATCCACTGTGTACCAGACATAGTTCAGATGGATCCGTGAAGAAAAGCAGACAAGATCCTTGTCCTCGTGGAACTGGAGTTTTTCCTGTGGGAATAGAGAGCAACTTCAGTGAAAATTAAAAAAAAAAAAATAGTAGAGTATTTTTAGGTTATGGTTCTTTTGACAGCTATCCATTTGGTTAACTTTTGCCTCTATAAAGTCTTCCATACAGAAAATAGGGAGGAGTTAAAATTATCCTGGTAAATACTTCATCATTACATTTAGGTTGTGTTAATTTATTTAAGGTAGCAGAGCTTCTCTTACACAGGAAGAAAAACTCCCCCAGCATCTCTGTTATGGATTATTTGGGCATTGAAAAGAGCAAAAGTCCACAGTTCTGTTAAGCCTTTCATACCTTCCTGTAAATAACTTTCATCAAATGATTAACATTAAAGGTCTACCCTAGCTTTACAGATTGTGGTGAGGAAGGAAAAGCATTCAGAGGAAATGCATTCGGAGGAGAATGATAGCTTTCGATGAGAAGGGAGGTCTTGGATAGGTAACTAGAGGTTAGTTAACAAATGGTGACTGAGTCTTGTAGGTCTCCTGCACTGCCACCAGGACCCTAGACTTCAGTTGTAGTTCATGGTATCTGGTAGAAGGGATTATAACAATATCCACCTTCTAAGTGTAAAGCCCAAGCTAAGCATCTGAATTCTCACAATGATCTCATGAGTTACAGATCTCAGTTACAGATCTCAGCCCAGAGGCTCACAGGCACCAAGGAACTTTTCCAGTTTTACTGGAATATATGAAGGACAATATGAAGGGATCAAAACTGGGGTCTTTCTGACTCTAGATTTCATCTCAGTTGCTAAGAGCCTATAATTTTCAATTGGGCTTCAACTGTGATTGAAACAATTTCCACTAAATATTTTATTTTTTTATTTATTTGGGCAGAGAGCCCAATGTGGGGCTCGATCCCAGGACCCTGGGATCATGACCTGAGCCGAAGGCAGAGGCTCTAACCCACCGAGCCACCCAGGCACCCCAATTTCCACTAAATAAAATAATCATAACTAGAGAGATGATGACTAGTTAACTGGGAGTATATAAACACAAATGACCCATTTTAAAATATAGAGTCTCTTGGGTAATAAAAATGTCTGCCTTCTTCTCTGTCCTGCTCTTTTTAATCTATTGTCTTCCCTCCTCCACTGCTTACCCAGGTTTGAGTCAAGAGCCCAATGAAAAGGAAAAGGTAAGAGCAAAAATAAGTCCATTCAAAGGATATCCTTCCTGGTCCCTGATCTTGACCTGAGGTATAACCTAAAATATGTCAGGAAGTGCAAGGAGAATTGCTGATAAGTACTTGGGGGTGGTGAGGTCTTGCTTTTGATTTCATTCCTACAAAGCATGGGAGGAATGTGATTGTCACGTCGGAGGCAGTACAGTACTGAGATGTGAAAACTCAACATTCGAATGGCTTTGGGTATATTCTCTCTAGTCATCAGTTGTTATATTCAGGTGATTTTCCATTAGCAGTCTTGTTAGGAAATGCTCTCCTAGTTTTTTTGCTTTATTTATCAAGTCCTCCAAACATCAATTTGAATGTTAAATCTGCAGGTACAACTAGTGTTTTTAATTCTTCCAATTTTTGTGAATTTTTCTAAATTTATTAATGAACAACATGCGTTCTTAACAGTCATTTAAAAAAATTGGATTAAAAGAAAGAAACACAGCATACTTTAAATGTCTGATTACTGATAACAATAGGGGCCCCTGACTGGCTCACTTGGAAGAGCATGTGCTCCTGATCTCAGGTGGTGAGTTCAAGCCCCATGTTGGGGGTAGAGATTACTAAAAAAACAAAAAGAAAAAAGGAATTGATTATTGATAACAGTTAAAAGTCATTTGAAGCATAGTAGGAATTCTTATTAAAACCATGGAACATGGGGTGCCTGGGTGGCTCAGTGGGTTAAAGCCTCTGCCTTCGGCTCAGCTCATGATCTCAGGGTCATGGGATCGAGCCCCACATCGGGCTCTCTGCTCAGTAAGGAGCCTGCTTCCCCCCCTCTCTCTCTGCCTGCCTCTCCGCCTACTTGTGATCTCTCTCTCTGTAAAATAAATAAATAAAATCTTAAAAAAAAAAAACCCAAACATTCATCTAGGTTTTTGAAAAAATAATGAGAATGTATTTATTAATATTGTATTTGTTTTTCTGTAATGTACTTAAATAATGTATTATGATGTTCTGTGAAATCATTAAGTCTCATCTTTTATAAGAATGTTTTAAAATGATTATACATATATGATTATAAATCGTTGAAAAAAATGTTTAGGAAAATGTGCATTCGTTATTAATTTGTATCCAAAATACTACTACTTCACATTTATTTTTAATAATTAAATAGGTAGAGGAGGTATAACAAGTGAATACTTTTGTTAAAAAGCTTTACAGAATTAAACTAGAATAAACTCTACCTTTTCATTTTCAGTTGCTTTGGTGTAGACTCATAACTTTACACTAAAGTCCTGTTAATTTTTATCACTCATTAGCAGTGCAGACCATATTTTATATGAGGTGTGCATGCCTGTCTTTGACTCAGTGCTTCATTTCCCAAGGAATGACCACCAGATGAGCTCACTGTAATGTGTAAAAATGCCTTTGTGTATGGACAAAATGACATTGTCCTCTTCATTGCATTGGGTTATGTTTAAAGGTAAAGGAAAATCTGACAAATTCTATCTATTCATCTTCCATGAGTCTTCTAGGTGCTTGGAATAAATCCTCCCAACTGTATAACAGCCCACTCCGATGCAGAATTTAGCTTAATGTGGGCTTGTTCTGGATTCCTTCCAAAAGGAGGCAATTATCTTTGGAAGTACCCAAGAACTCATTTTTATAGCCTAGTCTGCTGCAGAGATCACCAAATGGGTTGATGATGGTGGTGATGAGGATAATAATATGATAATAGCTGCTACATTTACTTAGTCAACTTCTGCTCTTTTATTAGCTGTGTGACAGTAACAAGTTTCTTAAGCCCTCTGTATCTCCTTTTCCTCATCTGTAAAATAGGGGTAAGAAGAGAACTTACCTTACACTATTGTTTTAAAATTAAATGAGATAATCCATGGACATATTTAGTGCAGTGACATTATTTCTGTTGTCACTATTATTATTACTATTATATTTTAGAATTTTTTTCTGATCCCTCCTTACTGAGCATGTACTATGTGATCCTATCACATAGGATATCACATATCACCATGTTAAAAAGTTACTCATTTCAATTATAAATTCATATAACCCTATGAGGGGAGTAATACTATCATTATTATTTTGCAGATAGAAACCCAGGATCAGAGTACTTAAATATTATTTCTCAAGTGTCATATTGATAGTAGAAACAGACTTGAATACTTTTGTTTGAGTCAAAGCCTTTGAAGGGCATTAACGTGAAAATAATGTGATGATGAGAAATCACTGTTAGAAATGCTCTTCTCCTCTTTAAAAATAATTTTATGTTGAAAATTTCTATTTTTGCTTAAAATAATTGAGATGATTATATATTTTATAGTGCATGACTGACATATTGCATGTGATTTCTATTTTAATAAATTGGATCTTTCTTCTAATCACTGTAAAGAAGATAGTTGATTGGTTTGGCCATTAAATGATTCTCACCAGACCACTGCAATGTGCAAAAGACATAGTTGAATTTTTCCTGAGTTACTAAGAAACTGTGTAGAAGCCGGCACTTATTGTTCACTGGGTTAACTCCTATAATTACACTGAAATTAAATTTTTATAAACAAGATTTAGAAGCAGTGGAGCAAACACAGGGCAAGTGCTCTGCTCATCAGGTCCTGTAAGCTGTTAAGTGAACCTAATATTGAATTTGAAAATTCCAATTAAATCCTTTTTACCCAGCTCTATGAAATTCCCTTATGCTGATAGAGATTGAGTCATACAGAACTATTAAAAATGCTTTTCATCCAGTATATGTGATTTATTAATATTAAAAGTTAAATTGCATTTAAACTTGTCCTTATTCTATTTAGTGCTTTCTTCCATTATTAAGGAATTCAGTAAACTTGAATTCCATTCTGTAATTAGAAGAGAGATAATCTTTACATTTCATATGTGTTATCAACTTTTTATGTTGCATTTCCTTGCTTTTTCTGGAATTGACTCAAAATCAAAAAGTTTTTCAATCAGTAAATATTTATAGAAATGTACTTTTGGAAGTGCTGATAGTGGTTATTGTATATACAGATGGAATATGTAGTATATATGATATACATAATTTATACCATATGTATGAACAGACACACAAAAAACACACACATAAGAAGCTAACAATATAGTAAGGTTTACATTGATTACTATGTCAGTGGGTCACATTGTTATTACCATGTAAGAAAGGTAGTGAAAAATCAGAACCAATATAAGGAAAATTGTAGAGATAAGGAAGGAGAAAAGCAATTTTTCTTTACAAAATGGCTCTTAGTTACATAGTGTAGTTCCTTTAAATAGCATCCTCCTGCGTTTTAAACATGGTCTAATTAAAGAAAAATATGAAGTAATTTTTTAGGACACATATGCTGAACGCTGTGCCAAAGTAGTTTTGTTAACTGGCTTGTAAACCTGTATAAAATACCTATTATTCTAATCTCAGTTTGAATACATAGACTATTACTTTAAATAAATATTCTATATAATAAATTATTGCACATGAATAGGAAAAACCCAATTCTGTTTGAGTTCAAAATTACTGCTTTTTACACTTAACTGTATGTTTAGCTTCTACTTGTATCACTGGTTCAAAAGAGTAGAAATATGGGTTTTCAGTCAGTACACATTAATTTGGTTAATTTGAAAAAAAGCCTTGGATCAGTGCATGTGTGGCAGAGTATATTTTCTTTATAGAGTGTAATTAAATTGGTGGGAACTGAATTTAAAAATTTGTCATTTTTTCAACATGAAAAATAGCAGTGGGCCATATGGCTTCTCCTTTTCACCATTGCATCTGATCGACAGCTCAGTTATAGACCTGGCCTCCCCATTCTCCCACAAACAGATTTCCCAGAAAACTAAACCAAATGGGAATCCAGAGGGAAGTTAAAGCTTGGCAAATTTGTACTGGCCTTTTTTTTTTTTTTTAAATTTCTATAAGGTCAAATTATCCATTTTAGCAACTGGGAGTGTTTCATTTTCATGGCAGGGGCGAGAAATGTTCCATACTGCTTATGGTATTTGAAATGAAAATAAGTCCCAATTAAAGAATTTGTGAAAGAAAAGAAATAAAAAAATGGGGATTTTAAAATGGATTTATGAATTCATCCATCCATCAACTTAGTAATGGATTCAAAATTTACACTGACTTAGGCCACATATTTGTTTTACTTTTGAGAGCAGAAGCTGATGAAAAATCAAGAACAGATAATTAGTGACTCTACGGAAATTTTGAGAATAGCAAATAGTTTTATGGATGAGTATGCTTGTATATGTGTCTAGAACAGTTATTTCAATTTGAATTTTTAAAAAATAAGTAAGCCAAAAATATAGAACTGTTTCTTCATTAAATATTGCTCAATAAATAGAAAAGTATTTTCCAGCAAACCTTTCAAAAAGACTCCATATACAGTTAATTTTTGCCTTACTTCATTTTTATTCTATTGATAGTATTACGAACTGGCAATAAAGGTTTTTTTTTTTAAGATTTTTAAAATTTATTTGGCAGAGAGAAACACAGCGAGAGAAGGAATATAAGCAGGGGGAGTGGGAGAGGGAGAAGCAGGCTTCCCGCTGTGCAGGAAGCCCTGTACTGGCTATATCCCAGGGCCCTGGGATCATGACCTGAGCCGAAGGCAGATGCTTAATGACTGAGCCACCCAGCCACCCTACAATAAAAGGTTTTGTAAAATATTTGTTGAATGACTAATTGTAAAATAAAAAGCAAGTTTAGATATTCTTGAACAGGTAGGAATAAGATGATGATAGAGAAGCATGTGGCCTCTTTCATATTATGCACATGGGCAAACCTTGCTGGCAGTTGGAGTCACGTTCACTGGAGAAATGGTGATCCACTTTCAACTCCTATTTGAATGAGAACCTGTCCTCAGGCAGTAAGAGTAACAAAGTGAGTGGGCCTCTCTCCAGTGAATTAGTGGAGATCAGTTTCTTATATAACAAATACTGGATAAGGGATGTGATGAAAATATTTGTTTTTAAGGTTGCAGGTTTTTAAATATGGCTATGATAGAAAGTGGCTGACCCGTACCTCAAGGCAGTAGTCTCAAGACCCCTTTGCATTCTTAAAAATTACTGAAGACCCCAAACTTTTGTTGAGGTGGGTTGTATCTATCGATACATAGCGTATTAAAAGTTAAAGCAAAAAACATTAATTTATTAATTAAAAATAACAATAATAAGCATAATATTTGTTGACAAGATAAATAATTTTTTAAATAATAATATTTTCCAAAACAATATCATTAGGGAGAATAATGACATTGTTTTAAAATTTTTTCTATCTCCTTGATAGGTGGCTTATATTCGTATCTGCTTCTGCATTCAAACTGTTGCAATTTGTTTTTCTTTTGAAGTTTATAAAGAAAATCCAGGTTCAAGCAGATAGGTAGTTGGAAAAAAGAAGGGAATTTCGACAGCTTTTGCATATAATGTTGTATGTGCTTCTGTATTATACTAAAACTTGACAGGTCTGTTCCAAAGTAGAATCTGAAATTGCACCCATGAGCTTTCATATTCAATTATATTAAAATCCATTGGCTTATCTTGCCCTTGGAATTTCTTCTAAAATCCATGCATGATTTTGTTATGTTATGAAATTATTCTTTTGGAAAATGTTGGTTTCTCCAAAAAGTGACACATTTAATTGAATAACATAAAAAATCCCTTTTGTTAATATTGCCACCAATTTTATGAGAAAAGTGTTTTTTGTTTTGTTTTGTTTTGTTTTTAGAGGGAGGAAGAGGAGGGGGAGGGGCAGAAGGAAAGGGAGAGAGAGAGAATCTTAAGGAGGCTGCAGGCCCAGCGTAGAGCCTGAGGGCAGGGGTGGGGCCGGGGGGAGGGGGGGTAAGGTGGAGGGGTGTCAATCTCACAACCCTGAGATCATGACCTGAGCCAAAATCAAGAGTCAGACGCTTAACCAACTGAGAAAAGTTTTTAAGTATTGGGAAGCTATCAAACTTGTGGTAGTAGAAATAAGTTTTCCAAAATTCTAATTTTCACTTGGAAGCTCAAATTTTTTTTATCAGCAACAAATATGGTCAGCTTTCCTTGACAGTAACAGGATCCATTTATTCATTTTTAAGAAATCATTCATAAACATCTGAATAGGGTTTGTCCTGCAGTCACGTTTTCAAGTAAAAATAGTGATCCATGGGAAAAGTAGCTAGTTCAGCTCATAATTCAGAATAATTAATTATGCAAGTGCTTTTCCTTGAACCAACCACGGTACTGAAATATGCTATAGAGAGCTTCAGTACACCTCTCATTTGGTTAAAAAAAAAACATTAGGAAGACATGTACCCATGATAAGATTTAATAAAAATAATATTTTAGCAAAATCAGTAACTTTTATTATTATTCACAAAGGATCTCGTTAAACTGGATTTTTTATCCCTTCAAAATGTGAAGAATCTGATGACAGCTAGTACAGACTTGTGTCTCTGCTTTGAGGTGTGCTAAAAACAAAAGCACTTTCACCCACCATGGGTTAATACTCTTCGTGCAAAGGTGGATTCAGTGGAAAATACAAATAACTCTGGTATTATGAAAATAATGTTTTAAATCAAGAATTCCTAAAAGGTCTTAGAAAAATCTCGGGGATATTTCACGTTTTGAAAACTACTGTTATAAGGAATAAATGTATTTCGACAACTTAAACACAGAATTTATGTCTCCATGTTTGAGGGTTACACAAAGAAGTATATGTGTATATACTTATATATACACATTTGTATATACACACTTGTATATTTCATATACAAGTATATGAAAGTATATAGGACTTTCATATGTTGTTCTGCAAGGTTTCATCAAAAAATTTCCCATACCGGGGTGCCTGGGTGGCTCAGTAGTTAAGCGTCTGCCTTCGGCTCGGGTTGTGATCCCAGGGTCCTGGGATTGAGCCCCGCATCGGGCTCAATTCCTTCCTGCTCGGCGGGAAGCATGCTTCTCCTGCTACCATTCCCTCTGCTTGTGTTCCCTCTCTCTCTCTGTGTTTTTCTCTGTCAAATAAATAAAAGTCTTTAAAAAAAAAAAAAAATCCCGTACCTAATAAATACTGTCTTGGATAAGCACACACATACCTTAAACATAAAATTTATACACACACGTACATACACACACAGAAATGTGATCATATGAATGTTTATGTATTTTCAGATATGCAGAGAAAATGTAGTTAATTTTGACTCCAACTACGGGATATCAGTTAAACTTTACTTTTTAGCTTAATCAAGTAAATTTAATATAATGTAATTATTATTTACAATGTTTTAAGATAATAGTATTTTGGGTAAAAGTGCCCAGTCTCAGAATTTTGGCCTACTTGATGCCTCACGCAAGGGGCAAAGTATGGCCCAGCATTAGAGTCTCCTATGTAGTTTAAGTGAAAACTTAAATTGGATCATCATTGCTAGGAGGAGGGCTTCCTGGACTAAGGACTGAGTGTGAACGCAAAAGGCCAACCTTGGGCCATTTGCTTCTGGTCTCTAAGTTCCTTCTCTTTATCTCTTTCCTTTAGCTCAGGTTATAAATGGTTAATCAGTCTCCCCCAGCCTTTCATCTCTCTCTCTCTTCAACAGTGCATGGAGTCACTTCTGGTGTCTCCATCTATAATCTTCTACCCTTTTTTCCACGTAATCACATCTGCCCCAGGTTAGAAGTGGCTGATTTTGGGGCACCTCCTAGAGCTTGCAGCTTCTCACTTTTAAAATGAATAGTAAAGTGTTAATGCACATGTTCCTAGGCTTTCTCACACCTACTAGAATCTTCTAAATGCTTCTCCTGGACCTGCAGGGGTTTGTCATCAATATGGATTTGTGTTTATGGGGGATATAAGAACCCTAAACCTGATCCACTTGATGTCTCTATCTTTTCCTCTCTGCTTTTGTTTCTTTTTAAAGATTTTATTTCTTTATTTTTCAGAGAGAGAGAGAGAGAGAGAGAGCACAACCAGGGGGAGCAGTAGACAGAATGAGAGGGAGAAGCCTGATGCAGGGAGCCTGATGCAGGGCTGGATCCCAAGGTCCCAAGGTCTTGGGATCAAAACATGAGCTGAAGGCAGACACTTAACTGACTGAGCCTCCCGGGCACCCCTCTCCCCACCTTTTTCCTTTATAATTATTCATGTTTCCCCCCTCACGTTTAAGTCATTGGTTCTCAGTGTTAGTGCTTCCTCCTGAAAGAGACATTTGGAAATGTGGTCATGGTGGTGGGGGAGGGGGTGTTGTTTTTACCTGTCACCATGGTTGGAGAATATTATTGACAATTACTACCTAGAAGCCAGACATGCTAAGTATCCTTTAACGTATGGGCAACAAAGAATTGCTACTCCCGAAATGCTACTAATGCTCTCATGAGAAACACTGCTGTAGATGCAAATTTCTCAGAACCTGGGAAAGGAGGCTTCGCAGCCTAGCTAGGTTCTCTAATAACAGACACAACACTAAGTCTTCCCATGATCCTCCAGATGGATGCCTTGAGCTGCACAAAATGTCATAGACCAGAAATACAAACAATACTATTATCATTATATGAAATATGAACATATGTTTGAATTTGTGATCATTTTTTATACTACCGTTGCATAGGGATGGCACGTTAAACGGAAGAACTAAATATATAAATCTATATGCATTTATTTAAAATGCACAACAAAATAATAAAGCTTTCTTGTCATAACTGTAAAGATGGGGCAGGTCCTTAGGGGTACATGTTGGCACACATCACAAAAACATGTCATGCACGCTCCACAACTGAACTGGCAAGGTTTCCAGAAGCATCCACAAAAAAGCTGAAATTACTTTCTTTAATACCTTTGGTTAGCCTTCTCAAGGACAGAATACCCAAAATGATTTCCTTGCTAGCTTCCAGATAATCATTTTCTCTCCAGAGTTGCAAAGAAGGATTGCTGTTTCCAGAATGTCTTTTCAGTACTTTCTATTCACTTTTTTTATACTTCATCAATCTGTTTTTCCCTTTAATAACCCAGTTTATTAATTGACTCCCTCACATGTGGGAAAAGAGTTTGCATGTAGAGATAACAAAATGGACCACAAATAATTAGTTAAATATCTTTTAGATATTTTTGATACTGTTCACCCTGAATATTCCAAACCTTGGTCTTTGTTTAATAAAATACATATTATATGTATAATAATCCTACAAAATTCCTAGAGGTCCATGGGCCAAACATTGAATTTGGACATCAGAATTCTCTACAACTTATATAATTGTGATTCTTTAAGTCAATGAAGCATACAACTAACATATTCAGATTGAATGTCTTTCATTGAAATATGATATATTTGCAAATGTAAGCATTCTCTATACTATCTTACAGTATCCATTTATTTAATTTTGTCACATTTTTTTCTTCCAAATACTTTCATTAATGGGCATATGTTATGCCTGATGAGAGCAACACATTTGAGTTGATTTTTTTTTCATAGAGAACATTAAAGGACTCGCATGACAGATATTTCATGAGTTGTGAATTAATTTGGAGTGATTCACAGTCAGTGGAAGTTTTGGAGATGTTTTAATTTAGGAAGATGACAATGATGCGTGAGTTAGCACACGCGTTACAAAATCCATAACAATATCCAATATGTTGTGTATCTTCTCTATTTTTTATAAAATGTTAAATTGAAAATAAAGTGATCTTTGTCAGAGATTGACTTATTTTTGGGGATTTTAAGACATAGCAACATTGTTTTGAGTTTTATATATATATTTATACATATCGCATGTATATAAATATATATTTAATTTTAATTATTCACAATTTTGGTGACTGTTGGTGTTCATTTGCCTTCATTTTGAGAGTGATTTAGGAAAAATTGAATGGAGGTGCATTTTGTGGCTCAAAGATACCAATAACCATTTAAAGTGATTGGTTTTTGTGTAGTCTGGGATTATAACATACTTAAAATTTTTCACTGGTGAGGCAGAACTGGAAACTCAGTGCATTTTGCTCTCTGGCACTTGTCCAGAAATCTGCAGTGAGCCATAGCTTAGATAGTTGACTCAGAAAAGTCTTTAAAAACTGACCGAAAAGGGAGCAATGATGACCTGGCAAAGGTTTTGTGTATTCACTAGAGGACCACAACCAAACCATATGGGCAGCTGATGTGGTTAGAAGGAGGAATCTTAAATGGGGATGACACGATTAGGTGAGTAAGAAACAACATTTGCAGAGAGTTCACCTAAGTATCTGTGAAACAGATGGGATGGGAGCATTTTCCCTAAGACAGATAAAGACAAAAAGACAGAACAGTGAGTCTGTCAGTTGGGAGAGTCAACCTTTCTTTGGCCGCAAAGACTAGATGTGTTTATGGGCACTGGAAAATTTGAGATCCTATGTAAAGGATGTAAGTGAGATCCTATGTAAAATCTTTTTAAAATCATAAAGATTTTATTATTATTTTTTTCTTTCCTGGGCTTAAAACACTAAGGTATTGTTTACTCATATTTAGTGACTGCTCTTTGTATGTTTGATGAAGAAGAAGAAGAAAAAGAAGAAGGAGAAGGAGAAGGAGAAGGGGAAGGGGAAGGGGAAGGAGAAGGAGAAGAAGAAGAGGAAGAAAATTCTCAATAGTTATTTTTCCCTGTAGCATATTCTACTTACAAAAGGCAGTCATTTTCCTCATAATTTCAGTCACTATTACAGAATCTGTTTTCCTTTAAAATTAATTCTTAGACACAAAAAGAGCCAGTTGGCTTCTAATTACGCACACCTGGCGTACTCAACAGCTTGTCCCATCGAAGCATCCAGTGGATCTTATTTATTGTTTGAAACTCTGCTTCAGTGCACCCTGAACAATATTTGTTCTTTTTTTTCTTGCCTCTCCTTCTGATGGCTGTGCTTTATCTCACCATAGATGTTAGGTGTCTAGGTATCCTTACCTCACCCCACCTTCCCATATTTTTAACAAATGTAGGCGTTAAATTGGGGCCACCTAACTTCTACTTTTAGGAATAGGCCATTTATTATTGATGAATCTGTGGAGTGTTTGCAAGGACAGTCCTTCCTACTTGTTTTTGATGGTCAAGGATGTGAATGAATGTAGTTTCAGATGAGCCATTCCTATTAACAGCACTTTTGGGTGGTTAATAGGTATTTTGCAAAAAAATATGTTGTTTATCAAATGTGTTTGATATTAAAAAATGTGTTTGCATTAAAAAAATTAGAGAGCTTCGTTTTCTCTCTAAAATGTTTCTCAAATCCATACACTCCTCCACTTCCTCACTGTTATTCTAGTCTGAGCTACCCACTCTATGGTATCCATTCAAAGATTTCTTTCTTCCACTCTTGATTTCTACTGAATTCCCATAAATTGCTTCATGGCAATAAAAATTTGAATCACATAGTGCTGGTTCCATAATTAAAAGTCTGCTCCAGGATGCCTTGTTGGCTCGGTTGGTTAAGCCTCTGCCTTTGGCTCAGGTCATTAATTCCAGAGTCCTGGGATCAAGTCCCACATCAGGCTCCTTGCTCAGCTGGGAGCCTGCTTATTCCTCCGCTTCCCCTGCTTGTGTTCTCTTTTTCACTCTTTGACAAACAAACAAAGCAAACAAACAAATAAATTCTTAAAAAAAAAAGATAAAAGCCTTCCCTTTTCATCACATATGGAATGAAGTTTAAATTCCTTTTCATGGCCTTCAAGGTTTCTGACCTCTCCAACCATTCATTTGTAACCACATAAACTGAGCATTTTAATCTTTTGCTGCCAATATCTTATTTATTTAACATTCGTTACAAGATGAGGAAGAATAGAGTATTTTTCATGCCTAATACTTTCTTTTCTTTCTCCAACACAGCCAGAGAAACTTCAGAAGGGTAGAGGTCTTATTTGTACTGTTCACCACTGTATTCTCAGGCCCTGATACAGGTCCTGTCACATAATTGGACTAATAAATACAGATTACGCTGACAGTGATTTACCAGAAATTTTAATATGCTACTGTGCAACATAGCAGTTCTCAAAACTCAGATTTGGAAATATTTGTTTATATACACAAATTTGCAATTCCTGGAGTCAGAGCTGAGGACATTGCCTTTTTATAGACAGACTGGTTTGGGAACTTGTTCATTGTTTTCTTCTAGAACATTGCAAAAATATGTCCCTTCTTCTTGGCAATGCTTGTTTTCTCCTGGTTTAGATAATCTCCAGAGCCCTTAAACATAAGATTGCTCAACAGTTATAACAGTATATACTCAAGTTCAATGCTCTTGAAAACCTTTAAATGCTTAGAAATGCTGAGAAAAATACTTATAGACATTTGCCTGAAAAATATCTAGTTTATTATTTTTAGATAGCTTACATTTTATCCATTGATTTGGTCAGACCATTATCAAGATATTCATTGGGATCATGCCAAATTGGTCTAGTGTAGACTCTTTTTTAAAATAGAATTATATTTTGGTGTATGTTTGCAGGCCTATGTTGATGGACCTTAAAAGAAAGAGTCTTAAAACAGCTCATGTTGGAGTTTGCTATAAATACGTTGTTGAGGATGGTATCTATTCCATTATACAGCATTCTCTCTAGGAGGTTCTCCACTATAAAATTCTCTTCTTCTTTGGAGAGAAGCATAATTATTTTCAGTTGATTTCAATTAATTCAATTGATTTTGCTAATGGACATTGAAATATAGAAGATTTATTCACACACACACATATTTTTTGAAAAGGTTGCAATTAATATTACCATGTGCTTCCTATAGTGCTTACTATTAGCTAGTTATCATAAAAAAGTAGTTTATGTTGGCTCTCCCATTTCATTCTCACACTAGCCCTATGAGATAAGTATAGTCACTAATTACCCTTATTGTACAGATGAAGAAACTGAAGTACAGAGAGGATAACTAATTGTCCAAAGTCACATAACTAGGAAATATTGGAACCAAATTATGAACATATCCTAACCTAAATAGGCTGTCTCTCACATAGATCTAGTTTATTTTTCTTTTGTCTTATTTTTTATCTGCTTAAACAATCTTACGTCATTGTGGGGAAATGGGGAGTATAATAAAATGCAAAAGATACGAAGCTGCTCTTCCGTATGAGCATTATGTCGTATCACAAATCTCAAATAAATGTATGAGTAGAAAATCAAGTAGAAAGTATTAAAAATGGGGCGCCTGGGTGGCTCAGTTGGTTAAGCGACTGCCTTCGGCTCAGGTCATGAGCCCAGGGTTCTGGGATCGAGCCCCACATCGGGCTCCCTGCTCGGAAGAGAGCCTGCTTCTCTCCCTTCCTCTACCTCCGCTCTGCTTACTTGTGCCCTCTATCTCTCTGTCAAATAAATAAATAAAAATCTTTACAAAAAAAAAAAGTATTAGAAACTGCATCTTTATTACACTAAGCCATTTATTAGCTATTATTCTTTTCTAAGTACATATTTTAACCTTGACTGTGTTGTAAATTAATTTCCCCTTTTCTTGAGTTATTTTCTCAAAGTACGCTAACTTGTTATGTTACTGAAGATTAAATGTGCCAGTAGTATTATATTCAGTCAATTATGATGAATTGCCTGCCTCAAGTTTCACTCTGATGGTTTCCAATGCATTCTCCATCTAGAAGCAGAGTGGTCTTTCTAAATGGTACATTTGTTTATGTCATTCTCCTGCTTAAAACCCTTCAAGGGCTCTTGGTTCCTCTAAGGACACTTTCTCAGTTCCTTATCACAGCTCACAGAATGTTTTAGGATCCAGAGTTCTCTTTCATTTCATCCCTCACACTTTTTCTGTAGCCATCCTAAATTAGCCCTACTTCTGAGAGGGAGCCCTGTGCTCTCTAGATCTAGGCCTTCACACTCTGTGTAGAAGTGTGCTTCCTGTTTCCATTTCCATCTGCTCAGCTCTTAGGTGTCTTAGTTTTCAGCCTAGATCTTACCTCTCTGAATCTAGGCTAGGTGATCTTCTTTTACTGTTCCATGGCCCTCTGGGTTTTTCCCACTGGAGCGGTTACCTGTTTACCCATTCATCCTTTTCAACCAAAGGATGATTGAAACCAAAATCAATTTTAAAGAGGAGTGTTTCCCGTTCACTATCTTGTCTTCTGCCTACACTCTAGAGATCAGCTTTTAAAAAGCCCACAGTATTTGCTTTTTGAATAAATGAATGTTTTTTATAGATATCGTATATATTGATTTATATTCTCCTTAACTATTTTCTTTACATTTGTCACATTATTGATATAGCCTACAATTGTTCTGTCTCAGCTTGAGTTCAAATCCTAATTTCCTTACTTACCAGTTGGGTGTCTTTGGGCACATTAAACAAAGTCTTTGTGTCTTCATTTTAAAATTCAGTGGCGCTTACCTAATAGGGTTGCAGTGAGTAGTATCTGGGATAAGAAATAAAACATTTAATATAGTGTTTGTAACACAGTAATTGTTTCTTCTTATGTCAGGGTTTTTTTGTTTGTTTGTTTTTTTTTTAGTATGAAGGTTAGTAACTGGCTTTGGGGATAAACACAGGTTCTGTAGATTCAAATTCTGGCTTGGCTTCATATTGGTTATGTACCCTTGCTCTCTGAGAGTCAGTTTTCTCATAAATAAAATGGTAATAATAGTAAAGTCTACCTGCACAGGCTACTGTGCAGTTTAGGAAAGATTAATGTCAATAAAATCCTTAGCATATTATTTGGTACACAGTGGAGGCCTAATAGATGTTAAATATTGTTATTAATAAATTTATCTCTCTCACTAGTTCATCAGTTCACTAGTCTTAGATTCTTGTTTCATTCATCTTGGAATTCCTAGCATTGGTGTTTTGCATTAGTACCTTGCATATAAAAATGCGTTTGTGTGTAAATAATCATAACCCCAAGAACAATAAAGACTGAACAATTGTTGTCCACTTACAACTTAGTGTGACTTAGTGCATCAGCCAATTGTAACCAGGATATCTAGAGACAGAAGTTAGCGGTGGGGGACATCACTTTGGAATGTGGAGACATTTTCCAGTGAAGATAAACCTATGTGATGACACTATCTTTAGAGAAAGATATGTCAGGAGTTGAAAAGGAAATGCAGCAAGGTTAATTGGGAGAGCTTCAAGAAAAAATTTAACCTGATTCTCAATTTTAGCTCTGATTAGCTTTAGGGGATAGTTTTAGTGCTAATCCAAGGAAACAGAAAAAAGGAATTCTGTAAGTAGGCCAGTTTCACATGATATTGTTTTATGACAGGACTTCCATATGATAAGATAATTTGGTAAATAGGCCCCGTATGTTTTTTAGAGCTGAAGTTTATTTGAATAGACTAGACAATATGCCCAGGAGGATGTGTATTAATTAGTAAGCTATTAGTGTTAAATTGCTGCTAATTTGGATTTTGTAATTGAAAGGACCTAGAAGACTACAGAACAGTGTTGACAGCACTTTGAGACAGAAGGAAATTTGAAACAGATCTTCTATACTTCATCTTTCAGTGATAAAAGACAAAGTTTGTTTCACTTGAATAAATTAACTGTTATTGGAACTTCTGATCTTACTTTAAAAATTATAATTAAATATGGTATAGGAGTAAGTGTGAGTTCTCTTCAAAGTTCAGTTTTGAATATACCACACATTGGCGTGTAAGAGTACTAAATAATTTTAAAAAATTATAGTCAGTCAAAAATGGGAAACTTGGTCAGGTTAACATAACTCATAAAAAATGCATCTTAAATTTAATTGTGAGTTTACAGAG
>CM053606.1:139641791-139783934 GCA_028646535.1 Procyon lotor | reverse complement strand
CTCCAGCTGCACGCCGGCGTCGTGCCCGACCTGCTCTGGGCCGCCCACCACGCCTGCCCCCCAGACTGAACCACCTCCTGCCCGCCACGCTGGCCCCCCGACAGTCTTCGAGGACCAGTAGCGTGCTTCACTCCTCCTGTGGGTCTTGGAGGGGCCGACGGCCTGGATGCTTCCAGCAAACAGGATTTCCTAGCTGGGAAAAAAAAAAAAAAAAAAAAAAAAAAAAAAAAAATTTGAACTTCATGCTTTAAAAAAAAATTTGGGGGGCGCCTGGGTGGCTCAGTCGTTAAGCGTCTGCCTTCAGCTCAGGTCGTGATCGCGGAGTCCTGGGATCGAGCCCCGCATCAGGCTCCTTGCTCAGCAGGAAGCCTGCTTCTCCCGCTACCATTCCATTCCCTTTGCTTGTGTTCCCTCTCTCGCTGTGTTTCTCTCTGTCAAATAAATAAAACCTTTAAAAAAAAATTTTTGATGACAAATTTAGAAAAGAATTTTATTACATGTACAAATCTCAAGAAAAATAACAGATTTCAATATATTAATTTTATTGATGTCCCTGCAAAAGAAAGATTTAAAACTTTGAACGTGAAAAACTAACTGAAAATATAACAAACTGACTTGTCAATATGTTTCCACAATATTTTCAAAGAAAAGAATTAATTTATCAATATAATTCCCTCATTTCTATGACTGCTAATCCGAAAGGCATTTTTACTTTATCTAGTCCATAATTTGGGACAAAAGAGAAAATAAAAAGCTCACGTGACTTTCCAAAAAAATTTTCCTATGATACATTTGGAAATGAAATGTATGATTTTTAAATGATATATCAGCTGACAAATTCAAAACTATACATCTTATTGATATCATATCTAATATTTTTGCCAAAAATTAATTAAACTTATTATATCATCCTGAAATATGTTGGTTGTCCCAGGAAAAGTCTAGTAGAGATTGTGTTGGGAGACAATTTGCCATGTGTCTCTTGCATTTCTGCATATCTTGCAAACAGAAACACTGATAGCTTTGTTCCAGAATATCTTCTCAAAGATGTTTGTACAGCATGAAATATTGGAATGTTGGAGAGGGTATCTCCTCTGACACAAGGGAAATTTGTGTTATGCCCAGAACAATAAAGATAATGTCTTTCTTTGAGCGAGAGTTTGGACATATTTACTTGAAGCCTTTTTAAAGATTAGGGTTTTCTTATATTGAGTTTCTCAACTGTGACACACATTGACTACGTGTGAAGCCTTGACCATAGCCACTTCCATGTCACCCTCATGGGACTTAGGAAGCAAGAGAAATATGAAGCTCATGCTACATCATTTGCCATGAGTAATAAGTTCTTCATCTCTGTCCCAGGAGTCTCATGTATTTTACCAAGAAAAGGGCAAAATCTCAGACACCTCACAAGTCTTGACAGATTGGGAGCTCAAAAGTGAATTTCATGTTTTTCTAAATGTAAAGCAACTGCAGTTGGCAGATATTTTCTATGTGGTATTTTGGTAATAAAAGTGGTATATTTAACTGGCATTTTAAGCATTCTTTATGGGCTAAACTTTTGGGGGAGAAATTAACAATATTGTCAACATATGTGAAGGCTTCCAAAAGTATTATTATTATGACAAACAAGACTCAAAGTCATTACCCTATCTTCCACATGTTCCCAAAATATGTTGTATCACATTGAAGAGGGCATTAAAAATGAAGGATATTTGAATAAAATAAAATTGGAAATATATTTACATCTTATTTCTCAAACTTTTAATCATTACTTGATTGAAGAAAATAGAAAACTTTTAGAAGAAAAATCCACTTGCTATTCAAAACTCTGCATAAATAATTGAATTAAATTTGACACCTAAAAGGAATAAATTATTACAATGCATTTATTACTATACTTCATAACAATAATTACAACTTGGTTCTTCATTTACATTGACAGGTAATTGTTAGATATTTTATATATTATGAGTTTGGATCAAGACTAATTCATTCTTTATATTGTGAATCAGAGAGGAAATTGTTATTATTCACAATTTAATTGACCCAGAATTTTCATGCTTGATGAAGATAGAGGAATGGAAGGAAAAAACTCAACCAGGAATAAACAGTATGCATAACTTTATCTTTGTGTATTATGCACAGCCAAACATACTTATCACGTTAAATTAAATACTTCATAATTTATAGAAAGTTGGTTTCAAAATCTTTCTTATGCTCTATTAGACATTAATAAAATGATGCTTGATATGAAAATAGTTTTGTAGAAAAGGCAACTTTATCTTAGATGTATATGTGTACATATATGTCAGGGGAATGGTTATTGGGTCACTATATAAAATGTATTTCTTACTGCAGTGTCTTTAGTATTTGAAAACAGTAATATAAAGAAACCATTGGTCAAGGTTTTCCAGAGAAATAGAGCTAATAAGATGTGTGTGTGTGTGTGTGTGTGTGTGTGTATGCACGTGGGTGTGTATATATATCTCTAACATGTGCATATGTAACTATGTACATGTATATATGTATATTTGTGTATAGATATTCAATATGTCATATATATGACATTATATATATATATAATGTGGACTTTGCTCCAATATGATCTGCAGTTGGCAATCTAGAGACCTAGGAGAGCTGATGGTGTGGTTCCTGTCTGAATACTAGCAGGTTCAAGACCCAAGAAAAGCCAGTGTTTCCGTTTGAGTCCAAGGGCAGAATAAAACTGATGTCCCAGTTCAAAGACAGTCAGGCAGAAGAGTTCCTTCTTACTCCACCTTTTTGTTCTATTCAGGACTTCAACTGATTAGATGAGGGCCACCCACATTAGGGAGGACAATTTTTACTTGGGTTACTAATTCAGATGTTAATCTTATCCAAAAACACCCTCACAGACATATTCAGAATAACATTTGACCGAATATCTGCATTCCCCATAGGCTCATCAAGTTGACACATAAAATTAACCATCACATCATGTAAACAAGTGAAGAAACCTGAGTACCCACATGCACAGAAATTTATCCAATGCTACACCATAAGGGAAGGATCCAAGAGGCACCCTTGGGTTTACCTCACTTTAAATCACCTATTTCTTCTTTTTCACCCTTCTGCATTTAGAGCCAAATAGAATTGGGTGTTTTTCAGTATTATAGTAAGGAGAAGCATAAGGTATTATCACAAAGAAAACATTTTTCCTTAAAAAATATGCTCCTGAATCTCATAGTAATTACTTCTGCAGTTACTAAAGAAAACCACAACTCCCATAAATTGTAAACCAACAAAGATATTCTTTCTCTGGAACTATGATAAAAGTCTAGAAATATAATTAGGCATAGCCTACCTATGTTCCTAGCCCCACATACCGTAATGTTGCTATCATTTTTCCTAATCTACATTTGAGGTGAAGCTAAACTGAACATGAATGGGAGCTACTTAAGACTGAAAAACAAAGAACACAAGAGCTATTAGCACTGAAAAAAAAATTATACTATAATGAGGATCTAAGTGTCACTCAGATTTATCTGATTTACCAATAAATCATTCAATTATTTTCATGTTCAACACTAGGACAGATAGTTATTGTATTAGTCAGGGTTCTCCAAACAAATAGAACCAATAAGGTGTGTGTGTGTGTGTGTGAGTTTGCAGAAAAAGAGAGAGAAATTTTAAGTCATTGACTCACACCACTGTGGAGACTGACAAGTTCAAAATCCTGCAGGGTGTGGTGAGCCATCTGACCACAGGCCGAAAATGGAACCACAGTTCAAGTTTGAAAGCTGTCTGCTGGTAGAATTTCCTCTTTCTTGGGGGAGGTCGGTCTTTTTCTTAAGGCCTTCAACTGTTTGGATGAAGTCCATTCACATTATGGAGGACAATCTGTTTTACTCAAAATGTACTAATTTAAATGTTAATCTTATTCAAAAAAAAGAAAACTTCACAGACACATCTAGAATAGTATTTGAGGAAATATCTGCACATTATGGCCTACCTAAACTGACACATAAAATGAACCATCACACTTATCCATGAAAAAATATTTAACATCATCTGTCACTAGGGAATTTCAATTAAAACAACGTGATACCACCACATATATAAAACCTGACAATATCAAATGTTGGCAAGGATGCATAGCAGCAGGAACTCTCCTTATTTGCTGGTGGAATGCAAAATAGAACATCCACTTTGGAAGATAATTTGCAGGTTTTTTTTTTTAAGTTTTATTTATTTAAGTAATCTCTACACCCAACATGGGGCTCAAACTCATGACCCCATGACCAAGAATCACATGCTCCTTTGACTGAGTCATCCAGGCATCCCTAATCTGCAGTATCTTAACTGAAAAAACTATTCACATTCTTAGGTATTTACCCGACTAATTTGAAAACTCATGTTCACATTAAAACCTGCCTGCAAATACTTATAGCAGTTTTGTTCATAATCACAAACTTGAAGAAAGTAACATATCTTTCAATAGGTGACCAAACTGTGCTACATTCAGAGAATGGAATATTACTCAAAAATATAAAAAATATTAGTTATGGAGTCACGGAAAGATAAGGAGGAAAATGAAATGCATATTGCTAAGTAAAAAGATTATCTACTGTATGTTTTCAATTATATGATATCCTGGAAAAGGCAAAATTATAAAGACAGTAAAAAGATCAGTGGTTGCCCAGAGCTGGTAATCAAGGGGGAGGTATGAGTAGGTCAAGCACATGGAGATTTTTAGTGCCATGAAATCATTCTGTATGGCATTGTAATTATAGATACATGACAGTACACATTCGTCAAAACCCATAAAACTTTACAGCACAAAAAACAAATTCCAATGTCTACAAAATTTTTAAAAATAATAATTTAGGATGTCAGGGGATTCAGGAAGGAATGCAGACTGTGACAAGAGAATAAGTATATATAAATATCTGAAACACTCACTTAAGAAGATGGGAGAAAACGTGCTAACATAAATAACTGGAAATGAATGGGCTCAATGCTACTAAAGGCAAAAGGAGCTACACATGAGGGTTGTAATCTAGTGGATAAAGCTGTTCCTCATGGAGGAGTCACAATTTTAGACATTCACAATTTTAATGCTGCTATCCACCTATATTGAACTAGAACAATTAAGTAAATACATGGCAGATGGTAGGAGCCAAGTTGCTTATTGATGGGGTGGAACTTTACAGGTAAGTAAGGAGCGAGAGTTTTAATGACCCACGTGGTAACTGATGAAACGGACATAATGTTTTGAACCCATGTTTAGCTGAGTGTGAAAATGGTTAAGGTATAGTAATACTATACATTTGTCAATGGGTCTAGAAGAAACAGGGCTCTAGCAGTAGTGAACACACCTAGCACTCACCATTTCTAATACCATTCTCAAATAAAAACAACCAGGGGTTGTTAGAAAAATCACTGATGCTAGGCCTGAGCCAGGAAATACACAAGATGAACCCAGAGCACTTTACAATGCCAGAAAATAAGAAAATGGAAAAAAAAAAAAAAATACCAAACACATGTTGTGGGTCTATATCAAAAAGGACATAGAAGTCAACTATAACAGCTTCCAGTGACCAAAGTTAGACTAATCTGAGCAACAAAATAAATCAAGTAATATTATATTATAACCCATAGTATAAAAAAAAATTTATGGGTTCATACTGATATAAAAATAAATGATGAAATAAATCAATAAATGAGAAAGAAGAGACAAATCTTCCATGTAGAAACCTTCCAAACAATGCATGTAGCTATTCTGTCCTAAAGAACAAGGTGTGTAACACCACACTTATTAAGTGTTGATAAGCATACAAACTTTCTTGGAAAGATTACAGCATGGATGGGGGAAACAAAAGATTTACAGTAGACAAACCTGACAAACACTTACATATCATCAAGGTCAACATCAACAATCATAAATCATGTTGATGGTACATACCCTGGATATGATATGATGAAAATGAAACTTTACTTCTAAACCAAACCCATAACCCCCATCCAATCATGAGAAAAATATCAGACAAATTACAAGAGAAGAGCACTCTGCAATATTTCTGACCAAACTTCAACAATGTTCAAAGACATCAAAAACAAGGAAAAGTATGAGAAACCCTCAGAGCCAAGCAGAGCCAAAAGAAGCATAATGACTAAATGTAATATGGTATCCTGTGTGAAATCCTGTAATGGAAAAAGATAACAGGCAGAAACTGAGGACATATGAATAAATTATGAACTCTGGTTAACAATACGGCATTTATATTGGTTCATCAATAATAACCACATGCCATACTAATGCAAGACGTTGATAATAAGAGAAACTTGGTGAGGCGGCATGTGAGAACCCTTTACACTATATTCTCAATTTTTCTGCAAATCACAAACTACTCTAAAAAAGAATATTTATTTTAAAATGAAGTGATTTGAAACATATATCAATTTGTTTCTGTCTTTAACAATGTCTTGCATCAAAATATATGTGCTTTGGAAGATTGGACAAGGCAGCTGCCACAGATGAAGATAAAGCTTCAGGGTGACCTTTCTTCATTATCTCACATTAAGACTTTTCTGTCAGCGAAAGTGAGGCTTTTGACTAACTAAAGCTAAGTTATTTCAGTTTAACTCCTGAAAGAATGAAGTGCCAAACACAGAGATCAGGATATAAAGAAGAGATTCTCCAGTCTTACTAACTGTAACAAGATGAGATCCTTGACTATGGTTGCTTTTCCACATAACTGAAAAGACCAAACAGACTGGATGTCCTAGGTTTTTAAGAAAATTGTATGGTAAATGAACTCACAAGCCTGGCTTGCAAAAGCAAATGATTACTCAACTTTAAAGCAATCCCAGATTCTAAACCAACTTTGCATAAAGGAATTTCCAATACTTTTCCAAATTTTCTCTGATGAGTATGTCATAATTCTATTGTCAAGCAATAGAATAAAAAGGATTTTCTTGTGTTGAATTGAGTAAATATAAAAATTCAAAAATAACTGATTTTTACAAGCGTTATGTATAGTAAACAGTAATTCCTGAAGGCTTCGCTTCAGTAAAGCCAGGGGGCAGATAGTCTCCAAGAAGCCCAGTCTATGAGCAGTAATGAATATGAGCAACCAAGTATGTAAAGTATAATAATGTACCAGGAAACATATGTACAAAATGGTATGAGAGTTTTCTAGGTAGAGAAGTTGAAGTAAAGAGTTTTGAAAAGGAAAAAGAAAAAAAAGAAAAGAAAAGAAAAGAAAAGAAAAGAAAAGAAAAGAAAAGAAAAGAAAAGAAAAGAAAAGAACATAAAGAAAATCAGGAAAAATATGTATATCATTAGGAAAATCTAAAGATATTAACTGGCCAAGATAAGATATAAAGAATCTAGCACGTCTTGGAATCTGAAGTCTAATCTTTATCTTTTCAGCCTGTGGGTCCCACTGATCAATCAATATCCTAAGGATGGGTCACAGAAAATTTTATGTGGAGTATGATAGTATTGTCATTTTAATGATTATTTTATTGTATATTATAAAAATATGACCAGTACATAAATGCTATAATTTCATGAATATTATTACTTAAGATGGCATTAAATTGGCTTCTGCCAATCTAAGTCAGCTGAATCATTCATTCATTTTTCCAAAGATCTATGTAGTTCAATATAGAATTGAATATGGTTTCTAAAAGAACCAACCGCCAATTGCCCGAACCAAACCAAGCAATGAGTCTTCCAAGGCAGTCCCATTATCTCTATTTAGAACTGTATCATTAACTTACAAGGAGGCTTTGAGATTTATTTCTTGGGAGCCAGAGTTGTAATAGCAGGCAGATCAAAGCTCTAAGGTATGTAGAGAGATAAAATTTAGGAATTCTGGCCCAAATCACCTGAAAGTTCCCAGATACCTAAATTGAAATTACTGTGACTCAGAAAACTGGAGAAAGTCGCAGAAACCAAGTAAGATGTTTTGTTTAACTGAAAGGACAGTTTTCTACAGAGGACAACTCAAAAATGTGAGATAATGGATACATTGAATGAACGCAGTGGATTCAAAAGTTGAAAGCCATAGGTAATCCTGAATAGGTAAAAAGCTCTATGGAAATTCACAGAATGCTTTGGGAATTTGAATCAATTTTATATCAGTCATAAAGTGCAGAAAGGTCCCAGGTAACACATTGAAAGAGATGATAAAAGTTAGTTGACTGCAAACAGCATATGCCGTTGTCTGAATGGTGTGGTTAGGAGGAAAAAAAAAAAAAAACAAACTTCAAAACTGGGAAATGGGCAAAAGAGATGACTGGGTGTCTTTTCAGTGAAGTGTTGTCTAGGAGTCCCTCCAGGAATTATCCTTCCATTGACAAAGCAATTTTAGGACTACCTAGAGACAGAAGTTAAACTGTAAAGGACTTGGTAGCAATGCAAATGATTCATGTCTATCGCAAGGCAAGTACATTATTTTTTCTGGCAGAGATATAGTTGATTCTCATCCAATAGAAAAGATCATCCCGAACAGTACATACATTTTACTGCCCTATAGGTTGATATTACCCAGCCTGCTGTATAAACACACACACACACACACACACACACACACACACAATGGAAGTAACTAAGAATCTTGTCTTCACATTTTTCTGACATCTTCAACATATGTTTAACTTGAACAAAATGTTGAATAAAAAGAAAAATATAACTTTTTTGAAAGGAAAGCAAAGGTTTCACATATAACTTTATAAAAGTCAATGTTCTAAATGCTAATCAATAATAGATTTACATTCTTTTTGACAATAAAATAACTTTCATCTTGTCACATAGTCATTTTCCTTACCTTTTAAAAAAACATTTACTATTATGAAGTTGTTTTGGAACAATTAGATAAATGTGATCCTTATTGTGTTTTAGATATATTCTAATTCTGTCTATAATACCTAGTATCAAATGTCAAGTTTTAAAGGAAGATTACTTTTTTCTAGGATAAAAAAAGGGGAGTTTTAAACAATCAAAAAACTAAGCCAAACTAATCAGGAATGCTTTGGTTTAATTGCTTTGGGGTCAAGATTTTCTGCTTCTCATTCATTGTAAGCCACAGTCCACATTAGATCTTGAAAGGATTACAACGACAGCAATCTCCAGCTAACACTCCTATCAAGTTCAAAATAGTTCTTTTTTTTTTTTTAAAGTACTGTTACCCCTCTCCATAGTATTTTTTACACATTTCTTTTTTTTTTTTTTAAAGATTTTATTTATTTATTTGAGATAGAGACAGTGAGAGAGAGCATGAGAGGGGAGAAGGTCAGAGAGAGAAGCAGATTCCCTGTGGAGCTGGGAGCCTGACGTGGGACTCGATCCCAGGACTCCAGGATCATGACCTGATCCAAAGGCAGTTGCTTAACCAACTGAGCCACCCAGGCACCCTAATAGATTTTTTAACTTCAACTTGGTTAGATTTTATTTCTTTTATTTCTCCAGAAAGGGCTTTTATTTCTCCTGAAAGAGATTCTCTAATATCTTCTATGCTTTTTTCGAGCCCTGCTAGCATCCTGATAACTGTCATTTTGAACTCTATTTCCGACATATTACTCCAAAATAGTTCTTGAGTACAAACAATCTAAGAACCAAGAGATTTGATTGCCATAATACTCTGATTTAATGAAAAACCTTCTTTAAAAATTAATTTTTTCCTGTGAAGTATGCTAAGTTCCAATTCCCTTCATATTTGTTTCTTTTATCCTCACTACTTTTTTTTAAAGATTTTATTTATTTATTTATTTGACAGAGAGAGAGAGAGAGAGAGAGGTCACAAGTAGGCAGAGAGGCAGGTAGACAGAGAGGAGGAAGCAGGCTCCCTGGAGCAGAGAGCCGGATGTGGGCCTCGATCCCAGGACTCTGAGATCATGACCTGAGCTGAAGGCAGAGGCTTTAACCCACTGAGCCACCCAGGCGCCCCTATCCTCACTACTTTTATTTTACACAATTATCCCTCTTGATTTGATGTTCTGAATAATGCTTTTTATAAAGACAAGAAAATAAATATTTTAATCCAATAGTTAACATTACATTTGACTGACCAATGCAGTGATCTACGAAAATTACTAATGAGATTTTTATCATTATAAAAATTAGAGCAAAACAGCTGGATTATTTTATTATTTCCCATAAGAATGTTAGCATTCTGCTTTGATTCAGCATAAATTCCTGTTACTACTAACTTACTTTGGGTGACTGAGGTCCTTGCTGTAACTCAGCTCTTAACAGATAGCTATGACCAAGAGGTATTTGAACATAGATCTTAAAATGAAAAGCCATTGATAAAATGAAAAAAAGAATATAAAAACAATTCTACTTCTTTTTTACTGAATGTACCTTTAACTAACACATTTCCATAGTGTGTGTGTGTATGTGTGTGTGTGTGTGTGTGTGTGAGTTTTAACAAAGTGTTATCTCATTATTTCCATTTATATGTGAGAGCACTGGGGGGAAACTAGGAAGAGGGAAAAAAAACTCCATCAGAGAACAGAAATAAAAATTGGAAAATAAATAAAATGCTTCTTTTTTATGAAAGTCTGAAAATTAATATTATAATTAGGTTAGCCCCTTTGCTCTACTTCCTTTAGAGAAAGTTGTAACCTTATCTGTTTATAACATGACAAATTAAGACTCATGTTTTGATGAAGAAAAGCAATTTACATGCAAATAATGTTCCAAAATTTCAGTCTTATTTCCTACTCTCTCCTGGTAATTAAAGTGGTGACTTCTTCCTCTTCCATATTCTATAATACTTTTTCCTCCCTCTGGCATTTCCATCCTCTCCCAAACTAAAGTCTTTCATCTAGTGACTTCTGAGACCTGAAGATAAACCTATCTCCTTACTTATTTTATTTCCCACTGGAGTCTTAATAATTCCTTTTAACTTATTATAAAATTATAACATCAGCTTCTAGATCTAATTTTTGCATACTTTTTCTTGAGAAAGTAAATGTATATATTTGAAATCAAGATTAAGAGGGAAAAATTAAATTAAGAACCAATATCAATTCTGTTTTCCCATCCATATACATCATTTGGCCATTAACACAGAAAATATGAAAAACTCATGTATTAGTCCATCATCAACATCTATCAGAACTAAGGATATCACGATTGGCTACCACTATAAGTAGTTTAACTAGAATGATTAAGAATAAATAAGAAGCATTTAATCTTAGAAGGTCTATTTTGAGTCAAACCAATTAAAGAACAAATTCAATTACACATCAATAATGGTGACTTTGAAAAGTTAAAATATCAGAATTATTGACACAGGCAAATAATAATTATACTTTTACCGATAAAAAATGGATAACTCCACACTTGTCATAGGAAAAGAAAAGAGAATCAAATAGTAGCAATGACTTGATTATGAACCAGGCCTTTGGATCCCAAATATTCCCTCAGTTTATGACCTTTATTGACAAATTCCAAATGTATTAATACCACAGTAAGAATACTTAAGAGCAAATTCCTTGACATTAATTTCATTCTTACAAGAACATTTGAGGAGGGCAGAGGGAAAGGGCTGTTTATACATCTAATATATGCAATCATGATAAAAGACCAAGGAATGTCAAGTGGTACTGCAACACCTTCACAAAGAAAGTAAGGAAAACTTAATATAGAATTTGATGAGTATATTACTGGAAAAAACCTAGTCAAAGATTTCCAGTGAGATTAGTGTTCATAGATTGTTTAATTCTAAAGCTAGAAATTGTGGGCACTATTGCAACAGGACCTAGGTACAAAAGAATAATGTTAATAAGACTTTTAGCCTTCAACTTTGCTCAAATCATAAAAGCACACTTAAATTCTGACCACTACTGCATAATTGTGGCTGCCTCGGCAAGTTTGTGAATTCTGGGGCTCCTCTATGATAAATAAATTGTCTTTGTCAGATTTCATCTCCGGGATTAAAGAGAGCCCAGGGAGAGCTATTTCATTAGGCTTCCAGCATAAAACTTGGAATCTCAGGATCAAGATGAGCACCAAAGTTCAACATTTATTGGGCACTTCATGTTCTAGGCACCATACAGGAGATATACATGCCTTAAATAAGTTTTTAAGCTGTCAACGGTCCCAAAATAACAATTACAGAAGAGGAATCCAAAGCTGAGAGAAGTTAAGTAACTTACCCGAAGTTGGTGAGACTGGAATCAAGATTTAAACTCAAGACTGTCTGACTCCACAACTGTTTTTAGCCTTCTCTGTAAATTTGGGAAAGGTATGTACCAATGGCAATCTAAGCCACAGTGTTCATGGGAGAGCTTAAACCAAGGTTCCCATAGCCAGACTGAAGATTAGTACCAAAGAGGCTGCAATGGAATCCACAGAGATCCTTGTTAAATATACAAATTTTGGCACCTGAATGCCATTTAATCTGACCTCATCTAGAAAAATATAATTATCTGTAATTCTGGATGCAAGCAAGTTTGGGTGCCACTGATCTAACACATGCTGAGGAGAAATGAGAGACTGATAAATACGACCCAAAATCCAAAAGATTGAGAAAGGGTGGAACATGGTACAAAGAATTGGTGGAGTTGAGACCTTAACTTCATGGCCATAAATATTAACAAAGATGCTAGAATTTCCCTTTTTTGTATGTTAGCATAAATGCTGATACCTGTTTGAGGGAACTATGATGGAGTAGATTCCCAAGTAGACCATCTTCACCAAAGAAGAACAAGACACAACAGCTCTGATGTTTTTAGGTTTTTACTTATTTTTATTTTTTATTTTTAAAGATTTTATTTATTTATTTGACAGAGAGGAGAGAGATCACAAGCAGGCAGAGAGAGTAAGGAAGCAAGCTCCCTGCTGAGCAGAGAGTCTGATCCGGGGCCTGATCCCAGGACCCTGAGATCATGACCTGAGCCGAAGGCAGAGGCTTTAACCCACTGAGCCACCCAGGAACCCCTAGGTTTTTATTTTTTTAAATCAGTCATATTTCAGGATACAAAAAGAACATGGGTATGATAGTAGTTTTGATATTGTGGACTCAATGAAAGCAGTCAGGTGACTATATTTTGAGAACTTAGATTATTGGTTCCCATTACCACAGGACCAGAACTTAGAGTTAGATTCGGGTTGACTGATTCCTAAGAATCAAATTCATAATGTTGTAAGCCAGGAAGTCAATTAATTCCTTCTAGTGGAGGACATCCTTTTTGAGTTAATAGTTTACTCAATTATATTCAGGACATCTTTTCCTTGACCTGGAAAAGTATATTTTTTCACCAGACTGTGTCTTGATGATCCTAGAATCAGAACATAGGTTGATAAATAATCTCAAGACTATGTTCTGTAAATCATGGAAAAACCTGACTAAGCTGCCCTACTGAAAATTGAGTACAGCTCTCCAGGAATGTATTTGTGTCAGCCAAATCAGTGCTGGGTAAACAAAGCACCTTTGGGTCTAGGGCTCTTCTACTTCTATGAGCTTATTCCCAGGTCTTTGGAATTTGATTTCTTAGTGTAACTAGAGTCTTAAGCTAAAGATGTAGTGTTATTGTTGATTCCCATAAGTAGCTAATCATACCTGTAATACGTAGATTCAGATTAATACTTAAAGAAGAATGCAATCATCTTTCTTACTTAGTTCCTTCAGAGCCATTTCACTGTTATCTCTGTGCAACATCACACCATCTTAGTAGATATTATGTCACCTTCCTTAGAATTCCGTTATTCCAATTATCGGAACTGTGCCAGGCTATTTTTGGTGAGAAACTGTCTGCAAAGCCTCTTTCTTTATGCAGCACAGCCCCCTTGAATGAACTGAAAATTGTCATTCCAATCAAATGAAACCATATTCTCTTTCAATTTACAGCTCAGCTACTAAGTCTGTCTGCTATTTTCACTTGAAAATTACAAAAGCTGACTATTCATAGAATCACGAAAAAAAAAAAAAAAGAAAGAAAAACAGCAAATACTAAAGGGATATTTAAATAAAGAAGCAAACTCATCCATGTCAGGATTTTACTGACACGTTGCAAAAAAAAGTTGAACAGTCACATCTTGCTTAAAGACTGTGTTTAGAAACTAATGGTACCAACAGATATATGTAAATGAATGAAAGTTAAGAAAATTATTTAAATAATAGGCAACTGTGTGAATAAAAAGATGTGGTAAAATGTTAGTTTTAAGAACATGATGCGAAAAATTAGACAATCAATAGAATCTTTTATCTTTCAATCAGATTAAGAACTAAAGCATCCATATTATGCTAATTTCACTAGGCAATTTAGAGAAAGGATTTCAACAGAGTAGAACTGGGGCTTCCACAGAAAAGAAAACAAAGATTATAGCAAACTGGAATTCAAGCTGCAAAAAAGGCAAGAAATGTTCTTAATGGTCTGCAAAGACAAAGACACAAAACAGTTTAATAAAATAAAAAAGAAAATAGGAGACAAATGTAACTATGAGAAATAAAGTAACTAGTAGAAAAATGTTTTCTACAGATGCAGATAAAAAGGTACATTAACAAAGGGCAACAAACAAGTTGAAACTGAAACCATCTATGAAATGAATTTTTACCTCCCATAAAAGAAAAAATAATATATTATAGTAAAATTATCCTGTAAGTACATAAACAACTTTACTTAAATTTTCTCATTTTAGCCTACTAAGAAATCCAGAAGATAAATATTCCCATTTTATGTGTGAGGAGAAAATGTTAAAGTGACCAGATGGTTTTTCCAAGGGTCTTCCAGGAATTTAGAGTCAGAGTTTAAACCCAAGATTTGTGTTTATTAGTTTAAATACCCATAATGGTTAATCTTTTTATATTTAGCTTCTCAGATTCAATATCACTTGCTCAAGTAATGGTTGAAAATATATCCAATTTCTTCTTCAGATCTAGACTCCCCATCCATTTCTATTTCTTCTGCTTTGGGAACTATATTTGGGAGAGATTTTACATTACCATGGTGATTGGCTGCAGTACAAATTTATGATTTCCAACCTCAGCTGGACCTTCACTGTAGCACGATGATTATTTTACTCTTTACTGGTTGGCTCCTTACCTTATTTCTCAGCACATAAACCCCACCAGCAACCACTTTCCTCTTGTATCAGTCCTCTCTTTCCTCTGCCTGCCCTGCTTCCAGCAAATTAGTTCACCCTCTGCTCAGTTGGGACAATGGATGTCATTTGGTATATATCTTCCCTCCATTAAAAACTTAGTTACCTTTCCCCTATTCTTGCATCTTGCCTTCTGCCCACCTCAGAAAAAGAGGTGCTGCTGCTTGGTCTATACCTCTCATCTTTATTTTTCAAACATATTCCTTGTCTAACTCCTTTCATATAATCACCTCTTTCCTTTCAGATCTGTTCCGTTTTCTCCACTTTGCTAACACCTCAGTCGCCTTTGATGTTTTCTCCTTCCTTGCACCACCACTGTTTTTGAAAAGTGAACGTCACAGCTCAGTTACCTCACCTGTTGGTCACATCTGGTCCAGAGCACTGGACCTTGTGGCAGTTTAGCAAAAGTTTCTTAAATAAAGACATGAATGAATGAGTGATCTTCTACCTTTAAGCTCCCTAAAAAGATTTATGAGCACAGACTTTGAGGGCAGAGGTGAAAAGAAAACAAATCTGCAGTTCAAAAGAATTTCTTACATGGAGGAAGCATCATTTACTGCTGTACCACTTGGTTTTTCTAACTGTCCATATTCTCCATGTCTTCTGTCCTACTCTCTCTCTCTCTACCATCACCACCATCCCTCCCCTCAGATGGGAACTCCCATTCTATACTTAGTCCCCTGTACTGTACCATTACATTATCTATTGCTACAGAACAAACTGCCCAAAGCTTACTGGCAAAGCTGGGCAGCTCTCACCATCTGCTTGAGTCAGATGGTGATTGAAACTGGAGTCATCTCTTGGCTTTTTCAGTCACATATTTGGAGAAGATATGAAGAACCATCTTCATCTACCAGAATAGCTGGGGTCTTACTGGCTTTTCTCTTCATGGTAGGCTCAGAGTGGCTGGATTTCCTATATGGCTTCCTTCATAGTAAATAAGAGTTTGAAAGGCTAAGGCAGAGGTGTAAGGCCTCTTCTAACCTAGCATTATAGGTTAGGCACATCAGTTCTGCCATATTCTGTTGGTTACAAGTAAGTCAAAGGCCAATTCTAATTCAGAGGGAAGAAACTATACACAAGGCCATGAATACCAGGAGAATAGTTCATTGGAGGGGCGTCTGGGTGGCTTACTCATTTAATCATCCAACTCTTGATTTCAGTTCAGGTCATGATCTCTGAGTCATGAGATTGAACCCTGCATCAGGCTCTGTGCTCAGCATGGAGTCAGGTTGAGCTTCTCTCCCTCTGCTTCTGCCCCTCCTCCTGCTCACTCTCTCTCTCTGTCACTCTCTGTCTCTCTCTCTCAAAGTAAATAAATAAAATCTTAAAAAAAAAAGAATAGTTCACTGGGAGACTATGCTATGTGTGAAACTCTTTGAAGTCTGCTATGTATACTCAGTTGTTCATGTGTATACCTTCTAAACTTAGCAATTAAAGTACAAAAATTGAAGAGGTCAATATGTCAGTCATGCACTAAAAATTCAAATAAGTTTATTTAAAACCATTTTTAGGTGTTCAGACTATTTTAATTAAAGATGAAAACTTATTACATATAAAGCAACAATGTTAAGTGAGCTTGTAAGATAAATGCAGCTTGAATATAGTTTAACAAACGTTGTGTGCTTGCTCCTGGACCCAAGATACCTTAAGAAGAATTAAAGACAAATTAACTACTTATATGTATATGCATTCTGCTGGATCAATAAAATGATATTTAGAATTGAAACATGCAACTTTAATTTTAAAAGTTGAAGCTTATTGCCAAGATTATAGTAGAATCCAAAGGTTGAAAGGATTAAAGTAGAATCTTAATTCACACAGAGAATTAAGAAATATATAGAGAGTACATACAAATACACACACACACACATATATAGAAAGAGAGGAAAGAAGGAAGGAAGGAAGGGAGGGAGGGAGGAAGAAAGAAAGGGTGGGTAAAGTCACATGCTTACTCATTCAGAAAACTTACTCTACATAATTACAAAGTAATGATTCAGCAGAGATGCTTAAGAAACCCTTATGAAAGCTGATAAACTTTAATCTACTGAAAAAAGATTATAGAGCTTTCAAGGCTTTAAGACAACTAAAATGATAATGTAATAATATTAAGCAAAAAAGCTAATCTGAAGAACTTGATAAGTTGCCTAATAAACTATTAAAATCCAATAAGATTTCTAAATCCATATGATTATTCTATCTGCATATTTATAATATGTATAATATGCATAAACTTAAACTACATTTTATGTTTTATAAATGTGTTACTTACATGAGACCATATTCTCAGAAAAGATTTCCATTTACTTTGAAATATTATTATTTCAAAGCTGAAAATCCTGAGTATAATGTTATATAAGAAACACCAGATGGTAACCATATCATGCTATAATGAAATTTGCAAATGAAAACTGGAGAGGGAAATAATATCCCCAATGGTTGATATGCTGAGATGATTATGTCGCTTAGAAGAAAAAAATTAATGCAATCTGTATATTAAAGTTAGAATGCGTCATAAAAATATTTCACAAAATAATAATCACCTACATTTATCCTAAAAGGTTAAGTGTTTAAAACGGAATATATTTGGAATATCACAAATGTTCCAAAATGTAAATGTCACTTCAAAAACAATAAAATGTCAAAAAATATTTATTTTCTTCACTCAATCCCATCCCATGTAAGAAAATAAAACATTTAAAGACACATTTGCCAATATTTCTCCACCAAGGTACTTCTGCACTGTGTACATTCTCTGGCATGCCCTTCTTATATTTTTTTCTCAGTCTTTCTTTCATTTCTAAATGCTCTCTTATTCTACCCTCCCAAATCTCCAAATCCTTCTTACAACAAGTTTTAAAAGTTTGGTAGGTTCATTGGTTCCCCCTTAGCCACATCAATCCCCCTTTGCATTACACATTAAAATAATTGAATAGAGGGAGAACTCCATGATCTACTTCATACCATATAATTTCAATGGGTTATAACCAACTTGTAGCATAATAGCTAATAAAATGATGATTAAAATTCAGGTTGTAAAATTAAGACTTAGAATCTTTATTTAAAAAGATAACATACGGTCTTTCTATGTAAAATTTCATTCAGACATCTCAAATATATGTGTTTTCACCAGACAACAGATCCATCAACCCTAATTTCATACTGTCTTTATATTTATATTCATTCTATTGAGTACTGACTTTAACTACCTTCTTTTTTTATAAACCACGTATCATCATTACATTTTCAGTAGAAAATGAATTTACCAAATTCATGATTCTTCTGGATAATTAGAGCTGTGGGGGGTATCACTACAGCTCTAGCTCCAACTTTTATTTGCCCTCCCTCTGTTCCATTGACCTAGTCAGTCTGTGATCCACGCTGTTGCTGATATTCTCTGGACAGCTGACCTCTGATGCTGTCCTCCCTCTCTAAGCAATATGGATATTCTCTCATCTTCTCATTGTCAGCATTCATTCATTCATGCATTCATTCATTCATTTATTTATCGGTGGGCTCTACACTGGGCGCCCCACCCAGCAGGCCCTAACTTACAACCTGAGATCAAGACCTGAGCTGAGATCAAGAGTCCAGTTGGACACTTAGTCAACTGAGCCAACCAGGCGCCCCACATTGTGAGCTGTTTTTTAAAGAGCAATCCCACAGCAGGGCTTTAGAATGCCTATGCCCAGTTTTTTCCTTTAACAGATTTGATGTGTTAGATCAGATAAACCCTATAAAAACGTTCATGCAGCCAGTGTTAAAAAAAATAATGATATTAATAACAATTAAGACCTTTAATTGTGGCTTGTACCCTTCATTTTGCAACCTACCTTACCAGTCTCTACTATTTTCCATTCCTCTTCCTTTCTCCCTGAGGCCTGGAGTATCCCACCAGCAGCCCAAGGGTTGGTGATGCTTAGCAAACAGCCAAGAGCAAAGCAAGAGTGCAGTTTGTAGAATCATCAGTCTTTTTTTCTTTTTTTAAGTTGGAATAGTCAACACCAAGATCATCATCCAATAATCTAAAACTATAAAACTTAAATTCAATGTGACATAAAAAATGTTAAACATTCTGCTATTAGCCTTTTGTGGTTCCTGGATTTACTTTGATTTCCATATGCAGAATTTCACTGCAGATATAAACTAGCTAGTAAACATTGGTTCTTTTCAAGCTGGGTGTATAATTCATTTTTATTTTTTAATCCTAGGATTCTTTTGATAGTCAGAAGTATTGCAGAGTCTTAGCCTGTAATTTAGTTAAATAAATTCAAGACTCAGTACTGCTCTTAGAGGGTAGGGAAATGAAATAATGCTCCTAACAATGATGATTAACACAGTTATGGAGAAACTTGGCACCACTAAAGAACTATTCAGAAATCTAAGATCGAGAATAATAACGGTATTAAGACTAACAACTTGGATAGACAAAGCAGCCAATATGTGAGAGAAAGTGGCTTATCTTAGGGTGTTCTGGGTTTCATTAAAACAAACATCCCTGATCTCTTTCCATGGTTCCCAGAGAAAACATGAAAATCACAGTGACGGAAGTGTTACTGATTATCTTATGTTCTTAAAATCTAAAATTACATATTGAAACTAAAGAAGTTTCTACTGGAACAGCTATAAATATAGCAGTAATATATCCATACACAGCAATTGACCAAGAGGAAAGATTTTTTTTTTAAAACATTCTATTAGATAGCCATTTATTTCACATAATTATATTAATATAAATACCATGGAATAACTTCTGTTATTTATACTAACAGCATTCACACAGGAGCACAAAGAAAGGGTAGGGTGCACTAGTATTTATTTAGCACCTACTGCTAAGTGTTTGGTGCTTCACATGATCTTGTTTAGTTTTCACAACATTTTAACATATTTTGTTCTTATTATGCAAAGGTCCATTTTATATGTTAAAACACATCAGGCTCATGGAGTCAAATTACTTTCCCAAGCCCAAGCATCTTGTAACTATGTAATTCTAGACCCATGCTCTTGCTCTTCCACCTCTGCCTCATAATCATAACTGTAGAAAAAAGAGCAAGTTTCTTCTCATTACTCCTGAAGTACAAATAGTCTTGCCACGTCCTTAAAGGTCCCTTTATTTTAATAGTTACTTAGGATATTGATTATCATTCTATGTCAACACTTTCTCCCACTGGTAGTAGTCTTACCATATTTCTTTTCCCCTCTTTGCCTTCTTCTTGATCTCATAGATTTATACAATTTGTGAATTTCTTTTTTTTTTTTTTAATTTGTGAATTTCTTGGGTAATACTCACACACATCAGTATACCCATCAAATAAATTATCTGAAAATCTAGAGACAATCTTCTAAAGGTTGACAATCATACAAGACTTGGAAAATTATTATTCTCTTTGGATGATCACTTTAGTTCATTCTGAGATTCCTCATTAGAAAATATCATATAATTTTCATGATTATTAAACATTCACAATTGTACTCTAGTTGCCCAAACACCATTATTTTATTTTATTTTTTTACATTAACTACTATGTAACTGTAACTACTATGTAAACTGTAATCATTCTGTACATATAAGATTCATGGTTAGCTGTTTTTGCTATGTTGTTGCTAAATTTATAAGTCAATATCCCAAGAGGAGACTAAAATGACCCCAGTTATTTAAACAGAGAATTTAATGTATTTTTAAAAGTTGAGTTGTTAAATTATGAATCATTGTTACCTGGTTGGGGGAACAAATGGAAAATGTCAGAATTACGAAGACTTGCCAGATTGGCCTATTTTATTCATCTTTTCAAAGAACTTGATTTTGTTTACAGATATCCCCCACTTTCCAAAAGTTCATTAACACCTCCTCACTTTTATGAAAGATCCACATGAGTACTTGTTTTCGATAACCTAAGGAAATCTGAACAGGATTTGCACTTTCACAAAAAAACATCAAAAGCAAAGGTAATGTCAGCACTTGCTTTACAATAAGCCCTTCTGAAGGCAGCCCGCACCTCAATCAGCCAACGGGGCACCACCCACTCCTTCCCAGGGACTGCTCAGCCTCTCAGCTCCAGCTGCTGGAGCTTGAATTTGTGTCTGTGAGCACATGCGCTTTGTCTTGGTTGTGTGCATCCATTCGCAAGATGTGTCCTAAGATATCAGAAAAGCCTCAGAGAGGTTCTTTTTGAGGTCTGGGAATGCGAAAATATGTTCCCATAGGAATCAACGGTCATGGTTTCTTCACTTTAAGCCATTTCAGCTTCATAAGAGCGTCTTAGGAACAGGGATTCTGTGTGCGGTTGCAATTTTATAATCAATTTATTCTCTTAACATTACTTTTTTTTTTTTTAAATCATTCGTTTGTGTTTGCTACATTATTCTTTTTCTAACTTCTTGAGCTGGATGCAGGGGTCACTAATTTCTCAGTCTTCCTTTCTAATCTTTGCACTTAACAGAAGTTTCCTTATAAACTTCAGTCACAATCCATTCTTCTCTATTCAGAGGTTTTTTTTTTTCTCTACATTTTTGTTTAGATTTAAATATGATCTAAATTTTGTTATGATTTTTTTCTTTGAGTCAAAAGGAATTTTCCGATTTTCCCATAGAACATCAGGGGTGTGGCTATTATTTTCATGTTGATTTCTAAAGTTATTTTTTTGTGATGAGAAAATGTGATCAGCTTAAACTCGGGTTTTTATTTTTTTTATCTCTGTTGAGATTTACTTTGTTAACCAATATGTGCTAGCTATTTATTAGGCATAAAATTTCAAAGATAAACCCATCAAACAGGTTAGTTAATTGTGTTGTTTGACTCTTGAATTTCCTTGCTAATTTTTTGCCTTTATTATCTATTAATTTTAAGAGATGTTTATTTTAATTTCTCCACTGTGATAGTGGATTTGTTATTTTATCTCGTAACTCAGATTTTAATTTTAATTTTTATTTATGTATATTTTTAAAGATATTTATTTATTTGAGAGAGAGAGCATAGAACACTAGTTGGAGGGGGGAGAGGGACAGAGGAAGAGGGAGAAGCACACTCATTGATGAGCAGGGAGCCCATGTGGGGTTCATACCAGGAGACTGGGATCATGACCTGAGTGGAAGGTAGATACTTAGCTAGCCACCCACACACCTCTATATTTATTTTGTTACTCATTTAAGTACACACAGATTCAGGACTCATATCTTCTCGGTAAGTTGTTCCTTCTATGATTTTAGAAATAATCCTTTAACTCAATTGACTACCTTTCCATCTTTCAGTCACAGAACTTAGTCCCATTCCGTTATTAAACTTCCAAGTTAGTCATTAAAACTATTATTAGTTTATACAAATAATTATTTCAAATTACTTAAATGTTTACCAAATTCCCTTTTCATAACTTTTTTTTTTCAAGGCTTAGTTTTTTTATTCATAAAGTAGCTTTTTCTTTAGTCTTATAGAAACACTATTTTACCCTCACCCTTGAATTTTTGTTTAGCAGGTATAGAACCCTAATTTGGTAGCTTGTTTTCTCTCAAATTTTTAAAGACACTATTATCTGATTTCTATTTTGTAAAGTGTGTTGTTAGTTTAATGGCTGTTCTTTTGTAGGTTAATTATCTTTATCTTTGAAAGATTTCAAGTTTTTTTCTGTTTCCCTTTGACATTCTGCAGCATGAAAAAGACATGTCTATGAGGAGACTAGACATAAAACTGGGGGTTACTGGGCATTTTCAAGCTGGTGGTTCACATGAGTTATCAATTCTGAAAAATGGGTAGCTACTACATCTTCGAGTATTGTTTTAATTCTCTCAATTCTCCCCTCTCAGAATTTCTACCTTGAACCTTCTAATTCTAGGCTTTCTTTAGTTTCATCTAAAGAATGAATGTTTGCCTTTATGTACTTTGGTAATTTCCTAAGATATAGCTTTCAGTTCATTAATTCTCTCTCCTAGTTCTGATACTTGCTTTAACCCACATATTAAAGTTTTACTTCCAGATTTTATTTCTAGAAGTCCTAATTTGATTTTCTTTCCTTTTCTTTTCTTCTTTTCTTTCCTTCTTCCTTTTTTTTTTTCCTGGCTGCTGTGTTCTTTCCTTATGAGTTATAGTCCTTTCATCTATTTAATTATTCTAAACATATGGGCACACCTCCACAGAAAACTCCCTGTTCAACATTTTCCTGGTAGAATCAATTATGGTTTTTATATTCAAACCTCACAGAGTATACCAATGTCTCAAATCAATGTTTTTGGCTGACGTCTCTTTAGGAAATTTTTATATTTATATTTTTAAAAACTACAACATTTTTTAGCAAAATGACATTTGGAGAAATGTCTAAAGCTATAGTCCAAATATGATTGGTAAATGTTAAAAATCAAAGTTAGATGTTTTTAAAAGTCATGCTTAGTGTCAGTGAAGGGGATGTGTATCCTAGACATTGCTGGCATTAAGAGAAGCCATATGTTTACCAACATTAAAAAAAAAAAAGGGCACATAAGCAGAGCTCTAGTTACTAAGCGATATTATCCTAAAGCATCAATCCCTTCATGTTTCATGAAGATTTGCCAAAGTTCCCTTGTTCAGCAGTCTCCACAGCAACATCAAAATGGCAGAGAACTCATAACTATTCCTCTTAACTGGATATCTTCCCTGGAAATATTCCTTTATCACCCACTTTGTACCATAAACCTTTGCAACTGGTTGCAAACAGTGATGATTTCAATGAGCTTTGCTTCCTCCCTCCACCATTCAAGTTCAGGTTTTTACTCTTGTTGTTGAGTCATACCAATTAATAACTGGAAAGTGCCTTGGTTTTTATTATAAAACATATCTAAAGCATGCTGCATTTAAAAACACTTCTGCATTTTTCTAACAGATTTATTTATTGCTCTCAGTTTGCTGTATAACATAAAAGTATAAGTTCCATGCTTATGGTACAGCATGAAAACCTTCTGTTACTGCATACAAAGCAACTATTAACAATCAATGTTTTAAACATTTTACATGCTAACGTGATAGGGTTTTTTTACTTATATGTAAAGATTTTATAGTGCCTCCATTATATTTAGGAAACTGGCAGTTTGTGAGTAACATGTAGAACATTAGAATTTTTCTCATTTGAAAAAGTGGAAGAATAAGGTTCCAGTTATTATTCTCCTGCAAGATATCTGCTTTTCAGAATTTTCAGACTATTAATTCTAAGTAAGGGACAATTGTACTTTTTTTCCTAATCATCTTTTTCATTTTGTTCATAATCTCAAGTTCTTGGTTAATCATCCTTCTTATAATGTCTTTAGACTGATGCTCAACTTGAATTATATCATTGTACGGTTTTGTAGTATTTTTATGTATGAGGCGTGTGTGTGTATGTGTGTGTGTGTGTGTGTGTTTATATAGGAGAGACAGTAGAGAAGAGATAGAGAGAGAGAAAGAGAGAGCAAATTCTTCTTCTGCATGAAATTTTTTTCCTAATAAGAATCCTGCATGACCTTACTGCTAAAAATGTTCTTCTAGAGAGGTTCTTGGCTTGTTCTTGCTTTGCACCTTACAGACATCACAAGCTAGAATCAGTTTTATGTTAACATCTCAGTTTAGAGATTTCTTTACCTTTTGTCTATTATAAATTCAGACATAATTCCTTTCCTCAGTGCTGACTTGGGAGTTTCTCCTTTTTACAGAATGCTTCTTTTTTTCTACCCAGAGTATCAGGAAAAATAAATTTCATGCTCTCTAGGGCAGTGGATAGAAAATTTTTTAGTTCTTTTTTCTGAAGATGGCTCAGCCAGTTTTTTCAGATACATTTATTAAGGGTCTCAGCTCTGTCTTTCTTGATGTTTTGTGCTTGTAAGGGAGGGAGAAAAATTTCCCTCTACTCTCTGAGGTTCATAGCTGAAATTATCTTATTTTAAGAGATTAACAAGAGAAAAACAAACAGAAGTTTAGTAATATATATATATATATATATATCTTGTATACATGGGAAAGACCTAGGAAAACTCAATAACTCCTTAAGATGGCCCAAGACAACACCTGAAATACTATCTCCAGCTAAAGACAAAAGATGATGGAGTGAAGAATGGAAGTGTAGTAAACAACTATAAGATTGTTATGCAGATTTAGGTTGGTGTCATCACCACTGATAAATTTCTGGAGATTTGGCCCTCTTTCTTTTCCTGATTACAGAGAGGGAGACACTCTTAACAAATGGAGATTTCCCTTATAATTGTAAATGTTTCTTACAAAAGTGCAACTTCTACTTGATTTTTAGTACTTCTTCTGCTGTTTCTCAAAATAACCAGTCCAAAATAATCCTTATGCCAAACTGGAATATTCTATCCCCTTCATGCCCTTTACTAAAAGCTCAATTAACAAGCCTTTTGACACAAAGGGCATATTTCTGGGTCTTGTAACTACGAAAGACAGCCACAGTTCTATCTAGAAATCCTACCACACTAGGTTTTAAATCTTAATTCTTTTCTGTAAAAGGGGTATTATCTTTCTTGTTTACTGAATCATGTATTTATGAAGTACATTTTGGATTTCTAAATCTTTGCAATGGGAAGTGAAAGAACAGAAAATTTCCCCCTTCCTCCCTTCTGCTTTCTTTGGGCTGGCCTAATAATGAAATTGGCATAAGAGAGATTAATAGGAGAAAAACACACAAATTTTGTTCATATGGAATCCCCATAAAATATGAGACCTAAAGGGTAAACAGGTCATTGAGGTTTATATAACTTCCTGAGCTAAGGAAAGGGGCAGGGGCCTGGGGATACAATGGGGGAAAAAAAGCCATTCACAGGAAGGTAGAGGAGAGGTTTAGAAAACAAAGATTACAGTGTATCACTGTATTGCAGATAAGTTTCTTATGCAAAAAGTATCTCTGATAATAGCTCTCATTCCAATACAGGCCCCCCTTTCTTATGTAAATTTAGGCAGCTGAGGAGGAGGTAAAGCGCCTTTCCTGAATCTGCTGGGTTTTGATTGCCTTTAACTCAAAATAATCCTTATGCCAAAAAAGACATATTTTGGGGTGGCAAAATCTGCTCCCCTTCAGAAGCATTTCCATATTAATCTGTTTCACATTAGTTCATTCCTGGAACTGAACATTGATCAACAAAGTTAAAATTCTTTCTCTCAAATAGCCCAGTTTTTAAAACTTTTTGTACCTTATCCTCCATTTGAGTTGATTAAAACTGCATTTCTCTTTCCTTCTTCCTCACCATGTGGTTATTGTAGCATGCTCAACTCCCTCTCAGAGAAAGGATCAGAGCAGGAATTTAATGGTATTTGACCAGGACTACAGTGGATTGTATTTTTATTCACAAATATGAACTTCTTCTTGCCCAGTGGTATGAGTAAGTATCCTCCCCTGCCTCGCCAGTGTTGAGTTTGGCCATATGACATGATATGCAATGGGACAGGAGCAAGCATAACTTTATAATTACGCAGTTTGATTTGACATCTTTTGTTCTCAACTTCTGCCACAAGAGAAGGGTTTGTCTACACAAAATAGGACAGCAAAACCAAAGAATCAAATAAACATCTACAACTGAACTAGAGGGTTAAGGGGAACAGAAAGTGAAAATGTGCCACCCTAAAACATGCCTCTTTGGCATAAATATTATTTTAGGCTGATTATTTTTAAGAAATAGTAGATACAGGTGAAGTTCTGAAAAATGGGTAGAAGTTGCCCTTTTGTAAGAGATATATACATTTATGAGAGAAATTTCTATTTGTAAGGGTATCTCTCTCTCTGTACCAGGAAGAGATGGATGATTAAATCTCTAGAAACTTATCAATGGAGAAGGCAAATAACTTAGAAAGTGAAAAGCTGTATTTTTGTAAAAGTCACAGAGGAGAAAGTTCTAAAGTATTTGGAGTATTAAAGGCATGTTGAGTGACTACACTCTTCTAAAAGTCCAGGACGATGGACTTCACTGTGGGGAGTATGAAAGAAAGAAAGAAAGAAAGAAAGAAAGAAAGAAAGAAAGAAAGAAAGAAAGAAAGAAAGGAAGGAAATGATTTGAATCCAGTCCCACTAAAAAATATTAGAAAAAATAAATTAAGAACAGAATAATGTCTGTACAATAAAAGCATGTGCTTTGGATACTCTAATGCTTTAATGGTTTAAGACCATTAAAATGCCAAACTGGAATATTCTATCCAGTTCATGCCCTTTACTGAAAGCTTAATTAACAAGCCTTTTGACACAAAGGGCGTATTTCTGGGTCTTGTTAAATTAAAGATTTAAAAGAGGGAATTACAATTAAAAGATTTAAAAGAGGGAAATTACGAAAAAAAAAACACAAACAAAACGAAGAAAGATTAAATTAAAAGATTTAAATTAAAAGATTTAAAAGAGGGAATTACAAAAAAAAAAAAAACCACAAACAAAACGAAGAAAGATTAAAAAGATCAAGAGTTAAAAAGATCAAGAGAAAGTACTAGATACAAAAGGTAGCCAAAGAGGGTGAAAAATACATTAATGACAAAAGAAGAAACCCACAGTATTGAAACAGAACTGATGGAAGGAAGGAAGAAAGAAAGAAAACTTTAAACTATATGTTGAAACTACATATGAAACTATATGAAACTACACCCAGTAAAATAGTCTCAGAATGGCCAAAAGTAAGACATAATCTACAATAGCAGTTCACAGTGCTCTGCAGGTCCTTGAGGAAACCCCCAAAACCACCCAAAAGTCACTGTTTTAACATTTGCACTAACAAACAAACAAAAATTATCTTGCAAAAGCAATGATGAATAAAACTGGTGGCCTCTTAGCATGAATAAAAACTATGGCATTAAAGTATATTCTTCATCAACACTAACTCAGGAAAAAAGATTCATTTAAAAAGTTCCTTGATTTGACAGTAAAAGTTAATTTATTTTTAAAGATTTTATTTATTTGACAGAAAGAGAGCATAAGCAAGGGGAACAGCAGGCAGAGGCAGAGGGAAAGCTGGCTCCTTCCTGAGCAAGGAACCCGTTGCTGGGCTTGATCCCAGGATTGTGGTATCATGACCTGAGCTGAAGGCAGATGCTTAACTGACTGAGCCAGCCAGGTGCCCCCAAAACTAATTTTATCAAATATTGACCCTTGCAATATTATGTGAGAAAATGGAAAGTATATATAAAGCACTTCTGCAGTAATATGCTATGTCTTGAGGAAACACACTTGTGCAATTATTTGAGTTGCAATCTGAACTAGTCACTTTTTATACCTTTTTTATTGCCAATAACAATGTATAAACAAAGTGATGGCTATTAAAATTTGGGTAATCACCAGAAATTTATCTAAAAAATAAATAAAATGAAGGAATGGGAGGTAAGATACTGGAGGAGTAGGAGATCTCATTTCATCTAGGCCCTTGAGTTTATCCAGATAACTATCAAATCATTCTGAACACCTATGACTTCAAACCAAGATGTAAGAAAAGAATTGCTGGAATTCTACATATAGAATTCTACATATAGAAAAGTGACCACTTTTTGCAAGGTAGAAGGTGCTGAGAAGTGAATCTAAGGGAATATTTGGAAGATAAACAGTGGGGGAGGAAGCCTCTGTAAGCTGGCTACCAGAAAATGATACAGCCCCGGAGTGCAAAATCAGAACCTTTAGAATTCTGCTACAGTGAGAGACATTCCTGCCTGAAAAGTGCTCAGGTGGCAGAGTGGGACAGAATTCTATGTGGAACAGTGTGATTTCAAGAACCCCAGGGTCACAGAAAGAATGGGGGTACCTGAGCCGGCAGAGTTCCTAAGCACTGGAGCTGGGAAACTGGTTAGTCAGAGAGCTGGGAGGGGTCTCTCAGTTTGGTTTGCCATAAACTGTGAATCTCAGCACAATCCGAGGACTGCTCTGTAGGCCCTGCAAAGGGCAGAAATGCAACCACCCTCCACCTTCCCCCCAGGAGGATCTGTGCAGGTGTGCATCGCAGTAGTCTGCAGAGTTTGGCACACACAAAAATGAAGACTGCTCATCTTTAGGGTTTACAGAAGAAAGGGAGCCAAGATCTTTCTGTTCTGGGGCTGGAGATCAGAGGTGTGCCTATTTTTATTTTCATTCTCTAAAGAGGCTCAGAAAACCTTCAGGGAACAAAAGCCACATATAGAGCAACCAGAGCAGCTTACACTGAGCCTAGTCCCGTGTTGGGGGGGAGGGGTGTGCAAATCTACCTAGGCAAAGACACCTGAGAATAGTTTAATAGACCTCTCCCCTAGAAGACCATCTTGAACAACAGGTGAACACCAAGTTTAAGGAGCACACAGGACTGCAAAACTCCAGGACTAGGGGAAAACAGTATATAGAATTCAGTGGGTTTTTTTTGTCATAATTCATTTATCTTTCAGTTTAAAATTTTCCTTTTCTTTTTTTTCTTTTTATCCTTTTCAACTAGTTTCTTATTTTTTAAACACTTGGTTTTTAAGGGTTTTTTTTAACTTTCATTTTTGCATTTACATTACACAGATATATTCTTCATTTTGGTTTCCTTTCACTGCATTCAATTTTATTTTTATATATATAAGTTTTGATTTCTTTACAATTTTGAGATTTAGTGTCTTCTAACTAACAGACCAAAATATACCCAGGACCAAGTGGATCATATCCCCCGCCTTTTTTTTTTTTAATCTTCTTTTTTTCTTTTTTGGTTTCTGACCTCTTCAAATTTGTCTAGCGTGTATTTTGCTAAAGTTGTGGTTGGTATTTTTTTATTTTGTTTTCTTGTTCATCTATTCTTCTCTGGGCAAAATAACCAGAAGGAGGAATTCACAAAAAATGAAAGAACCAGAGGTAATGCTCTCTGACAGATCTAATCAATATGGATGTAAGTAAAATATCAGAGCTGGAATTCAGGATAATTATAAAGTTACTATCTGGCCTTGAAAAAAAGCATAAAAGATACTACAGAATCTCTTAGTGTGGAAACAAAATCTAATCAGATCAAAATTAAAAATACACTAACTGAGATGTAGTCTAAAATGGATGCTCTAACAGCTAGGGTAAATGAGGCAGAAGAGAATCAGTGACATGGAAGATAAGTTGATGGAAAGGAAGGAAGCTGAGGAAAAGAGAGAAAAACAACTAATGGATCATGAGGTGAGGATGTGAGAAATCAATGATGCCATAAAGTGGCACTAACAATATTAGTATTGGGGTCCCAGAGGAAGAAGAAAGAGAGGGGACAGAAAGTATATTTGAGAAAACTGCAGCTGAGAACTTCCTTAATCTGGGGAAGGAAACATGCATTCAAATCCAAAAGGTACAGAGACCCCCCTCAAAATTAGTAAAAACAGATCAATACCGGAACATATAATAGTGAAGCTTGCAAATTTCAGACTTAAAGAGTCTTAAAGAGAAAATCCTGAAAGCAGCTTAAGAGGTTCTTAACCTACAGGGGTAGAAACATTAGACTGGCAGCAGACCTATCCACAGAGACCTGCTAGGCCAAAAAGGGCTGGCATGATATATTCAGAGTACTAAACGAGAAAAACATGCAGCCAAGAGTACTTTATCCAGGAAGGCTGTCATTTAGAATGGAAAAGGACAAGCAGAAACAAAAAGAATTTGTGATCACTAAACCAGCCTTGCAAGAAATATTAAAGGGAATTCTGTAAGTAAAGAGAGCCCAGAAGTAACATAGACCAGAAAGAAACAAAGACTTTACAGGTAATACAAGGACATAAAATGCATATCTTTCAATAGTTACTATGAATGTAAATGTGCTAAATTCTCCAATTAAAAGACACAGGGTACCAGATTGGATTAAAAAAGCAAGACCCCTGGGGTGCATGGATGGCTCAGTGGGTTAAAACTTCTGTCTTCAGCTCATGGTCAGGATCTCAGGGTCCTGGGATCGAGTCCCACATCAGGCTCTATGCTCAGCAGGGAGCCTGCTTCCCCTTCTCTCTCTGCCTGCCTCTCTGCCTACTTGTGATCTCTCAATCTCTGTCAAATAAATAAATAAAAATCTTTAAAAAAAAAAAAAAAGCAAGACCCATCCATATGCTCTCTACAAGAGATTCATTTTAGACACAAAGACACCTCCAGATTGAAGGTGAGGGGGTGGAGAACCATCTATCATGCTAATGGACATCAAAGACTGGGGTAGCAATCCTTAAAATAGACAAATTAGATTTTAAACCAAAGACTGTAATAAGAGATGAAGAGGGAAACTAATCATACTTAAAGGGTCTATCCAACAAGGAAACTAATCATACTTAAAGGGTCTATCCAACAAGAAGATCTAACAATTATAAATATTTATGCTCCTAACTAGAGAGCAACCAATTATATAAACCAATTAATAATTAAAGTAAAGAAACACATTGGTATAAGATAATAATAGTAGGCAGCTTCAACACCCCACTCACAGCAGTGGAGAAATCATCTAAGTAGAAGATCAACAAGGAAACAAGGGCTTTGAATGACACACTGGACCAGATGGACTATACAGACATATACAAAACATTCCACCCTACACCAAAAGAATACACATTCTTCTCCAATGCCCATGGAACTTCTCCAGAACAGATCACATATTCAGTCACAAATCAGGTCTCAAATGGTACAAAAAGATTAGGATTATTCCCTACATATTTTCAGATCATGAATGCTTTGAAACTTGAACTCAATCATAAGAGTAAATTTGGAAGGAACTCAAACACTAGGAGGTAAAAGAGTATGCTACTAAAGAATGAATGGGTCAACCAGAAAATTGAAGAATTACAAGAATTCATGGAAACAAATGAAAACGAAAACACAATTGTTCAAAACCTTTGGGATACAGCAAAAGCAGTCCTAAGAGGGAAGTCCATAGCAACACAAGACTATCAAAAAAAATTAGAAAAGGGACGCCTGGGTGGCTCAGTCGGTTAAGCCACTGCCTTTGGCTCAGGTCATATTCCCAGGGTCCTGGGATTGAGTCTCACATCAGGCTCCTTGGCCAGTGGGGAAATGGCTTCTCCCTCTGCCTGCTCTGCCTGCTGCTCCCTCTGCTTGTCACTCTCTCTTGTGCTCTCTCTCTGTGATAAATAAATAAATAAATAAATAAATAAATAAATAAATAAATAAATTTTAAAAACCTTTAAAGAAAATAGAAAAGTCTTAAATACACAAGCTGACCTTACAATTAAAGGACCTGGAAAAAGAACAGCAAATAAAGCCTAAACCAAACAGGAGAAGAGAAGTAGTAAGGATTAGAGCAGATATCAATAAAATAGAAACCAAAAAACTGTAGAAGAGATCAATGAAATTAGAAGCTGATTCTTTTTTTTTTTTTAAGATTATATGTATTTATTTTACAGAGAGGAGAGAGATCACAAGTAGGCAGAGAGGCAGGCAGAGAGAGAGGGGGAAGCAGGCTCCCCACTGAGCAGAGAGCCTGATGCAGGGTTCAATCCCAGGACCCTGAGATAATGACCTGAGCCAAAGGTAGAGGCTTTAACTCACTGAGCCACCCAGGCACCCCTAGAAGCTGATTCTTTAAAGGAATTAATAAGATCAGTAAACCCTAGTCAGACTTATCAAAAAGAAAAGAGAAAGGACCTAAATTAATAAAATCATGAATAAAAGAAGAGAAATCATGACAAACACCAAAGAAATACAAACAATCTTGAGAACATTTCATGAGCAGAGTGGTGGCTCAGTCAGTTAAATGTCTGCCTTCAGCTCAGATCATGATCCCAGGGTCCTGGGGTCAAGCCCCACGTCAGACCCCCTGCTCAGTGGGGAGCCTGCTTCTCCCTCTCCTTCTGCCTGCCACTCCCCCTGCTTGTGCACACACAAATCTCTCTGTCAAATAAGTAAATAAAATCTTTAAAAAAATGTTTAAGAACATATTATGAGCAACCATATATCCCAACAAATTAGGCAATATGGAAGAAATGAAAGCATTCCTGGAAATTTATAATCTACCAAAACTGAAACAGGGAGAAATAGAAAATCTGAACAGACCCATAACCAGCAAGGAAATCGAAATAGTAACCAAAAATCTCCCAATAAACAAGAGTCCAGGGCTGGATGGTTTCCCAGGGGAATTCTGCCAAACACTTAAAGAAGAATTAATACCTGTTCTTCTAAAGCTGTTTCAAAAAATACCAAGGGAAGGAAAACTTCCAAAGTAGTTCTATGAGGCCAGCATTACCTTGATCCCAAAACCAGACAAAGACCCCACCAAAAAGGAGAATTACAGACTGATATCCCTGATAAACATGGGTACCAAAATTCTTACCAAGATACTAGCCAATAGGATCCAGTATACATTAAAAGGATTATTCACCATAATCAAGTGGAATTTATTCCTGGTCTACAAGGCTGGTTCAACATTCCCAAATCAATCAACATGATGCATCACATTAATAAAAGGGCAAGAACCATATGATCCTCTCTATTGATGCAGTAAAAGCATTTGACAAAATACAGCATCCTTTCTTGATTAAAACTATCCACAGTGTAGGGATAGAGGGAACATACCTCAATATCATAAAAACCATCTCAGAAAAGCACACAGCAAATGTCATTCTCAATTGGGAAAAACTGAGGGCTTTTCCCCTAAGGTCAAGAATATGACAGGGATGCCCACTCTCACCACTGTTATTTGATATAGTACTAGAAGTCCTAGCCTCGGCAATCAAACAACAAAAAGAAATAAAAGATATCCAAATCAGCAAAAAAGAAGTCAAACTCTCATAGATGACATGATACTCTACATGGAAAACCCAAGACTCCACCCCAAAATTGCTAGAACTCATATAGGAGTTCAGCAATGTGGCAGGATTTAAATCAATTCACAGAAATCATTTGCAGAAGAAAGAGAAATTAAGGAATCAATCGCATTTACAATTGCACTCAAAATCATAAATATCTAGGAATAAACCTAACCAAAGAGGTAAAGGATCTGTACTCTAAAAACTACAGAACAGGGGTGCCTGGGTGGCTCAGTCGTTGAGCATCTGCCTTTGGCTCAGGTCATGATCCCAGGGTCCTGGGATCGAGCCCCGCATCGGGCTCCCTGCTCTGCGGGAAGCCTGCTTCTCCCACTACCACTCCCTCTGCTTGTGTTCCCTCTCTCGCTGTGTTTCTCTCTGTCAAATAAATAAAATCTTTAAAAAAAATAAAAAAATAAAAAAATAAAAACTACAGAACACTATGAAAGAAATTGAGGAATACACAAAGAAATGGAAATATATTCCATGTTCATGGATTGGAAGAATAAATATTGTGAAAATGTCTATGCTACCAGAGCAATCTATGCATTCAATGCAATCCCCATCAAAATACCATTGACATTTTTCACAGAGCTGGAACAAATAATCCTAAAATTTGTATGGAACCAGATAAGACCCTGAATAGCCAGAGGAATGTTGAAAAAGAAAACCAAAGCTGGTAGCATCACAATATCAGACTTCAAGCTATATTACAAAGGTGTAATCATCAAGACAGTATGGTAGCTGGGCCATAGGGTAGCTCTATTTTCCAGATTGGCTGTATCAGCTTGCATTCCCACCAACAGCGTAAGAGAGTTCTCCTTTCTCCAAATTCTCACTAATACCTGTTTACTGTCTTGTTAATTTTAGCCATTCTGACTGGTATGAAGTGGTATCTCATTGTGCTTTTGATTTGTATTTCCCTGATACCAAGGGATCTGCAGCATCTTTTCATGTGTCTGTTGGCCATATGTATATCTTCTTTGGAGAAATGTCTGTTCATAACTTCTGCCCATGTCTTGACTGGATTCTTTGTTTTTTGGGTGCTGAGTTTGATAAGTTCTTTATAGATCTTGGATACTAACCCTTTATCTGATATGTCATTTGAAAATATCTTCTCCCATTCTGCTATAAAATGTATATAGAGAGAAATGGGGGGGGGGGGAAGGAGCATAAAGAGAGAGAGGAAGAGTGATTTAGGGTTTTATATAATATTACCACAGGGGCACCTGGATGGCTCAGTGGGTTGAGCATCTGCCTTCAGCTCAGGTCATGATCCCAAGGTCCTGGAATTGAGCCCCACATCAGGTTCCCTTCTCAGCGGGAAGCCTGCTTTTCTTTCTGCCCCATCCCCCCGCTCTGCTCTCTCTGTCCCTCTCAAATAAATAAGTAAATAAATAAATATTTGAAAGAAAAAATACATTAGCACAAAGGCAATTATTAGAAAAAAATACAAGCCTTCCTAAAATATGAAAAGATACACCCCCAAAGAAAGAATGAGTAAATGAACCATCCAATGAAAGACTAGAGTCATATAACATTAAACTACATGGCAGAACAGAGGCCAAACATATATTGTATCAGTAAATATAAATGACCCTAACTCACCTTTTAAAGGGGACTAGAAAAATATTCTAAGATTGGCTAACAAAACGAAATCCAATATTCCACCATCATTCCTGACCACTCAGCTTTTCCTGAACATGCCTGGTACCTTCATATTTTATGCCGTGGCTCATACCCATTCTAATTCTTTTCTAGAAAAATTCTATTGAGCTTTCAAGTCTTAACAAGAAATAATGCTACTTCTTCCATGAAGCCCTCTGTGATTGCTTAAGTCAGAAATTAGTCTCAAAACTTCATTGTGCCTTTATTAGAGTAACTAATTAAATCTAGCATATTGTAGAGAGATGTTTATACTTTCTTCCCCACTAGACTATGAACTCTTTAAAGACAGTAACAGTTGATGGTATGTTGGAGCAACTTTATAAAATGAATGAACCTAAGATTGAAGGACAGGCCATTCATTTAATCATATCACTATAGAATTCAGTCTAATTATCTATAAGTATATTTATAATTATAACTGATTAATTCATTTGAAATTTTAAATTCACTTACATCATTTAGATTGCCTCTGGGCATTTAATTAAAATTCTACCTCCCTGGATACTTATTGCTTCTAGTTGGTTAAATGTTTATAAATAGATCTCCCTACTTTGGAATCTCTCCTCTCAAAATTGTTCAAGTTTCTGAATTAATGAACACATTTTTTTTTTTTAAGATTTTATTTATTTGACAGAGAGAAACACAGCGAGAGAGGGAACACAAGCAGAGGGAATGGTAGCGGGAGGAGCAGGCTTCCTTCCAAGCAGAGAGCCCGATGCGGGGCTCGATCCCAGGGGCCTGGGATCTGACCTGGGCTGAAGGCAGATGCTCAACGACTGAGCCACCCAGGCGCCCCTAAACACTTTTTTATGGTATCTTTATATATATATACATATGCTAGCAAACTTAAATCACTCTCTCTTTTGTTTCTCTTGCTCCCTTATTCCCACTTGTTTTTTTGTTAGCAGTTTCCAACATTTTGTGTTTGTTTATGCAATTTTTTTATTCTAGAATATTTGATGCAACATTTGAAGGGATTAAAAACTCACAAGTCAGCAATGATTACAATACAATGACTATTACAACTAACCATGTCTCACAGTGCTATAAAAAAAAAAAACCTGTTATTTCATTATTCATTTGACTACCCTTGAATATAGTGTTAATGCTTGAACAGAACAATTTACTCTCTCTTTTATATGTATAACCGTGTCTCCCAGTGTCTATAAAAACATCTTAGTTTTATTGCATTACTAACTCTATCATCCTTCAGCATACTGTTACTTTTTAAATAGAACTATTTACTGACTTTTATATATGTATAAGTGAAATTTCTTGAATGCTCTAGTAAGTGTTCAGTCTTTCTTTTGTGTCAGCTAGGCCTTTTACTTATCACATCCAGCAAGTAGTACCCTGAAATCCAGTGCTTTAAACGACCTACCTATGTCAAAAATATATTTAACATCAGTGTAAGAATATGTTCATTAGTGTGGTGAAAAATATATTTACGGATTGATCAGAATAGGAGTCACTTTCCTTCAAAATGTTTGTTCTACAATCTTTTCCTGGGCGCCTGGGTAACTCAGTCATTAAGCATTTGCCTTCAGCTCAGGATGATCCCAGGGTCCTGGGATTGAGCCCTGCATTGGGCTCCCTGCTCAGTGGGAAGCCTGTTTCTCCCTCTGCCACACCCCCAGTTTGTTTTCCCTCTTTCATTATGACTCTCTCTGTCAAATAAATAAATAAAATCTTTTTTTAAAAAACAGTATTTTCCATGTTAGCTTTCATTTTTGCAGAAAATATGTCTCTAGATATAAATTATCCCTTGGATACCACTGAATCTTGATATAAAATTTTATTTATCCACTAAGCACAGATTTTATGAAGGAGACAATCAACTTTCAAGAACTAGGAAGGGTCTGAGATTTCACCCCACTTGCAAGCTAACAATTTAGCTTGCCACAGTGCTATGTAGCAAGATGTGTCATGCTGTCAGAAGGCACTAGATTCCTGGGTCAAAGAGAACTTTATTATTGACAACACAGCAAGCAGCAGGAGTTTTTGCATATTTGTCCCAGTTCCCAAAACGTAATGTGGGGGGCTGGATGACATCTCCACGCACTATGGGGTGTGTTGAGGAAGAAAAATTTTATTCTACCACTCAAGATTCTTCTAGCTTGTCTAAGAATTAAATTGACATGAGACAGATTAACAGGAGAAAAAAACAAAGCTTGATTACACACTCATAGAGGCCCAGTAATAAAAGTGAGACCCAAGGAAATGACAAAATCATGTTGTTTGATATGTTTTAAACAGAGACATAAATCTCTGAGGAATTGACAGGACAAAGAAAATGTATATTTGGGAGCTTCATTTAGTAAGGAATTCTAAATGGTATTTGGAGTAGTAGATCAGTAAAAGTAACAAGGTTTGTTTATATAACCTTCTCAGCTCTGAATTCGTTAATCTCTGGTAATGAAGATATCTCTTTGCCACCTGGTACAGGTAGGGTACCTTTCACATAGGAGATTTATCATCTGCTTTCTGGAGATGAAAGGAGGTCAGGGTGTTCTTCTTGCACTTTAAATAACTTTAATTCGGCCCTGGTGTGATTCTGTCCCACGCAGCTGTTCCATGGAACAGTAGTCGTTTATCTCCATCCACCTTCTCTCTCACCTAAGTGCATGCCACCACCCCATGGAAGATTCGATGGACATGGACATGGGCCCCCTGAGGCCCCAGAACTATCTTTTCGGTTGTGAACTAAAGGCTGACAAGGATTATCACTTTAAGGTGGATAATGATGAAAATGAGCACCAGTTATCTTTACGAACGGTCAGTTTAGGAGCTGGTGCAAAGGATGAATTGCACATTGTTGAAGCAGAGGCAATGAATTATGAAGGCAGTCCAATTAAAGTCACACTGGCAACTTTGAAAATGTCTGTAAGCCAACGGTTTCCCTTGGGGGCTTTGAAATAACACCACCTGTGGTCTTACGGTTGAAATGTGGTTCAGGGCCTGTGCATACTAGTGGACAGCACTTAGTAGCTGTGGAGGAAGATGCAGAGTCAGAAGATGAAGAGGAAGAGGACGTGAAACTCCTTAGTATATCTGGAAAGCGTTCTGCCCCTGGAAGTGGTAGCAAGGTTCCACAGAAAAAAGTAAAACTTGCTGCTGCTGAAGATGATGATGAAGATGATGATGATGACGATGATGATGAAGATGATGATGATGATGATGATGATTTTTGATGATAAGGAAGCTGAAGAAGAGGCTCCAGTAAAGAAATCTATACGAGATACTCCAGCCAAAAATGCACAGAAATCAAACCAGAATGGAAAAGACTCAAAACCAACAACACCAAGAACAAAAGGTCAAGAATCTTTCAAAAAACAGGAAAAGACTCCAAAGACACCAAAAGGACCTAGTTCTGCAGAAGACATTAAAGCAAAAATGCAAGCAAGTATACAAAAAGTGAATTGAACAGTCCTGGGCGCTCCTGGTAAATTAAACCCAAAGCCGGGGAGAGAGGAAAAGGAGAGACAAATATAGTCCATACTGACTGTCATCAACAATCCAGACTAAAGTCTCAAATTCCCTTTCCTGATTTGTCACCTACCCACACCCACTTCCAGGCTGGAAGCAATCTCATTCTTGATCTCCTAATGACTTTTCTTTTCTTTTGACCGCTGTGATTCAGTGACCCCGTACACTTGGCTTTCTATGATGTGTGCATTTGCTTCACTTTTTGACGACATTTCAGTCACTTTTGTATCTCCCTAGCTCAATAAATATTTTAATGAAAAAAAAAAAAACTTTAATTCAGGGGTGCCTGGGTGGCTCAGTGGGTTAAAGCCTCTGCCTTTGGCTTAGGTTGTGATCTCTGAGTCCTGGGATTGAGCCCCACATCAGGCTCTCTGCTCAGCAGGGAGCCTGCTTCCCCCCCACCCCCGCCTGCCTCTCTGCCTACTTGTGATCTCTCTCTCTCTCTGTCAAATAAATAAAATCTTTAAAAAATAATAATTAATAAATAAATAACTTTAATTCAAAATAAGCAATAATATCTCAAAGTGGGGCATATTTTTGGGGCAACCTGCCATTTAGTTCTACGGTTGTATCACAGGAAAGAGGCTGAGGGAGCCAACACTTATTGAGTGAACAGAAAACACTGTAGCAACCAAGAGGCAATCCCATCCCCTTTTCCTAGAGGAGCAACTAATTACACAGCAGCCACACTGTGACTACCTTGACATACTCTTATCTATGTGACTACCTACAAAGATGGCTCAGGATCAAGAGACTGATAAGCGTTAAGATCCGTAAAACTCAACAAAACCTTTTAGAGATGCTCCCTTAGCTGACTGCCTTGCCCAACATAACAAATCTAATATTTCTATCACACAGAGAGTTACAATTATTAGAACTGTATCCTGATTCCATTGATGATGGCCTCATATCAAAAAACATTTCAACAAAAGTAGAACTTTCTAAAGCGTATCAAAACTTGACCACATTCACAACCATCAAGCTCTTGTGCTCATGTGCCAACCTTCTGCTGCCTATTATACAAACATTACTTTCACCTAAAAAGTGATGAAGCATCATTAAAACCACAGATGTGCTTTGCCTGGGTGTCCTTTATAGCCAAAAACATCTGTTACCACCCACTTCTCCATTGCTTCCTCTTTTGAATTATTTTATATATCTCTTCATATTCAAATACTCCTTCAAAATTCAATGTGAGCTCACTTTCCTTTCCTTCCAAATGAATACTTTTCCAATATTCCAAAAAAGTTGTCATGTCATCCCATTTGAAAAGTTTTCAAATAAATTCATTTTTACAAAATATACATTTGCACATTAAACAAATTTAAATCATAGATAAATTTTATTCATTAAATATTTATCAAATTTCAGCCAAGGCATAAGAATATAAAGACCACAAAGTTTTTGTCTTTAATAAGCTCACAAATTAATAGAGAAAATTAACATGAAATTGTAATCAATGCAGTAACACATGTATGTACAAGGTACAGAGTAATACTAACAGTGGTTATTAGGAAAATTTCACAATGTGGATGACCTAGCCATGTTTTAAAATAAGAAATAGAATAGCTCAAGTGGAAGAATACTCAAATCAAACCAGTAATTTATTTCTAAGGGATAATATACCAGAGCATCAGACCAGTAACAATATTTTAGGCAAAAATTATATTTTTAGGCAACAGTACTTTAGACAATAATTTTCCCACTTCAAAATATATGTTTTTTTAAAAAGTCATTTGCAAAGGATATTACCCAATTAAAAATATTTTTTAAATTTTAATTAATTTAATTCTTTTTAATTAATAATAATTAACATTATTTGAATTAATATTCAGTGACTATTTTTGGAACCCCTTTTGAGTGTTAGGCATAGTGCCAGGTGTTCTAACATTATAGCATTATGTATATAAATAATATACACAATATAATGGCTTTAGAGGTAATAATTTAATTAATTTGGTCATTCTAGGGGTGCCTGGGTGGCTCAGTCATTAAGCGTCTGCCTTCGGCTCAGGTCATGATCCCAGGATCCTGGGATGGAGCCCCGCATCGGGCTCCCTGCTCAGCGGGAAGCCTGCCTCTCCCACTACCATTCCCTCTGTTTGTGTTCCCTCTCTCTCTGTATTTCTGTCAAATAAATAAAATCTTAAAAAAAAAAAAATTGGTCATTCTAATATTTCTTTATTCATCAACTAAATTAATCAAATCTGAATTTTATGAATCAACCAGGAAACATCAAGGTGCAGTTTTAGAATTCTAGTGAGTGAGTTTGTGTGTGTGTGTTGTGTATAAGTTATTGTTATATTCATTGTTCATCTACTTAGGATGAACCACATGAAATTGCCACCAACAATTTTAAATGGTTCAGCCTAATTTAAACAAAACAAAAAACCAAAAAAGCCTCTCTAATGTCCAGAAGATCAGCTTCAGTTTCTGATAGATTGGATTTGAATCTTGCAAAAAGTACTCACAACCTGGGCAGCTTTGGGCAAGCCTCTCTGATCCTCTACTTCATTATCCATAAAAGAGGAAGAGTAGAATCAATCTGAATTAGTCATGCTTTTGTTGAGTTGTATAAGGAAATCTCAACCACAGTGGCCTAACTAAATAAGGGCTTTCTTTTTCTCACACAACTAAAAATACAGAGGTTGAGAACCCAAGAGTGAAGCTGTAGTTTCTGGAAGTCATCAGCACAAGGAAGAGGCCGACTTCCGGAAGACAGCTGGGAAGGCACAGAAAAGGCCAGGCCAGTGGCAATGGGGAGGGAGTGGTGGGAAAGGGTTTGGGAAATATTCAAAAGATCAAATCTATAGAATTCTCATGAAACTGACTTGTTTAATTGTTATTATTGCCATTTACCTAGGAAGTGGTTTGCTTTTGGATGGTGCTATTTCATGACAGTTAATTTAATGTCCCAGGTGATTATTCCTGCCCCTCTATCCTTACCATCCTTTCTCCCTCATGTTTTCAGAGTATCTGCTGCCTTTTTAGGCATCAAGACAAGTTTTAAGTAAACATGAGGAAGGGCAAAAGGGCAAAACTCTTTTCCTTGAAAGGTTTTCAGAAGAGATTCTCTCCTAGAGATTTCCACCTGAAGAGGAGAACAAAGGCAAGAGAAATGCAGCTAAAAATAAATCTCTTCTCAACTTACAACCTACTGATAAATACTTGAGACACACAGAGCATGACATTCCTCAAGGAACTCATGGCTCCCTTAATGTTAATGTTTTGCTGGAGACTAAAAGCAACCTTATCTTGACAATAGCCAGACGTCCAGGATCCTATTTTTCATACAGAAACCCCTTAGAGACTTATATTATCTCTACTCTCCTGCAAACTTAAAAATAGATAATCAATCACTCCTCACAATCACAAGTGCAGCTCTTTCTGCCTGTGGGTCCTGTCTCCATGTTACAATAAAAACACCTTTTTGTACCGTGAAATGTCTCAAGAATTCTTTCTTGACCATCATGCTCGACGACCCTGCATCACACCTATATCAGATTGGTTAGAATTATATCACATGGGCACATCTCATTACAGGAGAGGTTGGGAATTCTATTACTTCACTTTCTAACCACTATAATATACAAAGGCAAGGGAGAAGGGATTTGAACAAATATTAAGTGAGCCCCCTTTGGTATCCGCCATATGACATTTATGGGTGTCTAGAAATTAAATGAGGAAAAATATGTAGAAAAACTACTTAACAACTATTTAAGTGCTTGGCAAATATCACATATTCAATAACTGAGAGTTGTTAACAATGATTATGATGATAACCATGACAATGACGGCAATTTAATGCTGATAATGAAATAAAAATTCAAATCTTAAACATATGTGAATAATTTTACTAACTCAAGTGTATATTTTTTTTAAATCATGAGTTCAGATGATATCTTTCTGCAGTAAGTGATAATATTGGTACCAACAAAAGTGATAATTAATCAAAGTCAAGTCATCTCTAGTTACCTCATACCCGTAACTTTGTTGGGGTTGAGGGGTGTATTTTTAGGTTGAAAACTCTCATGTTTGATTTCTCTCCAAAGTTTATTTTCTTGGAAAGTTTGAAGACCATCTGTGGAGTTATTTTGAGATATGAATATAAAAAAACCACTATTTTATTCATTTTGAATGCAGCATTTTTTAACAGAATATTCCCACCACAAAAAAAAAAAAGTGAAGGAATAAGTTGGCAATGTAAGTAACTTTTTAGAAACACACAAAAAAATTTATTATAAATTGACTTGTTTGGTTTCACCTAACCTATATGCTTTTAGTGATATTTATCAACTAATTTTCAACTCCCCATGTCCTTTGGTCCTACAGTTTTCATTTTGATCACCTGCACATAATTTCTAAGACACCTCTATAAACATGGATATAGTCAAACTTCTTTATATATTTATAACCACTGTGATCTTAATCATTTGACACACTAGGTATAGATAATTACAGAGTTAGGAGAGAGGCTACGACCATAACTACGATCAGTCTCTGCATCCAAGTCATAATCTGGTAAGGCACATGAACATGTGACACATGAACAAATAACTTCAACACAATATAATTAATACAATAACAGACATACCAACAAAATGTTGTGGAAACACAGGAGGGAATAACTGGCTCTTCCTAGAGAATTTTGGAAATTAAGAGCAAGATGTTAAAGGATTGGTAAAATTTCTAAAGATGGTAAAGGGCAAGAATAATATTTTAAATTAAGTGATCAGTAAATTAAACGGTTGAAGGTGATAAAAAGCCCAATGTATCAAAGGAATGTCAGCCTATGTGGGGCACTGCAACAGAGGAGCAGCAACATGGTGTTTAATGACAAATTAGGAAGGAAAGAATTCAGGGCCCAAAGTTATACTTTGGCTCAAAAATGTTATAGGGCCATAGGGGGCCACAGAATGCTTTAAAGAGGTAGATAAAATGAATCAGGTTTGTGTTTTAGACCATCTCTGTTGTGAGTATGGAATCTGGATCACCAGGGCAAGAAGTTAACTTCAAGAAAAGAAACTGGAGAGTTAAAGCCTCTGCCTACGGCTCAGGTCATGATCTCAGGGTCCTGGGATCGAGCCCCGCATCTGGCTCTCTGCTCAGCAGGAAGCCTGCTTCCCCCTCTCTCTGCCTGCCTCTCTGCCTACTTGTAATCTCTCTCTCTGTCAAATCAAATAAAAAAATCTTTAAAAAAAAAAAAACTGGAAGGTTCATAAAAGGCCAGACCAAGGGCAGTGAGGATAAACAGGACAGCAAAGGTTTGAGAAATACTCAAGAGATCAAATTTCTAACATTGTGATTAAATTTTCAGTCATTTCATTGTTATTGTTCATGGTTGTTGTTTACCATGTTATTGGTTTCCTTTTGAATTGAAGATATTTTCTAATAGCCTATTTAAATAATTAACTCTGCTCTTATATATATCTGCTCTCCTTTCCTCATTCTTCCACTTAACCATTTCTTAACTGTATATGGAGATCCTGAGCATTCCTACACTTATTTTTAGCCTTTAATTCCTTCTTAATACTCTCATTCTCCTTTATTTCTCTCCCTACCCCCACATCACAAACTCCAATGCACAGTATAGCTATGCTGTTTAGAAGTGCAATGGTAAAACGTGTTTGAACCATGAAAGTGATTGTCTTTTCACTTTTAATTTCAGTCTGTAATAGATACGTAACCATATGTGATTGTCTTTTCACTTTTAATTTCAGTCTGTAATAGACACGTAACCATATAATGCCAAAAAAAAAAAAAGCCTCTATTCTATAAGTAAATGAGTATCTTTATGGTTTCAGGTCTTACATTCAAGGTTTTAATCCATTTCAAATATATTTTGGTGTTTGATTTAAGACAGTGGTCAAGTTTCATTCTTTTGCATTGAACTGTCCAGCTTTTTCAACACCATTTATTGAACAGGCTTTCTATTCTCCAAAGTATATTCTGGCCTCCTTTGTCATAGATTTGTTGACCATATATATGTGGGCTTTTTTTTTCTCAGCTATCTGTTCTATTCCATTGATCTACGTGTCAGTTTTCATGCCAGGACTATACTATTTCAATTACTATAGCTTTGTAATATAGTTTAAAATCAAGGAGTTTTGTTCTTTCTCAAGATTGCTTCAGTTATTTGGGGCTTTTTGCAGTTCCATACAAATTTTAGGATTCTTTATTCTTTACTCTAAAATAAAGACTTTCATATTCTGTGAAAAATGCCATTGTTATTTGGATGGGGACTACATTGAATCTGTAGGTTGCCTTGGGTAGTATGAACATTTTAACAACATTAATTCCTCCAGTCCATGAGCACAGAATATCTTTCCATTTATTCGTGTTGTCTTCAGTTTCTTTCATCAATGTCTTATAGTTCTTAGAGTACAGCCCTTTCACCTTCTTGGTTAAATTTATTCCTAAAACTCCCAGAAGAAAACTTAGGCAGTAAGTTCTCTGACATCAGTCTTAGCAATATTTTTTGGACCAGTCTCCTCAAGCAAGGGCAACAAAAGTAAAATAAACAAATAGGATTACATTAACACTTTTGCACAACAAAGGAAAGAATCAACAAAAGGTAAAGGCAATCTACTGAATGTGAGAAAATATTTGCAAATCATACAACTGATAAGGGTTTAATATCCAAAATATATAAAGAACCTACACAACTTAATATAAAAAAAAACAAACAAACCAAACAATCTAATTAAAAATGGGACAGAGGACTTGAATAGACATTTTTTCAAAGAAAATTTACAGATGGCCAACAGAAATGTGCAAAGAGGCTCAACATCACTAACCATCAGGGACATGCAAATCAAAACCACAATAAAGTGATAATCACCTCACACCTGTTAGAATGGCTATTATAAAAAAGACAAAAAGTAACAAGTGTTGGTGAGAATGTGGAGAGAAAGGAATACTCATACATTATTGGTGGAATTGTAAATTAGTGCAGCCACTGTGGAAAAGTATGAAGTTTCCTCAAAAAATTAAAAGTAAAACTACTATATGATCCAGCAATTCTACTTCTGGGTATTTACTTGAAGAAAACAAAAAACACCAATTTGAAGAGATATCTGCATCAGGATGTTTACTGCATCATTTACAAAAGCCAAGATATGGAAGCAACCTAAGTGTTCACTGATAGATGAATGGATAAAGAAGATGTAGTATATACATACAATGGAATGTTACTTAGCCATAAAACAAACAAACAAACAAAAACCAATGAAATCTTGCTCTTTGCAGTAAAATGGATGAAATTTGTGCATATTTAGCTAGGTAAAATAAGTCAGACAGAGAAAGACAAAAATAACATCTGATTTCACTTACATGTGGAATCTAAGCCAACAAAAAAACAAAACAGAAACAGACTCATAGATACAGGAAACAAACCACTGGTGACCAGAAGGGGGATCGGTTGGGGGCAGCTGAAATAAGCATAAGGGAATAAAAAGTACAAACCTCCAGTTATAAAGTAAGTCATGGGCATGTAATGCACGGCAAGGAATGTAGTCAATAATATTATAATAATACAGATTGATGACAGATAGACTTATCTTGAGGATTATATAATGCATAAAAATATTAAATCATTATGACATATAACTGAAACTAGTATGATATTGTTTGTCAATTATATGTCAATTAAAAATAGTTAATGAGGGACGCCTGGGAGGCTCAGTTAGTTAAGGGACTGCCTTCACCTCAGGTCATGATCCTAGAGTCCCTGGATCCAGTCCCACATCAGGCTACCTGCTCAGCAGGAAGTCTGCTTCTCCTTTGGACCCTCACCTTCTCATGCTCTCACATTCTCTCTCTTTCAAATAAATAAATAAATAAATAAACAAATAAATAAATAAATAAATAAGTCAATGAGCATCTTTAGAGGCCATATTTTTAAAACGTAGCCTATTTGCTCTATTGAAAAGATTTTTATTTAATGCTAATGCAGAGGAGGAAAAAATCTGCCTAGTTAATTGCCATGGTAGCTAAAACAATCAGTAAGTTTATTTTTCTTTTTTTACAGTCAGTTAGCTGCTGAGATTTCATATAAAATTTAATTGAATTCCTCTGGCATGTTCAACTTGTCCAGCAGATAAAAGAAAAAGCAGAATCATATATCCATCCTTTCCATAGAGTAGTGAGATGACATTATTTCTATTCTGATTGTGAATTTCAAACTTTTGCCTAAACTAACTTGATTGAGGCTTAGGGGATATTTATAGTCACCTAGTTAATTTGAAATTTTACTCAGTCAGCAGTAACTCAAACAGACCCCAACCAAACATTATTGAATCAACCAGATGATGTACTCACAGGGCAGCCTTTCAGAAAGGAAAAGTATCTCCAACAAATTGGCAAGATGTTAGTCTCATATTTATAGAGAATTTTAAATAAGAAATCTTATCTTGTTTTTGTACAGAAAATATATTGCAAAACCATGGTGAAAATTTCAGTTCCATTATTATTAATGTAAGCTGTCAATCACTGACCCTGTCTTTCAGTGATACACTTGATTAAAATCTCTCTACAAATGAGTAACAATATATCCTTCATAGAAAATATTATAGCCAATATACTGATGCAAGTTAATTTTAAATTTTCATATTTTGAAATAATACTACTGCTTGTATTTTTATCCTCAGATTACTTATTTAATAACACTTGCATCTGGAAGTAATAATGGTTTTCATGTTTACTAAGAGACACAGAGATGAAATCTCATGTATAATTTCTACAGATACAAAGACATCTGTGCTACATCATGAAACCCTTACTATTATAAAATTATTATGTACTTTAATAAAAAATATCCACATGCATACTTTTTTAAGATAACAATACTGATATCATTTGTCAATGAAATAATAACCAGTATAATATTTTAAGTGCTAAAAGTTTCATTAATATTTACAGAGAAAGCAAATTTGGCAAAAAAGTCAAACTCTACATTAAGGGTTGGGAAAAATATATTTATTGGTTAAAATAAAACAAAAGTATGGGGTGCCTGGGTGGCTCAGTGAGTTAAAGCCTCTGCCTTTGGCTCAGGTCATGATCTCAGGGTTCTTGGATGGAGCCCCACATCAGGCTCTCTGCTCAGCAGGGAGCCTGCTTCCCCCTCTTTCTCTGCCTGCCTCTCTGCCTACTTGTGGTCTCTCTCTGTCAAAGAAATAAATAAAATCTTAAAAAAATAAAATTAAAAAAAAAATAAAAGTAAAAACTAGTAGTTCTAATTCTGCACCAAATCTTGCTTCTCTGCCTCAGTTTGTCTCAGTTAGACTAAGTATCCTTAAGCTCTCATCTAATCTATTGTAATAAAAGCTTTAACCAGTTCACAACAGCTGAGCAAAATGTATGTAGAAATAGTCATATTTTGTGTCTAAGTTTTGCTCAAACATTAATAGTCATTATTCTGATTTCATTTTCTGTGTAATTTTTCTATAATCACCAAATATATTCTAATTGATAAAGACTTTAGAGATGATGATTCATAAAGAAACTTCCCTGAGACATAGCAAATTCTCAATGAGTGATGCTTGTATTCTTATTATTATATTCTTTGCAATATCTTCCTTATTTTATCTAACTTTCTCTGTAAACTCTCATGGAAAGAAAAAAAAGAAAAAAAACAAAACCTTAATTTTATAAGTCTACTGTCTTAATCTACTTGGGTTGCTATAACAAAATACCACAGACCAGGTGGCTTATACACAACAAATATGTGGTGTTCCTCATAGTTCTGGAGCCTGGGAAGTCCAAAGATTGTGGCACTGGCCTGTTTGGTGTCTGGTGAGAATCTGATTGCTACACAGCTGTCTCTTCACTCTAACTTCACAGGATGGAAGGAGCTAGGGAGTTTGGTGGGATCTCCATTGTAAGAGTACTCATCCCACTCACCAGGGCTCCACCCTCATGACCAAATCATCTCCCACAGGCTTCACCTTCTAATACCAACAAACTGGAGAAATAGGTTTCAACATATGAATTTGGGGAGGACATAAACATTCAGCACACTGCATCCATGTTGGGCAAGAGCTTTGCATTTGGTCAAAGCACTGGGTTGTCAACTATGTGACTCAGGCCCGCCATTTGTTCTGTGTGTGTTCATGACTGGATCTACTCTAGACCAAGGAGTCCATATGTATGTTGAGAGCAACTAATCACATTCCAGGCACACTCATATGAAAGAGAAGAATGAGCACAAATGGCCCATATTTTGCTGGTTGCTCCTCTTGTTTTGACTCAATAACATTTCTCAAAGGCTTCACCTAGGCCTTTTCAGCAGCTTGCAACCATATATAGCTGACACTTCTTTAGCAAGTTAGCTCAGAAAAAAAAAAAACTATCAAGTGAAACTTGATCAAAATCTAAACTGAACTATTTGATTTTATTGGGCTCATGGTATGCTCTAAGATCTATTTTTAACATCTAATAATTTCATGGGTGAGGACAGAATGATATTTAAGAGGTGAATCTGCTTGAGCAGCATAAAATAAACATTCTATCCTAAGTGTGAATTAGTCATGCAGTGATTTTTTTTTCTTCCATCTGACTCCAGTGTCAGGAATAAAAAATAAGACCAGAAAATACGTATTCATGTTAGCCTGACAGCAAGTGACGGAGCATGCCAAGAACCTATCATCTGGGTCAGCTGAGGAATATGTTCAGAGCAAATGTGGTTAGTACAAGGGATTACAGTGTAAATTTTCTTTGGGGAATTCATTCCAGTGTCATAAAAATGACAATTCTGAATACATGATAGAGGATTATTTTTTGACAGCTGTTTTGTTATAAGACTCTTATTGTTCTTTAGCAATTTATGCTTTTCTTTGGATCATAAGGTACTAGGCTAAAACTAAATTTTCATAAATTCAAAAGGCAACCAGTGAAATGATGTGATGAGAGCAAAGATACAATTTATAACAGCAGCCCAAGATATTAAATTCCTAGAATAAAGTTGACCAAAAATTTCCAAGACCTATATGGAAAACCTCCCAAGTTGCTAACACATATAAAAGAAGCTTTGATCAGAGACATGCTGTTTTGTTGGATAAGAATACTTAACATTACAAAGATATTAATTTTAAGTTTAAGATGTTAACTTTAATGTTAAGATGTCATTAAAATGAGTTATAAATTTAACTAACTTTCAATAAAAATGACAGAAGAATTTCTGAAACAAGATAATTATGAAATTTCATATATACAAAGTAAACAAGAATAGCTACTAAAAAATCTAAAAAAGACGGATATTGAATGGTATTAGCATTATCAGGCATAGAGACATATCATGAAAACTAAATGGTTTTCAAGACAAACATAATAATGAAACAAATAAAAAAAAACCCTGAAATTATCCCAAATACATGTAAGAATTAATATAATAAATCCAGCATTATTTTCAATTAGAGAAGCAGGAATATAAATTATAAAGCTAATGATTCATTCTTGACTCTATTTTTTTGCCAAAAGTATTAAGAAGAAAAATATTTTGTTAAAAATTATAAACAAGACAATTAAATTACTTTCTTGAATCAAGAAGGGAAATGGTGAGTAAAGAATGAATGTTTCTTAAGAGTCTAATGACCTTTTGGCCTTCAAACCCCATGAGGTAGGTATGTTTAGCCCTATTTTTAGAGAATTTAGTAGTTTTTCCAAAGTCATAAAGCTAACAAATAGTATTGGAAATTAGTTATCTGATTCAAGAGTGGTTTTTTTTAGGTAATAATATTAACTTTAAATTTCAGAGTAACTTAAAAAGTATGCTAAAATAGAATCATACTCCTCATGTGGAATAATGTATGCTTATAAGCTTACTTTTTCTAACAGAAAAATAAGAGCAAAAAGACACAGAAAAAGTCCACAAGGACCATATGAGGAATTGTCCTGGTCCAAGCAGAAGCCAGTCACAGGCATTCTTGGTCATCAGTCAACATACCTTACAGTTCTGAAAGTCTCAGAAGTCTGTAAGTAAAAAATGTGAAACAGAAAAAAAAAAAAAAAACAAAAAAGGAAAACCAGCTTTGTTCCTCAAGTAAAAAGGTAAGCAGAGAAGAAAGAATGAGAATGGCAATAAAGAACACACAGGTTCCACATACCACTGCTGTCAGTTACAGAGGAGAGCAGCAGGAAGACTTAATCCCAAGAAAGTGATTCAGGTTAATGGAGTCTTATGGATTCATTTAATACAATTAGATCATTTAAAATCACATTAACTACTAATGGATAAGAAAAGTACCAAGTTGTCTTGAAGAAATCACTTAAACTCTATAGTCTGCACTTTACTCACCTGTGAAATTACTGGATTAGACAGATGCCCCTAACTGCTTTTTAGAGTGAGATTATACTCAAGTTTATTTCTTGGGGACCCTGGGTGGCTCAGTCCTTAGCACCTGCCTTCAGCTCAGGTCATGATCCCAGGATCCTGGGATCAACCCCACATTGGGCTCCCTGCTTGGCAGGAAGCCTGCTTCTCCCTCTCCCACTCCTCCTGCTTGTGTTCCCTCTCTTGCTGTGTTTCTCTCTGTCAAATAAGTAAAATCTTTAAAAAGAAAAAATATATTTCTTTAAATGTTTCACTTTTTATATTTTTTACTTTTTTAAGTTAGTGATCTGATCTATGTTTAATCTTTCTGATTTTTATGGCATATAATATATAATTTTAAAGTATATTTGAATAAAAGAAGTCTGAACCAACCATCATAAACCCAGCTTTTCAGATATTAATGCCACCAGTACTATCCACTAGCTGTCCACGGTTACATGCAAATTATGTAGGCTAAAGAATGTCCTAAGAGCTGGCTAAAAGCCCCAGATCTATGAAGGACTAAATGTTGCAGACAGGAGATGTGGAAGAATGACAAAGGGGGGAAAAGGAAATTTAAAAGTTAGGTAAAAGAAAGCAGGACTAACCACATAATCTGCAGAGCCCAGTGGAAAATAAAAATGTGAGGTCCCTTGTTCAAAAGGCAGGAAGAAAGTTTCAATGAAAGGTATGAAAACATCGATCTTTTTTCTTTAAAAATATTTTATTACTTATAAAATGTAATAGGGGTAATAGTGATACATGTACAACAACCTGAATTTACAAGTTGCAAAAAATATGCATTCTCAGTGTCATAGTTCTACACAAACTAATAGGAAATAACTTATTAATATGATATCCTGATTGTTCATATGAGTTTTCTAGCTCACTTTTCTACAAATCCATTTTATTGGGTCATCATAATTTATACGTTTAGCAACTTCATTTTCATCAATAAAATTGAAAGTGATATCAGTCTTGGAAAAAGATTACAATTTTTTAAATATATCTATTTTTTATTTTAATTTTTATAACTTATTTTTAAGTAAGTTTTTTGCCCAACATGGGGCTTGAATCCATGACCCTGAGATCAAGAGTCACATGTTCCATCAACTGATCCAGACAGGCACCCTCGCAAGATTACAATTTTTTAAAAAAATATTTTTTACTTTGGAAAGGATCTTTCTGCTGATGCAACTATATGGGAGCTGTTAAGAATGCTTTATAGTGACAAATTGGGTTAAATTTCTAGCAAATTACTTAAAATAGAAGTTTTGGAACATCTAGAGATGGTACCTCTTGTGGAATATTTTTTCTAAAATGATTTAACTCTTCCCTTTCGTGTAAGTCTGAATTTAATTTTAAACGTGAATGTATGCAACACCATTTTCATGTCTCCTCTGACATTCTTTTGTAGCTCATGGAGAGTATTAAGAAAACAAGTGGTTTCATGATTTGTACAGAATTCAAAACACTGTTCACGCATCTATTTATCTTCAGTAACAAGGACAAAAATAATATTCAATTTGTCTTCCGCAAATGGTGGCTTTTATATAAAAATAACGTTCTTTTCAATTGAATGCAGCAATCTTTAAATTTAATATCTATTTGTAAGCTTATGAATATCTGCCTTACAGTAGCACTTTTTTAAACCTGAAATTCTAAACTCTTAGAGAATTCTAATGACTGTGATAGACACTTTATTGCAGTGGCCATGTGTATACTTTTATTTTTCAATAATTTGCTGACAGTTTACTCCTGAACGCCAGCAGTTTCTGTCCTATTGTTGAAGCCAGAGAGATACGATTCGTGCCGTTAACACAGGGACAAGGTTTGGGGACTGATGTTGAGCCCACACTTCTCCCAAGGGTACCCCCACTTCTCTCCTGGCAGAATGAACAGTGGCAGGTGCCACTATTGCTGTCATCACTGCTCCTCCTGCCTGCTGTGGCATTAAATAAAAATACTTTCCTTCTCTACACACTATTCCATCTTCTTAAAATATCACTTTCATTATCTTAACGTCATCCTCAAATGCAATGCATACAAATGAGAAAAGAATGAAAAATACCTAACATTATACTTGGCATACAGTAGGTTCTTCATACCTGGAATTTCCTACCTCCTCCTTTCCTTCTTGTGTGTTAGGACAACACCTACTTTATTTTTATGGGAGTGTGGGTAGTGAGCCAGAAATGAGATGGGAGTGGGGCAAATAGTGGGGCCAAAAGAAATGAAAATTTTAAAGAACTCATCAATTGCCCCTTAGCTATTATAAAAGATAGGTCAAACACTCTGCTAGATGTTATGCACGACACTGTTTCTTTTAATCCACAAGTCGATCAAATCAAGTCAATAGGATCTGAGCTGAAAGGCTCTACAACTTGGAAAATTGTATAATTCTAGGAAAGTTACCTAAAGCCTTTATCTTTGGAACTGTGTTTCTTATTGCTAAAGTGATAATGCACCCATTTTCAGGATTGTTTTGAGGATTAGGTCACGTGTACAAAGTGCCTGCCTTCTAGCATGACCTCAGTGCACAGTGGTTATGGGAGTTAACTCATGCAGTATTTCACATGCCTCAGCAGGAAACCTGCATCCACCAACCAGAGACACTGGTTTCTACTTGCTCCTTTTTTGTTAAGCAGAATTGTAAGAATATCTTCTCATCCCAAGATTTCTGACATCTGGTTATTCAAGCATTAACTGAGTTACTGCTGTAAAGGTATGCTGCAGGTATGATTAGGTTATGGACCTGAAGATAAGGAGATTATCCTATATTATCCAAGTGGGCTCCATAACATCACATGAACCCTTTAAAGCAGAGAAATTTCTCCACCTGGAATCAAAAGAGAGATCAGTAGAAGAGGAAAGCAAAGAAAGAGAGGAGAGAGAGGGAAGGTCAGGAAAAGTGGAAGAATAAAAAGGATTCAAGCCTCCACTACTGTCATTAAAGATGGACAAAGGGGCACTGCAAACCAGGGAAAGCAGGCAGACTTTAAAAGCTGAGAACTACTAGCTAACAGCCAGCAAGAAAATGGGACCTCAGTCCTATAACCCCATGAAACCAAATACTTCCAACAATCACAGTGAGTTTGGAAGCAGATTCATCCCTGGAGCCTCCAGGAAAGAACACACCTTGACAGCACCTTAATTTGGGTCTTGTGAAACCCAGATCAGAGAACCACCTAAGCCAGGCTGCACCTGGACTTCTGACCTGCAGGACTGGGAGGTAACACATGGACATGGTTTGAGTACCCAGTTGCAGCTAAATTTGTGGCAATTTGTTATGGCAGCAATCTCCCCATGGAGAAGATTCAAAAGATTATTAACAACAGCAAGTACTTGAATTCATTTAAAGATTCAGGAGTAATCTTTGTTTAATTCTTGCTATACTTATTGTCCACATGCAGTTATTATCAGAATGACATACAAGTCTCCCATCCATGGAACTAATAATAATGCAGCCTAACAAGATCATCATATGGTATCTTCCCTTCATTTTCACCAGTCTGCTAATGTAGAAAAAAAAAATAGAATCTCTAAATAGATCTGTTGTTACATTTAGTTTTTATAAGATTTGTCATTCCAGCAGATGAATCTTATAACATCCCCAGGTTTTCAGGAAACAGAAGGGAATTTTTACAGCTATATTTGATGGACATTTTCAGTCACATTATTAGGAAGCCAACTCTGGTATCTGCAAACAACAGGCACAGCAATTCCTGTGTGTGCTGAACAGGAGAAATTAACACAAATGTTCCTGACAGCTGAGACTGAACTATTAAAAACTGTGGGAATGCTCTCAGCAGAGACACTACCAAAATAGAATGTAATCTTTAATTGAAGAATGACAACTTGTAAGAAGCCTCTCTGTTTCCCCTGTCTCTAGTGACCCAATTTTTTTTTATCATATGTAGCAATTGTTCTACCTCTGATCTGCTTATTAAGTATTGATTTTTAAATAAATACACTCAAGGATTTGTTGATGATTTTCCCTCTTCTTGTTTGAAAAAAAAAAAGTGCTTTGATGTTCTTATTCATCAAGCTAAAAGAAAAGCCATTTTATCGTATCCCTTAAATTATCAAAATGATCAGATCAGGAAACTGAAAGTGCCAAGTCTTTGACCCAAAGAGATGTTCGTGGAGGCAGTTCGGAGCATGGATGTGGAGTGGGCCTACCTGTCATCCATTCATTAATTCAAGAAGTGACAATCGAACAACTACTTTATGTCAGGAACCAGGCTAGGTGCTGGGAACACAAGCTTAAGCACTGTAGACACAGTTCATTCACCATACAGAGGGAGAAATGTAATGAGACAAGTATAATGAGAGCTATAGAGGGCTACATGAAGCCAAGACAGAATCTACAGTGAAAAAAAAGTTGTCTATGACTAAAGGGAGAATCACAATAAAGGTTAATTCCAAAGAACTAGATAAAGAGGTTGACACCTGGCGAGAAGCAAAGACTGGTACAAGAAACTTAGGGAGGGGGTCTCTGGTGAGATAACTAGAGGTGCCAGAATTTCCACTCAAAGACATAATAAAGGGCTTCAGATCTCTCCCCTAGGTGGAGAAAATGCTATTGTATCAATACAGCCTGAAAGAAAACTGTTGGAAATAGCCAGATGAAGAGAGGCTACTCGCAATTCAACTATCTCCTCCTTTCAGGAGAAATAATGTGTTATATCAGAGAGGACAGCTTCTTTACCTCGTCTTGACCCAGCTGGGTCACTGTAAACAGGCCTTGAAAAAAATTTTTTCCCTAAATACTTCCTCTACTATTTCTTCTTCAGAAAGCTAATGTTCTGTATCCCTAATCATAAAGAAAGGGCTCCCAGATGAAGTGTCCTGAGCCATTTTTAGCCAATGCCAGCAGGGTTTAGCTGAGGGTAATATGACAATACAGCTCAACAGTTTAGGAAATCAGAAGTTGAAGCAATGAGATGATGAGTTGGAAGGAGAATTGCTGGATAGAAACACTCCTAATCTCTTTCCAAATTAAGCCTAGAGTTGACCGCAGAAGCAGCAATGAAGGTTATAGAATGTGTGAAGGTCACATTCACCAGAATCAGAGGAAAGAAGCACTTGCATCAGAAACCAGCCACCACCTCCCCTTGAAGGAGTGCAGAAATAGGTGCCACAACCATTCGAGTCATCCAAGTGCAGTGTCTCTGAACTCACTAAAGAAGACTCATTGTGGACAGGGCCTGGGGGAGGAAGGACAGGGATAGTTTGCATATATTTTTAGACCTAGAACCAATTTCCTATAGCAAAGGATGCCAATCCGAGTGTTATTTAGGAGGTCCCCAAGATTACGCTTGCAGTCCATTGATTTGCTAGGAGGACTCACATGACTCAGAAAGTCATGATATTTGCAGTTACAGTTTATTTCAGTAAAATGATACAGATAAAAACCAACAAAGGGAAGAAGCACAGAGAGCAGGGCTCAGGACAAACCAGGGATGGAGCTTCCAGTTATCTTCTCCTGAGAGTCTTGCATAGAGCATTTACTCTTCCCAGCAATAATGTGTAACTCACAGGAAGTACTGTGAAACAGGGAAATACACCTAAACTTTGATGTCTAAGATTTTGTTGGGGTCTGGCACACAGAGATGGGTGACCTTAGCCTCCAGACCCTCAAACGGATAGTGTGTGGCCCAAGGCCCCCACCCTAAATCACATTGCTGGCATAGGGTGTCAGGCATGTCCCAACACCCTCTGGCAAGCACCAGGAAGAACATTCCAAGGATTTTGAAGCTATCTCTCAGAAGCTAGTCAAAGGCTTAACCAAGTGAACAAGTGAAGTAGTATCAGAAAAACTATAATCCTTTTTTCTTTTTAGTATTTTAATAGTTAAATTTCATCTTGCTCATAGCATTAAGCAACTTGATGAGTCTTCAAGTTTTAAATATTTTAAAGGATATTCTATTACTTTTAATGTCAATTGTAATGTAATTAGTACAAGAATATTTTATTTCAAATTTCTTTTAAGAATCTCATATGGCTCTCCTAAGATTTTCACACATTCATAGGACTGAGATCTGGTAATAGACCTCATGAGCTTCAAAGTGGAGCCTAGGACATCCAGTTTCTGATCACAGTCTCCAAGTAACCAATACCTTCCAGTCCTGTGATAAACCAGTAGACCAGAGAAACGGAAAAGAATTCCTAATGTTCAGGATACTAAAGCCTCTACTGAATATTTTGTTGAAGTGAAGACACTTCAAAGTGAACCATAAAAATGTCTTCCAAAATCACAACCTTGCTGATCAAGCAAAGCAAGGAAACAGCAACTTCAGCCCAACCTTTCATATATCAGAATCAGGGGAAAGAATCTGCATTATCAGTTAACCCCTAAGGAAAAACAGAGCTATCAACATTAGCAGGCTTTGTACATTTCCATATTATTTAAGATCTTCAAGGAACTCAAAAAATGACTAGTGATTAGATTTTCAAACCAAATCAGAGGACAGCCCTCAAGTTTAGGAAAAATTGTTGCTGAAATGCCTATCTTCTCAGCCTCCACCCCCATACATATGCTAAACACATTATAACATCAACGGAGGATTTTAAAATATAAAAAGCAGCACTGATTTTGTATAATGTACATCAAGAAGTCCAAATTAAAAGTAGAACTCTTCTAAAAAAGAGCATGCCATTTTAAAGACATTTATTTTGAAAAGAAGAAGGAGGATAAGAGCAGTACATGTGATTTCCTAAAAATGGAAAATATGAAAGTGAAAGTATAGTAATGTGGATATAAAACTCAGCAACCCTAATATTTATTAGGGTACTGGAACATATCACCAGTTGATTTTCAATCTCTGAAAGATCAATAAGGTTTGTACAATAACTGAAATCATAAGTACTTAAGTCTTCAAAAAACATGTAAGTCCCTCTAATGCCTTTTTTGTGGAAGAATATCATGAACAGCTCAATCTCATTCTCCTTCAAGGCAAAGTGAAGTGCCTTGTATTTGGAAAAAAGTGATAGTTCAGATATATCTTCCATCAGCCAGGTTTGTTTTTGTTTTTGTTTTTTTTACTAAAGCCCCTATAACTGTATAAGAACAATCTGGGAAATGGTGGTTAGTTCAAAAAATTTATGGGTTGACATATAGAGTGAAATTACTCCAAAGGTAGTTTTCTATAGTTCATTATTGACTTGAAGATTTTTAGTTCATCCCAATGGAGTTTGGCCTAGTTATGGTACTGTTTTCTTCTTAATTTGGAAAATGAACTTTTCCCATGGTAATTATACCCTTGCTGTTGGCATACACTGTCAATTGCCTGCTCACAATTCTCCCTTCTTCCCAAATTCTGCTGAGGAGACATTGTGCCCACTTCCACAACTTTCCTTATAACTAGTGGAGGCCATTTAACTTAGTCCTGGCCAAAGAAAGGTAAAAGAAATCTTCTGAAAAGGTTCTTGGATTTTTTTGCATTCTGGGTAAAAAGGAATAATGTACCTGATACCACCCCTCCTTATTGTTTCTCCTGCTTTGAACCCTGAAAGGATTCCTGGAGTTGTAGCAGCTATCCGAGAATATGAGGTAACAAGCAACAAGCTTGGGTAAAAGCAGAAGATGGAAAAACAAAAAAGATAAAGCTTGTGTCTTTTTCATGGCATCTGTATCAGTAAGGACATTCATTGGGTAGCTATATAGCAGTGACAACTTCAAAAACCCAGTGGCCAGTGAAGGCTCTTTCAGGCTGTCACGTGATATTTCACCAGTCACCATGGCGAGGAGAAGGGAACATGGCAGAAACAGTAACTCTTAAAAGCTTCTGCCCAGAAATAACACAGGCCATATCTGCTCAGGGAAGGTTCTTGCTCCCTAGATCACTTCCCTACTTAACCACAGGTGTGAAAGACTTTGTCTTAGGCTCTGTTTTCCAACAAACCTAGCTAAGATAGCCTGTTTAGGATTCCAAATTTTCTTCTTAGAAACAATTTGGAGTTCTTCAAGAATTTTGATCAGGAAAGTGAACTTACCATTTCTGCAGATAGGAAAATTCATTTTGATAATAGTGTAAAGGAATAATTACAGAAGTCAAGGCTGATGTTATAAAAGTTAGTCAGCAGATAAATCCAATAAGTGAGATAATGAGCTATTCAACTGCAACTATGAAAATGGAGAGGGAATAAAACAAAATGAAAGAAATAGAGATTGTAAAATGATCATTAAAATTTTACAAGGACTGTGAAGTAAGAGAGGTAAGCTTTCACTGTCATGTGACCTGTAGGTGCTAGAACAACCATGGGGAAAATATTGCCCATTTTATTGTCAGTGTACTGTGACGCACTGTCCACCACTCCTTAAAAAGTAGTGACATGATGAAATCCAGAAAGACTGTGGCACCTGCCTCCCAAGAAATTCCATAAAATTAATACCCATTTTTCTGGGATGATTACAACATAGACTTCTCAGAAATAAACTGAGGGCTCTAGAAAATCCTTCTAAATTTGGAAATCTATAGGGGTGCCTGGGTGGCTCAGTCATTAAGCATCTGCCTTCGGCTCAGGTCATGATCCCGGGGTCCTGGGATCTAGCCCCACATCGGGCTCCCTGCTCAGCGGGAAGCCTGCTTCTCCGGGTACCACTCCCTCTGCTTGTGTTCCCTCTCTCACTGTGTTTCTCTCTGTCAAATAAATAAAATCTTTAAAAAAAAAAATTTGGAAATCTATAATAAGACTATGTTCTTAGGATTTTTAAAGTATTTTTTCCTATTAAGTAATTTTTTTTTAAGTTTACTTTGTCAGGGTCATATATTATATGAGGAATACGATTTCCAGTTTTATTTCATATGATAAGGAACTGGAGAGTAATTGATTATGTTTTAAGGGTAACTCTATAGATGGAGTTTGAAAAGTGCAAGTAAGAGTTGCAAGCTCAAAATGCCTGACTTTCAAAAGCAGTTCATTCAGGAAGGAGAAGATAAATATACAAGCAAGGCACTATAATGGCTGTTTGGGTCACTGGGCAAGAGAAGAAGAAAGATGGCAGAAGAATATAAGCTAACAAGTAACCACAGCTCATTAAATCTGACTAATAAGTGATGTCTCTTCCATTCACCCACACTGAACAAGGGTACATTGGAAATGAATGAAAACCTTTTCTGATTAACATAACAGGAAAAATATGCTAAATGGAATTTTTAATGTGAATGAATGTTGACTATTTCTTGTTAATAATCTCATTTCATTTTGGTAAGAATAGCCAAATCTCAAAATTATATTGAATAGTCTGACAAGAAAACTCAATTATAAAATGTGGGAAAATATGGGGAAAATTTAGTGATGGATACAATGCAATGCTAGCTGACCTTTACATTCCTTAATTATATTGAATTAATAGCCTCAGTGCTAATGGTAATTACTTAAAATGGCATAGTGAAAAGACCATTATGTTACATAAAATCTCCATGGAAATAGAAACCCACTAGTCTATCTTTATAAAGGGCATTAATTTGTCATTGTAAACACATTCACATTTAGTCAACTCTGACTTTGTTTTGCTAAGTCTCCATACCAAGATACCTATTTTTCTGCTACCAATGCAAATCCCTCTACTGAGCTCCCGACTTGATCTTTAGGGTCAATAACCAACCCTGAATTATACACCACAACTAACTATGAGACAGTGTGTTTTATATCTGAGCTAGAGGTCTGGAAAAACTGACTGTGAGCCAAATCTACAAACTGTTCTTGTAACTAAAGTTTTATTGAAACACAGTCATGTCCACTGTTAGTGTATTGTCCATGGCTGCTTTCACACTACAAAGGTAAAGCATTTGTGACAGAGAACATATAGCTCACAAAAGCTAAAATATATACCTTCAGCCCATTACAGAAAAAGTTTGACTACCTCTAATCCTCACTGATCATTTGAAATCAACACTGATTACCCTTACTTGTGATCATTAGAGTAGCAACCAAGAAGGCAGCAGGATTTTGGCAATATACAAAATATTTTCTTGAATTCTAAGACTTTTGTCAAATATTCAGATTTGAACATAGATAAGAGGTATCTATCTTAAAGAAGTGGAAACTCAGAACCTCCAATATCTGAAGAATCATTGTGGGAAAATGACCGTCTTCATTCCCCCAAATTCCGAATTTTTTCCTCCTTACTTTACCCACTTTTCTGCTTATCCTTTCACCAGCAATACCATTGACAGTAGGGCATATTGTGAGAAAAGAAGCAATTTCTTCAGAGTATAGATTTTAAAACATATATCTACTCATATAAAAATTAAACCAACCTGTCCAAAGAAAAACAATTCCATTAAATCTTTCGTACCTCCTATATAGAGAAAATCACAATGAAATTACCACGTATGTAAGTGCCAGTAGCCAAAGGGTGGTAAGGATTTCTGGAGAAAAAATTATAGCATCAACCTATTAGAGGAATTATGGGTCTTTGTGGGGATTACTGGCAAGAAATAAATTCTACTTCTTCAGTAGTGGGTATTGAGGAGGGCATGTACTATATTGAGCACTAGGTGTGGTACACGAACAATGAATCTTGCAACACTGAAAAAAATAAAGTATTTGGGGAAAAAAAATAAAATGCTTACCAAAGAGACAAAAACAAAACAAAACAAAACCAAAAAAAAAAAAAAAAAAACCCCAAAAAACAGAGATAGCTAGAAGAAAAAACTGTTTCCATCTCTTATAGTGTGGAAAAGAATCCCCCAAAGCCAGAGTGAGTTTAAATAGAGCTGGTATGAGACCAGGAATCTGCATTTAAAACCAATTAACCAAGTTCCAACAGAGATAATTTTGGAACCATGCCTTGAGAAACACAATGTTTATTTTCTCCATTGTTATTATACATTTTGCGCATACACTCTCTACCTGACACTAAACATTTTTAAAATTATAAAGACAGTACCTATGGGGCCCTTGGGTGGCTCAGTCAGTTGAAAGGCCAACTCTTCTTTTTTGTTCAGGTCATGATATCAAGCTCCTTGGATCCAGCCCCTCATTGAGCTATGCACTCAAAGTGGAGTCTTCTAAGGACCCTTTCCCTCTGCCCCTCCCCCTGCTCTTGTGTGCGCACTCTCGCGTGCTCTCTCTCTCTCACTCTTTCCCTCTTAAATAAATAAATAAATCATTATTTTAAAAAATATACATATATAAAAGAAAATCCATTTTAAAAGGACTTGATAAGATAAACAGGATTTTTTTTTAAAGACATGACATTTTAAATGACAAAGAAAATCTTGGTAGGTTTAATATAAGAAAAGAAAATCCATTTTAAAAGGACTTGATAAGATAAATAGGATTTTTTTTAAAGACATGACATTTAAAATGACAAAAATAAAATCTTGGTAGGTTTAAACATTGCAAATCTCTTCTCTCCTTGTGTCATCTATTAAATTTCTTTATGGTATCTTTTTGTTTTGTTTTGCTTTTATTTAAATTCCAGTTAGTTAGCAAAATAAATATTTTATTTGGATGTAACTCATTGATTTCTTTGCCTTCTGATTTATGCTTTGAAATGTTAAGGAGTTTTTCTTTATAATATAGGAAACTTTTTTTTCTATTAGCTCTTATTGTTTTACCTTTCACAATTAAATTTAATCCAAATAGAGATCCTTGTTGTGTGAATGATGTTTTTATATAGAATTAGTTTCCTTGTAATACATATATTTGTCATTGACATGTGGTGCTATCATTGATGTGTGTGCATATATGTGTGTCCACAAATTACCAAGATATACAGAAGAATTCAATCCAGATAAAATAAAAAATAATGGAAGAATAAGGAAAAAAGTTTTGTCCTAGGATTAACAAGGAGAAAATCAAGGAATAACACTCATAAAATGCAGTAAGGAATTGTGAAATATGCATTTAGAAATGACATAAGAAATAGATCTGAAAAGAACCAATTAAAAATCACTGATTAAAATGCATAGTCATTAATTTTTTGAAAAAAGTTAAAAATATGTGAAGAACTGTCGATATTTTTAAATGAAAGGGATTAAAATTTAACACAACCAAAACAATATCAAAATTAAAGAAGAGGTTAATTAAAGAGTAAAAAGGCAAAAATAAATAAAGAGTAAAAAGGCAAAACGGCAAAACAGAAGGTAGGTAGAACTCTGAAAGAAATGCCCTCAGGGAGAAATTTCTTAAACTCATAGGGAATCCCCTAGAGAATTTAGCAGCCCAGATCTTTTGCTTCAATTTGCTTTCTCACTTGGAAGCTCACAACCCATCCCAATATCCAAATTTCCTATTTAAGTACCAAACAAGCTCACCATCTGTCCACACTTACTAAAACACCAATCCTCCCCACCTACTGTGTGTGCACATGCACACACTCACACACACACACCATAACAAACACATTCATAATAGGAGTTTCCTTATCACATGCTTTCTGAGTTACTCGAGGTTCTCCTGATTGTGAGAACAGCAGGTGCTGAGTTAGAAAAATTTCAAGACTAGGATCTTCTGCGAGTCATTATAATTTTTGAACTTTATACCTTTTGTAGTTCTTGGCTCAGACTGGCACAACAAGAAGACTGAGGAAAGTGAGTATAAAGTAAAATACACATTTGTTTGGAACTCTTGGGTACAAGTAGCCAGCATGTTGTTGGAAATGCTTGCCTTGATGGGACTCTGGTTGCTGGTGCATACCTGATTCAAGCTGCCTTTCCCCTAAGAGTGGAATGAGTCACTCTCTCCTCTGTTCCACCATGGCACTTTTTTGTTCTCCCAATGTAGTCCTTAAGAAACACTGCAGGAGAGTGTTTGTTTCCATGTCTGTCTTTCTTTCTAGGCTCTGAGGTAATAATGAGCAGGGATTTGACCTTTATCATCTTTACTTCCCCAGCACCTATGATGGATACATAGAAATTCTTTATAATTTTTGATAAAAGAATAAATTCAAGAATCTCTAAAATGCTTCTTGTGTAGTTTAGTATAGCTTAAAGCTATGGAATTCACACTGGAATGGTTACTGAGAAGAAACGTGCTGAAAAAAATAAAACACCAAAGAGTATCCCTAGGAGGGAGCCACATTTAAAGCACTAGAGAAAGAGGCACAATCTGAAAGGACACAAAAAGAGAAATGGGAAGGTTATTGTAATAAAAGTCAGAGAACCTCAGGCTTTCAAACTGAGGAAGTGAATAATAGTGTCAAAGTTGTAAAAATTAGAAAGAGGAATTTGTGAAATCAGGCAGTCGTGTGTGATTCCACTACTTAGATTCATTCTTCATTCTTGAGATAAGGTTTTCTAAAGTCAGTAGAAATCTATTTAATGCAGTATTCTACACTAAACAATATCACTGTACTAGAAAATGTGTAATCTCCCCTGATAGAGTGAATATATACACGTATGTTCCTATAATAATCAAACCCCACATACCTCTCTACATATACCTAGGAGAGCACTAAGTAAAATGGAAACTGAATAAATTACTTTTATGGTGATTAATATGGTTACCAGAAAACAATTTCAATTTTTTCCATAATAGTAAGAATAGGTATGAAAGAATGTCCTTTTTACTAAAGCCATAGCAATTCTTCAAGTGGAGAAATATTCAAACTTTACCCATGTTCACCCTATAATAACTTCATAAACGCTCTTTCCTTTTTTCTTTCTTTTATCATTTCTTATGAAGACAATTTTCCATAATTTATAGTTTTAAAATATTATGTTGAAAGTATTCTGATGAATAAAACTCCTGGTGGCAGCAACATTTTTAGTGCTGATTCACTTTTATTTTTAAATTAAGGGTTGTTCTTCCTTCAAATTATTGGTGTTAAGACATTAATGATAATGTTGATTTTCATGATCTGTAGAGTCTTGCCACATACTGGGCATGGCACCAAACGTTAAGATGAAACACTGTTCTTCAATAGCTTTTAATATAATCTGTGGTTTTATCCTAGTCTTTTTGGGGGAAGTGAAGAGAGTGAATGGAGAAAGCCATGATTGAAATTAAGCACAAAGTAGCAAAGTTTAAAAGTCAAATGATTCTAAATTGAATGCATTTTTATTTGTTTCAAATCATTGATATTAAATTAATAATACTACTCCTGTGGCACTAAAGATACATTTTAAATTATCATTTCTGATACACAACAAAATGAAGCGTCATATTCTAAAAAGAAACACATTTCTGGATATATAAACATGGGTTATGAACTATGGAATAAAAGAAGGATAAGGAAAAGATAATTTATTGTGCTTATACAAAGTCAAATACTGACTTTCTTTCAAGAAGTAAATGTATCACCATTTTCAAAAAATCATTTCAATACTTCAATTTGAAAATTGTATTAATGTAACAAGGTAAGAAGAAATAATCAGAATCTTTATGATTGCTGATAGAAACTATATTGTCTATATGGTAAACAGACATTATACTTTTACAAGTAAAGCAAACTAATGAAATATTTTGCTCCAAAGTGATTAAAACACAGAACATGAAATACCCAAAGTGTTTATTAGAGGTCCACAGAAGACTCTTGTAAGCAGAATAGAGTGACTCATTCCAATTATTCTAAGAAATCAAGGTTTTATCCAGTATCATCATTTGAAAAGTAGGCAGTTATCTTATAGGGAAACACAGATCTCCAAGGATTAGCTAGAAATACGTGTAAATACCAAGAACTGAGGGACACAGAAGAAATAACAAGAAGGCCTTTTGGGGGAAAATAGTGATACAGAAGAACAGACAGAGCTAAAATAATACCTATATAGAAAAAAATCTAAGAGAAACCAAGAAACCAAGCAGCACTGATGCTAAAATCCACAAGAAATAAAGAATATAGTTAACCCTGATACAAGACTATCCTTGATACTTTCTGTTTCCCATTAAATGAGAGATTCATTTGACAAATATTTTAAATTCACAAATAGTATCCAGGAGTGTGAAGGACTAAATGTTTTGTGTTCCCCCTAACCTCCAATGTGATGGTACTAAGAATCGGACCTTCAGGAGATGCGATTAGGTCATGAAGGCAGAACTCTCATGAATGGGATCGGTGCCCTTATAAGAAAAGACACAAAGCTTTCTCCCTGTCTGCTGTCTCTCTGTCTCTCTCAGTCTTTCTCTCTCTCTTTCTCCTTCCCTCCCTCACTCTCCTCTTCTTAAGGGGATCTAGCCATAGTCACTAAATCACCCAAAACGGTCTTGCAGAGCATATTTTATGAACTACTTATTCTTCATTGACTTTTAGTGAACAAACTGAAAATATAAGAGCATACTTCAAAAGGCCATATTTCTTTAGATAATATCTATAAATTTAAAAAATGGCAGCTAACGTGTGGGCTCCTTGAAAAGGAGCATACTATTCTTGCATACAATTTGAGAACCCTAGACTCCGAAGCCAGACTGCCTGGTTTATTGACTCCTTCACTTACCATCTATTAGGGCCTGGGCAGGGTCTCACATCTGTTGAATACTTCTTAAGTGCAAGGACTATTCTGTTCCCCATTAGTTAACCAATTATAAGAGAAGAGGCAGTTGAGTTGCAGAAAATGAAATAATTTGCCCAAGGACACCCAGTTGAGTAAATGCAGAGCTGGAATTCCAAGCAAAACCACTTAACTCTGAGCCCAACTTGATTTAAACTACACTATAACTTTCATTTTAGTACTTTGGATATAGTAATTATTTAGAAATGGGGAATTATACTTTTGGGGGCCAGCAACCCATTTTCTTTAAATAGAGAGGGGTCTGCTTGAAGGAGCATAACCCTCAGTGGGGGATATTTTTATACCTATACCCTAACAGCTTTATTAGGAGAAAGTCTTGCTGGAGAAAATGCTTGTTTGGTACCAAAATAAGCAATTAACTCTCATCTCAACAGACTCTTAATTAAAACCTCAAGGCAGTGTTCTATTGGTCTCTTTAATGATCTGTCACAATTAATAAATAATGATCTGCCACAATTAATAAATGATCTGCCAGAATAAATAAATAAGTTCTCCTATCATGAAACCTACATATGCACCCCACGCCCACAATATGAGGCACTAACTTGAAGCCATCTGATGGGATCTCTTCCTCCTCTTGACTCCAAATATTCTACGTGTACACAGAATTTGCACATGGTTCCATCCTCCTTCTCTCCTAAACAAATGAACATCTATTCCTCCTCCTCCACCAGCATTCTGGCTCCTACACCATCCCATTTACTCAGAAAATCTTCATATTGATTATGCTTTTTCCATCTTATGTTCTTAAGCATGCTCACATTTCAATAATCTTCCCTCTAACCTGACAGCCTCCTCCAATTAGCACTTTCCTTCCTCTCTACCCTTAAGAGTCAAACTTCTTGAGTGTTGCCTGTACTTTTTATCTCCATTTCCACCCTACCACTCACTCTTCAGTCCAGGATTCCACTAATAACATTTTATGGAAATAGCTTTTACTAAAATTATCAATAATCTACAAATGGCTAAATTAAGTCCTGTCTTACCTGATAAGTCAGCAGCATTTCACATACCCTACTTCTATTTTTAAGATTTATTTATTTATTTGAGAGAGAAAGTTGGGAGGGAGGGGCAGAGGGAGAGAGAGGATCTCAAGCAAGACTCCCCACTGAGTGCAGAACCTGCCGCAGGGCTCAATCTCACCACCCTGAGATCATGACCTGAGGCGAAATCAAGAGTCAGAAGGTCATTGACTGAGCCACCCAGGTGCTCCTCACACACCCTACTTCTGAAACACAAATTTCAATCTCCAGTGGGGAGCTTACCTTGACTTCCATACCAATATACACAACTGCCTCTCTGATGTCCCTGCTACTGTCTCAAAGGCACATCAAGTTGAACTCATGCTTTCTCCAAACCCACCATTCCATTGTAAGGTTCTCTATTTCAGTGAATGGCTCAATGACCCATACTTTGCAAGTTATTAATCCATGAGTCCCTCTTCAAGCTTCCTTCTCCTTCACCCCACCCCAATTTTCCACTGCTACTAATTTTACCTCCAAAGCATCTAGTCCATCCATATATATGGTATATGCCATATATTATGAAACATCCCCAGCAGGGTATCGGACATCACCCTACAATCGAACACATTAATATTTTTGCAGTGAAACATTAATTAATATGTCACTAAATGGAATAGATAATAACTATAAATAGCTTCATGTCAGTTCATTTCAGGCTTTGCTGCCATTTGAATTCAGTTAGGTCAGATTTTCCATCAAGTGTACTATAATTAGCACTTTCAGCTATCAGAGCTGAATATCAAAACTGTGGTGAAGCAATTGTGAATCTGTGCCACCTTTTATCAAGAATAATGTAGATAGTGGTTAAGAGCACAGACACTGAAGCCAGACTGTCTGGGATCAATTTCACCTTCACCACTAACCAGGCCTCAGACTAGTGACTTAATTTCCTGTGCCTTAGTTTCCTCATCTGTAAAATGGAATAACAAATTACCTACCTCATAGGACTTATATGGAGAATAAGTTAATGCGTGTAAAATTCTTAAAACTGTGTTAAACACAAAGTAAGCACCCAATGAATATTAGCTTCCAGAAAGTTTTTACTATTACAAACAATGCTATAGAGTTCAATGTGCTTGTACGTATGTGACTATGAGTACTTCCTAAAAGTAGGATTATTTGGTCAAAGGAAATGTCATTTAAAATTTATACAATAGTAGAAAATGTCGTCCTTCAAATTTTCAACAATTAATAATTTATAATTAACTCCCCCCAAAATGGCATATGAGCTAACCATCTTACCAATATCCTCAAAGCACTGGGTCCATTCAACCAAATTTTGAAAATCTAAAAGGTGAAAAAAAAATCTCATTGTTTTTAAGATACCTTTAACCACAGGAGATTCCTTTAAAATTCCTTTAGTTATGAGAAAGAATATATTTCATATATTTATTGGCTCTCTGTGCCTCTCTGTTTTCATGTCTTCTGCTCATTTTTTTAAATTTTTGATGTCATGACTATATTTATTTGGTGTCTATTCTGCTCATTTTTAATTGTGACATTCCTGACACTTTTTTCATTGAGATATAATTGACATATAATATTATTTTCAGGTGATTTGATACATAATGATAACATAAGGGTATAACATAATGATCACCACAATCTGTAAAATATTGCAAAATTACCACCACAATCACTAAACCAAGAAACAGAGGTTTCACAATATTTAAAAACTCTTACTAAAGAAATAATAGAAACTAAAAGGTTTCTTTCATATTTATATGTATGTGAGTATGTGTGTGTATTTACATACAAAATATTTTTAGTATGTCATATGTCACCCATATGAGTTGTCTCATACCTCAGTAGGATGAGCCTGCCTTAGAAGCCCTGCCATGCTCAGTCACTAAGTAGAAGCAGTCAGCAGGAAGCATGGCCTCAATGTAAACACAGTAGACTGTAGAGGGCAGCAGCAGGGGCAGCAGCAGGGGCAGCAGCCAGGGCCATCAGTGGGCTATGTTCCCCATAGGAGATCTCAGCAGTATATTCTACAGCTACCAATGTCCACCTTTGTATCTTCCAGATCTGCTTCTCCATGAAGGCTTCTATGGTTCTCTCTTCCTGAGGAAGGTGATTGGGATAAACTAGAACTTAATCATTGCAGGCTGGCATAGGGCCACAAATGGCACTCATCCTTGTCCTCCTCCACCTTCCATTCAACATTCCCTGTACCTTCACCTGTTATCTCAGGAGGTGTGGGTGCCTTGCCTGGTAGTGTGACCCAGGATCTCCTTCCTGAGGGTGTGACCCCTTACCAGTCATGATTTTTTCAGGTCATACTGTTATAACATGTCCATTCATGGACCCAGTGGAGTACCAGCGGGTGCCCAAAGATTACCTGAGTGCTACACATATTCCTTCCTATCCCATCGTTGAAAAGTGTCCTATATCTTTCCACTGCTCAGTGTTGTTAATCCCTGCCATGATGATGATCCCTTGCCTCTGGTCTCTGGGCATAAAAAGTCTAACGTGCCCTTGATGTAAGATAAAGCCTGCAGTTCAATGAGACCCTTGCTGTGTCCCCTGCAAGAGTATGCCTCATTTGGGGACTAAGATCTTCAATGAACCCTGAAGTTACAGGGATAGGAAGTAAAAAGTCTCCCAGTGGACCATTGGAAATGGTGACCTTTATTCCAGGACCCATGTATTCTTACTGGGAATACAGCACCATATGGAGGTTTAACATATGTATTGTATCCTGAAAGATGGCATCCCATTTTTTCAGAGTGTTACTTCTGAAACTGCCTTTGGAAGGGTATTCTAGCTGCTTCTGCATGGAGGAGTACCTGACACAAACTGTATACCCCATGGACCTATTCCTTCACTTCACTGGAAAGTGGGTCCCTGGTCAGACACCATGTTGTGTGGGATTCAATTCCTATGGATCATCTCATAGCCCTAAGATAGTACTGGTAGGTAGTAGCTGAGGCCCTGAAGGCAAGAAGGGCAATTATACCCAAAACATACATCTATCCCTATAAAGGCAAACTGCTGGCCATTCTAGGACAGAAAGAGGGCCTAATGTAGATAATTGCCACAAAGTGACTTGTTGGTTTCCTTTGAGAATCATGTCAGACTGGGGGCTCAGCATTGGTCCTCAATTCTTCCAAGTTTCTAAGAGCCACCTTATCAGTGAGTTTGTCATCCCCTATAGTCTGGACAAAAGACTTGCCCAGAGCAAGTACCACCAAATAAATGAATTTCTGCTGGTTCTAGTTTATATTCCAGCTCCTTGACAAATCACCCTGGAAAGTTCCAGTGCAGAACACTGAACTTAGACCTGTCTTAGATGATGAGCATTCAAGTGTCTCTGGAGCTCTGTGACTCTCAAATCTTCATTTTGTTGTGCATCTGTCTTCGGTCTACTCAGAAGATGTAACTCTTGGTAAGGTACCAAAGAGACCCCTCATTCCCACACTTAGCTTTTACAGCTCTTAGTTCCTCATTATCCCTCGGCAGGATGGCAATACCACCTAGTACTAACAAGCCAATGATGCCATCATCGTAAACTTCACCACTACATCTCTCAAATGTCTGAATCGCCACACCTCCATGAAGGCCTTTCCCTGTACTGGAACATTTTACCAGGTTACCACTGGTAGAACATTTAGTAGCTGGGCCAGCAAGTTGTGCCAGGATTGATCTGGATAGGTTAGAGAGTCATCTTTTTGCCCACTAAGTGCTTCATGAGCTAGTTCCATATCTTCATCTTCCCACCTGTTTTCTTGAACTGCTCTCATAACCACCCTTGTTATTTTAGGTCCCATGAGAAGCATATGCCAATATGAGATCATACATGCAAGAGATTTTTCTGTGAAGGGAGGTAGGGAAGTAAGAAGGATTGGGTAGGAGGGGTCATTGAGAGCAGCACGGTTTCAAGAAAGATTGAACTGAGCCAATGAGGAATTCTTGATCCAAAAACGTATAGGAGGAGTCCAGCACTATCAAAAATGGTTTTGTTGTATACTTTTACCTTGCTCAGTCACTGACTGAGAGCATCACATAAGAAGTAAGGTCTCAGCACAAAGGCGATATTGGATCCATTGGGACAACAGATTGAAGCCATCAGTCAATTCTGCTCCCTACCGCTGGAGATCTAAGCAGCAAGTTTTCATAATTGCCACATCTGTAATTCTACTCTACTACAGTCTACAAAAAGGTTAAGATTCCTAATTTTAAAGGAAATAGATAAAGAAGTATGCTTAATCAAACCTTTATTTTAGGACAGGACTCTAGGTCATCAGATTTAAAGCAGAACTTCGTATCTCTCTTTAAGAACAAAATTTCTGGGTTTCATGGCAGTAATTTTTCTCTCCTCTAAATACATTTAATCGTGATTATGTTTGAATTATAGAAGTTAACCATAGTTTAACTATAAGATTAATGGATATTTACTATATATGTTAGGACTTGGGATATATTATAAAAGGACAAAAAGGTTTCTAAAGCAAAAAGGTAATTTGTTGTATTGATTTATCTAACAATGGGGGAAGTCTGTAAGATCCACTGAGGGCTTTCTTTATGTTAATCCCCCACAGAACCGAGATCAGTATTCATCACTGAGCAGTAATTGATTGCCTTATTGAATTAATATATTGAAGTGAAATTTGTATTTGAATTTTGAATGGATGCATTACCAAATTTTTCTATATTCCCAGTTCTTTTCAGTTTCAGGAAAGGGAGCAGCTTATCCTATAAGGCATAGGAAGCACTATTTATAACAGCTGTTGTTTTTCCTATTAATGCTTTTTAAACTGGCTTCTGTTTCTAGATTGACAACCTCCATTACAGCTCAGTTTGTGCGGGATTTGAATATAAAAGGAACGCCGGTGGGTAATTAACACACGATACTACCTCTGGGAAGAAGGTATATTTTTGATAAACACCTCTAAGTACAGGCAGTATATGCTTAGTGCCTATTTTCTGCTAAACTTAAAATTAATTCATGTTATGGGAAGCACAGCTATTAAGGATTTTTGTTTTGTCAGATACGTTCTTCTTAACTTTACAGTCCTTTGTGATCTTAGATGCTCATTGACTCATAATGGAAAAGGCTACTTTATTTAAGATCCAGTGACCAGAAATATAAAGGGAAACTACATCTTTTTGGTTGACCCTTGGAGCTGTTGCACATGCAGGAAACAGTACTGGTGCCCACCCTAAGGCCCTTTGCCCATCCTGCAGCAGGTGTGAGGGCTGTCTGCACACGGTTTCCAGCTGTGCCCTTCTCTGGAAAGTTGTCCTCAACCAGTGGGAGAAGACTCACCCCCAGAGTTACACTTTGCTCCCCATTTCCCACCTCCCCCATGGAAAACACACAGTGACTAATGCAGGGGGAACAAACTTCTAGTCTCCTTTCCTCAAAGCAGGACAAGCTCTGTGATGCAATTCATGCCCAGCACTTCCTCAATAAGTCACTTGCCCATCTCCAACTGCATCTGGGGAACCAAACCTAATATAGCACATAACATGATCATTTTAAAAATTCCATGCACTTTACATATGATCCACACTTTCTTTTAAATAACATGGTAAATTTACCAGCAATATAAGTCCTGGGAAAAAAACTCAGATTGTAGAAAAAGAGGACAGAAGAAATGGAAACCATCACAGGTAAATTTACCAGCAGGCCATGGGCCAATGTGCTGCTGCTCCTGAAATCCAAAGACAAACAAACAAACCCAAATTAAATATGAGCATTTCCATTTTCCCTCTACCTGTGAAGAAAAGATTTGGTTAAAAACCCACATAACCTGGATTGGAGTCATCTTGTCTTCAATACAAAGCAAACAACTTTCTGTATGGATCACCAGGTGGTGAAAGGAAGACACCAGTCATCAGAAAGACGCATTGTTTCAACAAAGACAATGGTGGAAGAATGAAAGTAAACTTCTCTTACAAAATAAAGTTGCAGCAAGAATAAGAGACAACTATTCAAAGTTCCAACTTATCAAAAAGGTATGGGAAACACTCTAAGAAATAACGAAAGCAGAGTGTTCTAAACTCAGGAAATAATTTTTTTCAACATGAAAAGCATGATTGCTAATTCTAAATCTAAATTGAGACACCCCCCCTCCATCCAATCATGAGAAATATGTTAATCATGCCTTTTGATTTCATATTTTTGATGCTTTGACATTTGAGAGTCTAGCTGACCCTCGAGGGCAACCCTGCCAGGGCTGGTCAATTCCTAGGAATAAATAAAGGACTCAACTCCTAGTGTACCTTTCATATGAAAACTAACCAATCCAGAGCTTGTATCCCCACCACCTCCTCTATCAGGCTCTCCCACTCTGGACCATCGCCCCCCTGCCCACTCATTCCAGGCCAAGTACCAGAAAACTAGAGACGGTCCCTATGCCCCAGAGTCCCCTGAAATTATTCACAAGAGCCAATCCTAAGCCTGCCTCCCCTGCATCCCCTGTTCCTTTCCACAGAAACCACAGTAAATTCTCTTGCCCATGTTTCTCCCCAAACCCCGCTTCTTGGACTTGCTTCCTCTCCCTCCGGACCAACTGCTGCTTCCTGCGTCGTGTAGCCAGCCCTCCCTGGCATGCCACACATTCTATTTCCAGGAATCTAATAATAAACCCCTTCCTTCACAGCAGTCATTTCCATGTCTGCATGTCTTACCACACCTGATTAAAACAAACCCCGGCGACATGTGAAACAAGAAATCATCGGGAAAATCCAAACTGTGGGACATTTTGCAAACTACTGTTCTACAAAGTACTCTTCAAAACCGTCAAGTCAAGGTCACAAAAGACAAGTAAAAACCGGCAAATCGTCACAGATTTGAGGTGCCTAAAGAGACATAATAACTAAATGTAATGCGGTATCCTGAATTGAACCTTGGAACAGAAAAAGAACATTAATTTAAAAACTGGAGAAATTCAGATTAAGTCTATACCTAGTTAATAGTATTTTAGCAATGTTAACCTCTTAGTTTTGATAAATGTACTATGACTATGTAAGCTGTTAACTTTAGTGGAAACTCAGTGAAGGCTGTACAGGAACTCTCTGTTACTATCTTTGCAACACTTCTATAATCTAAAATTATTTTAAAATGAAACGACTGAAATAAAAAAGCTAAAAAAATAAAATACCCCAAAATCCTAAATTAAGTCAATGAACATCTTGGATGCAGTAGAAAACGAAATTACTGACAGAAGATAAGCCCGAATGATTCACTCAGAGGTCAAAAGAAAATTTATGCAATATTAAAATAAGCAAAAAGTGAAAAGACAAAAAAAACAGAATAAGAAAAGATAAATTCATAATATCAATTACAAAAGGAGAAGTATGAGAGGAAAAAATGGAAATTATAACAGAGGAGATACTTGAATTTCAAGTAATGTATGTAATTACCAAGGAAAATTAATGAAAAGAAATACATTTGAGAAAAAATTTAATTCCAAGATCAAGGAAAATCTTTGCATCCGGGAAAAACATAACAGAACAAAAGTCAGACTGACCTCAGATTTCCAAACTGCAGCACTAAATGCCAATGACCAAAGATTTTCAATGGAAAAGTTCATGGACCGAGAATTCCACACCAAACAGAGCTATGGTAGGTATTAATAATTATGTATACATATAATATTATATATACCTAATACATTCAATATATATATATTTTATATACATAATACATTCAAAATGTAATTTCTTTATGTAATCAGAAGTCCTTGAAATGTATATTTTATACTTACCGTACATCTCAGTTTAGATTACCCACATTTCAAGTGCTTCATAACCACATGGGACTAGTGAACACCATGTTAGCATATAGATTGCAACATAAGAAACTATTATGATGACCTTAGGGTGAGAGACACGGACTCCAAAATAACTAATCATGATTGAAAGCTACTTAAATTACATTTAAATTTTTAATTTTTGTTAATCAACATTAACCATAAGTGAGTTAAAAGAAATCATGGAATGGGAGAAGGTATATGAAACACTTACGATCAAGTGTTCCCCAGACTATATAAAGAACCCACAAATCAATAAGAAAAACAAACAAAAAATATAATCTCTCAATACAAGAGAAGAAGTCAAGATTTAAGAGAACTATATTAGTCTACTAGAGTTGCCATTAACAAAATACTACAGACTGTATGGACTAAAAAACAGAAATTTATTTTCTCACAATCCTGGAGGCTGGGAAGTTTAAGATCAGGGTGTTGGCCAATTCTATTCCTGGTAGGGGCTCTCTTCCTGGCTTGCTGACAGTTGCCGTCTCACGGTAGAGAAAATGAGAATGAAAGAGAGAGGAAGAACATGCATCAGTTCAAGCTAATTAACATACCATCTCCTCACATAGCTCACTTCTGTCTCTTCCTATAAGGACACTAATTCTACTAGGTCAAGACCTACCTTTATGACCTCATCTAACCTTGATTACCTCCATAAAAGCCCTATATTCCCCAAATGCAGTCACACTGAGGGATGGAGCTTAAACAGATGAATTTTGGGGGGATGTAATTTGGTCCATAGCAATCGGACCCTGGCCCCTCAAAATTCATGTCTTTCTCACATGCAAATACATTCATTCCACCCTAACAGCTCCCAAATTCTTAACTCATTCCAGCATCAATTCTCAAGCTTAATCTGTCTTGTCTCAGTATCATGTAAATCAGATATGAGTGAGACTCACTGTATAATTCCTCCTAAGGCAATATTCTTCTGCACTATGAACATGTGAAACCAGACAAGCTAAAATACAATGGTGAGACAGGCAGAGTAGACATGCCCATTCCAACAGGGTGAAATAAGAACAAAGAAAGAGGTGACAGGTCCCAAACAATTCCAGAACCCAGCCAATACCATTAGAATGGAATGGGGCTCTGAAGGTAAGCTATGGACAGGAAGCTAGTTTGTCACTCACAGTACAAAATGATTCCATGGCTATGATTCAGAAAACAAGGAATTCAATGCAGAAGTACATGAGAAGCATATCATGGGTCAGAATGTTGTGAATCATATGCATTACCTAATGGAAGAAGTCGCAGAGGTTTACATGAAACAATTCTCTCAATATATAAAGATCAATGTAGCTCTAGACATAAGGGAGGATGTAGAATAAAGCTCAGGCTGCTATACAAGAGAATCCAGTCTACAAGAAGAAGCCTAAGAAAAATGATAAAAAACAGAAGTGGGAGGCACCTGGGTGGCTCAGTCGGTTAACCATTTGCCTTCTGCTCAGGTCACAATCCCCGAGTCCTGGGATCAAACTCCCATGTCAGGTTCCCTGCTCAGTGGGGAGTCTGCTTCTCCCTCTGCTCCTCACCCTGCTTCGTGCTCTCCATCTCTCTCTCTTCAAATACATAAATAATATCTTTAAAAAAAAAAAAAAACCAGAAGTGGAATCATCCCAAAATGTCTCTTGCCCAGAAGAAAGATTGAGTAGCTCGGGAGAAGACAAATTTCCTCAGAGCTCTGGAGTGGGCTACCAAAAGCTAAATAACCAAACAATTTCCTATGAAGATTTTTCAATTAAAGACAATAAATTAATTGAACAAGCAGCTTAAAAAAAAAAAAAAGCAAATTCCATTAGATCTTAAGGCTTTAGAATAATCGCTTTGGCTCAATGTCCCGCCTTCTGGGCTCAGTGGTGTGGCCACATCACCCCCAAGGCTCTGTGGGGGCAGCATTATCTCTTTGGCTCAATGGGGCACTCTAGCCAGTGTGAGAACCGTGTCTTAGGGCTTTCTGAAACGAAACAGGCAACTCCCTGGGCCTGTGGTGAGTGGCAGCCCTGATGACCTCTGAATGATTCTGGGGGTCATACATCCCTTTCCCTGAAGAAATAGGGCAATTCACAGCCAAATAGCTCTGCGGTCCAGTCCTGTTGAATGAAGAAGTCTGACGGCTCTCCTTCACTCCATCTCGCTTTCTCTCCCCTCTTCAGTTCCAACTGGCAGCGTCTCTGCTGGTATAATTGCATCTCTATTTCTAGCTTCTGCTGAGATGGCTGAGTAAGACCATGAGTCACACCCATGATGTCCTTATCAAGTGGCTTCGTCCACACCTTTACTGTGTTCATCGGAACAAGTCTCTTTGGTCTTTGCCATACGGGGAGGTGCAGAGAATTTTCTAAATCTTTAAGTTTGGTTCCTTTTTGCTTGACCATTCCTTTCTCGATTCATCTCTCTGCTCCTGTTTTTTATTATAAGAAGTCAGAAAGACCCAGGCTGTACCTTAAACATTTTGCTCAAAAATCACCTCGGACAAATATCCCGTCTCATTGTTCACAAGTTCTATCTTCCACAGAGCAGTAGAACACATCAGTCCAGTTCTTGCCACTTTGTCAAAAGGACTGTCTTTCCTGGGGTTTCCCAGCCTGTTCCCTATTTCCATCTGAGATCTTGCCAGAATGACCTTTAACGTCTATATTTCTACCAACATTCTGTTCAAGATTATTTATTTTTTCTCTAAAAAGATGAAGGTTTTTCTCCCCAGCTCTCTTTTCTTTCTGAGCTCTCACCAGAATCGCCTTTTATGTCCATATTTCTACCAACAATCCCTTCGCTACATTCTCCACTTTTTTTAGTGTGCACCTCAAAGTCCCCCTCCACATTTTTAAGTGTATTTGTTCTCACGGCACCCACTTCCCAGTACCAAAATCTGTATCAATCAGCTAAGGTTGCCCTATCAAACCCCACAAATCAGGCAGCTTAAACAAAAGAAATTCATTTTCCTGGAGTTCTAGAGGCTAGAAGCCCATGACCAAGGTGCGAGCCTCTTCCTAGCTTGTGGACTGCCACCTTTTTGTTATGCCTTCATATGGCCTTTCCTCAGTGCATGTGGGCAGAGGAAAGAGAGCAAGACAATTTTCTTATTTCTTTTTATAAGGACACTAATTCATCAGATCAGGACCCCACACATAGGACCTCATTTAGCTTTATATCTATAAAGGCCTCATGTCCAAATAAAGTCATATTGGGGCTTGAGGCTCGAATAGAGGAGTCTAAAGGGGAAAAGGCATCCAGCCCATAGGAAAGACACTTCAAAACAGAATATCCAAATGGCAAATGTGCATAAGAAAATGTAACCAACATCCTTTATCTTCAGTGTGATATAAATAAAAACATAGTGAATATTAATTATATTTACCTAGCAAAATGCCTAAAATGAAAAGGACAGACAATAACAGATACTCACAAAAATATGCAGCAACTGAAATTCTCCACCACTACAAGCAACTGGAATTCCCTTTAATGGTATAAAATTGTTGCACCCACTTTGAAAAATATTTTGGTTATCATCTATAAAGTTGAACATATTCCATATCCTGTGACCCAGAAATTACACAATCATACATTTGCCAATAGATATGAAAAATGTTCATAGCAATATTATTAACAACAGCCATATTTGGAAATAACCCAAATGCCCATTGACATAATAACATAAATTATTAAGGTATATTCATATGATAGTGTACTGCAGAACAATGGAATTGATCAAATTACTTGTTATTAGGTCAAGTTTCCCAGAAACAGACCCTAAAATAAGAATTCAAGTCCAATTCATTTATTTGGAAGTTGAGCTCAGGAAACATTACTAGGAAGTGAGGAAATGAGACAGGAAGGGGAATGTAGCCAACAAAGGGAACACTGGCAAGCCAGTTAGCATCGTGAGTACGTAAAGCTTAATCCCCCAGCAGAACTCTTAAGAATCTGTAAAAAATACATGCCCCAGAGTTATTCCACCCAAGGAGTGAGGGAGCTTTTTTATGCACAAGCTCCTGTCAGTCATTGATGGAGATCTGTAGAAGAGTGATTAATCTCTCTGAACTTCAAGCTCTCAGATGCCAAAAAATAAAGCCTTCAGGCAAGTGGGATTCTGCCTTCTTCACTACAACGCTGTCTTAGAGAATGTGGGCAGAGTAGTAATGACAAGTCTGCCATAATTCTACCATACATACCAACACAGATGAATCTCACAAATACCATGTTGAGAAAATAAAAGCCAGACACAAAAAGTACATACTGTGTGTTTCCATTTATATAGAGTTCAAAACCAGGCACACTAACTGTGTTGGAAGTCAGGAGAGTGCTTGCCTTTGGGGAAGGAGAGAGGAGAGACCTGGAAGAGGTCACTGAAAGACTTGGGGATGCTTATACTGTTATGGTTCACACTCTGGTAATTCATTGAACTATATATACACTTACAACCTGTACACATTTCTGTGGGTATACCATTTCCTATTTAAAAATTTGTTGTTGTCATTGTCGTTGTTGTTGTTATTTTTTAAATAGGAGAAGAGAGGAAATAAGGTTGGTCTTGCAATGCAGACTGCCCGTATAATCGCATTCACCTTCAGGTGAGCATTTGTATCTCAAAATAATGTCTGGAAATGGAGCTCCCAGTCAGTGCTTCTGGCTTGTTCATCAGAGACAAAGCATAGGAGGCAGAAATATGACATTCAATTCCTATCCAGTCCAACAACTCAAAATGTATTTTCTACTTGATGCTGTGATGACCCTGCACCGTAAACGAGAACAAGGAAACAAGGGGCTCCTTCTTTCCGCTTAGGCAAGTGACGCCTCTGTACAAATTAATGTGAATTTCTTGTTTATTGAGTAATTATCGTCTTTAAACCATGTGTATAATTTGTGAGACATGCATGTCATCAGAGAAAAGAAGGTAGGGAAGACAAAAAGATAGGTACAGGAAGATCTCTCTCCCAAGGTGTAATCTTCCAATCAAAATTGCAACTGAAGTGCTTAATTAAAGCTTTAATTCTCTCTGCTGGACACAATATCAATAAAGAACCTAAAGCTCTGATTTTCCTAGCTGAAAGGAAGAGTGTTTAATTGTCTCACTTCCTACCTATAGAGATTAAGACATATTTATTACACAATAGACATAAGAACCAGAAGGAGCAAGAGCATCATGGAATCATATACTGCTTAGTCATGTTCAGCATCCAATACCACACAAGCTGTTGCAATCTCTTGCTAGGACAGGCTCCTTTGATGAATCTGATTTCAGTTTGTCACAGAGAACAAATTCTAACATAACCCTTGTACCACCCACCAAAGCTGAACTCATCTCCCCATATAATAATGATAACAACGATAATGTGGAGAAAAGTCTTAATTTATTCTGAGTCAGAATGCCACAATTCTGGAGAACAAGGCATCTGTACCCCCAAATGTAAAGTGACTAATTGCAAATATCCTTTCACATCCTCCTTATATGTTCAAAAATCAGTGGATCAGCCTGGCACCGTCACAAATTTCCTGGAAAAATTACTGGCTACCTTTTCAGGGATACGATTAAGAAGGAGAAAAATAGCTGGCAATTTCCGAGAATTTAGGACGTGTTAGTCACTATTCTCAGTACTGCACATGGAATAATTCAGCTAGTCCTCTCAACAATTGTGTGGAATTATCCCCATTTGACATAAAGGAAATTGTGGAGCAGAGATGCTAAATGACCTGTCAAAGGTCAGAGTGAGTGGCACAGACAAGTTTCAAACCCAACAGCCTGGCTCTAGAATCCCAGCTTTTAACCATGACATGCATTGTCTTTCCAATCTTCAGTTGAAAGTACTGTTACTGAAGTCACAATACAAGCAAACTTTGAAAAGAAAAAAAAAATGTTTAATATAACTTCATTCCCTATTCCTCTTATTCTGATAAAAAAGTGAAAGGGGTAAGCAAAGAGCTACAGAAAGATGGAAAGAAGGCTTCTTTCTGTCTCATTCTTTGTATAATTTTCACAAAACTTTCTCGTATCGAATACAAGAAAGGCTTGTATCGAATAATCAACTTTTTTTCCAAAACCTCTTCAATATACAAGTCTCACTCACTCAATTATGTAAGGTAAGAAAAGAAGTTAGGTAGACATTATAAATCTTTTTTTTGCAGATAAGTAATAATGTAACTATATAAACATACAGACAGAGATATAAGGAACCTAAGATCTCGAATCCACATTCTGTCTTTAACTGTGCATCCCTCCATAAAACACCCCTTGGTGTTGTATATGCATAAAGAACAAGGACAGGTAGAGAAATACTTATAAGCTGGGGTTTTGATTCCACACTCTAATTTAGTTCCCTAGTCTATTAGCTGGACCACAAAGAAAACTACATTTGCCGTAGCTGGAGGTAACTAAATCAGACTAAACATCCTCCTTCATCCTGTTACCACTAAATTTACACCTAAATCTTAGATCTTACGTTTGATGGCAACATGTGTTAGACTGCCTTCTTATGTTATTATTTCTCTTATATAGTCATTGGGACAAGTGAGATGTGAAGTACCATCTTTCAAGATTTTATTTATCTCTTTTATAATATAGCAGAAGTTCCCAAAACATGCCAAGATAGAATAATTCAATTAAGTTTACCCCAAGGTCATTCTATTAGGTTGAAAATTCACCTCATATTCTATTTCCCTGCTAGAAAAGAAAAGCTCAACTAACTTGTCCAATCAAGCTTAGCAGATAGGGCAATACAATGTGAACCAGGTGACAGAACGGCCCAAATAACAGCATGTCTATAAAACAAAATGCCCTAGGGGCGCCTGGGTGGCTCAGTCGTTAAGCGTCTGCCTTCGGCTCAGGTCATGATCCCAGCGTCCTGGGATCAAGCCCCGCATCGGGCTTTCTGCTCGGCCAGAAGCCTGCTTCTCCCGCTTCCATTCCCTCTGCTTGTGTTCCCTCTCTCGCTGTGTTTCTCGCTGTCAAATAAATAAAATCTTTAAAAAAAAAAAAAAAACAAAAAAAAACAAAAACAAAATGCCCTAGACTTTATTCCTTACTGTAAAACTTAACCATATAAGCTCTTTTCTATTATCAAGCTCATCTTTATTTATACAGAGAATAAAATCTACCATGGACCTTCTTTGTCTATAATTTCAAGGTATTTGAGAGAATCACCTTTCATTTTTTTCCAGAAATATTTTTTCCAGAATATCCAGTATTCTCCAGAATACTGAATATCTCAATAATAAAAAAATCAGTATTATTTTTCACAGGATGCTTTCTGCAAATTCTATATGTATCACGACCACATGTCCAATTAGGTGTCATTATCTCTATTTTACAAATTTAAAAAATTGAGACTCAAAAAGCTCAAATTACTTAAAAAGCCAGATAACTAATTTAATCTCACCCCAAAATCTTTATCATTTCCTTTTATAATACTGTCTCATTTAAGCAACATAATAATTCTCTTCATTTATTCAGTTATTTATGTTTCTCCCCTACTGAATCAATGAATTGAAAGGCGTATTCCCAATCATAGATTTTGTAAGCAGAAGAAGCCCAGCCCCTCACCTTTGTGGCATCAGTCAGAAACACTCTAGGATATAACAGAAAACTGGGATTTAGCTCTTTTCATAGCAAACATTAAAAACTATAATAATATTCTAAATTTTGAAAATGCCCAATAAGAGAATTCATGCAGTTTATTTAAATTGGCTCTTCTCTGTGATTTCAGATTATTTCCCTAACCAGTATTCTAGCTCTTTCCAGCTTCTTAATTATGAACTTCTACTTTGATATTAGGAAGTTAATTTATTTTTTTAAGTCGTTTAATTTAGCAAAGAAACTCATCATGAGTTTCCATTTGCTCCTGACTCCATTAATGACTCATTTTTGGTATTATATAGGGCTTTTCCATGAAATACCTTTTCCTTTGTATTTTCTAGGGCCCATAGTATGTCTCTCAGTGACACCTAGTCATTGAATAAGTTGACTTCCAGTCTTGATAGATATTAGTCTTCCAACTTAGAATCTTCCAAATCTGAATTTATCTTTAATATCAAACTCTATGGACTTTACGTGGGTGGTTTTCTTCTTTCCATGACGGAGGAGGTATTGTTCTTAGACTTTGTTTTGCATATCCTCTCACTCCAGCTAAGACTTCTGAGTCAACCTAAGCCCTGCATTCATTCTCTCATCACAGACAAGCTGTTTCAAAATATGAAGATGACCAAGATAAGAAATCTTTATTCTCTATAGTAATCTACCAACTTCTATGTAGGTAGTATAGATTCACACTTTATGGCCTCTAATGCTTTTTGAAAAAAATAATAAAGTATCACTATAGAGGAAGCACTTTCTGTCTTTAAAAAGTATTATCTAGCCTGTAAATTGTAATGTTCCCATGGGAATCGAAACAGAATTGGGGAGTTTCCAAAATCGCACTTAGTCTGAGATGTAGTCAGTACAAATCTACTCTCTTAAATGGAGATTTTGCACATGAATTTCCCTAATTGAAGGTCTATATCCAGGACATATTAAAAAGGGACTAAAGTTTGATGACATAATGTTATACTAAGAAGAAACTTCTAATTAGAAATCTCCCTATAAGTAAGAGTAGGCTTAGTTATTTTGAATCCTGCTCATTTTATGATATTCCAGGATGCAAATGCTTTTCTCAAATCCGTTCATAGTGTCTCCTTTAGCTTAAATTTGGTTACACCAGTTTAATAAAAAAAAAAATTCAAAAGGTGATCTTATATGCATGAAATTAATTTTAATGCATTCTAAAGCTCTTCTAATTCATTCCAAATTTAGCAACAAAAGTAGAACAATTCTAACCTATTTAAAATATAGTATACCTTAACCTGTACAGTTTCTAAGAATAAAAAATTTTAATAAAGAGTCAAAACAACTGTATTCAGATTTATGTAGGTCCTGTATAACAAGTATTTTTTAACCGAACCAATAAAATTTATTAGTTCTGAAGAGGCTCTCCTGGTAATTATGAAAGAAAGAGAAGAAATTAAGCTCCCCAGCTTTAGAGTGGGAGGAATATATTGTTCTTGGAAATTGTCCATCTCCTTCCTGCTGTTCAATTAATTCCCTTTCTTTCACTGGTCCTTTCTTCTTTTATAATATTCATATTTTTTCTTTACATAAGTTATCTCGTTCTCTCTTTAGTTCTTGATCTTTCCATAATCTATATGTTTGGGAAATGTAGACTTAAATTTGAATTGTGGTTCCAGGTGCAGATTTTCTTATTAGGTTACTTAGAGACGCAGGCTAGAGTGTTATATTTAAAGACAGATGGCAACAATCATATGAACACTCCATGTGTCTGGTTCTCTGTATCCATCAATTTGCAGCTGAGGAGGCTAGTTCAAGCATCTGCAATAATTGGTAGAAGAGAAAATAAAAATGGAGAAGACTAGACACTTACACTCATTAAATGTGGTTTTATTCGCTCTGACATAAAATATACTGAATTTGTAAGTTCTTCAAATGATTGTGGTGTAAAGAACTCCTACAGAGAAGCAATGATTTTCCAAATATACATTGCTTATTTCTTCAGAGTAGGAATTTTAACTGGGAGCTATGAATGTATACAGCCATCTTAACGTTTTATGGCGCTGGCAAATGAAACTACCTATCTTTTAGGGTTCTTTCACAACTTGACTTCAGATGTGACAGGTTAAAACTAATAATATCACAGAGTCCCTCTCTTCCAGCAGACCTTATATTCATCTTAAAATTTTGCTACTGCTGTGAGATGTGTGTGTCTGCCCCTCAAACTGTGTGCCTTCCAAAAATCCAAGAATCGAATCCAAGAAAATACATGTCCATTGTTTCTCAGACTTACCCAGTTTCACTTCATCTTCAGAAATCCTGTTGCAATCCTGTGAACTCCTAACCATAGCAAGGCCTCTCCAATAAAGCTCTTGCTTCAGTTACCAGGCTCTTTCCAAAAATAGGTAGGTCCCAAGAATCACTTACTCCAACTGTGAGTCAGGTGATCTTTACTCCACCATCTTGGAGTGAAGAACACATATACTCAAACCCAAAAATGTACAAACTAGTTGTAATTACCACTAAATATAAGCTATTGTAATACACCAAGTTTATATACAGCCATATAATCATGCATTTATACAGATACACACACACTAGTATGGGTTCAGTTATTGTCAATTATTTTAAAATCTTTTTTTTTTTTTTCAGTGTTACAAGGTTCATTGTTTTGCACTACACCCAGTGCTCCATGCAGTACGTGCCCTCCTCAATACCCACCACCAGGCTCAAAATCGTTTTTAAAAAAGAAAAAAGCTAACTTTAAACACTGTGGCAGACACAACCAAAAATAACCCCCAGTAAGTCATTTTAGGATGTATGGTCCACTCCCCACCTGCATTACTCCTTCCCCTTGTGTGTGGGTGGGACCTTTGATTTGCTTCTTATCATTATAATATAGCAAAGGTAATGGATGTCACTCTTGTTAACCACATTACCTAATGTGACCAAGTGGATGGATGTCACTCTTATGATGACTCATCCAACTGAATTACTTAAGTCTCCAAATAAGATCACAGGTCCAACCAACCTGAAATCAAACTGATTTCAATCTGATGAGACCCTCGACAAAGGACCCAAATACCACATGGCTGAGTCCTACACAAAAAAATTGTGAAATGTTAAATATGTATTCTTTTTATGTGCAAAATTTATGTAGTTACATAGCAATAGAAAATGAAACAAATATATATGTATATAAACTCATCTTGAATTATTTTATGTCAACCTTCTTAATTTTAATCTTAAAGATCTCCCTTCATTTCATATTAAGCATGTATTTAAGACATCCACATCATACTTCAAGAATATTTTTGCTGTGAAAATTATAGAAAGTATTTTCATAATTCTATTTACTTGAGGACATTCTTTTTCTTATTATTTAACCTCTATCCTAAGATAAAACCATTCAGTAAAGTTGCAAACAAGTAATGTTTTGTTTTGTGGATATTTAATTAGTATTAATTCCTTTTGACTTGCAGGGGTTTCTTTCATATTTTAGAGCTAATTGGTCATTTTTCTAGGTGGTACATTTATTTGTAGATCTTCTGAAAGTTTGAAAGTTTATAGCCCTTGGAATTGTGCCTATGTTACATAATAGATAAGGTGGCCCAGCACAAAAACAAATTACAAAAAAAATAAAAAGACAAATTTGAGAAATTCAATTCTAATTCCACTTCAGTAAACATTTCGTGAAACTCTAGCAAATGTTGAGCAAAACATTTCCCTCTTTTTTTCATAGTCTGATTTGGTGTCCTGGGCAGATCGTTCGTGTTCCCCCTTGATCTTTGTCCCACACAGGTTTGTACCGGAATGATGCCACAGTTGTAAAGGCATTTCATTCTTTCCGAATATGATGCTCAAAAATCATCTCTTTAAGAGTTTTAATGAAGTATATGCTTATAATTGCAGCTGTTCCCAGTCCTATTAGTTAATACACAGACCTGTGTGGAAAGTTGAAACTATAGTTTGTCTCCTTCGATTCTCTTAAAAATAACTGTCTCAGTTACCAATTTTTCTGGAAACTACTTCCCTAACTGCACTGCATCTTCCAGGCTTTCTGAACACTGCTCTTCTCTCTCCTGATGCGAATCTGTTCTGCAGCAGGAGGAGGATTTGTATATGGCTTTGCTGAGGAGGAACAAGCCTACAAGTCCTAAGCATTCCAGCTTCAAGACGCCCACTTTCCCCCAATATGAAGCTAGTTCAGAAGTCATTCACTCCAGAATGCTTTCCTTGCTGTGATATCAAATGTCACCTTCCCACTAACCCAGCCCAGGATCTTGCTGTTAACCATTTTTTATTAACTGTATGGTCTATGTTTCTTCAACCATTTTTTACAACCATGTCTACGAAATTAAAAAGGAACAGATTCCTTAAGGACATTTACCATATAGCATAAAGAAAGGGGACTAAACAGAACCTTTCTGCTTAAACAAAACTGAACAGGAAGATATTTCAATGAATAACAACATTTGAAGGTCATGAAAAGAAAGGGAGTAGCAAAGATATTTGAAGTATACCTTGAAGGAACAAACTGTGACAGAAGATTGCTAGAAAGTGCCAGAAGGTATTTGTTACATTCTAAAAAAGGGTTGTTGGATATGTTTCTCCATATGTCATTATGAGGTATGCATTTCTCTTGGGTATCATACCAACTCACAAAAGGAGACAGACATTGATATCATTTTTGGCAGTAAAGGCAAGGAGTGGCAAAAGATCGGCTCTATCAAATTTTCAAGCAACGATATGAATAAGAGAATCTTAAAACACCTATTTTTTTTTCAATTTGGAAGCTTTTGATAAAGATTAAACATTCTACTACATCAAAAACCTTTGATAATTCTACACTAATATTAGTCATTTGTCAGATTATTATAATTAGCATGAAAAGGCAATATAGTGTAATGGCTAATCAGCATGAATATTGGAGCCAGATAAACCTATGTTGGAATTTAGCACCCTCCATTCATCAGTGGAGAGGCACTAGATGAGTCCATTAAACTCTGTAAGCCCGGATTTCTTCATTGGTAAAATATAGGAAATAATAACACCATTTTCATGGTGAAGAATAAATGACATCCTATTTATATAGTGTTTTTCATAGGGCCTAACACATAGTAAGTGTTCAATATATGCTAGCAATTATTCTATCTTACAGAAGAAATTACTTTTCATATTTAGATACCACATCATTCCAAAAATCATGTTGTTTTCAAAATACATGTAGCGTATGAGGAAGGTAAAGTGAGGAAATTGTTAAGAAAAGAAAAATACAGCTCAAAAAAATAAGTCAAAGACAGTTGTAAGATGTCATGAAGTTGTACATACTTTTCTAGAAATGAACCATGGACCTAACTCAGAGCTGTCTAGAAGCTAGTGTGAAGAGAAACACACAATCAGACACATGCCTTAAAAAATAAAAATAGCCGTGTTTAAAAGAAACCCAAATATTCTGAGAAAAAAATGTGTCACCTCTCTAGGACCTCATAAAAAGCACACTATGTGAGGTGTAAACAATTTCCTCAATTACATTTTTACAGCAAAGCAAGCAAATAAAAAAAGTTTTGATTCTCTTATAATAGTACTCAAATTGGCTAATAGAATAACACTAAAATTGAGTTTAGTGAGAGCAATTTTATTTTATATATTTTTTAAATATTTTATTTATTTATTTGACAGAGAGAGAGATCATAAGTAGGCAGAGAGGCAGGCAGAGAGGGAGAAGGGGGAAGCAGGCTCCCTGCTGAGCAGAGAGCCCCATTCAGGCTGATCTCAGAACCCTGATATCATGACCTGAGCCAAAGGCAGATGCTTAACTGACTGAGTTACCCAAGCGCCCTGTGAAAGGAATTTTAAAACAGTGAAGCTTTGGTTTATGGCTCTCTGATGAGAAATAATACACTAATAATTAAATCTTAGTAATAACCAACTGTGTGTAGTACTTCGAAATTCATGATTAATTTAATTCCAAAAGCTAGGTGTAGCTAGTATAGTCATCCTTATTTTACAGATATGGAAACTGAGTATCAAACAGGCTCAGTGATTTGCCCAGAGTTATGTGGGAGAAAAGTAACATAGCAGAGACTCTTTCTTAATCTCATGTCCCTTTCTTTGTTCCCTTTTCACCACACTGCTATGAACTGGCCCTTTAAAGCGTAGAAAACTCCAGCCTCTGCCCCTCCCAGGGATAGCAACCATCTTCAACAGCCCTGTTTTGGGGGCCCCTGGGTGGCTCAATGGGTTAAAATCTATGCCTTCAGCTCAGGTCATGGTCCCAGGGTCCTAGGATTGCGCAGCATTGAGCTCTCTGCTCAGCAGGGAGCCTGCTTCCCCCTTTCCCTCTGCCTGCCTCTCTGCCTACTTATGATCTCTCTCTGTCAAATAAATAAATAAAATCTTTAAAAAAAAAAAAGCTGTGTTTTGATATACAAAAACCAGATTGGAAGGTCTACATGAAGCATAGCTGTTTCTATGATACCAATAACTTGGAGGATTTGCCAAAGGTCATTCTTAAAATGCAAGTCATTTATAAGCTCTAAGAAAATAATAATGTTTTTTATTTTCATAGCACTTTACATTTCTCAAGCACTTGCACAGGATAGTTTGTACTGTCTGAGAATCGGCCCTGTAAAGTAAACCAACTTGTTTACACGAAGTGAGACGCTTATCAAGTACACCTTTTGCAGAAAACTGCAGGTTAAGCAAGAGAAAATAAAATCTGATTATGGATATTCTGAAATGAAATCCTCTTGCACCAAAAAATCTTAATTGGTGGATAGAAGGCACAGAAATTACTTATATGCTAAAAGAAAATAGTAGATGGAGCCTTACCAACTTGTAAGCTTATATTTTATAGCTCATGAACAAAGAAATGGCAGAAGCAGGCAGAGTAAAATTTTAAAAAGGAAGAACCAATAACCTATGTTCAGACCTGATATGAGATAAAAGATCCCAATTGTAGTTTGAGAAGTTTTACTGCTAGTTTTAAATGTAACCCACAACTTAGCGCAAAATCTGGCTTTCAGAAAAATATTTGCTACTTTCTTAAATTATGGAATACTTGGGTTTCCATAGGATGCAAATATTTGGCCTGTCAATAATTAAGTTTCTGTGTTTCCTATAGGCAGTCGGTACAGGGATAAGAGGTGATGTGAAATTCAATAGTTACTAAAATTGAGCAGCTCAGAATGAAAATGGGCTTTTAAATTTTATTATCTAATATGGTTCTGAATATGGCAATGACCTAAGGATTATGGATATGGAAAACATCTCATTTTGAGTCTAACATTTTGATCCTAGCACCTCATCTTGTTCCACGAAAATAACATAATCAGGTTGAGAGAATATATGCAGAGCAAAGATTAGCCAATTTTAACTAATGCTTTCTGGAAATGATGCACAGGGTACAAAAGGGGCTTTCTTCATCTGGGTAATGTGTGCCTGGTGACAGAAACCTGACTTGTTTGATTACCACAGGTTTCCATCTGGTGGTAAAACATGCTCCTTGTTCATTTTATTTAGGCTAAGATCTTAAACCAGTGTCTGGTGGGAAACCGTCTTGAAAATAATCAGCCCACCAAAATCATGACCTCTCAGAACAAGATGAGGTAAAAAAAATTCCTTTATAGTCAATCAAACCAATAAGAAATGGCCAAATTTAAAAAAAAAAAATTTAAGTCATCAAGCAAAAAAAGAAAACCAACAGCTACTAAAATTGCATTTGGAAATTATTCTTCTGCTATTCAGGGTGTAAGTTCAATTTATTTTATTTTATTTTATTTTATTTTACTTTATTTATTTTTAAAGATTTTATTTACTTAAGAGAGAGAACAAGAGCTTGGGGAGGGGCGGAGGGGGAGAGAGAGAAATCCCCGCCAAGCAGGGAGCTCAATATGGGGCTCCACTCTAGAACTCCTGGGATCACGACATGAGCTAAAGGGAGATGTTTAAGTGACTGAGCCATCCAGGAGCCTGTAAGCTCAATTTTTAAAAAGCCAAGTTGAGCTTTTTAAATTTAGCAAAATATGTACTCTGCATATAGCAATTATCCTGATAATATACCCTTCAGTACCAGACCTCAGTCCTATATTTAATATGGGGTATACGGCAACATCATTGGTTTCCCTCTTAACTTCTTCTCCTATTTGATTCCTTTGTTCCTTTTGTTTCCTGTGTTTATCCATAAACATACTTACGTAATTAACAAGAAGTAAATTTATAAAAAATTTAATACTTTTTAATCTAAAAAGCTGGCTGTAGAGGTGATAGAAAAGCTCATTGACACACATTTGGGTTTTTACTCTACCCAAAAGTCATTTTGGTTGCCAAATATTCTCCTGACACATAATACCACTTCTTTGTCTAAAGAAGCTCTGCCCCTCTGACAAGCTGAGCACAGTGCCCTTCCTTCTCCTGACACTGAAACAGATGAGGGGGAATCTCTGTATGGCTGTATCTTTGTTCTCCACAGCCCATGGCTGGACTGGTGAAGTGCAAGTGATAACCAAAAACAGTATGACATTTTCTAGACTTTATTTCATTGGAGTCAATAGGAAAAAAAAATGGAGGTGAAGGGGAACATATATACCACTTCTAGGTACTGAGGTAAGAAAGTTAGGAGAAAGCACATCCTCCATTTAAAAGGATGGAAGGAGGTAAGTGACATCAAGGAAAAGTTCATTTCTATTAGAAAAAGAAGATGAAGGGGATGAAAATGGGCAAAAATAGGATGAGGATAGAGGGTATTTTTCCAATGGCAGAAGATACAGTGAAAGGGTTTAGGAAGCCTGTGAGGAGAGGCAGATTGGGTCAGAAATGGATGTAGATGAGTAAGAGCACTGGAGCAGAATAGTGATAAGAGTTCTGTTGATCAATAGCACAGGCAGCTGAGTTTCTAGTGGTGACTAATCAGAAGCGATATGTGAGTCATAATGGGATCAGTCCTGAGAAGGTCTGGGGAGACATCAGGCATGTTCACGTTGGACCTCTTAAGGCCAAGGGATGAGTGAACACCTTCTTGGAGGACTTTGGTCAGAACTACCAGTCACTAAAAGACCCCTTCCCTCATAACAGTGAAGCAGTATTGCTGTTGAAGAAGGGGCAAATCCTCATGGGGTGGGCAGGATTTATCTCTTTCCTCATTGGGCATGGTGTGGTGGCTAAAGAACTTACATCATGGAAGTGATGGAAGACCTCAATTATTGCAGAATGATCTACTGTATTAATGTATATATTATTTTCACTAACAGGATGGATGCTCAAAAGAATGAGTGAAGAATGAGTGTTACTATTTCCTCCCCTTTCTCCCAAAATTAACCAGAAGTTGGTACTCTGCTTCTAGGCTCCACTGACTCAGAGAATCTGAGATCTGAAAGTAAAATCTGCTGTGCATAAAGAATAACTCCTTCATAGCTTTAATGTGAGGTGAAGACCCATAGAGTAAACAGGGATAAAGGCTGGTGCTGGGAACAGAGACCAGTGAAAGAGACATTTTCCCAGACAGGGTAGGGTCTAGGGTTCTGGGGAGATTCCATGAGTGCAGGTAATGCTTCTGATGGTGGTTCTTTGCAGAATACTGATGGAGGCCATGCACTGATCAGCAGAGGTCTTCAGTGACCAAGCTTATGGTCCGTGGGCAGGATTTCTAAGGAATGCATTTCTGAGCCTTATAGAGAGCATCAGTGCTCTCTGGAGGGCGACATGGAAAGTGGCTTTTGCAGAAAGAGGAGCTATAAGAACTTGGAGGGCCATTCTACCTCCTACATCTTTCTATATGCACACAAGCATCCTTCTTTCCTCTCTCCAAATTTGGAATCCAAGGAGTGAGAAGACACTAAAACACATGACTGAGATTTAATTTCTCACCTCCATAGAAAGTAGGGGCACATAGTTTTTATTTGACTTAGAAACCAAAAAACATTTCTTGTACTGAGGTGTGAGGAGGAAATACTTACCTATTACCCACATAAAATGTCCTTGCAAGTTATTTATGTCGGTTATCATTTCAGTTCCTCTCAATCTCCCAAGGTTGCTATCAAATCAGGATGTACCAAAAGCCCACATGTGCCAGTAGCAGTGCATACATTATATGATTTAATCCTCTCAACTTCCCTAAATAAGTAGCATTGCACCCATTTTTTGAATTGAAAAAAATGAGTGCTGACAGATTAAGGAACTTGACCAAGACCATAGATGGTGGGATGCTAGCTAGGATTTAAGTCTAAGGTTGCCTACCTCCAAAATTTATGCTCTTTTATTTTGCTAGGCTGCTACAAGAAACATATGTAAAAGCATTTTTTAATGCATGAAATGATACATAAATGCAACAAGCATCATTATTACGTTAAAGGCGCTGGGGATCAGAGAACAGAGCCACAATATTCTCAGAGCTTTTCTCACTTCCAGGAATAACAAATGTACCTGTGCTTTTAGCACATAACTTTGGGAGCAGGATAAAAAGGAATTATTATTCTGTCTTAAAATATCATCACGTAATGGTCAGATGTCAGGCATTCAAATAGGCTGTCGTTAGAGTAGTTTCAATTCTCTCTTGAAAGTGATCAGATCAGGGGTACCTGGGTGACTCAGTGGTTAAAGCCTCTGCCTTTGGCTCAGGTCATGATCCCAGGGTCCTGGGATCAAGCCCCGCATCAGGCTCTCTCCTCTGCAGGGAGCCTGCTTCCCCCTCTGTCCCTGCCTGCCTCTCTGCCTGCTTGTGATCTCTCTCTCTCTGCCAAATAAATAAATAAAATCTTAAAAAAAAAAAAAAAAAAGTGATCAGATCAAAAACAGTAATAGAACCGAGGTTATGTAAAATTAAATTTACCAGTAAAAATCAGTTTTTAACCTAAGCTAAAGGAAAAAACGATAAACATGAGAAAAACTGCTCATTTCTGTTTGGAAGGAAGCACATGGAAATGAGCATTTATCATCATGAGGAAGACACAGAAGATCTATCATTGTTCTTGCTTCAATCTGAAAAAGATGCTCCTGACTTCAGAAAGTCTCATGAAATTGACACAACTTCAGTGTAAGTAAATCTGAGTCTCAGATAGGGATTTGAAATTGTGTTCCACTTAAGTCTGGAAGTTAAAACTCGGTTTTAGTAAAACCAAATTTTTATAATATATGAATGTTACTGTGTTAATACTTTATTAGCTCAAGTTATCTAATTACCACATAGATGACTGAAAACCTACAGCCTGTTAGACGGGAGGGAGGGAGAGAGGAAAGGGGATAGAATAAGGACAAGGCTGAGACCCAAACAATAAGGAGGAAGTCTGGGGAACAGACTCCCAGATCATTCCAGAGAAGAGGCCCACATGTCAAGACACAAATTATTTAGCATTGTGATCTATAATCAAGAAAGTAGAACAAAGCAAGAAATGTTGTACGCTTGGTATCAAGTGTACAAGCTGTACACCTGACCTCAAGCAAGAAATAGTTGATTTACAAGATATCTGTAAAAATAAGCTAACTCCAAGCAGAAAGTCGGTCCAATCTCAGTGGAACTGGTCCAGCTAGTCAAATAAAACACAGCTAAAGTCAGGATTCCAGTTCAAGAGAGGAGAGGACCCCATACATGGATACTACTTAGAATGAATGTGATGGGAACTTGGGTCAATACCCAAACCTGCAGCTGGACCAAGAATGTGAGAAAGGAAAACAGGTGAGATGTTGGACTTCTGAGCAACTAACACACCCTGAGTTCTTCCCTTGTATAGCAAATCCCGAGTCTATGGGTAGGAAAAAAAAAACTTACTGGGGCAGAGGGGGGAGCATGGTCCAGGGATAAAGAAGTTGAAATCAAGAGCCCAGTGGTCATTACTAGAATATCAGATTTATTCCAATCTCCGGTCAGCCAAGTAGAAGGTGAACGAGGACAGAGAAAGGGGAGACTTAGTAATGATGTGCAAGTCATGCACAGGCCTATGAAAATTCATCCACATTATGGGGAGAGAATGAGCTTATAGCCAAAAGCTGTCAGGGATCTCAGCTTGGAATAGCTGGAAAAGACAGAAGCTGACAAGAAATATATTCTACCAAATAAACACATTTTAAAGCAGCTTATCCCCCTTCAGAAACTGCTCACATTAGATCCTAGATTCATGGAAACTAAACTTGATTGTTTCCTCCCATTCAAACGTAAGAGTCTGAAGAGAGGGGCCACCACTCACAACTGCTGTGTTATTAAGCAGGTGTAACAGAATGGGCTCAGAGTTAGCTAAGAGAACAGAAGGTTAGGGGCACCTTGCAGAAACAGAGGTCAAAAGCCATGTCTATGGCCCAAGCTCCCGACTTCAGCCCCGTTGTGAAGATCTGTCCATTAGCAAGGCTCCTCCCTGCCCTCTATCTTGCCTAAAATGGATTAGCATCTTCGGGGCATTATGCCCTTTTTACTTTTTTATCACGTTAACTTTCTTCCACAAAAGAAAACTCTTGCTGACATAAATGTTTGATTAGAAGCTTTCATATATTCCAATATGAAATGTTCTCTCTCAACCAGGGCTCATGAAATATATATCAAACAAGTTCTTTATGCAGCATAAAACAAATTTCAGTACTCCTTTTCAAGTAAAATAATAACTGTGTTAGACTATTCCTAATTCCTATAATTGGTTTCCAGAGGTAATTATTACAGCCCATGTAAATTTACATGTAAATTCAATTTTTCAATAAACCTGCCCTACCCTGAACTCCAAAGACTAAGGATAATAACTTTCTTTGGCTTTTGCCCCAATTATCTTACTAGGGGACATTTAACTGGGGTCTTTTCAATCACCTTACTTGTCACATTTTGCAAAATAATTCTTTTTAACCCATTTTATTAATAACAACTTTAGTTTCCAATTGCACTAAATTTTTTTTAGCTCAAGAGGGTTCAGCCCCCAGATCTTATCTCTTTTCTATCTGCACTCATTCTTACGTAATCTCTTACAACGTCAAAACTTTAAACGTCATCTGTGGAAATATAACAGGGCATTTATATTTCTAGTCCAGACCTGTTCCTGAACTCCAGATTCATACACCTAATCATTTACTCAATATCACCATTTGAGATACCTCAAACTTAACATGTCCAAAACTAAACACCCGATCTTCTCCCCCAAAACCTCCCCTTTCCTCATTATCCTCAAATTCAATAAATGGTAACTACATATTCCAGCTCAGGCCAAAATCTTTGGGGACATTCTTGACACTTGACTCTTGTCTTTCTCTATCATGCCATTTGCAATCCATCACCATATCTTGCCAACTCTTACTTGGAAATTTTCAATAACCTGACAGCTTCCCCCAATTCCACACTAAATCCAAACCACAACATTTCTTCTTGAGTTGCAATAACCTCTTAACTAGTATTCTTGCTTCTCCTGTTGCTTCCATTCAATCTACACCCCACACAGCAAACAGGGTCAACCTTTTTATTTAGGTCAGATCATACCACTTATCTGTTCAAAATACTGCAGTGGGTTTTGATCACTCTGAGTTAAATTTAAAGCCTTACTCCGGTCAACATACTCTGCGTGATATGGCACCTTGCTACTGATGTTAACTCACCTACTTTATATTCCTCCTTTTCCACTCTGCCTCAGCCACTGATCTCCCTGCTATACCCTGACCAAATTGAGCATCCTCCCAACTGCAGAGTTTTTGTTCTGGCTGTTCTCAGCCATATTTCATTTAATCCTCAAAATAATTCTATGAGGTAAGTACTAAAATTACCCATGCTTCTCTTAAATTATTTAGAAAAGCGAATTCTCAGGTCTACTCAGGTTATAGGAGCCAGAAATCTGTGTTTTATCAAGACCTACAGGAGATTCTCATGCGTGCTAACATTTGAGAACCACTGTAATGTCTGGAGACATTTTTGGTTGTTACAACTTGGAAGAAGGAGAAAAATGCTACTAGCATCTAGTGACTAGAGACCAGGGATGCTGCTAAAATCCTATAATGTGTAGAAAAGCCCCGCAATAAAGATGATCTAGTCCAAAACGTCAATGTTCCCAAGGTTGAGAAACACAGCTGTAGCATCTAGACCAATGTTTCTCAATCTTTTATTCATTACCACCTACTGTAAGGACCTTCTTAGACATTTTACACTTACCAACATGCCTCCATTAAATTTTAGTACCACAGATTATACCACATATCTGTTTATGTTTTATAGTCCATTGGAGGACCACATTTGTGTAATACGTAAGATTTTTTTCATGCTCCCTAAATCCATTTTACTTTGGTTTAGAGTACATGATCTAGACCAATAGCTAGCATATCCTGAGCAGACAAGTACAGTCTTAAGTGAATAAATAGCTTATCCACCAAAAAAAGAAAGCTGCAGCATCTGGGGTACACACTAGCAAGAAATGGGGACATGGGTTTGAACAGTCAGGGTGTTGGACTGGAAAGGTGAGAGTTTATTGGTATAGGAGTACTCTCTCTTGACATTACGATGACCTAAAGCTTGGACATAATGGCCTGATGTCATCAAGAGTGAGATCCAGAACTCCCTTTGCGAAGTAATGAGGAAAATATCAGAAGGAACAGAGCAGTGAGCAAGTCAGAATGAAATCGGAAGGCCACCAGCTATGTTAGCTGGGAAGGCCTGAATATCATTCCCATTACTAAAGAAATAAATACTGTACTACTGAAGGAATACCAACTCCACTGAGATGAAATTTATAGAATACATGACATGGAATGTGGAAAATGACAAGAGGGAAGAATTCATTATGATTCCATTTTGGCAATTGGATGGTGTTACTCCTTCAAATAAGAAATACAAAAGAGGGGTGTCTGGGCGGCTCAGTGGGTTAAAGCCTCTGCCTTCAGCTCAGGTCATGAATTCAGGGTCCTGGGATCGAGCCCTGCATCGGGCTCTCTGCTCAGCGGGGAGCCTGCTTCCCCCTCTCTCTGCCTGCCTCTTGCCTACTTGTGATCTCTCTCTATGTCAAATAAATAAAATCCTTAAAAAAATAAAAAACAACTAGTAGCCATTCTTTAAAAAAAGAAAGAAAGAAACACAAAAGAAGGCATGTTTGAGACTAAAGATAATTAACTCATCTTGAACTTGATAGTTTTGAGGAATCAATGATGCCTTCACCTAGGTTTTGAAGGTCAGTGCCCCCTGGCAGGGCCACTGGATCCCATCTGAGATCCTTGGCACGAGTTGGGCCCACCAAGATGTGGGAGTGACATTGACACCCCCTGTGGGTCTGAAAAGCAGAGAACTTTGAGTCAAAGAGAACTCTTCTTGAGCTTCATGGTCAAATGAAATATGTTCCATTAAGTTTTGGACCTACTTGGGACCTGTCATTCCTTTCTTCTGTCGAAAGATAAACTGAGACATATTAAAATGTAAAGATTTTGTTTGAACAAAAACCAATTTGAATCCAGCAGCACTAAACTGGAAGTGGTTAGGATTGCTCCGCCCATGGGAGCTAGAGGAAAACCTTGTATGGAGAAGATTTGGAAACAAGCAAATCAAGAAAATTATTCAATTGGCTATAGCTTAAGCAGCCGCCTTTCTTATTAGCAAAGCCTAGTTGGTCTGCTTGTGATTGGTTGTCTTTAGGTTGCAATTTCTTAACCATGAGGCATTACAGGTTTAGGTTTTGGTTTGGTTATATAAGCTACTAAGGCATTAAATCCCCCTCAGTGGAATAGGCTCCTTTTAAAATTAATTTAACACTTCTTTCCTGCTTCTGCCTTTTGGAATGGGAATGTCTGTCCCACCGATGTATTTTGGAAGCATCTAACTTGTGTGGTTCCAAAGGTTCACAGCTGGAGAGGAATTTTTCCTCAAGATAAATCATATCACAAGTCACATCTGAGTCTTCCCCATATCTGATTTAGATGATATTTAAGTAAGACTTTGGACTTTAGACTTTAGAGTTGATAGTGGAACATGTTAAGACTTTTGGAGTTTGGGGTGAAATAAATGTATTTTGTAGTAAGGTCACAAATTTGGGGGGTCTAGGAGCAGAATGCTACAGAATGTTTATGCACCCCCAACAAAAAAATTCCTACGTTGAAACCTACACCTCAAGGTGATGGTGTTTGGAGATGGGGCCCTTTGGAGGTGATCAGGTCTTGAGGGTGGGGGGCACTCTCAAGTGTGATTGTGTTTCTGAGGGCTTTTACTAGAGCCACAGGGGCTGGTTTAACTTATATGTAGGTAGCCTAAGATGTCAGGTAACCCTACACCAATGGGGAATGAGAGTTGCTTGATAAATTACCCAGTTTCCTCTCCATTGGTGATACAATATTGAAGTATATTCTATGCAGTTCCTCAGAAGATCCCCAGAGGACCCGAACCCCAACTGTTCACACTGGTAACCTACTCACTCATGCTCACCTCATTGGCTTTCTCATTTTTTTCTCTCAATTTCTCCACAGCTTCTCTTGTGCTTTCTGGGATCACCACTCAAATAAAATATATGTAGTTATTTCCCTATCTCATAGTCTGACTTTGGGTAAATCCAAACAAAAACAAAAAAAAAAAGTTCTTTTTTCATTAATACAACTGAAGTATTTTTTAGGACTAGAAGTTAGAGTTATGAAAAATCATGTGGGACAGACTCAGAAATATGTAGGTTTGATACTGTACCTAAAAGGAGACAGCTTTTAGGTACAGTGAAAGTGAAAGAGAAGTGAAAGTTTCATAGACTTTCACAGACTTTTCACAGACACTTTCACAGACTTTTCACAGACACTTTCACAGACTTTTCACAGACACTTTCACAGAAGTGAAAGTTTCATAGACATCTTTGTGCAGATGCCTATAGATGAGCTAGTTCTTTTCAGTTACAGGGATCTTAGTTTCTGACCTTTAGCCTTTAAATTTGTCAAGTTAAGCCACTGCTACGCTTTGGGGAACGAGAAGACTTATCTTGCTTTTCTGTGGGGTGTGTCATTGCCCTGATAAGCTTTCCCCAAGCCAATGGAAAATTTTCACTTTAAATTTTAAATTTTCATTAGCTTCATGATGCCTTATACTGCCTGCTATTAGAGGGCAATTACTTGATGAGCTCTCTTAGAAGAATGAAAATGCTAAATGATGTTCACTTAGTGGCAACTTAAAAATCTGATCTCATTTCAGATCCAGAGTTCCTGCTACAGAAGAAACCCAGTAAAAGGTTGGAGGCATTTCATCAAGATGGAAAGAAGCTAGTTCCTACTAGGATAAAACATTGTTAAAAAAAAAAAAATCCTAGTGCACCTTTCAAAAAATTTGAGATTTGTTATTCTATAGATAGACGAAATGAGTGATCCTTTCATCCATTTCTAGATTATTTGAACCACCTTCCAATGCTAAAGTGCCAAGATTTCACTTTATAAATTAAAATGACTAAAACATGTCTTTATTCTATCCCTACTTCAAATAGACTTACTCTTGGGTTTACAAATCAGCATTTTGAATTTTATATGACTTTGTGTGGCTCCTCCAGAGTACCATCCACAGTTTTTGCTCTTGAATCTGCATCCCTTCCTCTTAAAATATAATAAATAGAAATAGCTAAGCCAAATGACAACCAAGAAATCAAACTAAAAACTCTAAGTAACTAAAAACTCTTCAGAATCTGTTCAGCTACAGTGGAAACACGGCTCCACCAAGTAAAGATGCTGTGAACCATTAGCATGTTTAGACTTCAGGAAAACCTATTTTAGCATTTGCTGCTTGCTTACACTTGCCTGGGAGACTCAGAAAACAAAGAACATACACAATGAATAGCCACCCCTGTTGAGAAATAGATATTACACCCCTAGAAAAGGAAATGAAATCAGGGTTGGACCAGATGAACGAATGTTATATGCAAGGTGTTTGTCACCAGTAGAGAGATTTCCTTACAGAGCCTCCACTCACAATTCCACACAAAAAAGAGGAATTTTATTAGCTACATGCCTGCCCAACTTATCTGCTCCTTCCAGAATTTCCAGTCAAGCAAATACAAGAAGGATCATTCTATCTGGGGCAGGATTTCTGAACCAGAGTCTCATTCAGAATGTTATTATTTTTTAAGGCAGTGATCCAAAAATTGAGTGTTAGAGTTGACTAGTGATTACACCAACAGCTTGAGCCAAGATAGAGAGGAGGAAGTGAATGCACATCTGCTCTGACTTTAATGCCAGCCTCCATTCCTGACACTAAGCCCTCAGAGAGCAGAGAGTGGGCGTGCTTAAATCGGGCACCATATAAATTAATCAGTCAGCTAGTTACAAATAAACGCATCCAATCTGATACATCTCCATTTTATTAGAAAATAAAGAATGAAAATAAATTAGCAGTGGAATTCTGTTCTATAAAATATTTTATTCACCTTTATGAGCCTGACTTTAAATACTGTATAGATACCAACCCATCTGAAAAATATACTTTCCTCTATTAGATAAATCTGCTGTGTTAATAGGTTAAAGAGGAAAAAAGTTGTGAGTCATGTTTCTTTTCAAGAATGAACCGAAGTGAAGCTTCCTACCTTGCTACCCCTTAGTATATAACCAGTTATGCACAAGTTGTTTTGCCTCTCTAGGTCTCAGATGCTTTATTTTTAAAGAAAAGATGTTGTCCTAGATCAATCCAGCTCTAATATTCAATGATCATTCAATGATCACAAATTTTTTATTTTAATGTTTAGATTTCATTTTTTTCCAGAGGCAAGAATTTCTTTATAAAACTGAGATTTACAAAACATTATAGAACTGAGAACATAAAATTAAATGTTTTTTAATTTTACTCGTAAATACTCTGCCCAAGGTCCTCTCCATTTGGTTTTGATACAGAACAAACAATTCAGATATTCCAGTTAGCTGTAATTCAAGAGAGGTGTGACTGATAGCTGTATTTGTGCCACTCCATGCCTAGCATCCCACAAACTGCTTTACATATGCTGGCTCATTTGATCTATGTGACAACTCTGAACAAATCAACTCAGGAAAAAAATCAAAAACTTACCCATTTTCTTGGCTTTTGAGCGTAAAGTGACTGAGGCAGAAACGGTTGGCTCAAAGCCCATAGTCTTTAGCACTGCATTACAGTTACTCAATTAAAGAAAAGAAAAAAAAAAATACAGTAGGAAAATCCAGAAGTCTATTTGGAAAGGTATGTGTTGGCATTTCCAAAGGAGCCAGGAATTACTAACAGGTGTGCAGCAAAATCAAGGCAGACATCCTCTAGATGAACCACTATGTAGTATTCTCCTGATTCACTAAGTATAAAATCTAAAGGCAGATTGTAAACAACACATTTGAAATAGTCATTTAAGACATGAATTGTTTAAAAAAATAAACAGTTCTACTCGGTACTTTAAGATTCATTGATTTCATAATAACTTCAGGAATACACATTTGTATTGATTAATCTCAGATTTTCTTTGAGAATGATAAATGCATAGGTTGTGTTTAGATAAGGCAATATCACAATATACATAAATATTGAATCATTATGTTGTATCCCTAAAACTATAATAATGATATGGGTCCATTAAATCTCAATTTTTAAAAAAAAAAATGATCAGGCAAAATGGCAACAAAATATTTGCTATAAAGCTTGTGTTTAGAAACCGGAATTTCTAGTAAGATCAATTTATTTTTGTAGATATGACTTATTTTGAGAATCATAGTTATAGTATTTTCCTTTAAATTTGTGATAGGTTAACATTAGTATTTTTTTCTGTATGAAGAGACCTCAGGTACTATGAATATCAATTTATTTTATGAATTTTGCCATTTAAATACATTAATCCATAAAATTAAAGATTTTGTTTTGGCATTTCTTACCAGGTACACTGTTGTTCTCGCATTGCAATGTTTCAATGTACCAGTTCCCTACTAGCTCTTCAGGAATAGGTATCATATAATCTTTTTATTTTGTACTTCACATACTAAATAGAAGCTCATTAAATGTTTTAAGACACATAATTATGTGTACTTAAGAAATAAAACTCCACGTTTGTCCCTAGTGTACAAAGTAATCCTTGTTGCCATTTAAACCAATTTCAGACACACAGTGATAAAAAGGAAAAGATGATAAATGTAATAAGATACCAAATATGAAATCACTAAGGTTTTATATCCCCTGGTCTTGATTAAACAAACCCAAACAAGAAAGAAATGTACATGTTTTCCTAAGTCTCTTAGGAAAGGGGGAATGTAATTTCTTCGGCTCTTAAATCAAGATAAAGAGAGAAGAAAAAACTTCCCTGAAAATGATATAAATATCATATGATAATGGAATAAGTTCTCTTTCATGGATGCGGAGTCCACAAGATAACTTCATGGGAAGCAGCTTCATAAGCAGCAGTGACATTATGTAGGGCATTCATTTACTGAGCTTTCATGTGATTTCATTTCATTCTCTTAACAGTATGGAGCAGATAATATTTGAGGAAACCAAATGCAGAGCAACAAGCTAGCTTGATCAAGATTACATAGTAAGTGATAAAGTGAAAATTTGAACTCAGATCTTCACAACCTGAGCGCAGCCTCAACCTGATAGGCAAGAAATAATACCTAATTATCTGGAATGATTCTAAACAGTATTGGGCTTTATCTTTACTGTTCCTGTTGACTTGGAGAAACACTGAAGCACTACTTTAGAAAAATGTGCAATTTTTGGTCAAAAATTTATATATTTAATATCTAACATGTTCCATGTTTGATGCTAGCTATAAGAGATAGGATGATGCAAAATTAGTAATACAGGTCTTGCCACTATGGAGCTCACAGTTTAGTAAGAGAAAAACAATTCAAATATGAGTTGTAACAGTGTATGAGCTTTGTATAATAAAAGTAAAAGGAAAGAGCAACTAACTGCACTCAGAAATGAAGAGTCCTTCACAGAAGAGGAGATATTTATGTCAGGTATGGAAGAATAAATAAAATCTTGCTAGATAGGGGGCATTTCCAACAAAGGGAATTGTGTGTGAAATATTTGGATGTGAGGAAAAAAAGAAGAAAAAGAAATATAGGTTCAGAGAATGTCAAGCTGCTTGTTGTGGCTGTAGAATGGAGTACATGATCGAGAGAAAGGAAATGCTCAATAAATCTGGAAAGAATAGATTGTGGTCATCTAGTCCTAAATGGTTTAGACTATACTAAGGAATCTGGACTCTAGATGCAATAAGAAGCCATTGCATTTTAACCAAGAAAGAGACCTGATCAGGTATGTAAGAGCACAATAATTCTGGTGAAAAGTGGGAGGCAGGAGTGGCTGAAAGTGCCCAAGGAAAGATGAGGTAAGAGGATGTGCCAATGTTCCAGCTCATGCTGAAGAGGACTTGAGGTGCAGTAGTGACAATGGAACAAAACAGTAGATTTAGAGGGGCTTTGATTGGAAATATCTCTTTTGTAAACTCCCTAGATGTAAACTCTCCTCTCCAGTGTCCTACCCGTTTCTTCACACTACAATGATTATAATGTATTTGATTAGATGTCAATTTCTTTCTAAGCTGTGATTTCTTCAAGGACAGGAAATATATATTATTTTGCATGTATCCATAGCAGCAAATACTGGAACTAATAAGTCAACTAGTAATTTAAGAAGTTGTTAGTGTTGGAGCGCCTGGGTGGCTCAGTGGGTTAAAGCCACTGCCTTCAGCTCAGGTCATGATCCCAGGGTCCTGGGATCAAGCCCCACATCAGGCTCTCTGCTCAGCGGGGAGCCTGCTTCCACCTCCTCCCCCCCACCCCCCACTCTCTCTGCCTGCTTGTGATCTCTCTCTCTCTCTGTCAAATAAATAAATAAAATCTTTAAAAAAAAAAGTTGTTAGTGTTTATTGATATGCTCAGAAAATTATTGAGAAATTGCATGTGTACAATGGTTACTTCTATGTATCATTTGTTTAGACTAACAGTATCCAGTACTAGTTACTGAACAGAACTCCCCTAGCCTTGCTGTAGAGGTATTCTGTAGATGTGGTAAACATCTACAGTCAGTTGACCTTAATTAAGTAAAGGAGATTACCTCAATAATGAGCACAATGAAATGGGCTTCACCCAATCAGTTAAAAGATCATAAAGGTCTTAAGAACAAAACTGTAAGTTCCCTGAAGAAAAAGAAATTTTTTTTAATTTTTATTTATTTATCTGACAGAGAGAGAGAGAGCTCACAAGCAGGCAGGGAGGGGAAAGCAGGCACCCTTCTGAGCAGAGAGCCCAATGCTGGGTTCTATCCCAGGACCCTGAGATCATGACCTGAGCTGAAGGCTTTAACCCACTGAGCCACCCAGGCGCCCTGAAAAAGAAATTCTGCCTCAAGAAATTCTGCCTACAAGCATCAGGCCATGCCTCTGAGCTTTCAGCCTGCCAGCGTGCTCTACAAGTTTCAGATTTGCCAACAACCCCTCCCAACCACATAAGTCAATGTGTGGGTATGTGGGAGGGTGGTGTATGCTAATGATTAAATGTTTTGGTTGAGGGTCAGGATGGACAGTTAGAAGAGAACAGAACTAGTATTTCAAACCTACCTAAATGCCACTTATCAAGATAATGCCTGCAAGGAAAAGGCCAGTTCAGGTAGAAGTAATAACTTCCCGGCAAGACATGTTGAACGTCAGATATATGGAAAGTTCCAGCAGACTATGTAGAGGAGGCAGATGGAAATAAGAGTCTTAGGTTCATAAGAGAAATTATTATTGTCGAAATATATTATTCAACCAAAATAAATAAATTTTCTAGCTGCTTGGAAAGCACATATAACAAACATGAATAGTGAGGTTGAAATTCATACACTGTAACTCAGGCATAGAAAAGAAATATCTAACTCTAGTTATTGTCTGAATATATCTTACTTTCTAACCTATTCTACTCAAAACGTAAAGCTTACCTAGTAAAATAACTCGGTGTCTTCCCATTTAAAGAAGTTTCTTCCTGGGTAAACATCCTCTCCAGATGGAGTTGAAACTTCTTGTCAAGGCAGTTTCTACCCTCCACTAACTTTTCCTTCCCTGGGGGGATCTAGATAAAAGCAAAATGTTGCATACCACCTCAGCAGTCAGGTGGGGGTAGAGTATGGGTTTCTGGGTCCCACAAGCTGCCCTGTAGTTTGTCACTGACCTTCACTAAGAGTCTTCTTCCTGCTAGTTATTAGATACTCTATGCCTTTTTTTTTTTTTTTAAAGATTTTATGTATTTGACAGAGAGAGACACAGTGAGAGAGGGAACACAAGCAGGGGGAATGCAAGAGGGAGAAGCAGGCTTCCCGCTGAGCAGGGAGCCAGATGCAGGGCTGGATTCCAGGACTCTGGGATCCTGACCTAAATGTAAGGCAGAGGCTTAACAACTGAGCCACCAGGTGCCCCTGGATACTCTATGCTTTTGTGTGCTTATAATAAGTGAGCCATACCTTGGGACAAATTTGGAGCCAAGTTTATCTGGAACCAAATCTCAGGTAAGTCACTTAGTAGCCGCACGTCTTTGGGAAAGTGGCTTCACCTGACTGATTTTACCTTACTCATCTGTAAAATAGGGTTCTTTCCAACATTTCAAAGTAAAAGGAGTTAGAAAGCAATTGGGCATAGAAGGTCCCCTTCCCACTATAGGCATTTAAGCAATAGCCACATCCAGTTATAAGGTTATGTACATTGCACAGTGCTTTTAATTATCAGAATCCCAGATAATAATGAAGCTTCTAATAGTTACTTTCCTCAGCTGAGCCTCCATACAAATATTAAGGTTTAGGCACTCATTCTTTTCAAAACTTTACCTGTTGTTTTGTGTATCATTCCTGATATGCCTTGATGAAGAGAAGAAAAAACTATACAAAAAGAAAATTAAGTCTCCCAGTATATAAAGTGTTGTCCACAATCCCATAGGCCTAAGCCAAAAGACCATACTTTCTGAAGAAGACAAATACTTTTAGGATGAGTAGAAACAATAATTAATGTAAGCTGTTTCACTGAAAGGCTTTACCTGAGTGATCCTATTGGCAGAGGCTGACCTCAATGGTGCTTATCCTCCCAGTAAACCCAGTGGAGTTCAACAGTTTAATGAGAACATTCTCTTGGTCTGTGTCTCATTGCTTGTCCATAGATTGAGCAAGATTCTTTGTATGGCATCCAGGAACCTGCAAGCCATGCAAGAGACATGCGTGAAACGTCATTAATTCATAGCAATAACATCTTCAAGGCAGCCCACTGGTGCCTCTCAGTGTTTCTGTTAAGTGCGGAGCAGGGTATATGCGAATGGTAGCGGAACACCTGAAGTTCCAAAACTCCTAAAAGGGAAAGCAAGAAAATACCACAGAACATAATAGGAGGCTTTCTTAGGGAGCATGATTCCTGCATATAAAAAAAATAACAGAAAAACTGGCAGAACTCTGGTGATTGGCTGGTACCCCCACTGTGTCTTGCTCAGCAAATACCCTGGCACCAGAGTCCACAGCCGACAAGGCGTGCTGAAGTCACCTCTTTCTAGCAGGAAGTTTAAGAATGGGACTGGGTGCTGGGCTTAAAAGAACCAAAACCCACCATGAGACACCATTCCAGCTTCTACTGTGTTGATAGTAAGAACTTGCTCTCACTCTATTCGTATTATTTAGCCTAGAACCTCCCAAAAGCAATTTGGAACCTCCAACCTAAGCTGCTGAAAGGGAGAATCTTCCATAGCGACAAATGCATTTTTTCTCATACTTGAAAATAACCAACTATCTCCCACCAGAAAAACAATTCTGGTTGTGTTTTTAAAAATAGTTTAGGGGCAACTGGGTGGCTCAGTCGGTTAAGCCTCCTACTCTTGGTCTCGGATCAGGTCGTGATCTCATGGGTCGTGGGACTGGGTCCCATGTCGGACTCTGGGCTTAGCAGAGAGTCTGCTCCAGATTCTCACTCTCTCTCTCCTTCTCCCTAGGGCCTCCCCCAACTCATTCTCTCTCTCAAATAAATAAAATCTTAAAAAAAAAATAGTTTATTCTTTTTCTCTTATTCTCTTCTGCTCTACTGCATGCTCTGAGTTCCTTATCCCCCCTCAAGCCACCAGAATTATCAGTTCTCTCATCTGAAGATACCACTGTACCTGGCAGGTTGCAGCAAGCAAGGCAAAGAACATGGGGAATAGTCGGCTCTCTGATTTAGGCAATTATATTTAGGGTCCAATTAAATTTGCATGCTCATATGCTTTTACTTGGTTGCAGGTTATAAAAATAAGAAATAAGAAAAACCAAAAAATCCTATTTTAACATAAAAAGAGACAGGAACAAAACATTAAAATTAATAATATAACCACTAAGCTATTAATTTCAATCTCCTGTAGTCAATAATACAATGATAATTTTACTTATCTACTTGGCAAGAAAATAATTAAAATTCTCTGAATTGAATGCAGTGAAATATGTACACTCATATTCTTGGAAGTAAGAACTGTTACAACCTTTTTGGAGGCTAATTTAGTATTATTATCATTATTATTTAGTATCATTTTTAGTATCATGAAGAGCCTAATGTAGTCTAGTCCTTTAGTATCATAAGGGTCTCAGTAATTCTACTTCCAGAAATTTATTCTAATATTCAAAGACACATACAAAAATTTATTTACATTATTCATAAGAGAAAAAAAGTAGAAACAAATACCCTAAGATAGGACTAGGGTTAAGTAAATTACAGTATACTCATATGATGGTCACTTTTTAAAATCATCGTTAAAAAAATAAATACATAAGAAAATGATCATAATATACCCAATAGAAATATAGGCTATAAAACTATATAAAATGTTTATTCTCCTTTGGAAAATAAATTCCTTCTTGGAAAGCCATTTGGCAATGTCTTGTGAAAAGTTATATTTATATGCATATGTATATATCTCTATATATGCACATATAAATGTGATGAAATATAAAATATATGTGCATATACATACATATCTATATCTTTTAACTTGGTAAATCAATTTCTGGTCATCTACCCTAAGGAATTAATCCTAAAGGATCAAAGATATTTATCATATAATTATTAATGATTTAATGCTAAAAATACTAGAAAAGCAAGATGAATCTTAAGCAAATGATGCTAGGAAGCAGCTACTAAAGGGCCAACAAAGAACACGCAATAATATAAGAAGCATTTGTAATTTGAAAAAATAGGTTGAAAAAATGTTTATAGATTATAATTACAACTAAAAAACACATGTATGCAGAGGAAGCATGGCAGGTTATAAATAATTCAAAACAACAAAAGTGGCAATGTTTGGGTTAAACCACGATTGGGTTTTCTCTTCTTTCCTATTTTTCTTTAGTTTGTCAATATGTCTCTAATAAATATAATAATATGCTTTTAAAGGCAGGGAGAAAGGGAAGTTTAAATTTAATTAATTTAGTTTAAATTTCAGAAAATTTAACTGAAACACAAATGCTCAGCTTAGGACAACTGAGAAATGAAAACCCAGGAGGAAAGAAAAGCTAGGAATAGAACTTCTTGCTTCTGAGGGGAGCAAATGAATCTTAGGTTGAGTTGGTTAGGAATGCACCAGACAGAAGAGGACTCCAATGTCTCTAAAACTTGGGATCCTGGAAGAGTATTAAAGTTGGCCTTGAAATGTTTCTCAGGGAAGACTGTTGGGTGGTGGGGAGGGGACTAATGTTACTAGTTTTAACACATGCCAATCTGATTACAGCTGGGAATTTTAACTAATGTCCAGTCTTTACAGAGTGCACATTTGAGGTCTACTAATGGCAGGAAAAGAGCTATCCCCCAGAGTACATGCCACATAAGAGATTGACAAGAGGTCCCAAAAGACATCTGGGAGCCAGGGAAAAAAGAGGGAGGAGGAGGAGGAAGAAGAGTAGGAGGGGAGAGTGGCGGCAAGAGAAAATGTCATAGAAGCCAAAATTGGAAAATTTGACAGCAGATGCAGGAAAAATACCAATATTTACTATAAAATACCTATTCTCAGACTATCAGAAGCAGAACCAAATCTGCTAATCCTTGGGCTATTGCGATCATGCTTAGTTTAGACGGAACAAATGAAGTCATAGCATGGCAGTCTGGCCACCAATCCAGACCTAGCCAAGAGTGAAAACTTGAACAGGGCATAAAAGAAAGTGGAGACCTAACCAAGGAGTTACAGGATCCTGGGAAGCTCCAGCCCTTACAGCTCTATGCAGGCCATGGAGATGGTGGGACAGCACCAGGCCTGGTTCCTGAAGGTCTCTCTGAGGGCAGCAGGTTCAGCAGCACAGAATGGTGATCTCACAGATCCAGCAGCTCTGTCAACCTGTGGTGAGGAAGCTGTGGTTGGTGCAGAGCCAGCCCAGGACCACGCTGATGGCGGGCAGCAGCTCTTCTGCAGAAAGGACCTCCAATTTTTTGGAATGGCCTGTAGATTATTGCAAGATTTGCCAATGAAAGCATTCTGCCCCAAGTAGGAGCCAGCAAGAAACTGTCTTTCAGAAAAGCTGCACATCTTGTTCTCTGTGCCAAATGCTTGGCTGGAGGTGGAGCTCAGCTCAGATAGAAGCATCAGAATACTGTGACTGAATGCAGAAGCCAAGTGCAAGCCATGTTTTACTTGGAGATTCTGGCCCAATGGAGTTGGCAGGGTAGCGTAAATAGTTGTTTTTAAGAGATCTGAGACTACTGGGTGGTTTGCATGCCTCCAACTTATCTTTGGGATGGGCAACTCTATTTGGATATGACCCACTTTGCTACATTGCTTCTGGCTTCAGGTAGCAACTCTTCTTCATCAGTTGTAGCTAAAGAAGAAGATTCCCTAGTTATTTCTGAGCAGACCTGTGAGCTCAGGGATGTATGTTCACCCTCTTCAGTCTCACCTGAATCACAGCAAGAAGGAAAACTGGCTTCCAAGTTGTAACCTTCACTAGAAATATAAGACAACGCGGCTTCTCTGAGACTTGCTGTGGTGGGGGCTGAAACATCCCGTCGCTCTTCCCGAGTCTTTGGCTCCTGGCTTCCATAGCTATGGATGGCCATCCCTGGAGTCAGGTTCTCTTTCTGGAGCTCAGCCTGGATTTGAGTATTCACGTGTTGAAAAGGGCCAAGGTGAAGATGCCTGCTAGCCTGTGGGCCTCTGAGCCCTTTTTCCTCAGGCTGTGCACACTCATGAGGCAGAAGATGAGGAGGTCTGAGAGACACGAAGAGCTTCTCTCGGGTGCTCTCCCTCTGTGGAGGACTGGCTTGGGTTAGATGGGCACAAGGAAGACAGAGAGAGAACTTCTCCAGAACCGGCCAGCCCAGGGCCATCACCCTGGCCCCTGTGAATTTCCTCTGAGGCTGCCCAGGCGCTGAAGGTAGAGGAAGCTATCCTCTACCTCCCAGTCTCTGGCTAGATGACAGCTTCTTTCCCTGGCACCTTTTCAGATGGCTGTAGCTTTTCTCTGCACAACTGTAGAGTCTTTTGAGGTTCCAGGATGCTCCCTTAAACAGCACTTCTGATGGGAGTTTGCACTAGTAGAAGTGAGTGGCTTCGACATCATTGTACTTATTCCCTGTGAGCGTTCCCGACTGGTTAAAGTATATTCTCATGCGTGAGTCCACTCTCAGGGCTCAGTAATAACTCCTTGGTGGCCAGAGCTAGGAACTCGTTGGGCTAGCAGAACAAGTCTCCCAGGTAACAGCAATGGCAGGCCATTCATGTCGGGCCATATCTTCCTTTCAAGGGGAGCCTACTTTCTTGCAACCAATCAAGTGGATCACACTGTGAGGCCAGTCAGTATAACTCTGTAACCTCAGCTCATTGTGCTTCTGAAGGAACAGAAAAGAAAAAAGAAAAGCAAATTAAAGCAAACTAGAGGTAACAATTTAATCATCTCAAAGTAATAAAACATGTTTTAAACAATACTCTATGATGCTGAAGACCATGCTGAAATGTGTAGATTTACATAGCTGGAACCATTCAAAGTTTACACATTATTTTTGTTTGTAAAATCATTACATTCATATGTTTTTATCTTGCAACCTTGTTCATAGGAATGTTTCCACAAGAAATAACATTTAACAAAAGCAAACACCTATATTAATAAGAGATCAATTCCAAATGGAATTCTAATAGAGGAAAGGAAGAAAGAAGGCAGGAAGGAGAATGGAAGGATGGAAATTAAAATCAACCTAAATAGTTTATGATCAATGAACTGCTCATATATATCTAAATGATAGATAAGATTAAGTCCATTAAAAATAATAATTAGGTAGACTTATAGAAATAACAATTACTTGGGAAAGTAGAACACAAAACAATATTTACACTGAAAAATTACAGCTTCAAAAACTTAAATATAATGGGTAAGAATTAGAAGAGGTTGGCATAATAATGTCTGAGGAGTTTTCCCCCAAAAAATCCTTGATACTGCCATTGTCAGTCATTCTAATGTAAACTCTTAGTTACTATAATTTCTAAATCTACATTTTTGTAGGACTCGCATAAAATAAGGGAAACATAATAAGCACATCTGTAAAACTTTGATTTAGTACCTAGAATAAATAGCCTTGAAATGTCAAGTACATAAGACTCACTGAATGCACACAATGTCCATATAGTATCGATACGGAGAGCTAGACTAGCACACAAAAGTACCTATGATCCGTTGCTAACGTGAAACGTTGAAAGAGGGATGGGACACAGTAAGAGAAGGGATTTGGGCCAGAGGGCAAGAAAATAGTCATAGCATTGAAGTGGAAGGTGGCAGTCACCAGAGCCTTCAAAATCTTCAAAGCAGCCTTAAGACCAATGTCAGGCCTTTCCTGGAAAGGTAAACAACCGGTTCCCATGGCTTTTCTTAGTCCAGAGCAAGCGGACTGCGGGGAGGGAGAGAACCTACTAAACAAACATCAGGGGCTCCTGGGTGGCTCAGTTGGTTAAGTATTCGCCGTTGGCTCCTGTCATGATCCTGGGGTCCTGGGACCAAGTCCTGATTGGGCTCCTTCCTGAGCATGGAGCCTGCTTCTCCCTCTGCCTCTGCCTCTCTGCCTGCTGCTCTGCCAGCTTGTGCTCCCTCATTTGCTCTATCAAATAAATAAATAAAATCTTTATTATTAAAAAATAAAAATAAACATCAGGAGAAGAGGGATCTAGGTCAGATTAAAAACCACGCACATATATACACACAGTTTTTCTAAAGGAAATTTAACTCCCCTATCAAGACAGGAAGTCAGAACCCAGAAGTTCCGAGCTAGGCAGAGAAAAAAGCTTAAGCTTCCAAATTTATTAAAAATTTTAGAAGATGCAGTTTCCGTTTGAAAGCCAGATAGGAAGAGGAACTGACTAAAGTAATTTTCACCAGGCTCTTCTCCCTTCTCCTAACCTCTAAACAAACCTGTTAACTTCGAATTACATCTCCTGCTACCCTTCCTGGAAAGCTGTATTTTCCGAGAGCACAGGCCCGGAGGCACTCAGGTTTTGACTAAACTTACAAATAGGCATACAGACATCTCCCAAACCCCCAAGTTTCACAACTCTTATACAAGGACGGACATAAATCTATGAAGTTAAATGGAATGATTTCCTCACAGTTAAACATTTCCAGATGGCACAATTCCTAGGAATGGTCCATTCTCTCTGAATGAACGTAAATGAGCTAGCTCCTAGTTCTACTTCACTCCAACATGAATGATTAGGCCCATGTAATCACGGACTTCCAGGACCCCTTTCTTCCTTTGAGGACATTTCGATATATTGCTCAGCAGACTTCCTGACCTTAACACAGCTATGGCTGATGAAGCAATGGACCAGTCACAAACAATTCTTCGAAGTTTGATGTCCCCTGAACTAAAGCTCCCAAAGCCCAGAAGTTATGTATAAAAGGAATAACACTGGGGCGCCTTGGTGTCTCAGTGGGTTAAAGCCTCTGCCTTCGGCTCAGGTCCTGATCTGAGGGTCCTGGGTTGGAGCCCTGCATCAGGCTCTCTGCTCAGCAGGGAGCCTGCTTCCCCCCTCTCTCTGCCTGCCTCTCTGCCTACTTGTGATCTCTCTCTCTGTCAAATAAATAAATAAAATTTTTTAAAAAAAGGAATAACTTTAAATTTCTTCCTTGAGATGGATCCAAAGGACACTTCCTCCGTGCCCTGCATCTCAACTCCCAAGTAATCTGTGAACCCTAGAGTTTACTCCTGCTCAGCCTGCTGAGTCCCCAGACTTGAATGCCACACAAGAAGCTCTCAAAGCCTTTGGAATCTAACCCTTTGTCGAGGCATGGGGATTGACTCTGCATGATTGGCATCAGCTGGATACACTGTGGCCAGGAAGGCTGACTCAGGCTGCCTCCTCAGGCAGGTAACCCAGGACTAGCTATGACCCGGACAGATCTAGAAACTCCATAGCCCGAAGCTATACAGCGAGCTAGTCCTGAGTAAAATGCCCTTTTGTGACCTAAGAGTTATGTATACTTTGCATGAAAAAAGTACTTTTTTCATGCAAAGTATGTTACATATGCAAGCTTTTCATGCAAAGAGTTACATATACTTTTGCAGGTTTAAAAAGAGGCCTTCTTTTGGGGCGCCTGGGTAGCTCAGTTGGTTAAGCGTCCAACTCTTGATTTTAGCTCAGGTCATGATCTCATGGTCATAAGATGGAGCCTCATATTGGGTTCAGTGCTCAGCCTGGAGTCGGCTTGAGATTCTCTCTCTCTCTCTCTCTCCCCCCCGCCCTTCCCCCACTAGCTCTCTCTAAATAAATAAATATTTTTAAAAAATAGAAAGAGGCTTTCCTTCATAAAAGCAGCAACATAGCTGTTTCTTATCTTTGCCCAGCCCAATCTAGTCATAAAAAAACTGGTTCCATAGAGCCCTGTACAAACATGGGAATCAGGAAATCTTTGAAACAGAAGTCTCAGGAAAAAAAAATCCTAATAGAAGAGATTGAATATAGGCATTTCTTCTCCCCACCTTGATTTTCCCCTCGATAGCTTGAAGTAATAGAGATTTCACCTCCTAAAGAAAAAGTGTAATCCATAGCCTTTATGGAGTTATACCAGATTAGTTTGCTGGCTTTTGGATGGATTTTGTGTTTTTTATTAAAACTCCATTCCAAACATTAAGTAAACATTGAGAACCTTCATTTAATTGCAAAATATCATGAAAAAAGAGCTCTCCACTGACAAATTAAATAACTTGGATAAAATAGGAAAATTCCTACTAAAGCACAAACTACCAAAAATGACTCAAAAAAATTTTAAGATCTGCATAAATCTATGACAGGCAAAGATATTGAATTAATAATTTTAAAATTGCCCAAATAATATAACCCATGCTCAGACGGCTTCATTGGTTCATTCTATCAAACATTTAAAGAAGAATAAACTCTTCACAAAGTCTTCTAAAATAAGAAAAGAATACTTGCTAACTCATTCTTGGAGGTCAGTATTACCCTGATACCAAAACAAGACAAAGACATTATAAGAAAACTACAGGGGCGCCTGGGTGGCTCAGTGGGTTAAAGCTTCTGCCTTCAGCTCAGGTCATGATCTCAGGGTCCTGGGACCGAGCCCCACATCGGGCTCCCTGCTCAGCAGGGAGCCTGCTTCACCCCCATCTCTCTGCCGGCCTCTCTGCCTACTTGCGATCTCTCTATCTCTGTCAAATAAATAAATAAAATTAAAAAAAAAAATTTAAAAAAAAAAGAAAACTACAGACCAGTATTTCTTATACAGACATAAATCTCCTCAACAAAATACTAACAAACTGAACCTAAATCATTAAAAAAAAATTCTATACAATAACTAAGTGAGATTTATCCCAAGAATGCAAAGTTGCTTTAACATCTGAAAATAAATTAATGTAATACATCACATCAATATAATAAAGTGAAAGAAAATAAATTATCATCTTTGTAAATGCAGAAAAAGCATTTGACAAAATGCAATATCCTTTCATGATAAAAACATTCAGCAAATTAGGAAGAAAAGGAAATTTCCTTAACCTCATAAAGGGCATCAATAATGCAGAAAAAGCATTTGACAAAATCCAATCCCTTTCATGATAAAAACACTCAGCAAATTAGGGATAGAAGGAAACTTCCTCAATCTGATAAAGGGCATCCAAAAAAATCCACAGCTAACATCATACTTAATAGTGAGAGACTGAATATTTTCCCTTTAAGAACAGCAATAAGACAAGAATGTTCACTTTTGCTACTTTTATTCAACACTGAACTAGAGGTTCTAGCCAGGGCAGTTGGACAAGAAAAAAAAAAAAAAAAAGGCATCAGATTGAAAAGGCAACTTAAAACTGTCTCTAGTTATAGATGACATGATCTTGTATATAGAAAACTAAGGTACTACAAAAATTTTTAGAATAAATAAATCTAACAAGATTGCAGGATACATGATCAATACACAAAAACGAATTGTACTTTTCTGTATGCTATCAATGAACAAACCAAAAATTGAAATTAAGAAAACAATGTCATTTACATTGGTGTCAAAAAGAATAATATACTTGAGAACAAATTTATCAAAAGAAGTATAAAATTTATACTCAAAAACTATGAAACATTTCTGAGAAAAACTGAAGACCTAAATAAATGGAAAGAAATCCATATTTATGAATCAGAAGGCTTAATATCGTAAGATGACAATACTTCCCCAAATTTATCTATAGGCTCGATGTAATTTCTGTCAAAATCCTAGCTAACTTTCTTATGAAAATTCACAAGGCTATCCTAAAATAAATGTGAAAATACAAGTTACTTAAAATAAGTAAAACAATCTTGAAAAATAAGAACGAAGTTAGAGCACACTTCCCGATTTCAAACTTACATTGAAGCCATAGTATTAAGACAATGTGATAACAAAGATAGATACGTAGATCAATGAAACATCAGAGTTCAAAACTAAAGCCTTAAATTTGTGGTCAGGTGATTGTCAACAGATATGCTAGGACAATTCAATAGGTAAGAAGAGTCTTTCAACAAGTGGTACTGGAACAACTGGATAGCCACATATGCAAAAGAATGAAGCTGGACCCCTTCTTGACATCGGACATAAAAATGAACTGAAAATGGATCACAGACTGACCCTAAGAGCTAAAACTATAAAACTCTACGAAGAAAACAGAAATATTTAACCTTAGGTTAAGCAAAGTCTCAGACATAAGCAAAAGCAAGACAGCATCCTCAACCATAGCTAACCTCTTTTGAGGAATGTTTTCATGAACTTAAAGGTTAATTTTACTTTTTTAGGCTAAAAGGGGTTATTTATCATCATTTATAAACAAAGATTAAAACAATGAGAAATTCCTCTCCAATAACTACACTCCATTCTCAGAGTGTCTGTCAATGTGACTTTAGAAAGTATTTGCCAGGGCGCCTGGGTGGCTCTGTGGGTTAAGCCTCTGCCTTCAGCTCAGGTCATGATCTCAGTGTCCTGGGATGGAGTGCCGCATCAGGCTCTCTAATCAGCAGGGAGCCTACTTCCCCCTCTCTCCTTGCCTCTCTGTCTACATGTGATCTCTCTGTCAAATAAATAAATAAAATCTTTAAAAAAAAAAAAAAAAGAAAGAAAGTATTTGTCTACTTCTGGCTAAGTGATGGCTCCCGGAATCTTCAGAGAAACATGTGTTCTGCATACTTTGGAGCTACCATTTTCAAGCACTTTCCAGAAGTTATTTGGTACTGTGAAATATAACAATAGGTTCTAGAAGAATCAAACTTCAGTTTTAGTTTGTTTCTAAGCAGTTAAATACACGGGGAAAAAAATCAACAACAACTCAGAAACAGGTTATTTATAAAGTTGGTTTTTAAGCACTAAATAGAACAGTAAGTCTCTTCTATAAATACAAAGTGTCCTATGTTTAGGACAAAGAAATGGAAATCTTTCTTTGTTTTTAATTTATCTATATATAACACAGATAGATGTTTCCTGCCACTCAAAAACATAATAATTGAAAGCAAAGCAAAAAATCTTTTTACAAAAATTATTTTCATGCTCTCCACAAAGAGAAGAAAATATTTTATTTTATTTTTTAAAGATTTTATTTATTTGACAGAGAGAGAGAGATCACACGTAAGCAGAGAGGCAGGCAGAGAGAGGGGGGAGGCAGGCTCCCTGTTGAGCAAAGAGCCCAATGTGGGGCTCATCCCAGGACCCTGAGATCATGACCTGAGCCGAAGGCAGAGGCTTTAACCGACTGAGCACCCAGGAGCCCCAGAGAAGAAAATATTTTAAGCAGAACTTAAAATTTAAAAGCATCCTGACCAAAAAGGAAAAGACAATACATTCAACCACATTAAAATCAAGGACATCAATTCAAAAAATAGATAAATATTAAATGCAGTAAAAATTTTATTAGTTAAGGATATTTGCAACATTCATAACACTTAGTGACCAATATCAAGAATATTATTTTGAAGTCTATGTATCAGAAAGGAAAGAGACCTAATAAGGCACTTCAAAAATTAAGACCACTCAAATGCCCAATAAACATTTGCAAAGAAGCTCAATTTCATTAGTAATCGGAGATTTGCAAATTACAGTCACAATGAAGTACATAATATATCCTCCAGATTAGCAAAAGTTTTTAAGTCTGACAATATCAGTATTTACAAGGATGTGGGATAAGAGGAATTTTCATATATGGCTGATATAATTTTTTAAGATTTTTTTTTTATTATTTATTTGACAGAGAGAGATCACAAGTAGGCAGAGAGGCAGCAGAGAGAGAGGGGGAAGCAGGCTCCCCACTGAGCAGAGAACCTGATGTGGGGCTTGATCCCAGGACCCTGAGATCACGACCTGAGCTGAAGGCAGAAGCTTTAACCCATTGAGCCACCCAGGCGCCCCAATGTGGTGACTTTCATGCATGATGTTTGAACAAATATGAGATAAACTTAAAAACAGAAATGTGTCTCATCTGGGTGCCTGAGATCATGACCCAAGCCGAATGCAGAGACTTTAACCCACTGAGCCACCCAGGCACCCATTTTTGGCTGCTTTGAATTACTTTGAAAACAGTTTGGTCCAATGTAGTAAACATTCACATACTTTACAGCCCAACACCTCCATTTTTAGATGTAAATGATGGAAAATCTTTTGCACCTGTGTACCTGTTGACATATAAAATGTATTACTAGCAGCAGTACCTTTAATAGATTAAAACAAACAGAAACTAGAAATAACCTAATTGTATACTGACAGAAAATTGAATAAATTATAACACAGTCATACAGCAGTTAAAATAAATGAAACACACTGCACATATTCATGTGGATATATTATACAAACATAGCATTGAACAAAAGCAACAAGCCGTAGAAAAGAATACAAAAAATAATGGTCCTTATACTAAGGCCCTAAATGGGAAAAACTAAGCAATATAGTGCCTATGGAAACATACTCAGATAATAAAACCATTAAAAAAAAGGAAGTAATTATCACAAAAGCTAAGATTGTTTTCGGACAGGATGGCTGTTGGGAGGAGGTCTGACTCAGGACGTGCACACAGTGGGGGAAGGTAGAGATTGTTACAGTATTTCTGGCATTAATAATGTTGTCTATTTCTTCAACTGCATTATATGAGATATATACATATATTTGTATCCATATTATATATATAATATGTTTATATATCATATATAATACATATTATCTACATATTATGTATGTAGATAATACATATTATCTACATATTTGTATGTAGATAATAATACATATTATATACATATTATGTATGTAGATAATAATACATATTATATACATATTATGTATGTAGATAATAATACATATTATATACATATTTGTACATAAATTTCACAATTGAAAAACTCTTTAATTCATTATATTAAAAAAGACAAATCTCTAAGTATACCACGTATTTTTTATTTTTATATCTTTAAGGTATTGCTAGATTGACACTTGTGGCTAACTTGAACAATAAATGTCATTAAACATTAACCGACTTTGTTTTCTATTAAATAGATTGAATTCAATCAAAACGTTCAAAATGATCAAAATAATTTTCTGTGTGGGGTAGAAACTAGGAAAAAAAAGAAAGGGAAGGAGGGAGGGAGGAAGGGAGGAAGGAAGGCAGGAAGGCAGGAAGGAAGGAAGGAAGAAGAAAGAAGAGAAAGAAAACAAAAGGGATGCCTGGTGGCTCAGTTGGTTAAGCCTCTGCCTTTAGCTCAGGTCATGATCCCAGGGTCCTGGGATCAAGACCCACATTAGGCTCATTGCTCAGCAGAAAGCCTGCTTCTCCCTTGGCCTGATGATCCCCCTGCTTGTGCGCTCTCTCTCCTTCCCCGCCCCCCTCTAACAAATAAATAAATAAAATCTTAAAAAGGAAAAAAAAATAAAACAAAAAAGTAAAAAAGTGAAATGAACTCTTAAATAATCTTTCAAAATACAAATGATTATTAGGTTGTTAAGATGAATAAGGAGTGGTCACAAACCTAAGCAATTAGGAGGGTATGAAGTGAAAGATCCTTTTTTCATTTAAGTCTGGTATGCTCTACAAATAATTAGACCACAAATCCTCTGGGCATACAAAACTGCCTATTACTAGTTGTGGTGTGTTGACAAATTCTTTTTTATTTTCTCCCATATTGGGCCATGAAATTCAAACTGCTATTATAGATTAGTTCTCAGGTATAAATGATAATGTTTTGTCTATTATGAATCATACTTCCTACCAAAAGCACCATGGCTTTATGACAGAGCCCTTACAAAAGAGCTTAAAAATTACCAATTTTATACCTAACTCTGTGAGTGAGGTGCCACCTCTCAGCATCTATGTTCTGGGAGAAGACTGTTAGAAATAATGAGTACCTATAGGTACATTACAGGGAAATCTTATATGATAACAAACTGCAGAAAGTCTCAAAAATATTTGTAAAGCAAAATATCTCAAGTCAAGATTTCAGGAATGCAAAGCGGTTCCATTATTTCTGTGAGTCAATATTTTCTGCTCCACAACCCTTACTTTAAGAACATGGACAGATTGAAAAATATCCGGGAAAGTGTTTGAGATGATTGGGAATATAAACAGCATCATCTTGTCAAACAAAAATCCTGCATGGCCTATGGATACTTACCCCAAAGAAGAAAGACTACAAGGAAACCACATAGATGTCTTCAAATATTTAAAGGATTATGATTAGGAGAAATACTTCTTTTTCTATATGGCTCCAAAAGGAAGTCAACGTATCATTAAGTAGATGTTAAAAAAACAAGTTTCATCTCACCCCAGCAGAAGTCTGGGGTTTTATTCTCTGGAGAGGTGTCCGAACTTCAGGATGCCAGGCACGGACCCTTGCATTCACCCTAGCCCTTACCCTCACCCTAACCAGAGCTCTGAGAAAAGGGGTTCCTGAACATATGATAAGAAAAGCTGATTAGCAGCCTAGTTGTTCTGGAGAAGACCAAACATTTAAGAATTAGTAATATTTCTGAGAATGGGTGTAAAGGTAGAGATAAAAACAAAAGGAACAATTGGATATCTTAAAAAAAAAAAAAGGACAGGTTTCAATTCAATTCAATACAATTTTCAATTCAAGAAAAAATGAAAAGGAGAACTTTTTTAATTACAGTCACCCAAGAATAAATGGGCATTCAGATGAGATGGTAATCCAGCCATAGAAGGGGTTGAGTCAAAAACTGATAGACCATCAGGCACACTGTAGATGAGTTTTGCTTTGGGTGGTAGGTTGATGTACATGACTGCAAACATCCTTTTGAAAATCAAACATTCTCTAATTTCCTCCCATGATGATTCACTAACCTATTCTCAGATCTTGCTTACCAAAATGCTATGTTTACAGAATAACTAAAGTCATGCCATCTGAACATTCATTTTGGTCAGATAAATTAGAAAATATATGTTTTTCCTTCATTTGATTGCTTTGGTTGCACTCAATGGTATAACCATTATTACTAAATTTGGACAGGATAAACCTGGAACACAAGTTTTGCTTTTTAAGTGAGCTGCCGTGGTTTAAAAATAGCCCAGATGAACAAAGAAAATCGCAATTTCAATTCAAAGAAGAACTGACACTAGAAAGTACCAGTGTGATGATGGAAGAGTGTGTATAATCATTGTCTGAAGGCAAATACTTCAGTCAAAGGGAGCTGTAAGGACAGACTCCTTCTTTCTTTACAGTGTGAAATCTGAACTTTCCTGTCAGTGACAAGGTTAGAGCCATACACCACCCACTCAGAAAATGAATCAGACACAAAGAGCCAGATTCTCCCAGAACTTTAAAGCACTTCTGAAAGCTGCCTTAACTCTTTCAGAATACTGGAAAACAACAAAAAAAAGGAAGTATCCAAAAATACCTGTGTAGCTGTAAAAAGATAATACAGTTAATGTTACTACTAATGTTGAGGTAGTGGAAAGCATCCCAACTGTCCACAAGTAAGGAATAATTAAATAAAATATAGTTTACTGGGGCACTTGGGTGGCTCAATCAGTTAAGTGTCTGACTTCAGCTCAGGTCATGATCTTGGGTCCTGGGATCAAGCCCCACATTTGGCTCCCTGCTCAGCAGAGAGTCTGCTTGGCCCTCTTCCTCTCTCTCTTACCTGAATGTGCTCTCTCTCTTAAATAAATAAATAAAATCTTATAAAAATAAAATAAAATATAGTTTACCCAAGTAATGCATTATTACGGTATCCATAATCATTAAGATTATTATGTCATAATTATAAACTTTAAAATAGCAATTATAGGTGCTAGATAAACAATAAATATTGAAAAACTATACATGTGTTATGTTTCTTAGGAAAATACATACAAATATTAGGAAGCTAGACAAGATGACTAATATAAGATGTTGGCTCTGCCCCCGTGCTTGACCCTAGAGAAGCTGCACAAATGAGAGGGAGATCAGTGGATCTAAAACTGTGCAGATGACATCTTATGTAGTAAATTTTTTCTTTTAAGATTTTATTTATCTATTTATTTGACAGAGATAAATAGTGAGAGAAGGAGAGAGAGCGCAAGCAGGGGGAGCAGCAGAGGAACAAGGAGAAGCAGGCTCTCCACTAAGCAGGAGCCTGATGTCGGCCTCAATCCCAGGACCTTGGCATCAGGACCTGAGGCAAAGGCAGATGCTTAACTACTAAGCCACCCAGGTGCCCCTTTATGCAGTAAATCTTAAAAGAATACTAAAATAGTGTTACAACTAATGAATGAATTCAGTATAGTTCAAGATACAAAATCAACGTACAAAATTCAGTTTCATGTCTACACAGCAGTTGCATGTCTACACATCTCCTACACACTAGGAGAAAGCTGTTCAAAAAAGACACTAAGAAAACAATCCCATTTAGCAAAAAAAGAAAAAAAAAGAATAAAATACTTAGAAATATTTAACTAAAGTGGTAAAAGATTCGTACATTGAAAAAAAAAATACATGAAAGACACTGAAGACACATATAAGTGGAAAGATATTTCATGACCCTGGATTGGAAGATTTAACATTTTTAAAATGTCCATTCTATCCAAAGCAATCTACAGATTCAATGCAATCCCTATCAAAATTCCAATGGGATTTTTCAGAGCAATAGGAAAAAACAATTTTTAAATTCATATGGACTCACAAAAGACCCCAAATAGCAAAAGCAATCTTGAGCAAAAAGAACAAAACTAGAGACATCACACTTTCTGCATTTAAACTATACCACAAAGCTATAGTAATCAAAACAGTATGGTACTGGCATAAAAACAGACCTACAGACTAATGGAACAGAACAGAGGATCCCAGAAATAAACTCAGACATACACAGTCAACTAGTCTTTGACAAAGGAACCAAGAATAGACAATGGGTAAAAGATAGTTTCTTCAATAAATAGTGCTGGGAAGACTGGATATCCATATGCAAAAGTTATTCTATTGGATCTTCATCTTACACCATATACAAAAATCAACTCAAAAAGGGTTAAAGACTTAAATGTAAGACCTGAAGCCATGAAACTCCTAGAGGAAAACATAGAGAATAAGCTCCTTGATATTAGTGTTAGCAATGATTTTCTGGATTCAGCACCAAAAGCACAGGCAACAAAAGCAAAAATGAACAAGTGGGACTACATCAAACTAAACAGCTTCTGTGCAGTAAAAGAAACAATCAGCAAAATGAAAGGACAACCTATGAAATGGGGGGAAAGTTATAAACTATATATCTGCAGATGGGCTAATATCCAAAATACATAAGAAACTCATATAACTCAATATAAAAAAAATCCAATTAAAAATGTACAAAGGTCCTTGAACATTTTTCCAAAGAAGACATCAATTGGCCAACAACTACATGAAAAGCTCAACATCACTAATCATCAGGGGTGCAAATCAAAGCCACAATGAGATATCATCTCACACCTGTTAAGATAGTTATTACCAAAAAGACAAGAAATAACAAGCATTGGCAAGGATGAGGAGAAAAGAGAATGCTTGTTGTTGAGAATGTAAACTGGTACAGCCGTTATGGAAAAGAGTATGGAGGTTCCTCGAAAAGAGAACTACCAAATGATCCAGTAATCTTGTCCTGGGTATATATCTGAAAAAAATATGTCTCAAAGACATGTTCATTGTAGCATTATTTACAATAACTAAGATATGATACAACCTAAGGGCCCATCAATAAATGGATAAAGAAAATATGGGATTTTTTCCCATATTTTGGGATGGGAAATTGTGGGATTTTGTGGGATATTGTTCAACTTAAAATAGAAAGAAATTCTGCCATTTGTGACAGCATGGATAAACCTGGAGGACATTATGCAAAATGAAATAATACAGACACAGAAAGACAAATATTGTATAACCTCACTTATATAGAGGGTCTCAAAAAAAAAAAAAGAAGTCAAATTCATAGTAATATACAGTAGAACAGTGATAACCAGAGGCTGGGGGGGGGGTGGTGGAAAAGAGAGATATCGACTGAAACTTACAACTTTCAGTCACAAAACGAGTAAGTCTGGAGACCTACTCAGCAGTGTGGTGATTATAATCATAATTGTTTGCATAATTGAAATTTACTAAGAGTAAATCCCAGGTATTCTAAACAGACACACAAAAGTAACTGAAAATTACTATGACAAACACACAAAAGTAACTATGAAAGATAATGAATATGTTAATTAGCTTGATTGCAGTTATTTCACAATGTATACATATATCAAAATACTATACTGTAGGGGCACCTGGGTGGCTCAGTGGGTTAAAGCATTAAAGCAGTGGGTTAAAGCCTTCAGCTCAGGTCATGATCTCAGGGTCCTGGGATCGAGCCCCGCATCGGGCTCTCTGCTCAGCAGGGAGCCTGCTTCCCCCTCTCTCTCTGCCTGCCTCTCTGCCTACTTGTGATCTCTCTCCTCTGTCAAATAAATAAATAAAATCTTTAAAAAAAAATACTATACTGTATACCTTAAATATACAGAATTTTTATTAGCCAAAAATAAATAAATAAGTAAAAATTTTTAAAGAACGTAAACCTGGGGCACTTGTGTGGCTCAGATGGTTAAGCATCTGACTTCTGCTCAGGTCATGATCCCAGGGTCCTGATCAAACCCTGCATCTCAGGGGAGATGAGATGCTCCCCTGCTCAGCGGGGAGCCTGCTTCTCCCTCTCCCTCTGCCTCTCCCCCTGCTCATGCTCTCTTTCTCTTTCTCTGTCTCAAATGAATAACTTAAAAAAAAAAAAAAAAAGAACACAGAACTGTGAGAAAGCTCTGATGAAACAGACTTTGGTAGGTCCCAATCAGATGGGAGTAGTGAGGGAACTAGAGAAGGACAGACTAGAGTAGAAAATGGCCCCAAACCATGATCATGGGACTAGACTAAGAACTTCTTTCCATGGCCTTTGATCTTGCCTCAAGGAGCCCTGGGTCACTGTCTACCTAATAAGCTCCAGGCAGTAAAATAACAGGAGGACCAGAGAGCCAGTCAGAGCTAAACAGAGGCTTCCACTCAGGGATGGATTCTGGAGCTAGGAAGGAGGAGCAGAAAAAAATAGGTGGAGGTGGATGAGCCAACATCTAATTATTGGTTTACTTCTCCTCTTGCTATGCTATTATTTAAGACAATAGTTCTCAAAATGTGATTTCTGATCAACGGCATCAGCATCAAATGGTAGCTTGTGAGAAATGCAAATACGCCTCTCTACTCCAGACTTACTGTATCAAAAAGTCTGGGTGACCCAGTATTCTGTGCTTTAACAAGCATGCCCGACCACTCTGATGCATGCTAACGTTCTAGAACCAGTGCTCTAGGAGATCTAATTCAAGAGAAGCAACTATCAAGGCAGTATAACGCCCTGGAAGAGAGAGAATGGATCACTCGGAGGTATAGCCATGGAAAGAGGTCTTACTACCCAGCGCCTACTCCCTAAATTGAGCCCAAGTTCCATAGAAGGAAGACACCAAGCTCAACTCTGTAGTAGAAGAAGCAAACTAATGAAATGGCTAAAATAAAAACTTTAGGCAAAAGTTTTAAAATAAAACCTATTTTATTTTAAGAAGAAAGAAAGAGAGAGAGAGAAAGTAAGAGAGAGAAAGAAAGAAAGTGAAGCCTCAAAGAAACAAGTGAAATATTATAAACATCAACCATCAACAGAGTCATGAGGCAGAATCAGGAGATTCTGAATATGAAAAATGTTAATAGTTGAAATACGAACCTCTAAAAAGGAGTTGAAGAGCAGAAAGAACAGTATTACAAAGAAATCACCTTAAAAATATAGGATGAGGTGAATGAGGTTTGTATGAGACCATTTATATAAAATATAAAGAAAATAGCACGATAGATCTTTCCAGAATGTGTATATACATACATCACAATGAACACAAGATTAAAGAATATATGACTAATGGACATATGAAAATGGAATGAGGATGAAAACGAAGGAGAAAAATAAAATGAGAATGGCCTTGCCCAGACCATGATGTACTCTGCAATGACAAAGAGTATAATAAACTCAAATCTCTGCCCCTGAGGACCAAAATTAAGATTCTTTTTTTTTAAAGAGTGCCATTTAAAATAACTGTAAGGGGATACACAAAATAATAATAGTCGTGGTAGTACAGAATAAATTTATGAATGTGTTTTTCATAATTTAAAAAACACTGCAATTTTTTGTTTTTATAATAATAGTTAAGAAAAAGAATGAATGCTTTCCTCCAGGAAGTAGTTTATACACTGAGATAACTGGACATTAATCAACGTATACATTTGTAATATTGAACTGACTTTTTTCCAGTTCTGAGTCACATGAAAAACAGTACTTTTAACAATGCAATGCCATTTTACATCAATCCTCCAGATAACAATGCAGACTTTCCAGTCAGTAAATGTCATCAGGAAAAAAGAGAAAGTTCATCTTCATTTAAATTATCTAAGCTTCTGAAACTTGGGTGTCAGTTGCTTTATTTTATTCATCAAAATTTCCTTTTCTGGTGTTCACCCAGGTTAATGACGAATAACCTTTATATTGTAAGATCAAAATGCCTGACATTTCTCTCTGGATATTGCGTGAAAATTAGAACTGCCCCAATCTGTACCTAGATATTTAGAAACCACAGTTGTCCACTTTTCATATAATAGTAGCTCAGTTCATATGAATGTTAATCGTTAGCATTCTCTAACTGGTGAAAATGACACTCGGGTGAATTAGAAAACATCTGGTTTTGTCCCAGATCATAATTCCTTTGGGCCTCATTTCTCTCATCTGTGAAGGGAACAGAACTAGAAGTCCTCATAAGGCTCTTACGTCTTGATGATGCTGTGTGGTGAAGACAGAAAGGAATAATAAATTCAACTAATTCCCCACTCCCGCCCTGACCCTAACTCTGAATCCATCAGGAATATTCTGCTCCCTCTGTGGAGGGAGGATGCAGAGGATAGAGTTGGGCACAGGTATACGTCAGAACTTTTTGAAATTATATACCACATCAACAGAACTTCAAGCAGATGGTATCTATGGTCTTATGTCCTATGTGAACTGAACAGAGAGATGAAGTTTAGCTCTCCTTTTTTTATTGTTTCCAATTTTCTCTTTTATCTTATTTCCTGGGGAAATTCCCATATGTTTTTCAATTTATAGAAGCTGCAGACTGAGGGACCATTAATTCTCAGGCTTGCTTTTATTGCCACTTTGAACTCTTCTTTTCAGAAATGTACACAAGTAAAATAATAATTTAAAAAATCTACATTATGAAATAAAAGGAGACCGCTACTGAATATGTCCCTCAATACTTCTATTAAATTTCTTAGAACATTTGGCCCGAAGACCTGATGGATATGTGGTAAGGCCACAAATGGTCATTTGTGTTTAAAATAAAAATTAGCTTTAATAGATTGAACTCAGCCTGCCTGAAAATAATAACTAATTTCTGATTTTCCATACTGATTTAGGACTTCTTTGAATTTAATCAACTACTGTATATCTTCCAAGAATGGAAAGATACAGTTAAGAGCATAGATGCATTTAAAAGCAAAGATACATTAAAGAGCATGTTATTTCACTACAAATCAAACTGTAACAGTTACCCACTTTTTGTATGACTAGTTCACTTCAAACCACTATTAAGTAACACGGCACAATCAAGCAGACAGCCACTTCTTATGCTTGAGTGGTTACCCTACCAAGCAATCTAGCAAAAAGAAAACACACTTTGGATACTCCATTGCATACAGCCAAGATGAAGAGAAAGGTTAATAATTATAGGGGCTTGCATGTAGCAAATGCTCAGTGAACTCTGCATAGAGTTCTAAGAACTAAAGAACATGAGAAGGAATAACTATCAAGGAACTTAGGATCTAAAGAATTAAGACTATTACATGTTTATTTCCAAAAATGCTTCTGAAGTGCCCATTAAATACCAAGAGCTCTCATAGTACTAGGAAACTGGATTTTTTTTTTTAATCGATATGATAGGGACACTGTACTCAAGTCAATAAGCAAAATGGAGAGTTTTGCGAAATGCAATGGAAGTTGAGAACAGTGGTAGCTCATCCTGAATTTAAAGATCACCTGGACCAGGTCTTCGAAGTTAATGAGAATTAGAATGGGCATAAAAGGACAAAGTACAGAGATTCTAAAAAGATGGAATCTCGGGCGCCTGGGTGGCGCAGTCGTTAAGCGTCTGCCTTCGGCCCAGGTCAGATCCCAGGGGCCTGGGATCGAGCCCCGCATCGGGCTCTCTGCTCTGCAGGAAGCCTGCTTCTCCCGCTACCAGTCCCTCTGCTTGTGTTCCCTCTCTCGCTGTGTTTCTCTCTGTCAAATAAATAATAGAATCTTTAAAAAAAAAAAAAAAAAAAAAGATGGAATCTCAGCGACAAAGCAAGGAAAAACAAGAGTTGTCAAAATAGGAGGTAAGAAATAATAGAAACAACAAACTCCAAAGCTTTAAAAACTGTAACACATTATTCCAATATTGTTTGTTTGTTTCCTTAATGTGGAATGTAAAAAACATTTGTATCCTTTAAGGAAAAAAAAATTAAAGAAGCTTTAGGTAATGCATCGATCTGATGAAAAACATTAAGTTTAGTGTTTGGGATATTATTTTGCTAGGGCTGCCATGACAAAGTCCCACACACTGGACGGCTTGAGCAACAGACATTTGTTTTCTCACAGTTCTGGAGGCCAGAGGTCCAAGATTAAGATATCTGCAGGACTGGTTTCTTCTGACCCTCTTGGTCATAGATGGACATCTTCTCCCTTTGTCTTTGCATGGTCTTCCCTCTGTGTGTATCTGTGTCCTAATGTCCTCTTCCAATGAGGACACCAGCCATATCCGATTAGGGCTCACCCTAATGACCTCACTCTAACTTAGTTACCTTCTTAAAGACCCTATGTCCACATACGGTCACATTCTGAGGTCCTGGGGGTTAGGATTCTAACATAACATATAAATGGGGAAAGGCGCACCCGATTCAACACATAACACATAGGTATGTTTACACTGAGTTTAAAAGTAGAATATCCAAAAAGAGATAGGCTTAAATCATTGTAATTGTAGGATAAGAGTATGGGTAAGTGGACACATGCAGAGATTTAGAGCTGAGATAGTAACTGAAATTATGAAAGTGAAAAAGGTCACAGAAAGAAAAATCTACAGAGAAAACAGCAGCCAGCCAAGAAAAATGTATTCTTGATTTCTCTCTGTTCTTCACTAAGTTTCTAGAAACAATCTAAATGCAAATTGTTAAGTGCTGAAGTCGGAGAAACCTTTTCAGGCCACCCTCCTCTTTATTCCACTGAGTGGAATAAAGGTTGAGTGTCTTTTCCTTGAATGGTTAATTTAAGAGCCACTATTCTAGTTATCATGCTTTAAAGAAACATGAATTTTCTTTAAGGACTTTGAATTTTGTATGGGCTTGGCATATGTAAGTTCTAAATATATGGCTATAGATGAATTCTGAATATGCTATTTAGACATGTGCTGTCCAATTTGGTAGCCACGAGCTACACGTACCTATTTTAATTTAAATTACTAAAATTCAATAAGATTAAAAAACTGAAAATTCAGCCCATATTGCATTAGCCATAGTTCAAGTACACATGTGTTTAGTGGCTACTCCATTGGACAGTACAGATATGGAATAATTTTGTCACTGCACAAAGTTCAATTGGACAATGCCCATGCAGAATATTCTAGAATTCAGGTAGATACTGCCACCTGAAGTTTGAGGGAACTCAGTTTCATAACTCTCTCAAATTATAAAATACAACAGGTCGTAGCTCATTTCAACTACAAACACCTCATATATTGTTTGGCAAAACAAACAAAAACTTTCACAATTTTCCTTGCCATTTTTCAACTTCATTCAAGTGAGGCTACACTTGACTCATGAAAGACCAAAAAAATAATAAAGACACATTAAAATAAGTGAGTAACATTTGAGAACAACCTAAAATGTCCCAGCATAAATTCTAATTTATTTCCAAAAATCTCCTTTCCTGAAGACATACTGTAGACTCTTCCTCTGTTTCTAAAACACTGTGGTCAGGTCTGTGAATGACAGGTAATTTCGCATTTCATCTAAATGTTGAATTATCCATGAGTAACTCCTTCACTCATATGCAAATTTTAAACCAAGAAATTAAAGTTATTAAGGCTGTTCCCAAATTCACAAAGAATTACATAACAAAATGAAAACCACAAAAATGCATCATTTTATTTTTGAGCAAGAATATGCTTTGATGAAGTTTATATTTGTACTGACGAGAATGAATATTATGAAAGGCAGGAAAGCGACAGTGAACATTTGACTGAGATTTGCCTTTGGAGAGATTTCAAAAGCCCAGAGTATTTCTCGAAGTGTGAATATCCTAAGAAATAGCAGAGAAAATGTAGACTCCAGAATCCCACCTCAAAGCTACAAAACCAGAATATGCATGGATGGAGTACTAGAATTTGCCTTTTCTTAAAGGATCCATTGGGTAATGCTTCTGTCTACCAAAATTTGAGGGAATGCTAAAATCTATTTGAAGGCTCATATGTTTGGTGAAATAGCTGCAGAAATAATTAGCTGTTCCGGCCATGAAGTTTCATATCAGGTATGAAAGCACCCCTTATAAAGCAGGTATCATTAAATGTCCTTGTTCTTCTTTTTGGAAAAAAGAATAATGACTTCAGTTTTAATGATAATTAGAAAGTCAGACTATCCTACACTCTGCTTCAGAGATGTATAATCTGCACACCCAACTATGTGATCATTTCAGATAAAAAAAAATTGGAAGATCATTTTTAGTCTTATTATCTTATATCCTCTCTTTTACTAATGTGCAATTCTTTAAAGATCAAACTGAAAGAAGTCTAGGCTAACAGATATGTCTAAGGAATTAAAACCATAGGTAAATATTAACAATTAGAAAGGGCATCCAGGAGCAGCTGGGTGGCACAGTCAGTTAAGCCTCCAACTCTTGGTTTTGGCTCAGGTCCTGATCTCAGGGTCCTGAAGCAGAGCTCTGTGTTGGACTCTGAGCTCAACGAGGCATCTACTTAAGACTCTCTCTCCTTCTCTCTGCCCTTTCCTCCTCAAATAAATAATTTTTTCAAAGGGCATCTAATTTTTTTAAATTTTATTTTTATTTATTTGAGAGAGAAGAGGGAGAGAGCAAAGAGGGAGAGGGAGAAGCAGACTCCCTGCTGAGCAAGGAGCCTGAATGAGGCTCCATCCCAGGACCAGAGAATGACCTGAGCTGAAGGCAGCTGCTGCTTAACAGACTGAGCCACCCAGGCACCCCTGGGCATCTGATTTTGAAACACTAGTCTATCATTTAAAAAGAAAAAAGTAGTTAAGATTTTTACTTCAGTTAGCATATATAAATCTAAAATGAATCCACTAATTTGATTTAGTGTTTGATCAAATAGCAAAAAGAAAGAAAAAGAAAGTGAATCTACCTAATTTACACAATTGATCTTGTCAGGTGACTATTATACAGATACACAGGGGATGCACTTGAATTTGGAGAAAGGTGACTATTTTTTTTTCAGTCTAAAATGTTTTCACAGAAGGGACAATTTTATATACAAAATATATACTCTACAACATATGCATATATGTACTATATATGTATATAGTATACACATATATATTGTATATATATACATATATACTATATATGTATATAGTATACATGTATGTATATACTACATACATATATACTATATGCATATATAGTATATACTATATAATACTATACATATATACTATATAATGTATACATATATAGTATAGATACTATATATATGACTGTATATATATAGTTAAAAGATAAACTGAAGCATATTAAAAATTTTAAAAGTTAAGTTGAGCAAGAATCTATTGGAATTGGGCAACACCAAACCAGAAGTGGTTTGGAGCACCCCGCCAACAGGAGTCTGGGGAAGGACATACATAGAAAAGATTTGGGGCTCCTTGCCCTGAGGGAAGACTGCTTCTCCCTCTCCCACTCCTCCTACTTGTGTTCCCTCTCTTGTTGTCTCTCTCTGTCAAATAAATAAACAAAATCTTTAAAAAAGAGAGAGAGAAGAAAAGATGTGGAGGCAAAGAAAAGAAATCATTTGATTGGTTAGAGTTTAAAGGTTAGTTGGCTATTTGTGATTGGCAGTCATAGCTCTTTGATTTCATAACCCTACGACTAAGATTTGCTTACATAGACTCCCACAGCATTAGAGACGCCAGTCTATCTCCTTGTTTAATTTATATATTTAAAGACACACACACACACACACACACACATCATGACTTATTTTTCAAAATCGCATTCATAACCCCTGCAAATTGCACGTGATCAGTTTTGCTTCATTTTCAATCCAATGTCTTTTTTGTTCTAAATGCCACCTTTTGTATATCTGCAATCCACAGTGGTTGAGAAGAGAGCCCAAAGGGATGTGAAAGATGAAAACACACTGTAGCCTTTCCTTAAGAGCTAACTGAGCGAGGAGTTAGATGAACCCACCGGACGGGCGTCTTCTGGACTTCTTGACTGAGGGAGTCAAGACCAAGATGTGGTTTAGCGGATCTGAAAGCTACAGCAGCAGCTCCTTTGGCAGAGCGGGAGGCTACGCGAAGTCCCTCGAGGGCTTTGGATCACCGACACCTTCGAAGGCTGAAAAGAAATCAAGAGCCCGAGCTCAGCACATTGTGCCCTGTACCATATCTCAGCTGCTTTCTGCCACTCTGGCTGATGAAATGTTCAAAATTGGGAATGTTGAGATTTCACAGGTCACTATTGTGGGTATAATCAGACATGCAGAGAAGGCCCCAACCAACACTGTGTACAAAATAGACGACATGACAGCTGCACCCATGGATGTTGGCCAATGGGTTGACACAGATGATGCCAGCAGTGAAAACACAGTGGTTCCTCCAGAGACATAAATGAAAGTGGCTGGCCACCTGAGATCCTTTCAGAACAAAAAAAGCCTTGTAGCCTTTAAGATCATGCCTCTGGAGGATATGAATGAGTTCAGCACACATATTCTGGAAGTTGTCAATGCACACATGATCCTGAGCAAATCTAACAGCCATCCCCCAGCAGGGAGAGCACCTATTGGCAATCCGGAAATGGGTGAAACAGGGAACTTGGGTGGGAATAGCTCCATGCCAGCAAATGGCCTCACTGTGACCCAAAACCAGGTGCTGAATTTGATCAAAGCTTGTACAAGACCTGAAGGATTAAACTTTCAGGATCTCAAGAGCCAGCTCTAATACATGACTGTAGCCTCAATAAAGCAAGCTGTGGATTTTCTTAGCAACGAGGGACACATCTATACCACAGTGGACGATGATCATTTTAAATCCGCAGATGCAGACTAACTGAATCTAACTGAGTAGCCAAGGCATTTTCCAGTTGGACCTGTTTTCATAATCTGTTGTCTCCCACAGTGCGTCTGTTTGGCCAGTTGACTTCTAGGGAGTAGGTTTCATCTAGAAAGGGTCTCATTTAGCATCCTTTAGAAACTTACTGCTCTTCTGGCTTTTTCCTTGTGGTTATTTTTGGTTTTTGAAGCTCAGTTTTGGGCAGTTGACAAGAATGTAAACCCGCGTGGACCTTCTTAAAGAAGTTACAGATCGGGTCACCTGGGTGGCTCAGTTAAGCATCTGCCTTCAGCTCAGGTCATGACCCCAGGGTCCTGGGATTGAGCCCCAAGTCAGGCTTCCTGTTCAGCAGGGATCTGCTTCTCCCTCTGCTCCTACCCCTGTTTGTACTCCCTCTCTCTCTCTCTCTCTCTCTCTCTCTGTCAGATAAATAGATAAAATCTTTTAAAACAAGGAAGAAGTTACAGAGCAGCTATTCACAACATCAGGACAATGGAAGTGGAAGGAATATGCTGCCAAGGGAGTTGGGTGGTACTACCTAATACGCAGGAGTTTCTACTCCTGTACTTTTCCCTGTGGAGAGAAGATGAGCAGGACTAGGGCCTTCGGCAGGGAGCTAGCCAAGAAACCCACTAACTCTGCCTGGTTTTGTTCCCCCCTTTGGTTGGTTACATATGGTGTTATTTTCAGAATTGCACTTTCCTTCACCTGTCATAACTGCTTCTAAAAGTATGTTTTTATGAACATGAAGTTCTATGGTGGCCTCCTGAGGGTAGAGGGGAGAAAGACGTTACTTTGATTTCGTACCAAATAAGTATATCAGTATGTTTAATAAAAGCTCTATCGTAGAAAAAAAAAAAAGAGCTAACTGAGCACTACTAGGTGCCTGGCACTCATCCATGCCCTTCTTACACACTTCAGCCCATCCCCAAAACCTAGGCAATGCAACCCTGGGTTCCATCTTGTGCCAGAGAGCGAGCCAGCAAAAATACCCAGAGAATTTCATGTACACTCTGTGATACTTCTGGGGTCTATGTTGTCATCTACTCTCAGGGAGAAAGGGGTGGAAATTGCACTTATAAACTACTTTCTCCCTGTTAAATCATTATACTTGGCAAGTGCTCTCAGTACTGCTCACAGAGCCCCAAGACTGGTAAGTAATAAAGAAGCATTTTTTCCTTCCTTTTACAAGTCTGAGCCCTCTTCATCAGTTGATTGCTGTTCAAATAAAGTAAAATGATGGCAGTAGTAGACTAAGAAGGCTCATTCTATTCTTTTTTTGACCCCTGGCAAGAGGATCTATCACCCATTTGAAAGACATTCAGTCCATGAAAACAAGATTTTAACACTTCATCAAAGCTGAGGAAGCCTGAGGAAGTTTTTGGAAGTCAGCCAATTAGGTGTGTCTGCAGAGTTTGATGCTTTTCCCCTTTTCTCTTCCACTTCTTTTATCCTCAGCTGTCTGAGTTCTTTTATCCTTAGCTAAACAGCAGTCCAGGAGCCTGAGGCAGTAAATGGGATCTGAAAAACACCCTTAAATCAACCAGAGGCTGACTCCCTTTCAGAGATGGCACATCACAGACTTTGCCTTAATCCTGGTCTGTCTAACTAAACACTATTAAGCACAAACCCAAAGGGCAAATAAGGATTATAGAGAAAACTTATGCCACTATTAGGAGAAAAACAATCCTCTAAATATACGTAACTATTGGGTTATATTTTGATGGCCCTTCTTAGACCATGAGCTCCTTGGAGGCAAAAATATCATTATTCATCTCTCAAACCTTGGAAGACACAGGGTACGGCACATGGTCACCGTTCAAAAATGGCTCGAGGAGTAAATGAGAATTAATTAATGCATGCAAGGATTTCCCTTCTATTACCTTGAAGAATTCCTTTTTTATTTTGTTTGATTGTGACCCTGAGAGCCATAAATGTCAACCTTCATTCTAGTCTATCCCTCTGTACCTCTCAATTAGACTATTGCAATTGTCCTCTAATTAAGAACCTAGAGTTTTTTTTAATCCTCAGTTCCACATACTGGCACTGATCTATCTTCTCCAATATTGCTTTAATCAGGTTAATTCTCTGCAGAGAAATCTAGCATAGTTCCTTATCTTCTGGCAAATCAAGTGCAAAACTCCATACCCGGCATTCACGACACACTACCTATCCAGCCAAGTTTCTTGTCTCCCTTCCCGCATTTAACCAATGTTCTTCCAGACATGGGCACTGATTTTGTGTCAACCTGCAAAGATGCCCTGAGGTGCCTACTTCACCATATTTGTTCAGCAACAAGAATTTACTCAATATCTATTACTAGCAAAGAATTGTGCCAGATGTTAGTGTTCCTGAAAACTCATATTTAAGTTTTCATCAGTAAAATCATGTTCTATTCACTAACTTGGTTTACAGGGGATCTATTGTGCATCCTGTTACAGACAGAAAGTTCCTTATATATTCATTCCCTTATTTCTCTATACGTATGTCTCTCTTTTTTAACTTGATTTTTTATCTAACATTTGCTATAAAATTAATCATTATGAAGTAAATTTTATTTATCAGCAGTGCTAGGAAATTGGAATTGTTTTTATGCTAGAAACTGACTATGGATCAATAAAAATGCAAATCTATAAATCAGAGAAAGTGAAGACAGGGATAAAGGTGAAATTTCCCCCAAAATTCTGCATAAGCTTATACTATATAAAATTTCATGACGTGGAAACTTCAAGACCTTTTAAACCAAATGAAAATTACTATCCGGTCAGAAATAAAAAACTTTAGAACTTACTCAACAAGCAAGAGAATGTTCAATGTTGAATCACTTAGAATTCTAAAACACAAATATTTAGTAGAAAGGGGTAGCAGATATATCAAACAACAAAGAAAAATTTAATATCTTTGCATATAACAATTATTGTTTCCTGATTTGTGAAATAAAATAAAATAAAATTTCTTTGTGAAATAAAATAAAATGAGTATACACCTCAGGAATAATTAAAAGCCCTATATTGCAGCTGTAATCATGGGCAGTAATAGGGTAGTTATAATAAAGAAGTATTAGTGATACCAACTATTTTCCTGCCGACCAACTTTATCCTCAAATCTGTGGTTTTCATGGCTTTTTGTAGGGTATAGGAAAACTCTGGATATAAGAACCCATTTTCAAACTATAAACACTGCTGAACAAAGCACTTCTGGAAGTTAAAAATATTCTTGAACATACCCAATTCTTTTAGTAAATATATATTTGATACCTATTATACCCAGGCATTAGTCTACAGTATGGTTTCCAGTTTCAAAGAGCTTACTATCTAGTATGATAATTAAAACTGATGAGACAGTATCTATAGTCATATTTGAACAATTTCTGTGCATCGGAGAACTATGATTAAAACCACTAAGTTTATACTTAGTTGTATAGGGTTCAAACACAGATTCTTAGTCTTACTCTCTGTGTGGCCTAGCAGGTTGCTTAATGTATATATTTAAAAATGAGAAAGTAATTCTGTATTCTCATATTGAATACCTGTTGGGACACCGGATGAAGAAGAATGAAAGGCAAGTTAAGACAAGGCTGTGAAGATTAAAATTGTCATACCCGGGGCACCGGGGTGGCTCAGTGGGTTAAAGTCTCTGCCTTCAGCTCAGGTCATGATCTCGGGGTCCTGGGTCCAAACCCTGCATCGGGCTCTCTGCTCAGCAGGGAGCTTGCTTCCCCCTTTCTCTCTGTCTGCCTCTCTGCCTACTTGTGATCTCTCTCTGTCAAATAAATAAATAAAATCTTTAAATAGATAGATAGATGATTAGATAGATAGATAGATAGATAGATAGATAGATAGATAGATAGATAAAATTGTCATATCCTCCATCCAATAATCCAATACAGATTGGGATTTTCAGTGGTTAGACTAAGGAGACACTGGTACCTAGAAAAGATGGTGGACACAAATACAAGCAACAGAAACTTTATTGGGGGGAAAAAGCATGTATCAATTCTATTCAACAAGGCATGAGTCATATGCACTTGGTATCTCATATATTTTGAAAACTCACTCATTCTCTCTGTCTCTCTCTCAGAGAGACTCAGAGAGAGACAGAGAGAATATGAGAGGGACTATCTATTCTCTTACCAAATGGGAGCCTCTAAACTAAGGAGTATTTTTACTGAATGTGCAGGGTTTGTTTCCTTTTTGAAATAATAAAAATCTGTACTGGTCTCATCATTTTCTTTTTTAAGAATTGTCATTACTGTTGACAAGAGGTAAAAAATGAAAAAATAATTTCTGTCTGGTTGATGGAACTCCATAGACAGATGCATCAGTACATATTCATTTGAACAATTAGCATCTCGAATAAAAAACATTGTGCCAATATACTTCATTTTCAAAACAAAGCTATTCTATATCAATGCTCTAAAAAATGCAGAAATCAAAAGGGATGTTGAAATCCTTAAGTGATTCTGTTTTCTTTTTTTCCTACAACTTTATTGAGATGTAATTGATATATAACACTGTGTAATTTTAAAGTATACAAAGTATTAAGTTGATACACTCATGTATTACAAAATGATTACCACCACAGCATTAGCTAACACCTCCATCCATCCATCCATCCATCCTCCATCCATCGATCACATCACATAATTACCATTTCTTTTTGTGATAAGAATATTAAGGTTTATCTCTTAGCAACTTGTGAGCATATAATACAGTATTATTAATGATGATCACCATGCCATACATCACACACTCAGAACTTACTCATCTTTTAACTAAAAGTACATACTTCTAGTTCGACCAGCATCTCTCCATTTCTCCTATCCCCAGTTCCTCTTAACCACCATTCTACGCTGTTTCTATGAGTTCAGCTTTCTTAGATTCTACATATGAGATCATAAAGTGCTTGTCTTTTCTCTGTCTGACTTATTTCACTTAGCATAATGCCCTCAAGATCCATTCATGTTGTCACAAATGACAAAACTCCCTTCTTTTGCATGACTGAATAATATTCCATTGTACACACACACACACACACACACACACACAAACACACACACACACACACACCATACCTTCCTTTATCTATTCATCCACTGATGGACACTCAGGTTGTTCCTATATCTTGGCTATTGTGAATCATGCTGCAGTGAACATAGGAGTCCTAATATCTCTTTGAGGTACTGATTTCATTTCCTTCAGATATATAACAAGAAGTTTGATCATTAAATTTTATGATAGTTCTATTTTTAACTTTTTGAGGAACCTCTATAGTATATTCCATGGTGTCTGTACCAATTTACGTTCCTACTAACAGTGCATAAGTGTTTGTCTTTTTTCAAAATTGATGTATCAACTGAAATTGGCCAAACTCTACTGTAAGAGCCAAATGTATCTAAGACTGAGGTCTCTTTTTTTTAAAAAAAGATGCTATTTATTTATTTATTTATTTATTTGAAAGAGAAACACAGCGAGAGAGGGAACACAAGCAGGGGGAGTGAGTGGGAGAGGGAGAAGCAGGAAGAGTCGGAGAGAGAGAAACAGGCTTCCCACTGAGCAGAGAGCCCAATGCGGGGCTCAATCCCAGGACTCTGAGATCATGACCTGAGCTAAAGGGCCGCTTAATGACTAAGCCACCCACGCACTCCAGATATGAGGTCTCTTAGTTAAGATGTGAGTAAAAAAAAAACAGAAAACCTCCCAGGTATGTGAAGTTTCAATAGATAAGAGTAGAGAAAAGCATCCACCTAGCCAGCATCATTACTTACTGATAATTCAACCAGATCTCCCTAATATACAAATAAAGTCAGATTTAAGCTTAAGATTAAGCTTAAGTGTGTTTGGTGAGCTTAGGCAAATCATCTCATATTTTAGAGTGCTGTTTCTCAATTTCAGACCACCTATTGTGGAGTTCAGTTTTAAGTTCCTCCAAGACAGGCCTAAGGGTACAAGGTAGGGGCGTGCCAGAAAAAGACAGGCCTAAGGGTATGGGCATGAAACTATTCCTGGAATTTATCTTCCCTGTGTGATGCCTAGCCCCTGAGTTGTTCAAATGCACCAATGAAATGCATTGATTTAGGTAACTGCCACATAAAGAATAAGGAACTCGCCTGCCTGCGTGTGTAGTGACCTTTGTGCTTGTTTACTCGAATGCATAAAAATGCTGCAAAGGGGAGAGGCGGGGCTTCTTGCCTTAGCACTGCGCTGTGTTGTGTGTGCTGGTGGGAGCCCTGGCTAGCTGGAAATAAACCCTCTTGCTCTTGCATCCAACCTGCCTTTTGTGGGTTCTTTTGGGAGGGTCTCGATCCGGACATAACACTGTAACACAATTACCTATAATGCTTATTAAAAATGAAGATTTATGGACTCCACCCCAGACCCACTGAATATCTGCAGAGTAGGCCCATAAATCTGATTTTTTTTTTTTATAAACTTTCTTGGATATTTCTTATGAACAGCGAATTTGAGAACCAGTATATTTGGATTTCCATTCAGTTTTCTAAAAGATAAAGGATTTTATGTTTAAAGTAGCTACTGAGCATCTAATAAGCACCTTATTCTGTGTTAATTGATTAAAGGGATATCAGGTCCAATTCTTGGCCTTACGGAGCTTATAGCAGTGGGAGAGTGAAAATGCCAGATAGAGATCAGTGATATTACATGGAGTGCCTACTATGGACCAGGGACTGTGCTATGTTTTTGGCAAAGGGGACCTCATGCAATATCACAATAACCCTGAAAAAAATGAGGTTTTTAAGTGGAGCCCAACCCATGCATACCCTTTCTACTAGAGGTGAGAAGGTAAAGCCATAAGGCAGAATAAGATCTGAAGAACATAAGCAATGTAAACCATCCTGTAAAAGTTGCTCACACATACTCTCATCATCAACACAAATGGCCATATGTAAAAAATGTACATTCCCAGAACTCTTACCTCCCCAAGAAACACAAAGAAAGTGGGAATCACTGTAGGCTTCATCACACCAAACTTCTAAGATATGACTGGGACTTCATTTAGGAGGGAAGAAATTGCAAATAACTTATACAAGAACATGACACTGGAGAAGTACAAGAATTTGATCTCAAAGTTTTCTGATTTCAATAAATCTAAGCTTCAAAATAGAGAAGAAAAGAGCCCTAGGAACCCACTTTTCTCCTACTCTAAGAAATCTTCTCTGGCTCTCCTGACCTCTACCTAGGCCAGGTGAAGGACCCTCCCAATGCACTCCCATTTATCAATTAATAACATGTGCTTACCAGTATAAGTGTATAGATAGATAGATAGATAATCTCTAACATCATCAACCTAGATATACCCTAACACATAGTAGATACATGCTTGCTGAATTTACATGTAAACATTACAATTGTATGATTTATCTATTACATAGTTATATATATTTATTTGATTGAGAGAGACAGAAAAAGCAACCTACAGATGATAACTGGAAATGGGATCTGATGTATGGGTAGGATTTTAAAAGGCAGAGGTGGGAAGGGAGAGAATTTCATACATTCAGAAAAATATAAGAAATTAAGAAATGTCCTAGAAGAGAGAAAGCAAGAAACAGTGATCCGAAGGGGCATGTGCACCCGAATGTTTATAGCAGCAATGTCCACAATAGCCAAACTATGGAAAGACCCTAGATGTCCATCAACAGATGAATGGATAAAGAAGATGTGGTATATATATACAATGGAATACTATGCAGCCATCAAGAGAAATGAAATATGGCCATTTGCAACAACGTGGATGGAACTGGAGGGTATTATGCTAAGCGAAATAAGTCAGTCAGAGAAAGACAAGTATCACATGATCTCTCTGATATGAAGAATTTGAGAGGCAAGGTGGGAGTTTGGGGGAGTGGGGGAGAGAAATGAAACAGGAAGGGATGGGGAGGGAGACAAACCATAAGAGAC
>CM053606.1:139623397-139641691 GCA_028646535.1 Procyon lotor | reverse complement strand
GGTGGCTGGGTTGTGGACATTGGGGAGGGTATATGCTGTTAAATGCTGTGAAATGTGTAAGCCTGACAATTCACAGACATGTACCCTGGGGCAAATAATACATTATATGTTAATGGGGCACCTGGGTGTCTCAGTGGGTTAAAGCCTCTGCCTTTGGCTCGGGTCATGATCTCAGGGTCCTGGGATCGAGCCCCACATCGGGCTCTCTGCTCAGCGGGGAGTCTGCTTCCCTCTCTCTCTGCCTGCCTATCTGCCTACTTGTGATCTCTCTCTATCAACTAAATAAAATAAAATCTTTAAAAAAAAATAAAAAAATACATTATATGTTAATAAAAAAAAAAGAAAGAAAGAAAGCAAGAAACACTCAATTTGGCGGGAGCAAAGGAACATGTATCAACTGGGAAATAAGGTTTGACTGTGTGCTATGTTTTTCCAGTGTTCATACTCACATATGGAATGGGAAGCTGTTGAGGTGAGCTTTTATGAAAATAAGTCATAGCCACGTATAGGATAGACTGCAGAAACCAGTCATAGTCATCACATGTGGCTATCACAACAGTCAAGCTAAGAAGTAATGTTCTGGTGGCAAGAAGATTAGAGAAAGAGAGAATGGGTAAGAAAAACACTGCAGTGGTAGATTCTACATGATTTGGTAGTTGTTTGGATATAGGAAACAAAGAAGAGCCAAAGATGACTGAAGTCTAAACTTTCACACTGGAAGAACAGTAGCCAACAGGGTGAGGGTCCACAAATTCAAGAAAGATAAAATTTCAAACTTAATTGATGGCATTGAAAGAAAGGTCAAGACTAGAGAAGAAGAATTAGAAGATACACTAATAGGGGTAATAAAGGTGTTGGCATGGATGAGATCTCAAAAGGAGAAAGAAAAGAAAGGTTGAAGGACAGACTTCAGTGAATACTTACATTTAAGGGAACAGAGGAAAAATCTTAACCATGAAGTTTTCTTTGACATGCAGATAAGTGCCAAGCATCTTCTTGTGCCCCATCAAGTCTTCAGTCTCTCTAATAGAGCTCCTGTCAGACTGTTTCTCTTCTTTTTTGCTTACCTGCCTATCCCCATTAGTAGACTACGAGCATTTTAAGGGCTAGGTTATGAGCTATTGTCATCTGTCAATCATCAGCATCAATTCCTAAAATTAGCACATCATGGGTTCCTAAAGGATAGAGATATTAATGGATGGATGGATAGATGGAAGGATGGATGGATGGATAGATGGAAGGATGGATGGATGGATGGATGGATGGATGGATGGATGGGTGGATGGGTGGATGGGTGGATGGATGGATGGATGGATGCTTGGAAAGATGAGGGATGGATGTATAGTGAAGGAGACAGAGTGGTGTGTGAGAGAGAGAGAAAGAAAGAAAGAGAGGGATCAAATCAGAACAGTGTTGTAAAAGGAAAGGAAAGAAACTTTTAAAGCCCACAATGTCCCTCCTCATCTCTATACTGTAATAAATCTAAATCAAAGGGCTCAAAGTTTAACTATCTCAAAAGTACCTCATGAGATCATCGATTTTGTATGATTCTTCTAGCTACTTCAAAACACATCCAGAATTTCAAAATCTAATCATTTGTCACATCTGATATTTCAGTTCAAGATATCATCATCTCTCACCTGCATTATTGAAAATTTCTCCTAAATGATTTCCCTGTTTCCATCCTTGGCTCCCTATAGCCTAGAAGTTGGGTTTTACTATTTCTCTACTTGAACTTTGATGATTTTCCATCTCAGTCAAAGTTAAGCCAAACTCTTTAAAAACGGTATACAAGGCCCCCTACATGATCTGCTTACTCTCTTCATCCATCACCACACCATACTACCTCTCCAATCTCATCTCCTCTGACTTTCCCCCACTACCATCTGCCACTGGTCTCTTTAACAGTTCTCCAACATTTCAAGCATGGATCTGCTTTAGGACCCCTGCACCTGGAGTTCCCTCAGCCTGGAAAACTATCTCCCCAGATGTCCACATGGCTCACTCCTTCATGTTCTTTGCTCAGCTGGCAAAATCTCCCGAGGACTTCTCAGTGAGACCTTCCTTGTCTATACTCTGTGAAGTTTTAACCCACCCCAGCACTCCCTCTGCCTCTTCCCTATTATTTTCTCCATAATACGGGTCACTATCTGATATACTTTATATTTGTGCATCCCAGTCCCCATATCTGCAAACCCTACTCATCCTTCAGTGCCCAAAGGACTATTCCTCTATATCTTCCTCTATAATGGCAGCTCCCAAATTCTCTTCTTTTTCTAGAATTCACCACACTCGATTATATACCATATCACTTACAACTGACATTTGATTATTTCATGTTGTTACATTGAATGACAATGCTTTCACCTGTCAACCTCTTGAAAGCAAGGGCCATCACATGATTCTTTTGCATATTCTCTCTTAGCCCTCAACATATGCTAAACACATAAGCTGGTATGGTTTCAATAAATATTTTAAGGAATGAATAGGTAACGTCCATAATACTAGTAACCATTTACAGAATTAATACCACATAGCAGGGCAGTAACTCAATAAACAATGTGAGATTATCACCCTTTTACAGGTGATAATGGAGTAGCTCACCTGGATCTTGCAGCCTTTGAATGTACACCATTTAAACCAGGTCTATTTAATTCCATTGTCCACATTCTACTACTCCTTAATCAGTACCCCAAATTTACGAAGTTCTATTCATTAAGCATCTACTGTGAGCCAGGCACACTGCCAGACACTTAAAACATGTTATCTCGGGCACCTGGGTGGCTCAGTGGGTTAAAGCCCCTTCCTTCAGCTCAGGTCATGGTCTCAGGGTCCTGGGATCGAGCCCCGCATCGGGCTCTCTGCTCAACGGGGAGCCTGCTTTCCACTCTCTCTCTGCCTGCCTCTGCCTACTTGTGATCTCTCTCTCTGTGTGTCAAATAAATAAACAAAATCTTTAAAAAAACAAAAAACAAAAAAACAAAAAAAACATGTTATCTCAGTTCACTCTCAGAACAACACTGTGGGGTAGTTATCAATCTTGCTTTACCAATGAGAAAACTAGCTCAGAGTGCTAAGAACCTTGACTAACAACATATACCTAGTAAGTGACAGTATCACAGTGTGAACTAGTCAATTCACATAAGGGAATCATATTAATTATGCATATAATTGCTGCTTTGCAATTCGGAAGTAGAACAGTTGGAATGAACAATTATACCCTGAATTCTGAGTTTTGCTGGAGCTAATGTAGCTTTATCAGTGAGTTTTAATGATCCCAGAAATTACTTCATTTTATAGCCTATTCTTTTCTCTTAACCTCCTATCCAGTCCTGATATTTAACTTCTACAACAGGGGAAAACTGAATCAACAAGAGGATGACAATCACAGAGGAGATTTTCATAACCTCATTTGTTTTAGTCAGGTTTAATTTCAAACTGGAATAAGCATTTTTCCTTCTCTTGTTAATATGTTGGTGAGTATGGTGCGTGTGTATGAGATAGAGAAACCAGAAAACAGAGACAGAGAGACAGAAAGATGCAACGTGAGAGAGAGGGCGACAGAGAGGAAGAGTTGGCTCTTCTTCAGTTACTTAATTCCCAATGTCTGGAAAAATATGACAGCTAGATCTTACAAAACCCCTGGCACACCAACAGTGCTCCAGGAGCACCCGCAAGAGGTACTGCTAATATCTAAGCAGCTCTCTGAAGCCTGCCTTTGAGTTATGAAGTGACTGGGGTACAGAATTCAAATTCTGCGCTTCAGAAACTGGAACCCTAGTCTTCAAAAGAAGCCTTTAAGAATAGAAAAATTAGGGGGCACCTGGTTGGCTCAGTGGGTTAAAGCCTCTGCCTTCAGCTCCGGTCATGATCCCAGGGTCCTGGGATCGAGCCCCACATCGGGCTCTCTGCTCAGCAGGGAGCCTGCTTCCCTCTCTCTCTCTGCCTCTCTGCCTACTTGTGATCTCTCTCTCTCTGTCAAATAAATAAATAAAATCTTAAAAAAAAAAAAGAATAGAAAAATGAATTTTTAAAAATGAAAGGAAGATTTATTGCATAGAGTACAAGGACTCCGAGAAACACAGAGAGCCTAAATCACACCTCTCAAACACAGAGATCAATTGCATGGTGGTTTTTTAGACTACGACTTCTCCTTTGAATGGATTGGGAAAATGGTAGCTCTTTTCTCAAGTGCTGCCTGCAGCCAAGCTGTGTTATAGGGTTGTGCCTTTGTTTTCTGGTTGGGGGGGTGGATCATTATCAAACCACCCTTTGATAGTATCACAGAGAAGTAATATGGCTTATCTATTTACACAGAGCTCCAAAGGTCTTTGTTCTTCTTCATTCTCTCTGGTTCAGTTCTGCTCATCTGCAGGCACAACAAGTACTCCCCACCTCCTCAAACCTGTCAGTGTGAGGATGGTACTGAAACATGAGGCTTTCTGAGTCTCAGTAGTCCTGAAGCTTTATCGTCAGCTCAAGTAGAAAGCAGTTACACAAGACCTCTTGAATTACAGAAAATAATTTCTGCTTTATTATTCAAATTACAAGTACATGCGACTGGTTTTAACTCTGATTCCTTAGAAACAGCTATGGGATTCTTGAGGATCTATTATTTAAAATTATAAGTAGAAACACAAATACAGTGAGGGGCAGACAGAGGAAAAATGAAAAACCAAGAAAAGACAACAGCTTGTGAGAAGTGGGGAGGGAGGGGGAAACGAGAGAAACCTTAAAACTAGTTTCTTTGGTTAGAAGCCATGTAATTTTTATGTTGTTCACTCCTGCCATCTAGTGGTTATTGTACAGCAATGCTGGAGTCAGAATTGGAAATCACAAATAGAAGTTTTTAAATGTGATGTCAGTAACCCAACTGTTCACCCCGTCAACAAGTTTCCTCTCTGCTTTAGACAGGATTGCGAATATTCCACGTGTGCTAATGTCCACAGCATTTCAACAGAGAGCCAAGGTTCCAAATATGGAATGAATTTTAAGAAGTTCCAATGTTCCACTCACCACATCCCACATTGAGCAAGTTCCCGGAAAATTATCTTGAAATTCTAGCATTTCAACAAGTTCCTTTTCCTAAACATTGAATGAACCGATATAATTTTGTGTCTTGGAAGGTATTATTAAACCCAAGAGTTAAGTACACTAATTAAATATAACTGTAGTCTCTGGGTCCTGCTTAAATAATCACAAACATCACCTGCCGTTTTTATGCTTGATGTAAAGAGACTCAATTATACTTGACATAGCGTCAGTTTTAAATTTTTTTATGTTACAGTTTTAAAGAATTTGCTTCAAAACTTCTCAAAGACAAGAGTTCTCCATCGTATAGGAGAAAAAATAATGTGCCCTCTACCCTTGTAGGTTCTTGGCTGAAACCCCACTGTGATAAAAGGCAGATTAACAGGACAAATACAAACAGAAGTCTAACAACATAGATTCCTTTTGTATACATAACAGAGACCCAGGAAAACTGAGTAATGCCCCAGGGAAGGACTGCCAGACCACACCTTAAATAACACTTGCAGCTAATAACAATATGCGGGGGTGAGGGAGGGCAGTTATTTTAAATTATCAGGAAAAGCGGAGCAAACAAGGTAAGGTTGTCATGCAGATTTTAAGCCCTTGCCTTTTTCTTGGATAAGAGTCTCTGGAGATTTTGTCGTCCTTCTCCACCTGGAACAGAAGGGAACACCCTTACAAATGAAGATAACCCCTTATAAATGTAAATGTCCCTTACAAAAGGGCATCCTCTGCTCAGTTTTCAAAGTGCTTCATCCAGGTCTGTGGCCTGTTAAAAACAACCAGCTCAAAATAATCAATATGCCCAAAGGCATCTCCTGAGGTGGTCTGTTTTGCTCCCCTTCACCGCTTCCGTGAGCGCCCGGGCACTGTGGGCGGTCCGGGCCTGTAGACTCAGCCGCTGTGTTGGAGGCTTTCCTAGCACCATGAGGACAGCCGCGAGGCTGTGAGATAAGAAAGTTTTACATGAGTGGGATGCTTGCAGAAGCCGATTCGCAAACATGGTGTCAGAGGCACTGGCTCTACATTTTTAAAGGGAGGAAATCACAAGGGAAGCTTGATCTGAGAAGTAATGAGCTGCAAGCATGACTGGCTTGCTCTCTGGAAGAGAGTTTTGAAAGAGCATAAAACATTCCCAGGTCTAGGCATTTGGATGACAAGCACAGAGATGGAAAATGGCAGCTGAAACAGAAGCCCGAGGCATGTTTTTAAAAAGAGAATTTGGGGAGGAGGGTTGGGGGGTGGCGAATGTTTGACTTTGACCTTTAAAAAACCACAATGCGATTTCTGAACAATATAACTGAGAGATACAAATAAGCCTTGTATTTTCCAGTGGGGGAAAATTATTATTGATCTATTGTCTTTCTGGAATCTCCAAGTAGGTGGGAGAAGAGGCCGTTTTTCTAGGCAAACGGGCTTGAGCAATGGAATGCAGAAAGGGCCCACAGCGACCACCAGGCTGAATAGGAACAGGCTCATCAGACTCACCCCAAAATACCCATAGGCCCTAACTGACCAATGGGCGACTTACAACGAGGCACAGTTCCCCAAATAGGGAGAATTCCGTGCATCACAGAGAAAGTCCTCACCTTCCCCCTTTAAAAACAGCCCCCACCCACTGCCTCAGGGCAGACATTTTTCTCCCCGGCTGACCTACCCACCACTCCCTTGTGGTGTAGTCCATAAACTTCTATCTCATTTGTCCTGCCTCAGGTGAATTACTTCAACCTCCTTTGACAGTGGCTTCCCCCCAATCATCACATTTGGGCACCCTCCTCTGATCAAGAGACACCCTATTTAGATACCACAGTAGGCAGAAAAATCTGGTATATGTAACAAAACATCTTGGAGCCTGTTCGTTACTAACCAGATCTCCTAGACGGCCATATTTTCATCACTGTTGGGCTGGGCATTTTGACACTCAGTCACTTTCGGGCCTTCTTTATTTCCCACCCTTACACTCTGAATTCATAATGTCCAGCCACCCTGGCCTTCTTTATGTTCTTTGTTCTCTTCTCGTCCCAAGACCTTTGTGCCAGTGGTTTTCCTCTGCCTGTACATTATTTTCCCTCATCACTTTATCAATCTGATCTCAAATTACATATCACCTCCTAAAAAGTTTTCCATGCTAACTGTGGAGTTCAGTTTTAAGTAGATTACCGTTCCTCCATGACAGGCTTCATTTTAAGCCAGAAAAAGACAGGCCTAAGGGTACGGGCGTGAAACTATTCCTGGAATTTAGCTTCCCTGTGTGATGCCTAGCCCCTGAGTTGTTCAAATGCACCAATGAAATGCATAGATTTAGGTGATTGCCATATAAAGAATAAGGAACTCACCTACGTGTGTAGTGACGCATGTGATTGTTTACTCGTGCATAAAAATGCTGAGAAGGGGAGAGGTGGGGCTTCTTGCCTTAGCACTGGGCTGCGTCGTGTGTGTTGGTGAGAGCCCCAGCTAGCTGGAAATAAATCCTCTTGCAGTTGCATCCAGCCTGCCTTTTGTGGGTTCTTTTGGGAGGGTCTCAATCCGGACATAACATATGGGGGCTCGTCCAGGATAGAGACGATCCCCAGGAACTCATAAATCGCCAGGACTGGGAGGTATCAAGGCGCCAAATTGTGGGGAAGACTGTGAAACTCCAAACGAGAGCAGCCAGAGCGTTGTGAAACTCCGAGTGAACAACGGGCTGAGAAACTCTGACCTGGAGCGGTCTTTAGGCATTTTGGGAACGGGAGTGAGACCGCAGGCAGACGTGCCGGAGGCTAGCTAACATTGTACTTGGCCCAACACCTTACTTTCTTTCTATCAAATAAACATTTTCCCCCCGATAAAGGTAATATCACTATTTATTATGATTTTGCTTATTTTTGTTTGTTAATTATCTCTCTTCCCCTCTAAGATATAAGCTTCATAAAGAACAAGGTCTTAATAAGTCTTGTTTATTGCTTAAATCCACCAGGGCCCCAACAGGAAGCAGATGAGTAATTGGAGAAAGTTTAATAAGAGACTATCTACCAAAGGACCACTGCATGACTTCTGTGCAGCAGTAGGGGCTGGGGGGGAGGGGCATGCCACTGGACTCCTAGGCCTGAAGGGCACAGTGGAAGCATTCTTGGAGATCAGGGAATGGAGAGGCTTTTGGAGAGGACTGACAACAGGAGCAAGGTCCTGTCGTGCAAAGGGACAGCCAGCCCACAGTGTCCCTTTAGAAGAGGGCCTGGAGAATACATGTCTCAACCTCCTTCCCTCCATCCATCACTCAGACAATCTGCTGATGCTTTCTGGAACTGAACCCAAAAGAAACCCAGCAGTCCCTACAGATCAGTGTCTCTGTTGGCACAGAGGAGAGAGAAGGCTGGAGACGAGATCTGCCACGACAAACAGAAGACATCCAGTAGGTGGCCGTACTGCAGTCCTAAGAACAGAGCCTGACCAAATAGACAAAATAAGTATGTGTGCAATCAGTGAAGAGCATAATGACTAGGAATTCAAAACTGAATGGTGTTTGGTTTCAGAAAAAGCAAGTTGTGCTTTCTCTGAAGACAGCCTTCAGCCAGCAGCAGACTAAAGAGACCTATTGCCCAGGAAGGCAAGAAGAAGCCAGACTAACTAGCAAACCAGGGACAAATGTTTGGTTGTGCAGTGCATGAAAGAAATAATGGCAGCCCATCGGAGATATCGGATTATGGGACATCAAAATTAGAAGAGGTAAAAGTACATACATAAGAGTAAAACACGCCATTCATTAATACTTTACAGGCATCTATGGGAGGTTCACAGCTCACAAAGAGCTCCACATATGCTACCTTATTCAAGCTGTAAAGATATCAGATAGCCAACTAGGTCCTCATTTTACAGATGAAGAAAATCCACCTTAGCAAAGTTCAGTTGTTATGTCCGGATCGAGACTCTCACAAAAGAACCCACAAATGCAGGCTGGATGCAACAGTAAGAGGATTTATTTCCAGCTAGCTGGGGCTCTCACTGGCACATACGACGCAGTGCAGTGCTAAGGCAAGAAGCCCCGCCTCTCCCCTTCCCAGCATTTTTATGCACTCGAGTAACAAGCCCATGCGTCACTACACACGTAGGCGAGTTCCTTATTCTTTATATGGCAATCACCTAAATCTATGCATTTTATTGGTGCATTTGAACAACTCAGGGGCTAGGTGTCACACAGGGAAGCGGAAGAATCTAAATTCCAGGAATAGTTTCACGCCTGTACCCAGGCCTAAAAAGGCCTGTCTTTTTCTGGCTTAAAATGAAGCCTGTCATAGAGGAACAGTAATCTACACTAATTTACAGCTAGAATTAATTACTTAAAACTGAACTCCACACAGTGTCTTGTCCAAGGTCATACAGTGGGCCAGAACACATTCAAATACAGAGAAGCAAAAAGGAAATTTGGGGATAAAAAAAAATCTTTTAAAAGATAGGAGCAATGAGGCTGGGGGAGCTTGAGGAAAGCCCCAATCTGATCAAGAGTTTTAGTTGATTGCTACCTACTTAATTGCAGTGATTGCCTACGTCTGTGGAAGTCTTTACACCATATATATTAGTCTGTGAAGCAAAAATGGTATAAAACAGACAGTATGAAGGAAAAAAAATCAAGAATGTGGATAATCTGTCTGAATAATACAAAGCCTACAGAGATGACACCCAAATGATCAAGTTGCCTCTAAAACTATAGGTCTCCTTTCTGCAACCTAAATCTTGGCTGGGAAAGAGAAGGTAAGGCACAAAAAACTCATTTTAAGTGACAGCAGTCCCCATGAAATAGTGAGCAAGCAGGGCTTTTACGTCTCCAGTAGTAAATCTTCCCAGAGAGTGGAATTCTCAACTAGCAGAGGCCAAACAACAAAACAAAAACTCATTTTTAACTGTTTATATTTATTCACCTGGTAATAGATTTAATCTCTTCCCTTGTTGGTTTGCCATAAAGTCAGAATGTTATTTTTCATATGCGAGTTGTAGAAGGAAGAATATTCTCACTAGCAGTAAAAGTGGTTAGACTTTCCAGATGACTTTTAGCACTCCTGCCTGACTCTTTACAGATGGAAGGAGGCCCAGGAAGAGTTCTAGAAAACCTGAACAAGAAAGGAAACAAGGGATATGGTATTCTTGGAGATTTTGAAGGCACTGGCCATGAGCCATGTTCTTAGGCCACAACAATTAAACTATGCTCTTCAGAGTAGTCTCAGTCCGTCCCAAACTTCTTGCATTAGACTTCCAATGCCAGACCCCATTTTTAGTACACCAGGCTTCTAGGTGTATGAGAGATACTCAAATGTTGAGCCAACAGTGAAAGGCATTGATGTGGCTTATACTGAACAGTAATGAAAAGAAAATCTCCCCCAAATAGCTTTATTAAGACACACTTTCTTAAAATTCTGGAGGTAAATCTCTCAGGACATGTTTAAAATCTACTTTTGAAAGGATCCATTAAAAATGTTTCCCCATGAGCAATGCAACCACTGACCTGCATTATTCAATGTGCTCTACTGCAATTAATCTGAAATCCTTGCTCCCTTGCTCTCTGTGTAAACTGAACAGCAATGGGATAAAACAATGGGAAAATGAACCCTCTCACTTTATTATTCACAAGCTGCATTCCGTAGTTGTTATTCATAGATAAGTTTCTTCCGAGGCCAAAAACAATTAAGTGCACAGAAACCTAATTCTGCAGAGTATGCGACAGAATTAAATAATCTACCCCAGAAATGAGTAAAACCCTAATGCTGGTTTGTCTGCTCACTGTCTTTGCAATACAGACAGAACCTTTATACCTCAGCCTCCCAGCCTACTAAATGGATGGAGGATGACTTGATTTACCACAGCATTCTATACCTCAAGCAGGACTTGCAGACTGAACTACTGGCCCAAGAGATTGACACAAACCTTCCAGGTGCCTATGCTAGAAATATTGTTGATCCCCTGTCCTGGTGTATGCATCTAACTGGTATGACAGCTCTAGGAATAGCTTTAGATCAGAGCAGGATTTGGGATTAAATGCCTCTGCCAATTACCAGCTGTGTGATTTAAACAATTTATTTCTGGAACTAGAGTGCATTATGCTAAGTGAAATCAGTCAGTCAGAGAAAGACAAATACCTTATGATTTCATTCATATATGGAATTGAAGAAACAAAACAAATAGGTATAAGGGGGAAAAAGGAGAGAAGGAGGCAACTATTGAACGCTCTTAACTATAGAGAACAAACTAAAGGATACGAGTAAGGGCTGGAGGGGAGGTGGGCAGGGGGATGGACTCAATGGGTTATTAAGTGATGTTATTCATCACTTGTGATGAGCACTGGGTGTTGAATGAAACTGATAATCACTAAATTCTACACCTGAGACTAAGGTTACATTGTGTGTTAACTAGCCAGAATTTACGTAAAAACTTGAAAGTACAAAAAGAACTCACTTAATAATCATCCCTGGGCCTCAATTTCTTCATCTGTAAAAAGAATATAATAATAGTTCTTGGCTTACTGAATGAGAGGGGAGAGAATTAGAGAATGTGGTAAAAAGTGTAGGTCAGAGCCTGGCACATAGTAGGTCCCAAGAGCACATAAGCTGTATATTTCTCCCACCACACTCAGAGGGGTGAGCCAAGCTCCCAAGTATGTATCTCCATACACCAGCTTCTGCGTGACTTCTCCATGACCGCAAACAACCCTATCCACCAACTTGCAATGCTCTGCTCTCTCTTTTCCACTCACCACTTGCTCTTTCCTAAATCATTGTTTATACACTACTTCTGCAAAAGACCATGGAAGACTCATCTTCCTCTATCCTTGTGCATCCTTTAGGGTTTTGCAGATACAAGAGTGGGGCACCTGGGCGGCTCAGTCAGTTAAGCACCTGCTTTTGATTTCAGCTCAGATCATGATCTCAGGGTTGTGAGATGGAGCCCCAAATTGGGCTCCATGCTCAGCAAGGAGTCAGCTTGAGATTCTCTCCCTCTCCACTGCCCCTCTCACCACCTCGCTCATGCATATGCTCTCTCTCTCAAATAAGTAACTAAATCTTAAAAAAAAAAAGAGAGATTGAGAGAAAGTGGGAACAAAGGAATAAACAAGTGAGCCCTAAGCGAGAAAGTAGAAGGAAGCCCAAGACTCTAGTGAAAATTGAAACCGCCTCGTGGACCAGAACACCATGCTTCTCAGTTCCTGAAGATTTCCCTGATCACACCAGCGTTTGTCATTCTACATGTCCCAGCTGTACTTTGCCACTACAGTTGCTTCTGTGTTTATTTGACGTAAGTTCTGATATTTTCATTTGTTTTTGCCTCCCATTAAACTATGAAGATTTAAGCCAGTGTACACTATTCCAAACGATGCCCTAAAGTAATTTATATGCTGCTGCTATGTTTGGCCAAAGAAACTCTCACTTCCTGTACTAGAATAATTATCAACTTTAGACTGTTAAGTCTCCCAAGTTCCTGTCCCCTATCTTTCCAGGGTCCCTTCCTCCAGTATGTACTATCTGTGCCACCCTAAGTCAGGGCTCCCTGAACCTTACATTTGCTTTACTTATGCCCAGGGCCATACTCAGCCTCAGGCCAGCCCCTGTCTTCCCCCACTTCCTTTCTTCTCCCAAGCGTTTACTGATCAAGGCAGGAGAATGGGTCAGACCAGTTCTGAGAGTTTGGGAGCAGAAGATACCACAGAAGATACACCAGCTTCAAATTAAAGGAGGACATGGGAGTTTCCAAAGTGTATCTGCTGTTCCCCACCTCTACAGGCAATTCCTCAATGGCCTTGGCCTTGTTCCTCTGTAGGGTCCCTAGTATCAGCAATTCGAGTTCAATGTGAATAAAGTTCACATCTTTAAGTAGATTACCATTCCTCCATGACAGGCTTCATTTTAAGCCAGAAAAAGACAGGCCTAAGGGTATGGGCGTGAAACTATTCCTGGAATTTAGATTCTTCCACTTCCCTGTGTGATGCCTAGCCCTTGAGTTGTTCAAATGCACCAATGAAATGCATAGATTTAGGTAATTGCCATATAAAGAATAAGGAACTCACCTATGTGTGTAGTGACATATGTGCTTCTTTACTCGAGTGCTTAAAAATGCTGAGAAGGGGAGAGGCGGGGCTTCCCGCCTTAGCACTGCGCTAGCTGGAAATAAATCCTCTTGCTGTTGCATCCAGCCTGCCTTTTGTGGGTTCTTTTGGGAGGGTCTCGATCCGGACATAACACAATCTCAGGTACCTGTCTGCCCCTCACCATTACCCTGCTCCTTATGTACACACCTCCCTATTCCCACAGTGTCGTCACTCAGAACATTAGCAATTTACTACACACCTCCCACTCTAACCATAACCAAAGACCAAGTCTATGTTTATAGATCCCAAAAGTTATGAAAGCTAAACAAAGACACAATGGCTTTCTTGGAGTGTTTTCCATCTCTATTGAGATATAATAACATACAGCATTGTGTAAGTTTAAGATGTACAATGTGATGATATGATACATGCAGATGTTATGAAATGATGATAATCAACCTAGATAACACCTCCATCATCTGCCATAATTACCATTATTGTGTGTGTGTGTGGTTAGAACATTTAATATTTACTCTCTTAGAAACATATATTAGATCTTCACAACTTTTTCATCTTATAACTGGAAGTCTGTATCCTTTGATTAATATCTCCCCATTTCTCCCACCCTTCACCCCCTAGCAACCACCATTCTACTCTCTATTCTATGAGTTTGGGTGTTTTAGATTTCAAACATAAGTGAGGTCATACATTATTTGTCTTTCTCTGTCTGACTTTTTATTTCACCTAGCATAATGTCCTTGAGGTCCAGGTAGGGTGTCATAAATGGCAAGATTTCCTTCTCTCTCATGGCTGAATAATATTCCACTGGGTGTGCATATGTGCACCACATCTTCTTTATCTGTTCATCCATCAGGGGAGACAGGTTGTTTCCATATCTTGGCTATTATGAATAATAATGCAAGGAACATGGGTGTGCAGACACATCTCCGACATCATGAGTTGATTTCCTTTGAATATATACCCAGAAGTAGGAATGCTGGATCATATGATATTTCTATTTTTAATTTCTTGAGGAACCTCCGTACTATTTTCCACAGTGGCTATAACAATCTACATTCCCACCAACGGTATGCAAGTGTACCCTTCTTCGAGAATATGTGTTATCTCTTGCCTTTTTTATGATAGCCATTCTAACAGGTATAAGGTGATATGTAATTGTAATTTTGATTTACATTTTCCCGATGACTAATGATTTCTTTGCATGTACTGGTTGACCATTTTTATGTCTTCTTTGAAGGGATGTCTATTCAGGTCCTCTGCCCATTTTTTAATTGGGTTGTCTGAGTTTTTTCGGTTACTGAGTCTTACTAGTTCTTTATATATTTTAGATACTAACCTCCTATCAGATGTATAGCTTACAAATATTTTCTCCCATTCCATAGACCACCTTTTTCATCTTTTCATTTTGTTGATTACTTCTGCTGTGCAAAGACTCTTTAGTTTCATATAGTCCCACTTATTTATTTTTGCTTTTGTTGTTTGCATTTGGTGTCAAATCCAAAAAAAAACATTGCCAAGACCAATGGCAAGGAAATTACCCCGTGTTTTCTTCAAGGAGTTTTACAGTTTAGGGGTTTTATATTTAAGTCTTTAACCCACTTGAGTTGATTTTTATATATGGTGTAAGATAAAGCTCCAGGTTCATTCTCTCATACATGGATATCAAGTTTTCCCAACACCATTTATTAAATAGACTATTCCTTCCCCATTGTCCACTCTTGGTGCCTTTGTTGAAATTAGTTGACTGTATACATGTAGGTTTATTTCTGGATTCTCTCTTCTGTTCTATTGATCTTTTAAATCCACTTACTTTTTTTGCCTAGCTTCTATTTTGATTCAAAACATCTCTCCATCCAGTACTGAAAGGGCACCTCCTAGCCACATGCTCACCAATATTTCTTTTCAATCCATTCTTCTGTGGTAGATTAATTCTTTAATATATGTAAAACACTTGGGACAAGCCAAGCATCTAGTGGTAAAGATTATTTAACAATTTTAGACCAATGCTAAGCTCTAGAACTATGCTAAGCACTATGTGTGTATTTGTCCAGATGCAATTATTCTACCAGTAGGTTGATTGGCCCAAAATGAATTTTTTTTTCCAAAATTAATTTTTTAAGTGCCTTTTGAGTTCTGCCATTTCAGTGATTTTAAGCAGACTAACTACAGCACAGATATAAATCACACTCTGCTATAGCCTTTCTGCTATAGCATCTAATAATTCCGCTTCCTTGTATTTGTCCTGAATATTTCTCAAAGCACCCCCTGTGTATTATCTCATCTGGTGCTCATACTTTTTAAGATGAAATGTAATGAAAAGACCATGGAGTCCAGTAGCAATAGCCAGGGCTAGCAGGGTAACCACATGCTCTGTTATTTATTGGAGTGTGTGTGTGTGTGTGTGTGTGTGTGTGTGTGTGTGTGTGTGTGTGAAATCCACATAATTGCTCTGATTCTCAGTCTCTTCACATGCAAAATAAAATAATTAGGATAGACAACTTTTATTGTTTCCTCTGGATAATTCTCTCTCTATTCTTCGTCACATATGTACATAATATATGATTATATGATATTTATAAGATTATATATATAAAATTCAACTAAATATTCTCCCCTCCTTTAAATCATCATTTAAGGACTGGCACCTTCAGATGACTGCTTCCCAAGCAAGACCACCAATTCCTAATCAGCAGAACAAGAATTTACCTGCTCCCATACAGATCTGTTGTAGGTCATTTCTTTGGTAATGTTGTGTATTTCAAGCCCAAATCATTCCTATTCTTTGCATCTGTACAACTAATACTGAGGTCCCTACTTTCTATTTGAAAAGATCAGTGGTTGACAACAGCATTAGGCACAACATTCTAAAAATAAGCCCTTGAGAAAGAAAAACACTGCCCTGAAGTTTTAAGATTTACCACAAGAGGGCAGGGCTGATTCAGTCCTAGACAACTCTTCCTTTTTTTTTTTTTCCTTCTTTGTTTCTCCTCTTATTCTTTTTATTTAATGTGTTAAAAGGGATATACAGATGCAGTGATGATAAGAATATAAATTGATAAAAACTTCCCCAAAATGGCATGGTTCTTTTCCCAACAACCATAAAAATGCTCATATGCTTCAACACATAGTTCATTTTATTGAAATGTGTCTGTAAAGCGTTGAGTCCTAAAGAAATGAAAAGCAATATACAAAAAAAGTCCTTATAACATTTTCTACATTATCTTTTAAAAATTGAAAAAATCTAAATGTATAACATTGTGAATTTAAATAAATAATAAATAAATATCAAACTGGTAGAATCTACTGCAGTTTTTTTAAATGAATATTTAGAAATTGGACAGCAAAGTATTAAAATACTTATATTAAATGAAAAAGTAAAGAATATTAAATTTGATTTATTCTAGACTGTATGTACGTAGATGGTATATAAGAAAAAAATCACTAGTGCACATTCAGTGGGACTCGAATAAAGTGTAGAAAAATGAAAACCATTCTTTTTTTTAGGAAGATAGAATAGGTAATTTCTTATTTGCAATATTATTGTTACAGTGTTATATATGCCACGCATTTTAATGCCTTTACCTATAACAGAATCAGTGGTGACTATTCCATATTTTTAGAGCTTTCTTCAAGACATTCTCACCTGAATTGCCAAGTATGGCAGACACTGCTAGTTTCTACCCAATCTCCATTCTTCCTTCCATTCTTATAACCAAATGCACAGTTTGGTCACAAGGAACCCTGTTAAAATAGGCTCTTTTCCCCTGAAACTTTGCAACCTGAACCACCATCTCAGTTCTGGAAAGTGAGATGTAAGCAGAGGTCACCGGTTGAGGCTCCTGGGAAAGCTCTTTAAAAAGTGACAGGCTCAGATCCTTTTGTAGTTCATAAGCATGATGATTGGGTGTTCACGCGACTGTGTGACATGTGCCTCCCTCGAACCTTGTTACGACATCGGCACATTACCCATCTGACGTGGAAAAAAAAAAAGTGACAGGCTCAGCTGACATACAGCTTTGGTCCTTGTCCTTTGCCCACAGCCTTTCCCACGTTCTAGTCTAGGATGCAGATACCATGCCTTTAGGCACAGCAGCCATTTTGCAGGATACCCATGGGGATAAAAGAGATGTGCAAAGGGTGGTAGGGCAGGAAGAAGAGGGAGCCAAGTCTCTATCAGTGTCATAGAGCTGTCATGTCACACATGTACAGTGGCCTCTGGATTTCTTGTTGTGTAAGCAAACTGAACCTCTTTGGGAAAGTCACTACCATCAAGTATGCTATGTAGGAGCCAAACAAAATCCTAATTGATACAACACGAAAGGAAATGACAGAAATATGAAGTTATCCTAGTAACATGAAGACAACCACCATCAGCTTCAAGGGTAGCGATGGGCATGTGGAAGGATCAGAAGATGAATCCTTTGAGGCATCCCCCAAGGAGCCTTCTTAACAAAGTACAATTACCAGAAGACCCCATCTATGTCATTATATGAACTCTGGCTGCAGACTTGAATACTTTTGAGCTCTCAGAGGAGCTCTCTGACTCAAATCTGACCTGGTACCAATCTTTCCATTTGGGGTGTAGTGAAAGTGTATGTCACTTCTAAAAGCCCACCCCTAAATGTATAGTTGCACAAACACTCAAGCTACATGTAAAATAATGCTTCTTACAGCACTGTCTTAATAACAGGAAAAGCAACATTTTTAAATGTCCAATAGGGGAGTAAATAAACTATGGTATTAAATACCTACATTTTAGGATACCCTACTACTTTTTGTAAGTTCAGATCTGTAAACACCTCTAAAGTTCATTGTTAATTTTAAAAAAGCCAGTAGCCAAAATATGATCCCATGTATTGAAAATAAAATAAGTATATTAGATATTTATGTAAAAATGCATCAACAGAGGACTGGAAGGATGCACCCCAAATTATTCACCATTCACAGTGATTACCTCTAAGGAAGGGATGCCTTGTCTGCATTTGTATTGTTTGAATGTGTACAATTATGACTTGTGTAATTTAAATATTTTACAAAGATAGTTTGGCAAGCGAAGCTGTTTTGGCAGAGTGTTTTCACCACATTCTGTTAAATTTAAACACATTGTTCTTAAGAAATATTATAAACATTTTGATATAAAATTTAGTTTTGAACATAATGTTTTTAACAAACATTTTTGAAAAGGGGAA
>CM053606.1:139607467-139622897 GCA_028646535.1 Procyon lotor | reverse complement strand
AAAAACTCTGAAATCATGGATAGACTAATAGAACAAAAGGACACCATCATCAGTCCAAAAGATCATGGACTCATGAGAGCAATTTCAGTGTTACTTAAACTAAATGCATTTCTTACAACCTCTGATCCCGAACGGTGAATGGTGATAAAATCAGCACAAAGGATAAAGAATTAAACAGTATGACCTCACTCATTAAAATATAGAATCATGTTAATAAGCTATTGTATTCATCTTTTGGTTTTTGGTTTTGTTTTGTTTTTTTGAGGAAAACTTAATAACATCCTTTCTGAATGAAAAGAGGTTTTTGTATCCGGTTGTAATTTGAAAAGGAACAACTAAAATTATACATTTCAGAGAAATAAACACCCTTTCATTACTGGTCACAGGTTCTATTTTTACACTACTAGTTAAGGCTTACTATTCTCTCTGAAATTTCTTGTATTGGCAGGACTTTTATGCATTTAGTAAAAATTGGTACTTTATAATCCTGGGATGTGAAGTGTAACAAATTCAGAAAGTTTTAAATAACAATTTTTCTTTGTTTCTAACTCTCAATTTATTAAATATTCAGCTTCTATGTTGACTTATTCTCAAAAAATTCAAATAATAAAAACATTTAAGTATAGACTATTGCTATCACATTTTTAATAAATGTGCAAGTCAGTACCTACCAATGAAAAGAACAACAGTGAGAATAATGAAAAACCATGTGAATTGTGTATTTAAACTTTTAAGATAAATAATGGATCCCTTTGAGATTTTTGTGAATATAGAGTGCCACAAAGTCAAATGACACATGTAATTAAGTCTAGCCTAGCAATAGTTCTTGACCATTCCCAAATCTAAATATATTTCAGTGTTTTATCCTAAGTTCATATTCATCCTACCATATAATCTAACAAATTCAGCCTGACAGAGTTTTCCATAACGACATCTGCCCCCTGAGGCACATCATCCCATTTTCATTGCCCTGCTGATCTTATTTCCTTTTATCTGTATTTAATACTTTCTCTTCTGAATTAAGACAAAGGCCATAGGAAAGAGGGACTAAGAAACACTTTTAAGGCTTTCCACCACACTCTGTTTAGAATTCAGTCAGTGTATAGTCAACCAAGACTTACTCCATTTGCACAAGGTTAAGAGTAATGCTTTTTACCATGATGATAACTAGGAATAAATGTGATTATTTAAAGATTTGCTTAAACCCTTTTATATTTATATCTTTTTTATAAGCCACAATTGTACTATGGTCTATAAATCTTTGGATAATTTGATATGTGGTACAATCGATCAACGTGCTCCAAAAGGTAGCATGCATATTATCACGACGTGCAAGATGATTTTACATCAGCAACTGCTAGATTTTTGTAATAGTTATATTTTTATTTTTATGTTTTTTTCGTATCTAGTGCAAATAACACTGCGTCTCCATTCATAGCAGAAACAGAACATTTTCTTTTTGAATAGTTTTATTTAAGAATGGATATATGTGAAAAAAGCTATTAAGTAAATAAGATTAGAGGTACACCATTACAGCAAAAATTGGGAAAAGGATACAAAAGAGGAATATACACTGTAGAGAGGCATAAAGAAAGGAATAATCAGCTGCGCTTGAGCCTGAAGTGAATTCCCTTAGAGGGAATTCCCTAAGAGGACTAGGAAAGCAGAAAACAATTCCAGACAAAGGGGACTATGTACAAAGACTCTGACATGAGCTCTACACTTGGTATATGAGTGTTGGTGGGTTCAAGTGGCTGGTAGGGATGAGTGAAAGCCTGTGAGTCAGAGAAGCAACAAGGCAGCAGATCACAAAAGACCTACTTTGCTGTACTAAAATTAATATGCACTTTAAAATTAATGTAGACAACAGGAAGCCACTGAAGGATTTTAAGTGAGAAGTAGCAGGCTGATTTGTATAGTAAAAAAGAATTCTGGAATAGCTTAGAACTCAGAGGAAGGTAAGGAGACCATGAGAGAGAGAATAGTTAGACAACATTGTGGAGGCGTAAAGGAAAAGACCAGGGGACCACACTCAAACTACATAGTGCAGTTGTAAGATAAACAAGTCACAGGAATGGAAAGTACAGCAAAGGGAATATAGTTAATAATACTGTAATAACATTGTATGGTGACAGATGGTAACTACTTGTCATGGTGAGCATGGTGTGATGTATGTAAGTGTCAAATCACTATGCCATACACCTGAAACTAATACAACATATCTCAACTACACTTCAATAAAAAAAACTAAATGCAAAATATTTCTGAATGGCAAGGGTAACATAAACATCTTTAAAAGCAAGTGGGAGAATAAAAGGAAAACCTTTTACTACCATCCCAGAAAAGGTTCATATGATTAATACATAAAGAGCTCCTCCAACTCAATAGAAAAATTATTTCAATCTTATTACATTATCATGAAAAAAATCTCATGAGAACAGGTAATTCACATAAAACATGAGTTTTAATTCACATAAAAAACAGAAAAGCATAACAAATGTATGAAAACACTGCAAGTTATTGATGATCAGGAAAATATGACTTTAAGAGAATGAACTACAGCATTTTGCCCATCAGATTGTTAAAAATGATAAATTTAGAGTGTGTATAAAAGGACTTTCAAATAATGTTAGTGGAACTATAAATTGACACAAGGAATATACCATGAATAGGTAAATGGCTTGTCTTACTCAAAGTAATATACAATCTTAAAATTATATTCACAATAGCTCTAAAAGAAGAAGAAAAATGGGGATGTTAATATGTTCAGGGTCTAACCCACAACCAACAGAGTGTGTACCACATTTATGAAAAACATTACTCACTACCTTCTTTCCTCCACAAAAAAATAAATTGACTAATTGATCTAATGTAGTGGAGGTGATCAGGGAAAACAGAAGAGAAATGTGAGCTATTTAAGAGATGAGATTTATAGATTTTAGTGACCTGGTATGTGGGAGGTAACAAGAGAAAAGAATACACCTTCCATTTTTGGCAGTTCAGTGGTATCATTCCCTCAGATGCAAATTACAAAAGAATGTTTGAGAATGAAGATAATTAGTTCATCTTGGGACCTGATAGTTTTGAGGAGCCAATGGTATGCTCAAGTGAAGATATCCAATAGACTGTTGAATATTTGAGTCTGGATCTCAGGAGAGGATCCGGGCTGATGATATATTTTTCAGAGTCAACAGGAAACGGTGAAGACCCAGCTTTGGTAGAGTTACCAGGGAGTTTATGTATATCATGAAGAGAGGAGAACCAAGGCAGGAGCTTTGAGAATACCAGTGAGTAAAGGGAGAGCAGAGGAAGGAAGCACACTGCCATGGTTTGAATATTTGTGTCCCCCCAAGTTCATACATTGAATCCTAACCCCAAAAGGTGATGGTGTTAGGAAGCAGGGTCTTTGATAGGTGACTGGGTCCTGAGGGTGGAGCCTTCTTGAATGGAACTGACACTATTATAAGAAACCCCACAGAGATTCCCTAGCCTCTTCTACCATTTGGGGACAAAGCAAGAAGGTAAATGCTACGGATCAGGAAGAAGGCTCTCACAGAGTACAACCATACCAGCACCCTGATCTTGGACCTCTAGCCTCCAGGATTGTGAAAAATAATTTTCTGTGTTTTTAAGCCACCCAGTCTAAGATATTTTATGGTACTGGCCCAAACAGACCAAAACACACACCATGGAGATATATGAGGGGTTACTTCATGGACCCACAACCAGGCTCAGACAGAAGGCAAATCCTTCCCTCAGCCAACTGGCCTGGACACCCAGGCCTCAGTTCTGCCACCCTGGTGGCCAAGTGGGAGCTTAAGTCTGTGCCTATCAGCCCCTCATCACTGCTAGAAAAACAGTGTAAGTGAAAGTGAACCAATGCATCTTCTTTGTCTGAGCTGGGGAATGTATCATTAGTTCTAGAGGAAGAAAGAATACTTTTCCTAAGGAAAAGTCTTGGAGCTAGCAGCCACATGGGTTCTTGGCCCACAGACACCTTCTCTTGAGGATCCAGACACAATGAGGCTGGCAGGGAAATCATCATCTCTCTTTTCTCATACATTATTGAGCAATCTATGCCCTTTTGCATATACACACAAAAATAATCATATTAGTCCAATTGGATTAGTTCAATGCATATCATTTGTAGGCCTCCTGAGAAAAGATGGAGAATACTTTCCTTTGTTTTCAGAAAATCTGATTGAAGCAGATCATACATATGTTTACAAAGGATAAAGAGCCAGATTAATTTAAGTAGGTAAAGCTAGAGGGAGCATTAGTCACAGACATCATTCATTAACAAAAGCCATCTAAAAAAACTAGAATAAAAAATCATCAATGGCTAGTTGAAATGCACTAAAATATACTCCAATCCATACTCTTTACTTAGCAAATCTCAAGGTAAATTTATTTATAAAATCAAATCTTATTCTACTGTTCTTTTACAGAAAATCATTTTCTGTAAAAAATGTTCTTTTACAGAAAATAGATTTAGCTATACAAATCAAAGTCTAGTGTAAAAAAAAAACAAACATATTGAAAATTAAGTACAAGTTTAGAAAATATGAAGTAGTATGAGAAACCGAAATGAAAACAAATATTCTGACCATCCTTTATCTATTGTTTTTTCCCCCTGGTCTTAAAAATTAAAATCAAATTTTTATGGATCCCCAATTCAGTATTTGCTGTTAAGTAACACCTAAAAATTAAAATGTCAGCATTAAAATCACTGCGTCTCGGGCGCCTGGGTGGCTCAGTCGTTAAGCGTCTGCCTTCGGCCCAGGTCAGATCCCAGAGGCCTGGGATCGAGCCCCACAAGGGGCTCTCTTCTCTGCAGGAAGCCTGCTTCTCCCGATACCATTCCCTCTGCTTGTGTTCCCTCTCTCGCTGTGTTTCTCTCTGTCAAGTAAATAAAATCTTAAAAAAAAAAAAAAATCACTGCGTCTCATCTAGTTCTTTTAATAAATTCTAGTAAAGCCATAACTATGGAATCTTGAATTTGCTTGGTCTTTGGGTAGGACTCTGAAATCTCTACATACACAGGGATGTTTGTTATAATGCTCTTTATTAAAATGTTACTCAACGTATGTTTCCATTCTTCATGATAAATAAGATTATTCTTTACCTAGGAATATACTGAAATTCCATGACTAGTTAATTATACATTATTTTTTCTCAGAATACAGATACAGAATATTTTTAACCCTGCTGAACCCCAAAACCCTGCAATATTGCTAAATTTCAAGAAGAGAAGATAATGGATTTTCATCTATGCTGGATGACATTTACAATCTCCGTGTCCTCTCAGCCTTCCAAATACATATGGCTCAGAACACGAAAGAAAGGAATCAGAAAAGAAATAAAGAGTAAGGGGAAAAAATTGAGGCCGGATGACAGGCTCATTAAAATGTGCAGAAAGCATCTCTGGCTCCCTCGAGAAAGCTGTTATCGTGAAATAATCACATTGACGAACATGGAAAGAGTGGACTCCGGCAGGGGGGCCTTATATTGCACCCAAGAAGTTGGTGATTATATCCTGGAAATGTGACCCCCGTGAAAGCCTGGCTGCTTTGTTGCTTAATAGAGTTCACAGAAAATGCTTGTCTCCAAAATGAGATTTCTCCCCCATTCACTGTGCAGCCGAGGAGTCTTGACAGGATGAGCAGGGGGCCATTTCTTCTAATCAAGGGGGGGCGAGAACCCCTGGGGGCAGAAGATTGTAAGCAATCAAGCTCGACATTGCAGGGAAGAGCTCTTGCCTTCTGCTCAGTTGTCAAGTGGTCATAAAGGAAGGGTTAAGGAAGCTGCTAGAATTTGGCAGACATAAGGGATAATAGGTTAGATGGACCCATTTTTCTTAGCAATTATCCCATTTCCATCTCTGAGGCTCAGAGAAATATTCCCTTGTTGCCTAAGCAGACTATCTACGTATTACTGTTTAGCTCTAATTAGAATCTTTGGTAGTCTTTCCATTTTCTCACCCTGTGGTTCAAAAATCTTAGGTGTATTTTAATCTGAAGGGACTGAATGGAACATTTTCCCTTGATGCAGCTGGACTGTGGGACAATGGGAAGGACAATGGGGCAGAGGAAGGTAGTGAAATGAAATAGTATAGTCAGAACCACAGGTGAGGGAGGCCTTTGGAAAACTTCAGCTCTGGATTTGTAAGCAGGGACGCATTCCCAAGTCATGATTTCTGGTTTAAATATGATTAATTTATATTTTTTAATGAAAAGGCAAATAGCAAAAAAATGTGTACTTTGTGATTCCTTTAATATTTGCTAATGTATATACTTGTATGTTTTCTTGACATATGCATGTAAATACATTAAAAAGAACCGGAAATTATACTCTGTTATTATTGATAACTATTTCTAGGGTGTCAGTGGGATTAGAGGCAGGAGTGAAAAGAGACCAACTCTTAAATCATGAATACAGTTCTTCAATGTTTGGAATATTCCCATGGGAATGAATTCATATGTTACCTGTGTAAATTACTAAGTACTTTGCAAAAGATATGGGTGTAGGGAATGTGGTTGGTCTATGATTGGATCTGGGCATGCATGTGGAATAAAATTTTAACATAGATTCAAGGATTTCCAGACACAACTATAACTGAGGGATATTCTGAAGTGAATATTCATTCACACCAGGGAGGTTCTCTCCCCATCGAGAGGTTCTTTGAGATCAGGTTAATCACTAAGTGTTGAAGGTCACAGGTGTTAGATAAGTGTTTATCAAAATGATCATGTCTTCCCTGGAATCCCCCAAATGTTCTTGACATCATATTACAAAAGCTCTTTGAAAGGTTCCTAACTCTGCAAATAACACACCAACGCCGCCAAAGGGTGAAAATTGATGTCCAACTTTGACATGCTGTTGTGTTACCACCAGAACTGGGGTGATTTCCCTGTTTGTGGGTGCACACCCTATATATTAGAGACTTAACATAAAATTAAATTGAAATGTCATTTTTTTTTTAATACCGAAATGTTTATAAGCCTAGGAATTGGCACAATATGCTGTAGTTCAGGACACATCCTGGGAATTTGGGAACAGCTCACTTCCTAACGTAAGACTAAAAACTGCCTAACAAATCTCATATAACACTTGCAAATGCAAGCAAAGAAGCCAAGTGAAAATATTTTTGATTGTGGGTTTTCAGCCTGAGCATTAATCTCTGGTTTTAGTGCACCCTGGAGTCAGTAACTTCCTCCGTATGTTTCTGTTTGTTAGAGGTAGGCTTGCTTCAATGTAGTGATGAGGGACTGGGTGGCAAATGAGTCAGGAAATGTTCAAAATGAAAGCCAGGCCTTCAGTTATTCACATCATCCTCTCTCCAGTTTCAAGGGGCAGGTTCATACCAGGCCACGTGCAGCTTCTAGAACAGAGGGCCAAATTGGCCCAAATGTCTAAAATCCTTTTAGTTGAATCCATTATACTAATATCTGACAATTATGAACTAAGTCTCATTTAACATGCTTGGCCGCTCTCACTTAAAAGGCAATAATTACTGAAAAGAGTGAGTTGTATAAACCTGTTTCCCAGCACGTGGGTTGACAAGACACCCCACTGATTATAATGCAACCATCAGGCAGAGCTTTTTATATTTAATGTTGAACAAATTATCCTTCATAAATGGCAGATTGAGGATTCTCACTGTCAATCTTGCTTTCCATTTGGCTACATTTTCATTTCACAGAACATCTTGAATCTAGCTGAGGGAGGTCCCTAAAAATATAGAGCAAAAATAAATGCAAAAGGAAGAAGTCTAATGAGAACCTCTCTGCTAAGTCAATAATGGTTAGGTATCTTCTTGGTGAAAACTCCCTCAAAGGGTGACTTTCAAAACCCTAAGGTCAGTGTAACTGACAGTGATATACATAATAATCTGCATCCACGGTGAGAGTACCAAGAGGAATGGGGTTGGGAAGACTTGTGTTTTATTATAATCAGGAATACAAAGCAAACATGCAAAGATAAATTTTTATTTTCCCTATTTATCAAGTTCTATAAATGACTTAATTTGCTTTAATCACGTGAAAAAATACATTCAAGTTATATTGTATGTAGTTTGAATGCATCTTGAACTGAGGATTAAATTTTAAGTATCTGTTTCAATATCAAGAATATTGTTTACTAGGCACTAGAGATGAAGAATATGTAGAAGATGAAGAATGTAAAATGATGAACAATCTGTAAATCCAGTCTCCATGCCCGGAGATGCTGATTCAGTTGTTCAGGAATGAGGCTGTACTGCTGATATCTTGGGAAATTTACTCAAAGGATTTTATTGTAGACTTAGTTGACACCTCCAGTCATTGGTGCTAGTCATTCTGAATGGATTGCAGGTTAAAACTGTTCACCCACAAGACATCTGAAATACCTATACCTGACAAAGAACACGTCACAAGAATGTACAAAGAGCGAATACAGAATTTTTTTGAAGAGGGAAACCCCACTAAAAATGTGCAAAATCTTGGACAGGCACTTCATAAAAGAGAATACCCAAATGGCCAATAAAAAAAGGTGTTTGTTTTCATTAGTTATCACAGGAATGCAAATTAAACACATTGTAATACCAGACACCAGACATCCACCCAAATGGCTAACATGAACAAGCCAGACAATATCAAGTCTTGTCTAGAATGAAGAGCAACTGAAACTCCCCTATGCTGATGACTGCAGTGTAACTAGGTATAAATTCTTTGGCAGGTGATTTGGCAGCATCAGCTAAAGCTGAATAGATCTATACCCAGAGGCAGTTCCTCTTCTAGGTAGACTATATTCAAAAGAAATATGTACATATCTTCACCATAAGACATGTAGAGGAATATTATTGTACTATTCATACTAGTCAAAAAATGGAAACAACCAAGTCCCTCAGCAGTAGAAAGGATAAATAACCTAAAATATATTCACACAAGGGATACTATATAGCAAAGGGAATGAAGAAACTATTGCTCCCTCCCAAAATATGAATGAATCTCACCATGTTGAGAAGTAAGGTACAAAAAGAAAACAATCTGTATGATTCAATTTTATGAAATTCAAAAACAGGCAAAATGCATCAACAGTGTTAGAAGTCAGGATAACAGTGAGCTGTTATCCTGATAACAGGAGATAGATAGTGACTGGAAGGCAGAATAAAGCGGCTTTGGAGATGTTGTTTTTTTGGGTTTTTTTATTTGGGGGCTGGTTACTTGGGTTTGTTCACTTTTTGGAAATTCACACTAATGATCTTATACTTTCTGAATGTAGTCATATTTCAAAAACGTTTAAAAACTACTCAACATCAAAAATAATAGGGGCAGCTGGGTGGCTCAGTTGGTCAAGCATCCAACTCTTGGTTTCAGCTCAGGTCATGAGCTCAGGATCCTGGGATCAAGTCCCACGATGGGCTCTGCACTCAGTGCGGAATCTGCTTCAGAGTCCCTCTCCCTCCTCATCTGCCCCTCACCTGCTTGCACACACACCCTCTCTCTGTCAAATAAATAAATATCTTAAAAAAATAGTAATTTCTTATGAGGACAGCATTTTATAATTTGCAAGCTGTTTTCACCCCTGTTGTCCCATTCAATTCTCTCTTTCGTTAATGACTGACTCATTTATTCACCAAAATTTATTATATCTCATAGATGCAAGGGGCTGTGTTAGGTGGTGCAAGGAATACAAGGGCTAATAAGACATGATTATTGGCCTCTAGGATCTTACAGAACTAAAAATTTGAAAAGAAATACGTTGTGAGGCAAAACCAGCAGCAATAATTTATCATCTCCTGCATACTAGGCATTGTGTGTTACCTACATTCTTTCACTTTTAACAACTTCAAGAAAATACTCTAATATTATATTTATTTTCCTCTCTAAAGATTTAGTATTGTATGAAGAAAAATATAAGAAGATTTTCTGGGACAAGAAAAGAAATTTGCTTCCAGAGTCCATGTCTAGAGGGGCAAGTGTAAAGTATAAGCATGCTGACCTGTTCTCTTCAGTGATTTCATCAACTAATTCAGATGACCAGAGGATGAATTAAATTGATTCACAGGCACAGAGATATAACTACAAATTCCATGCCAATATTTGTTTCATTTGATTATTTCACATGACAACACCTAAGAGGGACTGTGTACTAGTTTATCTCCTGAAACCTAAGAAACTTAAACATTTCAAATAAAGTACCAGTCTGAAAGAAATATGAGCAAAGTTGTCATAGTGGACTATGAAGATTCGCTGGCATAAGTATTTCCAGGAAAAGTTTAATGCTTCCATTTAGGGAAGGAGGGGAAAGATGGCAGAGAAGTAGAAGACCCTGTTCCAACCGGTCCCCTAAAGTGAGCTGGATATCTACCAGAACACGCTGAACAGCCATGAAATCAGCCTGCAAAGTAAGATTATTCACTTCTGGATCTCTACAGGAGCAGAAAGCAGCAGTGGAGAGGTAAAGTGGAGTGGGAACACTCGGACCTATATCGGAGGATACACAGAATGTGGGGGGAGCCACCAGAAATGACCCAAGCAAAGTAATACCCCAAACAAAAGTGCCCTGAGGTTGGGGACCAGCATTAACTTAGAGTCTGGTTAAAAACACTCAAAAAGAGCAAAAGATCCTAAGGAGCAACTAGTGGAAGTGGGTGGTCATGGGCACAGGCCTAAGCCATCGTTCCCAGGAAGGACACCACCAAGGGCGACCCCCTCTCCCCACCCCTGCATCAAAGAAAGACCTGTGGGGTGGTCCAGTCTGTGGTCCATGAGCCTGCAGCTTTCTGCTGCTTGAACCGCTTTGTGGGCTGGGTGCACTCCCATAAGCGCCTTAGAGAGCCTAGTGCGGTCCATGAGCCTGCAGCTTCCCTCTACATGCACCATTGCATGGGAAGGGTGTACTCCCACAAGCATCTAAGAGAGCCTGGTGTGAGCCTTAGCCAGAGGTCTCTAGAACCTCGGTCAGCCCCCTCCAGCCACAGGATCTGGATGCTCCCAGCCCATGCCTGAGAGAACATAGCCTCTTGCACCCAGGGTGGGCCTGGATCCCGGAGAGCAGTTCTGGCAGTGGGCAGCCACCAAAAGAGAGCTTCCCAGACCAATGGCGCTCATGGCTTTAGTGGCTCGGGGTTGCAGGGGCCACTGGGACGGTGGCTAGGGTGTGCACTGCTGTGGGAGGCCGTGGTGTGAGCAGAGTTAGCAGAGGGGGAGTCTGTGTGTTCTGGACCACCCAGAGGGGAGCAGACCGAGGCTTCTCTCTGAGGCGGAGGTCTGGGTATGGGCAGATTCTTTGCTGGACCCTCTGAAAAGCCTCCCAAAAGCTGCAAAAGAACAAAAACCTCCAGAAAACAAAAGCCTCAAAAACCAGTTTCTACAGAGCAGAGCCCCATGATAGCAGGCAGGGCGACTCAACCCAAGCAAGATTGACTGGAAAACAACACAGCAGGCCCTCCCCAAGAAGACAAGCCAAAAACAAGAGGACAATAACCACAGGGACCCCATAAAACTGTAAAACCCCAACATCAGGGGAAAACAATATATTAAGCTCCCGATAATGCCCTAAAACCTGTATATTTCATAGATACAAGTTTTTTCTATTTTTTTATTCATTCTCATGATTCTTGGTCTTTTAATTTTTTTTAAACTACTTAACATTACAACTAGAGGCTTAATACAGCGATATACTCAGGAAGATCCAAAATAACCTTCCTCGCTTGCATCGAGGATTTATAAACACCCTCCCATCTTATCCTTCTATCAGTGTTTCTGTGTATTTGTTTTTGTTCTGGTATTATATAAATCTTATTCTTGGGGTTCATTCTTTTAGGTTCTTTTATTTCTTGTCATTTACTTTTGTTGGTCTTTATGTTTGTTCGTGTTTGTTTATATGCCTTATAAATCTTTTTTTTTTTTTAAGATTTTGTTTATTTAGTTGATAGGGAGATCACAAGTAGGCAGAAAGGCAGGCAGAGAGAGAGGGAGAAGCAGGCTCCCTGCTGAGAGCCCGATGTGGGGCTCAATCCAGGACCCTGAGATCATGACCTGAGCCGAGGCAAAGGTTTTAACCCATTGAGCCACCCAGGCACACCTATACCTTATAAATCTTACTTCTGGGTCTCAAATTGGCTAAGATTTTTTTTTTTCTCTTTCTCCCTCTCTCTCTTTTTTATCTTTTTTCTTTCTTTTTGGTGGTGAATTCTGACTGTTCTGAAACGCTCCGAAACCCTTGCCTGGATCATCAGTGATATATTCAGCTATTTATCTCAACTACTTCCTGTCAAAATGACTAGAAGGAGGAACACCCAACAGAGGAAAAACCCAGAGACTAGGCCCTCTCCCTCAGAATTATTGGATATGGACATAAAAGTAAGTTGGAAATGGAATTCAGGGTAACAATTACCCTGAATTGGCTAGGATGGCTAGGATGGAGAAAAACATTAATGACAACATAGAATCTCTAAGCACGGAGTTGAGAACCAGTATGGCTGATGTTAAAAATGCTATCAACGAGATCCAATCTAATCTAAATAGTCTAACAGCTAGGGTAATGGAGACAGAGGTTAGAATTATTAGTGATCTAAAGGACAAGATGGTAGAGAAGAAAGATCAGGAGGAGAGCTGGAACAAACTGCTTAGAAACCATGAGAACAGACTTAGGGAAATGACTCCATGAAACATTCCAATGTCAGAATTATTGGAATCCCTGAGGGGGTGGAGAAAGACAGAAGACTAGAAGATATAGCTGAACAAATTCTAGATGAAAATTTCCCCAGTCTGGGAAATGGAACAAGTGTTCATGTCCTAGAGGCAGAAAGGACACCCCCCAAGATCAACGACTCTAGAAAGACACCCAGACACATAATCGTAAAATTTGAGAATTATAATTTTATTTTATTTTTTTTATAAAGATTTTTATTTATTTATTTGACAGAGAGAGAGAGAGATCACAAGCAGGCAGAGAGGCAGGCAGAGAGAGATTGGGGAAGCAGGCTCCCTGCTGAGCAGAGAGCCTGATGCGGGGCTCGATCCCAGGACCCTGAGATCATGAACTGAGCCGAAGGCAGAGGCTTTAACCCACTGAGCCACCCAGGCACCCCGAGAATTATAATTTTAGACAAGAGGTCCTGAGGGGAGCTAGGGGGAAGAGATTCCTTACCTACAGAGGAAGATACATCAGAATAACATCAGACCTGTTCACAGAAACCTGGCAAGCCAAAAAGGGCTGGCATGATATATTTAGGGCACTAAATGAGATGAACATGCAGCCAAGAATACTTTTGTCAGCAAGGCTGACATGCAAAGTGGATGGAGAAATAAAGAGCTTCCAAGACCAGCATGGTTTAAAAAGTATGTGCCCACCAAGCCGGCACTATAAGTAATATTAAGGGGGCTTCTATAAAAGAAGAAAGAACATGTGAGTGACACTGAACAAAAGCTTATAATCCATAGAAACAAGGGCTTCACAGGCAACATGATGTCAATAAAAACTTATCTTTCAATAATTACTCTCAACATGAATGGCCTAAATTCTCCCATAAAACAGCACAGGGTTGCAAACTGGATAAAATGACAGGACCCGTCCATATGCTGTCTACAAGAGACACATTTGGAACCTAAAGAAACATCCAGACTGAAAGTGAATGGATGGAGAACCATCTTTCATGCCAACAGGCCTCAAAAGAAAGCTGGGGTAGCGATTCTCATATCAAATAAATTAGATTTTAAGCTAAAGACTATAGTCAGAGATACAGAAGGATACTACATCATTCTTAAAGGGTCTATCCTCCAAGAAGATCCAACAATTGTAAATATTTATGCCCCCAATATAGGAGCAGCCAAATACATAAGCCAATAGTTAATCAAAATAGTCATATTGATATGAATACATTAATTGTAGGAGATCCTAACACACCACTATCAATAACAGACAGATCATCCAAACAGAAAATCAATAAAGAAACAAGAGCTTTGAATAACACGTTGGACCAAATGGACCTCATAGATATATACAGAACATTCCACCCTAAAACAACAGAGTACTCATTCTTCTCGAGCACACATGGAACTTTCTCCAGAATAGACCACATACTTGCTCACAAATCAGGACTCAATCAATTCCAAAAGATTGAGATGATTCCCTACATATTCTCAGACCACAATGCTTTGAAACTGGAACTCAATCACAAGAAAAAATTTGGAAGGAATTCAAACACTTGGCAGCTAAAGACCAACCTGCTCAAGAATGTATGGATCAACCAGGAAATCAAAGAAGAACTTAAACAATTCATGGAAACCAATGAGAATGAAGACACCTTGATCCAAAACCTAAGGGATATGGCAAAGGCAGTCCTAAGGGGGAAATACATAGCCATCCAAGCCTCACTCAAAAAAATTGAAAAAATCCCGAATACACCAGCTCTTTTTACACCTTAAAGAACTGGAAAATCAACAACAAATTAAGCCAACCCCACATACAAGAAGAGAAGTAATCAAGATCAGAGCAGAAATCAACAAGTTAGAAACTAGAGAAACAGTAGAGTGCATCAACGAAACCAGAAGTTGGTTTTTGAAAGAATCAATAAGATCGATAAATCACTGGCCAAACTAATCCGAAAGAAGAGAGAGGACCCAAATTAACAAAATTATGAATAAAAGGGGAGAGATCATGACTAATCCAAAGGAAATAGAAACAATCATCAGAAATTATTATCAACAGCTATATGCCAATAAGTTAAGCAATCTAGAAGAAAAGGATGCATCTGGAAACCTGTAAACTTCCAAGACTGAAACAGGAAGAAATTGACAACCTGAATAGACCAATATCTAGTAATGAGATTGAAGCAGTGATCAAAAACCTCCCAAAAAACAAGGACCTGACGGATTCCCTGGGGAATTCTACCAAACTATTTCTTCTAGGAAGAAATAATACCTATTCTCCTGAAGCTGTTTCAAAAAATAGAAACAGGAGGAAAACTTCCAGACTCTTTCTATGAAGGCAGCGTTACCCTGATCCCCAAACCAGGCAAAGACCCCATCAAAAAGGAGAATTTCAGACCAATATCCCTGATGAATATGGACGCCAAGATTCTCAACAAGATCCTAGCTAATAGGATCCAACAGCACATTAAAAAGATTATTTATCATGACCAGCTGGGATTTGTCCCTGAGATGCAAGAGTGGTTCAACATTCGCAAATCAATCACTGTGATAGAACAAGTCAATAAGAGAAGAGAGAAGAACCACATGGTCCTCTCAATTGATGCAGAAAAAGCATTTGACAAAATTCAGCATCCATTCCTGATTAAAACTCCTCAAAGTATAGGGATAGAAGGAAAATTCTTTAACTTCATAAAATCTATCTATGAAAATGCCACAGCAAATATCATTCTCAATGGGGAAAAGCTGACAGCCTTCTCTTTGAGATCAAGAACACGACAAGGATGTCCACT
>CM053606.1:139584491-139606967 GCA_028646535.1 Procyon lotor | reverse complement strand
CAAATGGCCAACAGACACATGATATATATACAATGGAATAATATGCAGCCATCAAGAGAAACGAAATCTGGCCATTTGCAACGACGTGGATGGAACTGGAGGGTATTATGCTAAGCGAAATAAGTCAGTCAGAGAAAGACAATTATCACATGATCTCTCTGATATGAAGAATTTGAGAGGCAAGGAGGGAGTTTGGGGGCGGGTGGGGGAGAGAAATGAAACAGGAAGGGATGGGGAGGGAGACAAACCATAAGAGACTCCTAGACTCACAAAACGAACTGAGGGTGGCTGGGAGACGGTGGGGTAGGGATAGGGTGGCTGGGTTGTGGACATTGGGGAGGGTATGTGCTGTTAAGTGCTATGAAATGTGTAAGCGTGACGATTCACAAACACGTACCCTGGGGCAAATAATACATTATATGTTAATAAAAATTAATTTAAAAAAATTAAAGTATAAAAAAATTAAAAAAAAAAATTTTTATGACAAATCTCTGACGAAAATATAACCCTTTCACAAAACAAATAGTCCTCTCTCATCACCAAAAGCAAACTGACCTACTGAGAAGGGGAAGTAATAAAAAAAAAAATCATTGGCTTGAGCAAATATAAAGAGCTATATCAGGCTTCAGTTGTGAAGCCAATGGTTGGAGACTTGTTTAAATGAACCCCAGAGTTAAAATGGCTGTGTATACCCCCTAAAGGAAAACCAGAGACTGGCAGGTGGTGCTTCTGGTCACCTCCCTTTGTTCTAAATAGAATGTTAATGCTAAAGTTGCACTTTATATTCCTGCTTGTTCAGGGAATGAATGTTGTCTGATAAAGATTCTAGTTTAAATATCCTGAGCAGGAAAAAAAAAAAAATAAGTCTCAGAGATGGAACCTCTCTTGTGTACTAGTAAATCTGAACAGTTGGAAATCTGTGGTAACATGAAACATTACCTCATTTCCTTGAAAGATATACTAGGGACATTGAGAAATTTTCCACCTCTTGTAAATGTCCACTAAGGAAGCAAAGGATGCGCCTTTGATTTTTTTTTTTTTTACCTCTTTTTTCTCCTTGGTGTGCAAAATTTTCATTGGCAGATAAAAGCAGGTAGTGTAAAAAGAAAAAAAAATTCCTCAGGGCAGTGAAATATAGATCAAGGCATAGCATAACGGGATAAAAAATGCTATGAGAAAGTTAAAGCCATGAAGAGGAAACATAACCTAACAATGTAACTTATTCCTGTGTTAACATGATATGTTTAAAGTAAGGGGTTTAATTTCAAATAATTTTTAATGCTGTTTTCCATTGTATTGGAGGAATATAAAGCAAATCGAAGAGAAAGCATTATTATGGGCCTAAGAAAAGCTAAAATGAAGACTGTTGGGAAAACAAATAGAAATTGACAACTGTTAAATATTACTGATGTTGGTATATCTTACTGAATAAGGATGTGTAGGAGCAAAATGATGAAAATTCCCAAGCTGTACTTCAAATGGGTTAAAAATAAATATTTGCTATTTTAGCCTCCATGTTGTACATTATTCAAATACATAAACTTGTTATGCAAATTTTCTTACTATGCTGATTATAAAGTTGAAAAATACATTCATTTGTAATCCTTATTTGAATTCTTTAAGTCATTAATTGGGACAACATCAATCCTTTCCCCGGCTCCATCTGACCCAGCAGTGGGGCCACCGAGGGAAGTGCCAATTTCAGCACCATGGACAAAGGACCCAAAGCACTCAAGCCTTACTCTTGGGACCTACAGGAAACGTTCCCCTCAGGTTAAAATGTATGAAATAACTTTATAGTAACCATCTTCCATTTTAATATGTTTTAAGGATCAAATGAATACAAAAGAATGTTCAGCTAGATAACAAAAAGTTTATACTTTCAAACCCCTTCTATCTTAATGGAAAAACATAATGGCCCTCCTAAAGACATGCATCACCGTGATAAATGCATTTAAGTGTCATTAGGTTTAATGGCTCCTACTCACTCAGACTATTATACTTTACCTTTTAGAGTTAACTTAATGCGTATTAATGGTGTGAAATTGAAGAAATTATGAATTGAGTTTCCCTGGGCACAGGTTAAACCAAGGAAGAAAGGAGAGGACAGGTTAATATTACCTTCTACCCCATTCTTCATTTGTACTACAAAAGATGTCAGCTATGCCCTTGGGAAAGAAATGCTCACTATTAGTAAGTTGAACTTAAATTGATTTTAATGGTATTAAACTCAGGTAACTGTCTTTGGTTGGGTCACCAAAGGTTTGCAGTTTTCTTCAGGGACTAAGAAAATATGTGCACTTCTGAGATTAAGTTCATATTTTATTCCATAGTTTTAGACAAATAGATAACTTGTCACTTTCTTCCCCTTCTGTATTCATCTTACAAATTCAACTTAGAGGGTTTTTTCCAGGATATTTTTATATGTATTTTTAAGTATCCATTATTTTGTAGTCTCTCCTTCACATTATTACCATGCATCACACAAAAGAGTGGCGTTCAATCAATTTAAAATCTGAGTTAAATATTATAATAATAAGTAATATTATTAATGTGAAAAATTGAAAAACCCACAGTTCTGATTCCAGGAACGCTTGATGCAGCAAAACTATGGTTCATAGTATCAGGAAGACCAGAATCTAATTTTGAAATCTGACTTTCAAAAATATTAAGAATGAAAGCCATATTCATTCCAATTATGTTTGGAGAAAGAAAAGCATAAAATCACTACTGGTTGTAGTTCATTTATTATTAATGGATAACTAAGAGAAGACATAACTTTGTAGCTACTCTTTTATTTCTCTATCATGCAAAATGATCTCCAAACTAAAAAGGATAGAATAAAACTTGGCAAAGGAGAGTAAAGCTCAAGCTAGTTTGTTTACTAGGCAAACTAGTAACCAGGATGTTACTAGTTTCTCTGAAGATATTTAATTCATTTGATAGACAAATCATGTCCTAGGCTTTATAAACTCACTTTTTACAAATAGAATTATAATACTGTTAATGTCTTTTAAGAATCTTGGAGATAAGGAGAGATACCCAAAGCATACAAACCTAGAAAAGAAGCATATAATTCTGAGTTTCAAAAATTAAAGTGTCTCTAAAACATTGGTGAGAATGAATGAAACATCAGGCAATATTATGGCACAAATTAATAAAAACATGGTCTGTGAGCTCTTAGGACAGCAAATGTATTACTTAGAAATCAGCTTGGGCTCCAAACTGGGGCTCCAAACTAGCTTTTTTTTTTCTTTTTTTGATGGAGTTAAGACTAGTAAACCTCAGAAATAGGACAGAAGTCACAAACTTAGAGGCTTACTTAGTTAATGTAATTAACACAAATAAGCTAAATGGCCCAGTGTACTATCAAGTATAATGGTAACCGGCACTGCGAAGAAAAGAGATTGTGCTCAGCTACCACTACTCAGCTCAACTTTATTATTTATTTTCCAGGGAAACCAGAAATATGAGATTTCTTTGTAAATCCTCTTGATTAAAAAAAAAATTCTAACTGCAACCTTTTACTAGTGAATACTCCCCTGGTTTTTAAGACAAAACAAAAAATATCTGCAGACTGCATCTGGCCCATAGGCTGCCAACTTGGGGCTCGTGGCAAAACATATGGACCTCAGTGAGGAATCTGGCAAGGTTTCACATGATATCATTATTAAGAATTTCTGGTTGGGTGACAATAAAGACATTCCAGTTAGCTGAGTTCAAATTTAATCTCAAAATAAGGATAATTAGATCTTTCCAATGATGAAATGGACTGCCCTTATACTGGAAGCATTTACCTTAACCACAATTTGGCAATTCATAAGATCATATGGAAAAATAACCTGTGGGTGAATTTTGATTTTAATGTTAATAATTTTTCATAAATGTTAATATGCTTATGTGTATATATACATGTATTCTTTTATTCGCTTATTCATTTGAAAATATTTGTTAAAAACCTATTATTGCCAAGCATTTCTCCAGGTGCTCGTAATAGAACAGGAACAAAAATCTCTGTTCTATGGAGTTTGCATTCTATATTTGTCCCAGTATCAACATTAAATTATATAAATAGGCTCTTTGTGGACTAACTTTATACTGAGTTTTTCTATGCATTCAGCATAGGATATGAAATTACTTCAGGTGAACAGTACATTACACTATGACAAATAGGTAACACATTGTTACCTAATGTATTATTCATTCACTTAGATTTTCTTTCTAAACTATTCACTACACAATTGCCACTTTGCTGGGGCAAAATGCTAAACCAGATGGAATTTAGAGTCAACAGGTATGTATATATACATAGTTGCATTCCACATGCACCAACATGTTGAATACTTTGCTGACTCAGCAGCCCAAACGGCCTACGTTATCTTTGATTGGCTTTCATAAACTTAAATAAGTTATCTTTGATTGGCTTTCATAAACTTAAATAAGTTAGAGAAGAGGATGAAATCATCTGTCAGCTGGCAGTGACTGTTCCAACAATAGTATCATACTCCTTAAGGAAAAACATCTTGTCTTGGTTTTCTCTTCATGCTGTGGCAGACTGTAATTCTAAAATGAAATGGTTTAGTGATAGACCTATAAATGATTCTGTCCTAATCTAATTTCTTGTTTTTCTATTTGTATTGATAATAGGATGAAGAAAAAATATTTTTAAACATATTATTTTTAAGTAATCTCAACACCCAACGTAGGGCTTGAACCTATATCCCTGAGATCAAGAGTCGTGTGCTTCACCTACTGAACCAGCCAGACACCCCAAGAAAAGATTTTTTTAAATTACCATGAATTAAAAATAATCTGATCTGATTTTGTAAATAACTTAGTTTTTTTAAAACAAAGGGTCAGAAATAACTGGGGGATTTAGGTTGTGACTCAGTTAATTTCCCCTTTTATCAATTCAGTCACAGTCAAAGACTGAACATTCTTTTCTTTCAAATATGGATTTTGTGGTAGATAAGGTCTAGGAAGATATTTTTCAACTGCCCATGAGGCATGCTAGTATTTCTTGAGAAACAAAGTTAAAAACTAAGCACTCAATCCTTTTAATGTTTGCAGATAGATTATTTAAACAAAAAAGAATCACAGCCCCTGAAGAATGGCTTTGTAAGCCACATGTGTTACAGTCAATGTCTGGCGTTCCTTTTTTTTTAAGATTTAGTTTAAAGTAATCTCTACATTCCAACATAGGGCTCAAACTCACAACCCGGGAAATCAAGAGCTGCCTATTCCCCCAACTCAGCCAGCCAGGTGCTCCTGTCTTCTTCTGTGATGAGTGGATATTCTCACTTAAGTTTGATTGTTGTAAAAGTTCATTTTGGAATCAGCAGAAGCCCAAGGAGTTAAAGCTCCTTGAAAGCATTTTTAGGAATGATCGTTTGGTTCTCCCACACTTATTTACCCTTCTTTTCTCATATAGTTTTTAAAATTCACTTGAAGAGGAGCCTGGGTGGCTCAGTCGGTTAAGGTCATGATCTTGGAGCTTCAGGATCGAGTCCCGCATCCGGCTCTCAGCTCCATGGGGAGTTTGATTCTCCTTCTGACCTTCTCCTTTCTCAAGTTCTCTCTCTCTCAAATAAATAAATAAAATCTTTTAAAAAATAATTAAATAAAATTCACTTGAAGAATGCAAAGATTTTCTCATCCCTGATGTTTTTCAAAGGGTTCTATAGCAAACCAAATGCCTTATAGTTCAGGTACAGTGAGTTAACCTACTCTGAGAAGAGAGACTGAAAAAGGTCACATTCATATGACTTGGTGATTAAGCCCAAGAGACAACTTGTACAGTCATTACCATAAATTACAGAAAGAAAAACCAAATATTGCTTCTAGTTTCTAGATATACTTGCTGAAATGCTTCATTCCAATAAAGAATGAGAATACTTTTAGGAATAGTATATAATTTAAAAAGCTTAATGAAAATTGGTTTTTTTTCCTAGAAGGGATATTAGGCCATTTTTGAAATGGCTCCTAGGAGGGGGAAGCAACCTAGTTCTCTCTCCATTATACCGTTGATCATGAGCTGCTCTGTGGAGATAGGCTTGCTTCCCTAACCAGTGCCTGGGGCGCCTCAGGAAGCTTTGCCATTGTATTGTGCTCCTGAGTCCTAAGTGTACCACTGGTGATACACGTGGTATTTTTTTTTTAAGATCTTATTTATTTATTTGACAGGAGAGAGATCACAAGTAGGCAGAGAGGCAGGCAGACAGAGAGAGGGAAGCAGGCTCCCTGCCGAGCAGAGAGCCTGATGCGGGGCTCGATCCCAGGACCCTGGGATCATGACCTAAGCCGAAGGCAGACGCTTAACGACTGAGCCACCCAGGCGCCCTGATACACGTGGTATTTTTAAGTGGCTCGTGGAAATGTCTCTTTTTAAGTGGTTTGTGGATAGGTCTCTTTCAAATTTATACATTTATTTGTATGTATTGGAAGAAACATAACTAACACATAAAACCTGGTATTTCATGGATATTATTCCCTAGATGAAGGCTAAGCAAAAAAAAAAAAAAAAAAAAATAGTGTGTCAATATAAATTTTAGTAAATTAAATAAATAGTAGTACAATTAGTATTTAGAAATGGTAGAAATTTTGAAGTGTACTAGAATAACTGAAGTTCTGGAAATAGTTCCTTCTCCCATGGAGAATGATTTTAGAAAAAAGAATCTTTTTTCTTTTTTTAAGATTTATTTATTTATTTGAGAGAGAGCATGAGCAAGCTTGCACAGGGGGAGGCGTAAAGGGAGGGGCCGAGAGAGAATCTCAAGCAGATTTCCCTCTGGGCCCTAAGCAGGGTTCCATCTCCGGACCTGAGATCATGACCTGAGCTGAAATCAAGAATTGGTCACTCAACCACGTGAGCCACCCAGGTGCCCAGAGAATGATATTTCTTTGGTCAAAAGTGTGTATACAAGAGGGCGCCTGGGTGGCTCAGTGGGTTAAAGTCTCTGACTTCAGCTCAGGTCATGATCTCAGGGTCCTGGGATCGAGCCCCGCATGGGGCTCTCTGCTCAGCGGGGAGCCTGCTCCCCCCCCTCTCTCTGCCTGCCTTTCTGCCTACTTGTGATTTCTCTCTCTCTCTGTCAAATAAATAAATAACATCTTAAAAAAAAAAAACAAGAAGTGTGTATATAAGAACCTTCCTTTCCTTTGCCATGATCTGCAAGGATCTCAGTCTACAGGACCACCAAAGCTTTAGTTTTCCACCTCCTTTGGAATGTGTTCTAGGACTTCTGCCATTGGTGGCCAAACCCATAAAAGAAACATCACCTTGGAACTGATGAGGTAGCTCTAAAAATCCACAAAAAAACTTTTCAGATATTTTAATTAAGTTGCATTCCTGAATTCTCATAAAGGAAAAAGTCATTATAACTATCAGTTTCTTTCTAAAGGAAGCCTATGTCCTCCCATCACTTCCACTTGGTGGTATCTATCCATTTAATAGCCTGAAGCACAGAAAACATTCTGCTAAGCAAAGAAAAGACCAACTGTAGATCTGGTCCACAATAATTTTTTTTTTTGCAGGAAAAAAAGAAAGACAGACACCTGACTATTCTTTTAGCACAATAACTACTTAAAGGGAACACTTTCTCTCTATTTTCCAAAATTTTAATAAATTACCTTAAACTGCTAGCTCTTGCTAAGATGCTATTTCGTATCTCCAGGATATACTGATATCCTAGCATGAGCAGATATACCTTAGGAGTGCGCATGGTTTTTTAAAATATCAAATGAGCAAATATGCAGGCATTAGTTTGTATCACATACTTAAAATAGCATATGCAGCAAAACAAGGTATTTTGTGTACAACTCAGAGTTAGCAAAATAGCCAATGTTGAATTTTGAAGTACTTACAAAATTACTTTTAAAAAAGACTTTTTATTTTGAAATAATTACAAATTCGTAGAAAGTTACTTAGATAGCATAGAAGTCCATATATCCCTTACCCAGTTTCCCCCAGTGACTATATTTTACATAACTACAGTATAATATGAAACCTAGGAGGCTGACATTAGTCTAATGTGTGTGCATAGCTGATATTTTATCACATTTGCAGATTCATATAACTATCATCATAATCAAGATACACAGCTATTCCATTATCCCAAAGACCTCCTTCATGACACCTCTTTGTAATCACGGACCTCTTCACCCCATCTCTAAGACCTGCCAATCATTAGTCTGTAAAATTACTCATTTATGCTTATCTCTTACATATTTTTAGTACAATATGGGAAAACCACAGGACTAGGTGTTAGGAGGTGGCTGGTTCTAAGTTTGCCACTGACTAATTCACATCCTTAGACAATTCGCTTACTCTTTATAGATTCAGTAGCTCATCTATAAAAATGGAGGTTTGGACTTTTTTTTTTTTTTTTTAGGGGACCAGCATTTAAGAACTCCTGTGATTATTGTGCTCAATCATCATATTACTTTGAAGATTATTAAATGCAAACTAAATTAAGAAAGTACGATTTAAATACGTGGAGGTCAACAAGGATTGAATGTATTCTGCACTAAAATAGTGTCATTGTCAAACAACTTAACTAACCAAAAGGTACATTATGAAAATATATTGCTGCTCTAAAATCTGAAGCAAATAAAAACATGATCTGACGTGGACCCATCTCTCAAGGGGATGGGGCTATTCTTCTTCCAAAGGTACAGGTGGAGAAAACCTGGCACTGAGATTACTTGACTCCCTTTGCTCCCAAGGGGACCCCTTGGGGAAGAGGAAGCAACATTCCTAAAATGTGCCTGGCCATGCATCTGAGTGGGCAGTGCTGCAGCAGAAACTTCAAGTTGAAGAATCTGGACCTTAGGGTTCACATTTGGCCCTTTTCTGAGAAGGGAGATTGAGACCCAAGTAGCTCTTTGCCTCTGCTGCCCAGGGCCTGGAATTAGGCCCAGAGGACCTGCAAGGAACCAAGCAGTGGAGTTTCCTGCTTTCTTAGAGATCACTCCTTGCTCCACACTTTAGAACAGGATAAAAATAAGAGGGAAGTGGTTTTTCCCAAGTGACTCCTTCCATTTAAAAGTTTAAGAATATCTTCTCATGCACCATTTTAAGCTTACTGATCTCTTTCTCTACAATTTACTCATCTTAATTTGAACCTACAGAGGGCCTCCCTGTATGAGGACATTTTGAGCACATCAGCTGGGCCCTTCAAACAACATACTGAATAGGGGCACCTGGGTGGCTCAGTGAGTTAAAGCCTCTGCCTTCGGCTCAGGTCATGATCTCAGGGTCCTGGGATCGAGCCCCAATTCGGGCTCTCTGCTCAGCGGGGAGCCTGTTTCCCCCTCTTTCTCCGCCTGCCTCTCTGCCTACTTGTGATCTCTCTCTCCTCTCTGTCAAATAAATAAATAAAATCTTTAAAAAAAAAAGAAAACACACTGAATAAAATTCCGTCCTCCCTCTTCACCTCGAATAATCTATGAAAAATCCCCAAGGAAACAAAGTTGAAAAGTGTCGTCTGGGGACTTTGGGCCATCCGTATCTTTGGAGAGATCTACCGAGGCCTTCTTTTTGGCTAACGCTAATTCTTTACTGAATCTTCCTTATCTAAAGCCACCGTTTCCAAGCTCCACTCTGGAGAACGATTAGTGAAGGCTGAGATCCAAAACCTATGGCCTGGTCAACCTTGCCTGCTGTGACGAAGAGTCTAGCCCAACCACCTCAATGACCAATCAAACTGGGACATTGTCACCTCTATCCCTCTGCCGAGAGTCCCCATTTTCCACGCCCTCCTACCGTGGGCCCCCGAGCCCCCTGATACCCCACCTCACCCACGCTGGTCTGGAGTATCCTTCTCCGCTCTCCAAGAGGGCCAGTCGCCCTCCCGCGCCCACGATGACTGACACTGGAACCCGCACGGACGCCCGGTCTTACCCTCTCTCTCCCAGAAGGGGCCCATCGCGCCGTCCAGGAGGAGGCATCCACGCGCGCCCGGGAGGCCGGGGCCCGGCTGGCCCGGGGTCGGCTGCGCAAGGGACCCGGTGGGGCCGCCGGTGAGCGCTCAGGCTCCCGGAGTCGGGCCCGGCCCGCTCCGCCCGCGCCAGCTCGGGCGGGACACGTGGTGCCTCGGTCGCCCGCGCTCTCGATACCCGCAGCCCCTGGGCCTCAGCAGCGGGTTCGGCCGCCGCAGAAGCCGCGGACGCCGTGAGGGGGAGGGCGGGGACCCAAAAGGTCGGCGCCGGGAGGTGGGGCGCGGCGACGTGGGCGCCGTGAGGGCCGCGCGCCGGGGGAGTGGGGGGCCTGCTTCCGGGGTTCGCGACCTGGGGTCCTGTCCGGGTCTCCGGAGACGCGCAGATTGTGCCGCAGCTCTTTCCCGAAGCCACCTGGGGCGGGGGCGGCGCACTTCAGAGGCTCCGGGTTCCCGCTGGTTGAAGGAGAGGGCTGAGGGCCAGAGGGTCTGCCTGCACAACCCGCTTCTCCCGCCCGCCCGGATCCCGGAGCAGCTGCGAGCCTGGGGCTGGCGTCCGCCTCGCGCTCTTCACCCACCCCAGTAAGCCATATCCTGTCCCCGTGTGGAGATGCGAACCACTGAAAACCGCAGCGTGGACCCGAGCTCCCCTTTGGGACAGTGTCTCCCAGGGAAAATTCCTCTCGCGACCACAGCCTGTGGTTTGGGGAAAGCTAAGGAGACACTGCTCAAACCTGGGGACTGGGGACGAAGACTTACCTGAAGCCACGGCTCTTTCTGACTTCACCAGTGACCTTGGATGCCTCTTCTAAACAAGGGGTCTCTGTGAATTTCCTGATTCTGGGGATAAACGTGACTATTCATTTTATAACTCTAAGGAGGTAATGGCAACTGGGTTAAAAAATAATAATAATAAAAAACACTCCAGACCTCTTTAATAACAAGTGCAATGTCGGTATAACTTATACTGACTTTAGGAGAGGCTGAAGGAAACCTTAAGTCAGGGAAGAAAACCGTTCTAATTTAGTACCAATGCAAAACTAATTCATCAGCCCCTTTACCTGCTTTTCTGGGAAGGTAGGTTTGAAGAAAGTGGTGGGAAGATGCTTTCCTCAGAATTGCCAGAGCCATTGTAGCCCCATCCAGAACATTCAGCTTTACTAAAGAGTCTCAGGATGAAACTGATTCATCATTCTGCCCTACCATAGCTGAAGGTCAAAGGGCAGCCACCACAGTTTGGCTCAGGGCTCTTCCTGGTGAGTTTCTGGATACCTTATTTGTTTACTCTTAGATCAGTCTTCATTTTACCCCTAAAGGGAGCTTTCTTCACAGAAGAGTGCTTCTGGAGAGTAGCATCCTGGTGGTCCTCACCCTGACTGCCTTCTCCTTTCCCTGGCTCCCCTTCTCACCATATTCACTAGAGTTTAGCACACACAGTCAGCTTAAAGTATAACAGACTTCTAAATATGTGTGAGAGAACTCTGTACAGTTGAAACGCAGTCTCCCGTTACTTGGCTAATGTGAAACGCATGAAGCATTTTATTCTGTCGTCTCAGCTCATTTTCCTGTTATCTCATTTCCTGTTATTTTCTGTTTCTGTCTGATCATAAGGCTCAGACTTTAAGATTTCTTCTCTCATATTTTCTAAGTCTTGGAAAGCCCCTCCTTGAAAAATGAAGATTCATAACATAATGGAACCCCATCACAACATAAATTCTTCTTTTACTAAATCTTGACTTTACTAGATAGTAGTTTGTACCCTTGACCCTACCCTCTTCACCTCCATTCAAGATCCTGTCAGTGGTGTAAGCCTCCTTTGACCTTCAACAGAGATAAATCTGCCCCTATGGCTTCTCCTGAAAACTGCTGTCTGTACCAGCATTTTCTTCACTTTCTTGGTTTATGGTATTTTGGGACGGTGTCCTAGAAATTTGTTTTTTTTCTCTTCCTTCTCCTCACAATCCAAGCTTCCAGGCCCTCTGCATCAGACATTCCTGCATCCTCCCCTTTGAATTCCTCTTAGCTCTTAATAAGATTATTTGAAGCTAAAAAGGGAAGTGCCTGAAGTGCCATGGAAATACAGGACTATTGAGTTAAAGATAACCAGTCTTATGCCCTTGCAGATTTATAGCCTCCTTTAAAACAGGGTTTTCCACCTATTTGGAAAGAAATGTTAGAACACACATACACACACACACACACACACACACACACGAGGTAAAATGGAAGGAAGGATCGAAGGTGGGGACAAGGGGTGGGAAAGTAGGGAAGAGTGGATATGGTACTGATGTGGAGTTTCTGAGTGGGAAGTCTAAGTGGATTAGAAGATGGGAAGAAGGAAGAGGAAGATCCTGTCAGGAATGGTTTTCATCAGAATGGGCCCAGTACTGGCTGCCATAGAACAAAATTGTCCATAGGAACTTAGTTTCTACTCATTATCAGTATACATCCTCCATAATGCATCTTCTGTAAGTTGATCTTCTGAAAGTAAAAACTCAGGAAATGTCTCTAGACAGTTATCAAAGCACCAACTACTGAACTCAAGTTTTCCTGGACATATTGCAAGAATACAGGATAGTTATAGAAACTGAGTAGAATTCATTTTAGAAGGAAGGTTTTTGTTTTTGTTTTAAAGATTTTATTTATTTGACAGAGAGAAACATAGCGAGAGAGGGAACACAAGCAGAGGGAATGGTAGCGGGAGAAGCAGGCTCCCTGCTGAGCAGAGAGCCTGATGTGGGGCTCTATCCCAGGACTCTGGGATCATGACCTGGGCTGAAGGCAGCCGCTTAACGACTGAGCCACCCAGGAGCCCCATTTTAGAAGGAAGGTTTAAACAAGGAGGTTTACAGAGTCTTGGAGATCAAAGAGACTTTAAAAAGATAATCTAATGCAGCCTTTGAGATGTTGCATTAATCATACTTTTCAGTTCTTGAGTTCTCTGTTTATGTCATAGGGCACAGAAGTCCTCAAAACTCGTAAGTTTGCAAGTTAGGGCATTCTTCATGGCTACTAAAAAAAAAAAAAAAAAAGGAAAGAAAAAAGAAAAAGAAAAAATACTCTTCCTTACCCAGTTCTTTCTTCCTAGATTCTAGATTTGAATTAGACTAGAGAAAATTCTCCTTTCATTTCTCTTGACGAGGATAGTAAATAACTAGCTCACAGGTTGGAGAATTCAATGGGTGCCCAGAAGCCACATGGTCCTATAAGAAACTGCCAAGTTATAGGAAAATAAATTCAGTTAAAATATTGAAAGAAAAATGTGAGTTTTTTTTTTCCTGGGGCTCAAGTATAATTTTCTTGTGTTAAGAATATTTGAAGTCTAGTTTTTCACTATTTTTATCAAAATATGTATGGCTACTTTTATATATACTTTTATACACTACTTTTATACAAAATATGTATTCACTATAATGAATTTAGTCATTTGCAACATTTACCCAATACTGTATTCCAGGCCTATCTTGGTTTTCCCTTTCCTCTTTCCATCTCCTTAAGGCTTATTTATGAAAGTGTGATTAGATTGATATGTTATTCCTCCCAGTTACCAGGAGGAGGAGGAGTTCTCATTTGCTGAGTTTGTACTGTATACCTGGCACCGGTTGACATCCTTTAATTTTACACTTTTCTTAAGAAGCAGTTAATCTTAGTACACTTTACTGATGGAGAAAAGGAGGTCCATGACTTGTTTACATTCATAGAGGTGGTAAATGATGGAGTGGGGATTTGAACCCAAGAATTTCTGATTATTCTGTATTCCTGTTTAACTGCAGGGGCTTTCTGGAGGCAATGCCTTTATTTAAAGGAATAAGTCAAATGGGAAAAATGTTAGATGCTACTGCAGGATGATGGAGTAGATTTGGTCATCTCTTGTCCACTCAACTGAAACATGCTAGTAGCTTTCTCTTTTCTTATAGAAAGGGCTGGGCTGGCATCTAATCTAAACCCTTGGGAGACTTAAAAACTATATTACACTCTCTTGAACCATATGATGATTAATATTTATTGAAAAAAATTAGAGAAAGATAATTTATTATAATTCCTAGGTATACACCATCACTATAGAAACATTTAAAGTATTAGCCAATACAGATTGGTTAAGTGAGATAAGATGCACGGTGAATTTCATTAATTCATATACCCTCTCTAAGTTTGTAGTTATTTATAAAACAAATTAAAAAAAAACAGAAATAATAAATGTAAGTCTCCAAGAGTTTGAGGTATCAAAGGAAATAATGAAAAAAAACTATGATTATGTATACATTATTGTATATGTCAGTAAAAAAAAAAGCTAAATGGAAATCACATGGTGAATTGAATGGGAAAGGAATATTTTATGTCAAGCTTTGATCGCGGAGTCGTGAAGTTTTAGCATAAATGGGAAAATTATAGATTAATTGATTTCCCCCATTTGCAAATGAAGAAACAAATGTCACCCCCCCATGTACACAGTCACAGCACATCCTAAAAATATTGCTGGAAATTCTAAAATAAGAAAGTGATATCATAGGAATAGGCAGAGTCACTCAGTAAATATTTATTGAGTACCTACTATATGTCAGACACTATTTTAGATGCTGGCAATATGAGTGAACAAAACAGATTGCATTCCTGCCCTGGAAGAACTGATATTCTAATGGAGAGAGTTAAATAAAAGGTGTGTGAACAAGCAGGCGCTGACAAATATTTAAAAGAAGTTAAAATATTTAAAGGAAGTTAAAATTGGCAATGTGGTAATGATGCCAGGGTTTTTGACCTGAATAACTGAGTGGATGCGGGGGGAGGAGGGCAGGATGTGGTTGTGATTGTGGTTGTGATGGAGATGGGAGAGATGATTAGGTTCTCTTTTGGGCATATGAAATGTCAAATAATGATCAGGCATCCACGTGGAGCTGTGGAATGGAAGTCTGAGCTCTAAGGAGAGGTCCAGGCTGGAGAAAAACATTTGAGAGTCTTCATCACATGGACTGCCTTCAAGCCATGGGGTTTAAAAAAAAAAAAAAAAAGAATGGATAATTTGTTTTTATGTAAAGGGCTTTCTTGGTCAGGTTGCTGTGTGAGCAAGGTGATTCAAACATGTCTCAGCTTGTCCACTCAAGCTAAAGCCACCCAGAGCTACTCAGCCATAGGCCAGGGGACGGTCACCATAGCAACAGTGTCCTGTCAAAGGGGATAGGGAATCTTTTCTCATTTTGAAGCTAGAGTCACTTCTACCATTTTAAAAAGAAAGTGTTCATGACCACACCATTTTTCTTTTTATTAAGCCCCAAATGTGTGCCTCAAATCCGTTTCAGGAACTGTTGTGATGCAGAGACTACCAGCTCCTCTGCAGAAATGGGTTTTCATTAGTGTATTATGTGTCCAAATAACCCTAACTTCTGAGCTGAACTTAAATGATGATGGCTTCATATTTCTATTTGGACATATATACATAAAGCCATCACTCAATTTAGATTTTCTTTCTTTTTTTTTTTAATTTAGATTTTCTTATTGAAATTCTCTTGACAGTCCATTTTTTGCTTATTTTAAAATTTTTGTGAGGGGTTAGAAAATTTATCTTTCATTGTTTCACAGTACTCTTTATTACTCTGGTAACTGTTGCTGTAATGTGCCAAAGGAAGTTGTTCTTGGGTAAAAAATCTTTTAGAGGAAGAAATAATGAGGCTAGAGATGATTGATTTCAGGTATAGTGTTTTAAAGGTGAAGTCCGTGATGAGAAAAGGCCCTTAATGCTCCCAAATATCAAGGTTTTACGGTGACTTAATATTCTACCTTTAGAGAATACTTTCTGTTAATCCAGCTCTGGATTTTCTTTGTAGTTCTGTTTTACTTTTAAAAGTAAAATCATACATGCACGTTATAGAAATTAAAAATGAAGAAAGGCACCAAGAAGAAAAAAGTCTTTTGTAATCTCTCACCCAAAGATAAATACTATTTGTGTGCATGTTATCCCTGTATAACTTTTAAAATAAAGTAGAAACATACTGAATATACTGTCTTGTTAAATAATACCTTTTTCTGATCACAGAGTAACACATTATAGAAAATTAAGAAAATACATAAATGCAAAAAACCCAGAAAAATAATAACCTATTATCCTATTATCTGAGGTAGCTATTATGACAAATATTCATACATTTTCAAGGAATACATGTATTTTATCTTTTTATTTTAATTTTTTTAATGATTTTATTTATTGAGACAGAGAGCACATGTGCACAAGTGAGGGGAGGTGGGCTGAGGAGGGGCAGAGGGAGAGGCAGAGGGAGAGGGAGAAGCAGGCTGCCCATCAAGCAGGGAACCCGACATGGGGCTTGATCTCAGGACCCTGAGATCATGACTTAAGATGATGCTGAGCCACAGCAGATGTTTAACAGACTGAGCCACCCAGGCGACCCTCAAAGAATACATATATTTTATATGTAGACGTATGTATGACATGTGTATATATATATTTTATGTTAAAGTGGGATTTCCTATTTTGCAACTTAATTTTTCCACAGAATATCTTTCATAATTTTGTCTATTATTCTGCTACACAATTATTTTAACAGCTTTATAGTATTAACTTATATGGCCACATGGCGTAATTGCTAAAAATGTAGATACTCATGTATAGTGCTATGATTTCATGCAAGGGAATAGGATCATATCAAATTAAAATGAATGTCTTCAACAATTTTATGTAAGATAAGTCAGGACAGTAGGCTATCAAGGTAATTTGTAAGAGGAAAATATTTAGTAAATGACCAAGTTTCTAAGATATAGTTCTGAAGGGATTCAGGTAGCCCCCTAGCTTGTTGGTGATGCATATATGAGTACAGGGGTGTGATTAGGGCATCTTATTGTCATTCAGCTATAGTTAGAAAGGTTGTTCAGAAGCTAATGAACAATGTTAAAGCACCAGTGTATCTTGCACAGTATGCTTATACACATCTGCATAGACACAGATACAGGATCAGATATAGATATAGACATAAAACATCATCACCAACTTGGTGAGGTTTATGGAATTCATGTTTTCAGTGTACAGAATATTTCAAATTGGCACTGAACATGGAGGCCTGGATGGAAGAACACCCCAGGTAGTCATTCATTTGGAGATCAGCAGAACAGAAACCAGGTTCATACATTTTATGCAGCATATGTGGCTCTTTGAAAGGATTAGTAATGAATTTCACAGTGACGTTTATGGAGCGGTACTTGCATTGGGATATTTTGGGAATTACTAAAATTTAAGATTTCTGGGGGCGCCTGGGTGGCTCAGTGGGTTAAAGCCTCCGCCTTCGGCTCAGGTCATGATCTCAGGGTCCTGGGATTGAGCTCCGCATTGGGCTCTCTGCTCAGTGGGGAGCCTGCTTCCCCTCTCTCTCTGCCTACTTGTGATCTCTCTGTCAAATAATAAAATCTTTAAAAAGAAAATTCAGATTTCCAGAGCCCACTTGACACCAAATAAATAAAATTCTCAGGATTAACACATTACCTAGGTGATTTGTATGGAAATAAAATTATTAGAATGGTAGAGAATTGGTTATGGTAGATAACATACCATTAGAATGGTAGAGAATTGGGAACTAAGAAAAAAAATACCTGTAAGCTCCTTAGCATTAGGGATTTATTCTTTAAAGATTTTATTTATTTATTTATTTATTTATTTATTTATTTGAGAAAGAGAGAGTGCACAAGCAGAGGGAGGGTCATAAGGAAATAGGGTCCAGCTGAGCAGGAAGGGTCTCTGCTGAGCAGGGAGCCTGATGTAGGACTAGATCCCAGAGTGCTGGGATCATGACCTAAGCTAAAGGCAGACACTTAACTTCCTGAGCCACCCAGGCACCCCACATTAGGAATTTTTTGTTCTTATTTGTATCTCTGGCACCTAGCACAGTGACTGGCCCATGGGAGGTGATAGATATATATTTATTACATTGACTATTTGTTTTAATACTTGCAGTGTTATAGTAAGTTCTTGCCTGTATATAACATTTTTCTTCAGAACATCTTATCGTAACTTTTCAAACCACTCTCATAATCTTCGCGATTGTGTCTTGCATACAGTAAGAACGTAATAGTTGTTGACTACATGAATGAGTAAAATAATGTGGGGTAACACCTACTGACTTACCTCAGAGCACTGTCCTACCCCCAATTATCTGGGATGCTGCCTTTTATCCCTGAAAGTATCATAGCTGGGAGTCAAACCTTCTGTGTTAAGTTTCTGCCAAAATTTCCATATGACCATGGATGAGCAACTGCTGAGCCCTACTGACTTGGGCTTTGTAATCTATAAATAAAGAAAATTGCAGTGATTCAATGAGATAACACCCATGGGGATACTTTGAAATCAGTAAAGTGCTTTGCAGAAGTAAGTTATTATTCTTATTTTCTCCATCAAGGTCATCGTCATCAAGAACTTTTCCACTTGCCTCAGTTCTTGGAGAGCCAGTCCACTGTCCATTTACATGTGGTAAGCTTGGGGCAAGAGTATATTTAAGAAATTTGTGATTGTGACATCCTTAAGGGGCAGGGGTGGCAAAGAAGTTGACCCATGTCCACCATTTCACCTCTGGTATCCAAAACTACTGTCACTAAAGAACTATAGTCCTCTACTTCTTTTTTTTTTAATTTTATTTTAAAAAGATTTTATTTATTTATTTGACAGAGAGCAGAGAGATCACAAATAGGTAAAGAGGCAGGCAGAGAGAGAGGAGGAAGCAGGCTCCCTCCCTGAGCAGAGAGCCCAATGTGGGGCTCCATTCCAGGACCCTAAGATCATGACCTGAGCTGAAGGCAGAGGCTTTAACTCACTGAGCCACCAGGTGCCCCTAATTTATTTTTTTATTATGTTAGTCACCATACAGTACATCATTGGTTTTTGATTTAGTGTTCCATGATTCATTGTTTTCATATAACACCCAGTACTCCATGCAATATATGCCCTCCTTAATACCCATCACTGGTCCTCTACTTCTTATGTGCTCAGAAGTTGCCTCCCAAAGTTTATCAACCCAATGCAGCCTCTGTGATTGATTGTCACTGACCTTTCAGTAGAACATACTTGCCATCTCTGATGTAGGATAAATTTATATATAAGTATGGATGTATTACATTTGAGTTCTGCACATATTTTTTAGAGATATGAAATTTCATTTTATGTATGAAGGATGTGTGGGTTGTGCATATATATGTATTATATGTGTATATATATATGGATATAGAGGTATATATTATTTGAGAAACAACATTGAATATAACATAAGACTGTGAGTGTATGTGTATATGTAAACTAAAGAGAAACAAGAGGATATTAAGGCATCTTTTTAGCCAGGCTTTAACATTAAAAAGTCACAATAAAGTCTTGGGAAAGAAGCTGTAAGAACAATATAAAGACTACACAGGTCTCCCAGCCATCAGCAAGTGTTATAGTCAGCCTCTCAGACTGGGCACCAGAATCAGATTTTCTATTTTATTGCTTGGGCTGGACTCCCCACTGGAGTCTTACCTCTTTGAAACAGGATACAAGTCTGAAAGATTTGGATAATTTAGGCTTTACAATATGATAATTGAGAGTTTAGTCCCCCGTAGTTAGAAACACCAGTAGTCCTTTGGAAGGGTGTCTCAACTATATCTCTTAGCATCTTGCTCAAGTAGTTCATGTCCTAAATGAATTCTTCCCTTCAAAAAAATTAGTTCACTTATAAGAGCATCCTGCTAGTATGACAGTCAGTACTAAAGGCTAGATCAAAAACCCTGATTCCACAAAGTTTAGATTAAAACATTTTATGTGCTCCAATAGCAATTTTATTTTCTACTATCAAAATACATGTCACATTGTGTGATAATTGCCTGTGTCTCCCACTGAAGTATGGACTCTTATGACACAGAGTTGATTTACTATTGCATCTCTATTGGTTAAAGCAGGGGTTCACAAACTTTCTGTGAAGGGTCAGATAATGAACATTTTAGGATCTGTAGACTATATATTCTTTGTCTCAGCTACTCAATTTGCCAGTGTAGTGAGAAAGCAGACATAGACAATATAAAAATGAGTGAGTGTGACTGTGTTCCAATGAAACTTTATTCACAAAAGCTGGTAGGTTGAAATTTGTTCTCTATTGCTGGGCATTTGGTCAGAGCTCAATAGATTTTTATTAGTAGTAGTAGTGCTATGTTAATTTTATTGAATTCATAAATGAAAATCTAATAAAATACAATGCTTTCATGGATCTCACATTCTAGTGGAGATTAAAATGATCACAACATGGTATGAAAAGTCCTATGATGTATCATGAGTGGTATATTATGGAAGCCCAGAACAGATATCATATGAACCTGGGGGAGTAGATTAGAAAAGTCTTCCTGGAGGAGTTTTTTTTTTCCTATTTTTTAAAATAAAAATAAAATATAAGAAGACAAGAGGTAAAAGGATGTTCTCGGCTAAGGGAATAGCTCCAGTACAAAGGCGAAAAGTCCATGACACATTTTGGAGACCTCCAGGTGGTCCATTATGGGAGTCTTAACTATGGAAGATGGTGTTGCATTTTGGCTCTTCCACTTGTGCTCCAACCTTCTTGTCTATTTTCCTTTGGGACCTATTCCATCCTTTTTTTCTTTATTCTCTTTCCCTTACGGGTTCTTTCACCTTCATGGATAAACATGCTCAACTATTCTCTTTATTTAAAACTACTAGTTCCAGGGATGCCTGGGTGGCTCAGTCAGTTAAGCTGCTGCCTTCAGCTCAGGTCCTGATCCCATGGTCCTGGGATCGAGTCCCACATCGGGCTCCTTGCTCAGCAGGGAGCCTGCTTCTTGCTCCGCCTGCTTCTCCCTTTGCCTGCTTTGCCTGCCGCTCCCCCAGCTTGTTCTCTCTTTCTCTCTGACAAATAAATAAAATCTTTAAAAAAAAAAACAAAACAACTACTACTAGTTCCATTTCTACTTTTACCACCACCACTGTCACCGCCTGCATCAACACCTAAAGCACCACCTCCCACCAGCATCTTCACTGGCACTTTCACTATCTCTGCCACTACTACCATCTTCGTCACCTCCAAGACCACCACTGCCACGACCACCTTCATATCTGTCATCTGCACCATCACTCCTGCCACTTCTCTACCACCCCCACCACCATCATCACCATTGCCGTAGCCACAGTGAAGCCTTCCTTTCATCCTCCAGCCCTCTACATCAGTCGTGAAATCTATTTCTCAGACAACCTTCTTAAAAATGTAGCATGCACTTGCTTTTTCCTCTTTAGCACTCTCATTTGCTGTTTAGCCAACTACAACCTGGTTTTGATTCTTATCGCCCCATTGAAATTATTTGAAATAAAGTCACTACTTAACCATGATCATCATATTGCCATTCTGAGTGGAACCTTTGGCTCTTAAGTTATTTGACCTCTCAGTGGCCTTTGATTCTGTTTGAGTTTTATAATGCTAAAAGCTTGAGTCACCTCTTAAATTTTTGTCGTCGTCTTTTCAGTCCTCTCTAAGACCATCATCCAGTTACCTGGATAAATGTGGGTGTTTTTTTTGAGCTCACAATCATTAGTCAATTGTGTGTGTAACCGCTCCTACACAATCGTTAGTCAATTGTGTGTGTAACCTCTCCTACAGTAGGAACTCCTACTGAGTTCCTACATATAGTTGGTAGTAACAAGGAAGTTTGTTGCAAGTGAGTAAGAAAACTTAGGCAAAGATGTGTTTGGCATAGGGGCTGAGGGAAATGAGAGAGAGTTGGCTAAGCTGTGCTGGTCAGGGAAGGGACCCCAGTGGAAGCTGCAGATCTTAAATTTGTAATTCTTTTTAAAGATTTTATTTATTTATTTGACACAGAGAGAGAGAGAGATCACGAGTAGGCAGAGAGGCAGGCAGAGAGACACAGGGGGAAGCAAGCTCCCCGCTGAGCAGAGAGCCCGATGTGGGGCTTGATCCCAGGACTCCAAGACCATGACCTGAGCTGAAGGCAGAGGCTTAACCCACTGAGCCACCCAGGTGCCTCTTAAATTTGTAATGTTTTGAAACCACGCAGTGGTGTATTATTTCCACTGTGCCAAGAATAGGAGAAAAATTGATTTGGCGGATATTTGGGTAGAAAAATATATAAAATCCCTAAAATCCCTAATAAATTTCCTTAATTCACTGGGACTTCACGGGGACTGCTCCCTACACTGACATCATATCTTCAAATGGTTGAGAGTATACTGCTACCAAAAACAGGAATCTCTAACCATTTCGTAGTTAAATCAACACATCCTTCTTGTTTGATGTGATAACTCTTTATTCTACCCTTCCTTCATTTTCAGAGATGTTGTAAGGTTTATATTTATTTTTAAAACATTAATATGTAGTAGAGTTAGATTTGTCTGTAGCCGTTGACATAATCTTTATAGACTTTAAGATAATTTTTTAAATACCAAATCCTGGAAGAGGCAAAATAAATTTTGATGTAAACATTTGGAGCTGTCCCCCTAGAAAGGGGCTCCCTTGTACTTTTAGAACTGGTCTGAACCAGCTCATTCTTTTTTTTTTTTTTTTTT
>CM053606.1:139494301-139583991 GCA_028646535.1 Procyon lotor | reverse complement strand
GTTTTGATTTAAATCTCCCTGATGGCTAAAGATGATGAACATTTTTTCACGTGTCTGTTAGTCATTTGTATGTCTTCTTTGGAGAAGTGTCTGTTCATGTCTTCTGCCCATTTTTTGACATGATTATCTGGTTTTTGAGTGCTGAGTTTGAGGAGTTCTTTATAGATCTTAGATATCAGACCTTTGTCTGTAGTGTCATATGCAAATATCTTCTCCCATTCTGTAGGTTGCCTGTTTGTTTTGTTGCCTGTTTCCTTTGCTTTGCAGAGGCTTTTTATCTTGATGAAGTCCCAAAAGTTCATTTTTGCTTTTGTTTCCTTTGCCTTTGGAGACTTGTCCTGAAAGAAGTTGCTGTGGCTCATGTCAAAGAGGTTACTGCTTATGTTCTCTAGAGTTTTGATAGATTCCTGCCTGACGTTGAGGTCTTTTATCCATTTCTAGTTTATCTTTGTGTATGCTTTAAGAAAATGATCAAGTTTCATTCTACATATAGCTGTCTAATTTTCCCAGCACCATTTATTGAAGAGACTGTCTTTTTTCCACTGGATATTTTTTCCTGCTTTGTCAAAGATTATTTGACCATAGAGTTGCGGGTCCATATCTGGGCTCTCTATTCTGTTCCAAGGGTCTATGTGTCTGTTTTTGTGCCGGTACCATGCCGTCTTGGTGATGACTGCGTTGTAGTAAAGCTTGAAATCAGGCAATGTGATGCCCCCAGCTTTGTTTTTTCTTTTTCAACATTTCCTTAGCAATTCGAGGTCTTTTCTGGTTTCATACAAATCCTTATTTTTAAATGCTGCAGAAATCATTTAAAATTGAGTTGTCTCATATTGTTAATTGTAAACTTGTCAGGAATTAATTTCTACATATTATTTTTAAAGTGTCTTCAGTTCTTTTAGTTTTATGAACGTTGTCATTTATTGACACAAGTTCTTTCAGAAGCTTCCAACTAAAATCTGAACTCATATTTATATATGCCACTTGACTCTTTCTAACAAAATACATATTTTTGCTCCTTTTTTCTTTATCTCCCTTAAGAAAGAGAGAGAGAATGAGAGAGAGAGAGATTTTTCCATGATGTATACTCTAGGATCTTAGCCAGTTTAAATGTTGATAACTGACTGCTGCCAAAGCAATCTACTAAATGCCAAACTTACACATTCTTAATTATACAAAAAAAAAAAAAATCCCATTCCCTGTTGGGTGCCATGTCCAACCTCAATTTATTAAGAAAATATTTAAGTCATTTTTAATCTGACAGCCTCTGGACATCAAGCTATAAATCTCAATACAGAAATTACTTATGCTTTTTCTATTTCAATTGAAATCTTGCTAATTTATACTTTGTGTGTAAAAACCTGATGCTGTGCCATGAACTTAGAGTTAGTTAACTCCCATTGATATTGAGACCCTGTAATGCCCCGGATTTCGAATCTGAGAGACCACCGAGGAGCCGATACCGATGCAAACGCAAGAGGGTTTATTTGCAAGCTCGAGCTTGGGCCCAAGTATATCCGACACAGTGGGGTCAGGACTTGGACCCCTAGGTCAAAGGGCGTAACAGTTTTATAGGGGCCAGTGGTCGCACAGAAAGTTGCATAGTCATGTCGGTCCACATGCAGGTGGCCAATGAGATTATAACACACGCAGAAAGTTGCATAGTCACGTCGGTCCGCACACAGGTGGCCAATTGAATCACAAATTACCCTATAGTAACCGTTTGAACTAGCCTATTACTCTGATCTAATTTGGCGCGCAGGTTTGGCGGGTAAGGTAACTGTTTGAACTAGCCTATTATTCCAGTCGCAAGTTGGGCGGGCAAAAGGCGGGGTTTGCATCCTGTGACAGTTAGGGATTCCGCATTCTTATCGGCTAACTCAAACTAGTTCAAGGACCGGTTTGGCAATGTTCTGACATTCTGTGACCTTTCTCAGGAGCCGGCTGTATAGGGGTTATATACAATATGACAGGTATATCACAAAATGAAGTTAGCCCCTCTTTTTTTTTTCCTGCTCTCTCAACCCTAGATTCTAAGTTGCTCAACTACAGTTTATTAAATGCACGGCAACCTTAAAATTACTTGTGTTTGTTATGTTCTTTCTAATAATGATAATCAACTACATGATAATTTATTAATGTCAACAAATGTTTTCCTGAGAAAATACCTGAGGATCTGTATAAAGTATATGCAGAAGTGAGGTGTAGAAAAATTCTAAAATTCATTTTTATTTCTTTATTTTCTTTTTGATATTTCATTTATTACTGAGATTATGTAGACGGTTCAGGGAAAGTATAATATTAAGGAAAAAGATTTTTGTTCCTATTCTTAAATTACATATTATATTTTAGCACCAACTTCATTAGTTCATTTTGAATTTATAAATGAGTTTTTCAAAAGGTTTACACTAATGACATCTTTTTAATTCAAGGGAAGGAGAAACATTCTATGCTCATTTTTATAATGAAATATTTATAAAGTACCCACAGCATCTTCAATGCATATTAATTAACTCATAGGCCTAAGCAAGAAGAATGAGTCCAATTTATATAAGGAAAATAAATAAGTGACATGAGTCTTTCCAAAATAAGATTGTTTTATTTTCATATTTCGGAAAATAATATTTCTGAAACACATAGAACAAAACTAGTTTAAAACTTTTCTTTTTCCTTTTCCTTATTTTTTTTTTAAAGATTTTATTTATTTGACAGAGAGAGAGATCACAAGTAGGCAGAGAGGCAGGCAGGGAGAGAGGAAGAAGCAGGCTCCCTGCTGAGCAGAGAGCCCAATGTGGGGCTCGATCCCAGGACCCTGAGATCATGACCTGAGCCGAAGGCAGAGGCTTTAACCCACTGAGCCACCCAGGCGCCCCAAAACTAGTTTAAAACTTTTCAAATGCTGTAATTACTCAAAGTATTTTAGGGTAAAGTGCTATTGGCCTTATTGATGTGGCCAAAAATTAAATTCCAGTGGGACTGGAACACACCGGAGCATTACTGTAAGAATATATCTAGGAAGTCCATCTGCTGTCTTCTTAAGCATCCCTTCAGCCCCCACTGAAAGAAACCCTTGAGGTTTAGGCTGAGTGTACTTCTCAGAGGACACATCTGAGAGAATTCTCCATGTGTATATATTCCTTCTATCTCTAATGCTATGAATAATGAATAAGAAGCTTATGAAATATGCACTCACATAGCCTTTCTCTCTTAAAAAAAAAAATACTATGCCATGCCCATAATGAAGAGAAAACCTAAGAAACCTGAGATAAAATTTGTCTTGAACTTATATGACTTCACTGTAAAGAATGGTTTTCTGCATATAAATTTGAATCCCCTCTATCAAAAAGAATTATTATGGGGGGGGGAATTACATATTTGAAGTCAGGAATTTCATAACTAATTACTGTGAATTGCAAAGAGCAAGTAGCTTCATCTAGAAGATTTATAATTTGAGAAGTGTTCTCTCAATCAATCCTTTAAAAATAACCTGTAGATTCTTTTATCCTTTAGAATACAAAGAGAAGCAATTCTGTACTGAGATTCCCTTTGATACCTACCTAAACTAAACCAATCTCTCTCTCTCTTTCCTTTCTTTAGAGTAAAATAGAAACAAAGAAAATTATGTTATACCCAGAATGATATTATATACAAGGAAGGGAGAAGAAAAGGAAGGAAGGAATCAGAGTTATGTGGCAAAACCGATATCCTGGTAGAGATAAGGCAAATGTTTTTTGATTTAAAATATTATTTAAAGATATATTTAGGGGCACCTGGGTGGCTCAGTCGGTTAAGCACTAGACTCTAGATTTCAGCTTAGGTTATGATCTCAGGGTCCTGGGATCCAGCCCCAAGTCAGGGCCCCCACTCAGAGGGGAGCGTGCTTGTCTTCCTCTTCCTCTACCCCTCCAACTCTCTCAAATAAATACGTCTTTAAAAAAAAGATATATTTAAACACTGATGATAGAAGTGAACCACCATTTATATACTCATACAGTAGTACAAAACAAAAAGATAATTACACAATAGGCTCTTTAAAACAGTATTATAGGAAAAACATCATCATAAGGATCAAGAGGCATTTAAAAATTAAATGAGCCAATGTACATGAAAATGATCAAGATATATAAGATTAAGGTATACAAGGTAATATGTTTAAAGGTGTATTTTTCTGGGATTTTCTTGTTGTAAATATGAAAAGTCTCAATTTTAAAATTTAAAAAGCAAGTGTTACTTTTTTTCAATATTTTATTTATTTATTTGACAGATAGAGATCACAGATAGGCAGAGAGAGAGAGAGGGTAGCAGGCTCCCTGCTGAGCAGAGAGCCCAATGCTGGGCTCGATCCCAGGACCCTGAGATCATGACCTGAGCCGAAGGCAGAGGCTTAACCCACTGAGCCACCCAGGCACCCCAAAATGTTGCCTTTTTCATGTCCAGTTTTGATGTTTGTATTGGTATACTGTGCATATATATATATAATTGACAATAACAGAATCTAATTTCTACGTCATGGAAGTTAATGTATTTATTAGAGTTCTGTTCAAAATTCTTTTATCACTGATCTTTCCTTCATTTGGCTTAAGCCAATTAATCCTCTGCATTTATACTGAAAATAAAAGTACCTGTGATGAACAGTCCATCATTATTAAGGACGTAGACAGCATAAGCATGCATGAATTTCTCATGTTTAACATACGCAACTAGGATCCAGCCTCAGTCAATAGTACTTACAAAAAGACAGTTGTAGTAATCAAGGCATAAGCACTGGTTTAAGCTAAAGAATGCATGCCCTTCATATGAAAACTATAAAATCAATAATATGACTGCCTTGTATTTTCTTGGACAGATTGAGGAACAGGCGTGGGATGAGGAAAGAATAACCCCAAAGAAACTTTTCATTAGTAGAATCTCTAACTTGCATTCCAGAAATTAAAACATAGTGTTTGAATAAAACCTCACATGGTATTAAATCAGAAATGACAATAATATTTTTTGCACTTGAAATTCAACACATTGATATGTTTTATATAATAATACTCTATGAATGTAATTGATTGAATCAGATTTTATAGGTATTTATGCCAAGACCAATAATTATCTTTAATCTCAGAGATCAGTTGCTTCACAGAATAATTAAGTAAGTCAGGGAAATAAGCCTGCATTTCTCCTGCCTGGTAAAAATTTTGCTGTTTTCAGTGTCTCCCATAGGCACTCAAATATTTGACATGTGATGAATCTCAATCCATTTGTACCTAAACTCTAATGTAATTGAGTTGAATACACATTTATTATTTCCTTACAAAATATACATAATCAAAATGAAGGGGAATTTCAAGTTATAAATTATTGAGCTTGAGCTATCAGCATAATCTTTTTCACTGTGACTCTTTTGAAGGACTCTTCTATTTGCAAATAAAACAACATTTATCATTCAGTGTTGCCCTGACTCAGTCATCTTGAGAACCCCTAAAATATATTCGTCTTTGCCATCAGTGGTCTGAAAGAGAGGATACTATTTTGCTGCTTAAAATGATACCTTGAAGAATATGTTCTTTGGCTTCACTTTTCTTGTCAGAAATTATGGAGTGATGGCCCCTCAAAATCATCTCCTACCCCCTATTCTCCTCACACATGTACATACATACAGAAGGGACACATCACACTTCTGCTGAGTTGAGGTTTGAAAGAAAGCATGCAAGGTAAATAACAGCAACAACAATAATAATAAAATTTTTGAAAATTCTTTAAATTGTTCATCAGTTCACTATTCATCCAATTTCCTTAGTTAAATACCAGGTGGTTTTGTTGGCTTATAATTAGAACCCTTGTATAAAAGTATTTGTATCTCTAAACCACTAAAAACACACGTGGCTCAGTGAGATGTGCAGAGAAAAATAACAGATTCACATCTCTTATTTAAAAAAAATTTATTTTACAGTTTGATACCATTTTTATAAAGCTCAAAAACAAGCGATATTAAACAACATATTGCTTATATTTTTAGGCCTAAGTTGACTCCCAGGCCTAAGCTGGAAAATGCTTCACTATTAAAAATCTCTCTCTCCCTCTCTCTTGACTTGAATAGTTGAATTTGATTAATTTAAATGGGAATGTGACAAGACTTGACTGTTTTGCCAAAAAGTCCATTAGCCTTCTGGAATTACAAGGCTCATGGTGTCAGGCCAGCTCTCATTAAGAGTTGCCCAGGAAGCAGCAACACACACACACACACAATGAACTTGAGCCTTGGCATTAAAAAGAGGTGAATTTGAATTTCTACCAGGTACATCAGTTTGGACAAGTTACTTCAACACTTAGAACTTCATTCCTTAATTAGATGTAGGCCATAATACCCACCTCAAGCCACTATGTTAAGAGTTAAATGAGAATTTTCATTAAGCCTACTACAGTGTCTACCAATAAATGGTAGCTATTGATATTATCAGTGATTAGGATGGTTCTTTAAGACTGGGTTGTTTTTGTTTTTGTTTTTAACTATTACTTTTTTTTTTTTAACAAACCACCAGAGGGTAGTAGAGAACAAATAGTTTGTATTCATTTTTCTAGGTGCTGTTTCTATCAAATTACCATGTACTTGTCCTCATAACATATCTACCTGCCTGTCCTGTAGTTTCAAAGTAAATGTATAAGCTTGAAAACATGAAATATGCTTTTACTATTCTTAAATATCCAAATTTTACATATGACGAGGAATAGGCTGTACTAAGTATAAGATGCTTCATTCCTGAACTATTTTAAAGGAGATAGAGAAATATACCTCTTGCTTTGAAGTGTTTTATTCATACTTGATATTTTATATAGTTGGAAAGATTTTAGGTACTAATTAAAACATGAATTACTGTATCTTCTTTGTGGTATTACTGAAGAATACCAGATTGACAATAGTGAAATTTTAGTGCTCTTCTTGTTTATTTAAGGAGTATAGGTCATTTTAAAAACAGTTTCAATATACACCCTTGAAATATATCTAAGGAGTTTTAAGTTGCTATAATTTTTCCACTGTTGCATATAACGATTGTATATGAAAGTCAACATATCATCATGATATGTGATATGATATTATGATGATATACCAATTCCTGGTAAAAATGAGGTTGCGTATTTAAATTTTTGAGAAGGTGGGACACGAGAGAATAGTAATATGAAACTAATGTATTTTCCAAAGTGGCAAGCTCTTAGGAAAAGCAGATACAGATAATAATATATTAATGGGTTTGTGCTCTGAAGCTAGAGCTCTAGTATAATTTTAAATCTATAATTTTTAGAATTTGAAGAACGCAGTGGTTCTCCTTCAGGGAGAGTTTTGTCCCCCAAGGGACATTTGGCAGTGTCTGGAGAAATTTTTGATTCGTCAAGACCAGGGTGAGGGCAGGTGTGGGGGTTGTGCTCTGGCATCTGGTGAGTGGTGAGTGGCGGCTGGAGACGCATGGTGCAGTGCACGGGACAGCCCCCCACAACAAAGAATTACCCAGCCCAATATGTTAATAGTGCTGATGCTCTGAAACCCTGGAGTAAAGCCATGAACTTTCAAAGACTATGCTGTGTTGTTGGCTTCTTTCCATTTCTATTCCATGTCCACATTGGTGGTTTAGAGAAGAGCTCTCAGCTCGCCTCAGAAGCCCAGCAGTTGCCTTGGCGCTCATCTTCCCTTTTTAAAGCAGCAGATTTTCCAGAGCTTCCATTTAAAGGATGTGCCATATTCACTCAGTGTCTGACGGGGATTAAATGTGCTTTTGGAAACTTTGCAAGAAATGTACAAGCTCTCAGTAGAGAGAATTTGTAGAAAACAAAAACAGAAGAGCAGGTTTCTAGTTTTTCTTCCCCCAAATGGCCTTAGTGGATTCAAAAATGGGAAGTGTGAATAACACTGCTTTGTATTTTAAGTTGAAGCATTTGGAAGCATGGGTATAATGCTTTCAGGACATGAAATCTTCAGTTACATGATCACTTATTTAGAAATGTGATGAAGTGTGAAGAAATTGTACCAGCAGGAGGGATCATTTAAAATTCTAAAAACCTGAAAAATAGTTTCATAGAACATGTATATGGTTACAAATCAGCTGGCATGCGTAGTAGACTTTATGTTTAACTGTCACAAATACACTAACTTTTCTTGACTTATTAATAGTTCAAAGAGAGCCAAAAGAGAGTAAGAAGGTAATTTATTTACATTAATTATCTAATTTGGAGAGAACACTGAGCTTTTCACTTTTAATCTATAATCACACCTAAATGGCCTACATCAAATCCAGTTAAAAAATAAAACATAAATTTCAAAAACCAAGAAAGCAAATGTGTCTCACTAATTTAAAGAATTTAAAACTTTCAGTCGTGGCCAATGTTATTAGAAAACTATCCAAATTGACTGTTTAATCCAACTAATTTATCCTAATAGGTAGATCTGTTCTATCCAATATGTTAGTGTTAGATTAGTGGCCAAAAAGAGAAAAATCTCAGTAATTTTCATGTTGATTACATGTTGATATAACAGTATTTTGGATATGTTGGGTTGAATAAAATATATTGTTAAGTTAACCTATTTCTTTTTACTCCCTTAATGTTGCTGCTAGATAATTTAAAAGTACGTTTGTAGCTCATTATTGTTATTGGACAACACTGGCCTAGACCCTTCAAGTTTTATTTTTTTTCTATTTTTTTAAAAAATTTTATTTTATTTTGTCAGTGTTCCAAGATTCATTGTTTATGCAACACACCCAGTGCTCCGTGCATTACGTGCCCTCTTCAATACCCATCATTAGGCTCACCCATCCCCCCACCCTCTTCCCTTCCAAAACCCTCAGTTTGTTTCTCAGAGTCCACAGTCTGTCTCCCCCTCTGATTCCCTCCAATTCACTTTTCCTTCCCTTCTCCTAATGTCCTCAATGTTATTCCTTATGTTTCACAAGTAAGTGAAACCATATGATAATTGACTTTCTCTGCTTGACTTATTTCAAATTTTAACTAAGTAGTTACCTTCATGATCAAGCATGCATTCTAGAAATTATGGTTATATGAGAGAAAATGTATACATAGTTTGCTAATTCTTCTTTGTAGCATCATTTGCATAGTGTTGACCTCCCATTTCCTCATTTCTATCCTGCAGGAACCTCCTGCTTCCCCCAAAGAGATTCTTCCAAACATCCCTTGAACGCCTTGTCTTCTCCTCTGTTTTTCCTTGCACAATATATACGCCTATTGTCTGGGAGGCTTCTCCTCCTCATTTCACCTCAGTCTTCACCTCAGTCTTCAAAGTCTAACTGAAAATATTATATTTTCATAGTGGTTTTTTGCAACTGTGAGTGGTCTTATTCCTAAATTCTTCAGCACTTAACTCTGTCCTGGCCTTTCTAAAGTGTGTTACTTCTAACACTGGGACTGCCAAAGTAGCGTTTTCTGAGAAAAAAAGGTACCATGGTCAAATGAGTTAGGGAAATAGTGAATTAAACAGTCAAATTATTCTCTTTCCTGCAGAATTTCTTTGGGCCCCTAATAGTTTAATCTGGATTAAGAACTTTTAAAGAGCCCCTTGATATATAGCATTTTCCAGTCCTTTTTTTCTTTTTTCTTTTTCTAAAGATTTATTTATTTATGAGAGAGAGAGAGAGGGCGGGGGGGAAAGGATCTCAAGCAGACTCCCTGCTGAGCATGGAGCCCCACACAGCTCAGGTGAATCTCACAACCTGAGATCATGACCAAGAATCCAATGCTTAACACACTGCCTTCCCAGTCCTTTTTGACAATGGAGTGCATTTTTTTTTCCTCCATGCATTTCACAGGACTGAGTTACTACACATCTTGAGAAATAATGCGTATACCATTGATCAGCACATACTTTTCTATGTTTTTTCTCTTGATTTGAGCCATTAACATAAACTATATACCTTTTCTCGAGTTCTCAAATTTCCATTTCTTATTTCCTAACATATACTGTATATGATTTTTCAAAGTCAGAAATAATTTTGGCCAACACTATGCAAAATTTTGCATTACTTGTTGCTTTAGCTTAATACATTAAATGTCATATTATGTATTATTAGTCCTGTTTGTGATGATAGCAGGACTAAATGGACAGTACAGTAAGCCAAACCCTATAGTTCTTACTTTCAAATTTCAACTCTAGTTAGTGGTAGGAGTATAGGACAATCTGCAACATATTCTATAGGGAAAACCATCAGCAACACTAAAGAGATTCAATAAGTACCTCAGCTATTTCTTTGAAGGCAAAGGGGGTAAATTACTGGAAAATATAAATTGGAGGTCAGGTAGAAGACAAGAAAATGAGAGTGAAAGACCTTTAAAACTGTATAGGGAGAAAGACAGACAAAGTTGAATAATAAAGTATCGCCAGAGATATTTTAATTAAATGACACTGGAAAAAAAACCTCTATCAAATATTGATTTGGTCATATATTAACTCTATTTTTTCAAAAATATTCACTCAATGACCAAACTCAAAAGGGTAATTGATTTATTATTATTACATATACATGCAAATCAAAATGACAATATTTAAGCCAGTCATAAGGGTTGAACACGATAGGTACCTAGGAAATGTCATGTTAGGTTTGACCCAGAGACAGTCCTACCCATTTCGTCCTTTATTGTCCCGATCAAAGTCAGTCCTATCGCTGCCTTATTCTCTTATTTTTCTTCATATATTTTTCTAAACTTGACTCCCCAAATAAAATATAAGTGAAGGGGACAGAGAAGAGATTGTCTTATGTTTTCTATATTTCTGGTGCCTGGTACAATTCCCTTAATATTTGCAGAATCCCTGACATTAGCATTAAACATTGTATTGAAGAAGAGGGTAGATGTTTTCTTGATTTCCACCTCAAGAGTCAAAAGTATATGTGAAGATCCAAGTTTCCTTTAATAACACATGAGAAATATCTTCCATGACTTTTTCTATATTGTAAAATACTTTAATCAACTGATCAACAAGCGTGTATTTATAATCTGTTTACTGTGTTTGGGGCCAGATGCTTTTTGAAGGTCAAAAGAAAGTAAACTATCTGCTTCCTTTGAATTGAGGGTTGAAAAGAAAAGACATAGTAGGAAACAAATGGAGAGTGAGAGTGAAGTTCTAGAGGACATATACTTCAGTTCGGAAAAGGGAAACTGCAAATAGGCATTGATAACGAAGGAACATGGCAAAGTAAAGCCAACTTTGAAGGCTATTAAAACCAGAAGCATGTTTTACGTTATGTTCTGGTAGACATCAGAGAGCCCATGAGGAGTTTTGAGGAGAGAGCCCACAAGATGAGTCCTCTGGTAAGATGAGACTCACACAGCCCAGTCTGGGAACAGATTAGAGCGGGAGAGAGCAGAAGGAAGACCACGTCAGAGACTGCTGGCTGTGGCCTAAGTTGGAAGGGTGCATGTCTCTCCAGGGTAGGGGCCATGGAATTAGGCCAGAAGCAGCTTTGAGAGGAGAACAGGTAGGACTTGGTGACTGACTGGAAACAAAATTAAAACATGTGGGTGAGGTGATCAAAATGACCCCAAGGTTTTGAGCACAGATTAAAAACTATAATAATAGTTAATGTTTCTGAGAATTAGCTCTGTGCCAGTGTTTTGTGTGCTTTGCATGGATTTTCCCGAGTTTCATGATACATTTACTGATTTAAGTACTAATATTTCCCCTGTTTTGTAGGTGAGGAAACAAATTCATAGAGGAAATATAACTTGAGCAGAAATTTTAATCCAGGCAGCCTTGATTCAAATCCTATACTCTTCACATCTATGCTAGTCTCAGTCTCATGTTCTAAAGAAATGAGGGTGACATGGATAAGTTTGGGATGAGGAGCTAATTTTGAAGAGAGTAAGAAATAATGACTTATATTTGAAATAAAGTTTGGACTTAGGACAACAATATTTGCAAGTAGATGTGTCCAGGCAAGATTTGGAGATGAAAGCCCTCAGCTCTCAGATCTAAATTTGACGGTACGTGTCACAGAGATTTCAAAAGTTCTCTAGAGGCGAAAATACATCAGAGATGTCAAAGTCTGCATTTTGCATAGATATTATTTCTCATAGGTAATGAGTTTGATAAGCATGGATATTGTTTTTGTTTGTTTGTTTTACATGACCCTAGACCAGTGCTCTACAAACTTCTTTGGTCACATACCTCTAAGACACAATTTTTGAGCATACGCCCTTATGTATGTAACTTATTCTCCTTTATTTTCACTTGATAATGAAACTAAAGATGAGTTCATAGTGGGAGAAGATGCACCTCTATACTTTTCTTGTCTGCTTCTCCTTGCACTATGAAGAGGAACTTCAATCTGCAGTTCTTCTGCAGACTACTTTTTAAACCCATTTGTTTTGCTGAGTTAAAACTATTCTGTATTATCCGGACCCATGTGAACTGCACTCTGTTACAATTCTGAGACTGTAGATCTCTCACTCACATTGCATTTTTACATACGTGGAGTCAAACCTCTGACTTAGGAACTGAATTAGGGCACTGGTTTCATTCCACGTATTAAATATCATAATTTTTTTATTTGCAAATTGCCACGCCAGCATTTCCACACCCATAATTTCTCCAGCTGTCCTCCACCTGACCACGGAACTTCTCTGCACGTTGGAGACCACTGACTTTGTCTTAACGTCTCAAGGGTCAGAAGGTGCTTCCTCCCTAGTCCTCTTCTAGCTCCTGCTGAACAGGCGAGTATGAGAGCGCTGTGACTGCACACTTCTGTCCAGAACGCACCTGGGCTTTCCCTTCCTGGCTTAGAGGCCTTTGAGATTTAGACAATTCACACAAGTCACTTCATGCATGCTTCCTCACTTTTTTGTTTGTTTGTTTGTTTTCCCTTCCCCCTTTTAATCACTTTAGCTTCAGTCTTCTCCTGTTTCATCTTACGGTTTTGGGGATATGATGTTGAGAATTTCATAATTATTTTCAGAGTAAGCCACTGTAGATTTGTATGTGGGAGGATCTATATAGTCTCTGTACGTTTCCGGAATTTCCTTCGAGAATACCCAGAAATTCATGTCTTTTTCAGTTCCATTCACTGTGAAATGAGTACCTCCCTTTTATTTTATCAAAAGATAACTAGAAACAGAGTTAGAACTTCTCAATAAATGTTTGCTCAGTGAGAAATAATTTGGAGATTAGAGTCAAATGAGAATGTAAAAAATATTTACTAATCCTTGTCAGGTGAGTAGAAAATAATATCAATTAATATGTCATATTTTATTTTTATTTAGGTTATTGTTTTATTTTATCTTATTTTTATCTTATTTTTGTTTTTTTCTTATTTTTAATTGTTTATCTTAAATAATTATCTTATTTTTAATTTCTATGTTATTTTTTTATTTATTTTTTGTCTTTTAGTTGCTATTTTTTCTTATTGATCATTTTATTGTTTTCGTTAGCCTTGAATTAAAGGTTTTCCTATGCTTGGGTAGATAATCTCACAGATACACTGGCCATGCTACACTTGGAAATATATTCTCATTTGAGCCATAGAAAATAAACCTTGGGGCGCCTGGGTGGCTCAGTGGGTTAAAGCCTCTGCCTTCAGCTCAGGTCATGATCTCAGGGTCCTGGGATCGAGCCCCGCGTCGGGCTCTCTGCTCAGCAGGGAGCCTGCTTCTGCTCTCTCTGCCTGCCACTCTGCCTACTTGTGATCTCTCTCTCTCTCTGTCAAATAAATAAATAGAATCTTTAAAAAAAAAAAGAAAGAAAGAAAATAAACCTTAGCATTGAAAAATGGTAAGTGTGAATATTCAGATATCATACAATAGCTGGGAACCTCAATTGGATTATTTGAAATAAGACACAATCCTAACATAGTTAAGTACATAGTCCAGAAAGTGTCTGATATACTCATCTTTCCAATATATGTATAAATAGTTAAACAGATATTAAAGTAACTTAAAATTTCTATTGTAGTTCTGATGGAAGCCATTTATTGTAACTGACAATGGAAAAAAAGTTAAAGAATTTATAAATAACTGTGGACCAGCTTTTTTCCTAGCCTAACAAGAAAAAGAGCTTTTACTTTTTGATTTGCAAACCAAAAATATGGTTTTGGCTTACTTTAAACTCGAAATCAGTGTGGAAAGATACCTGTTTCTTATTGAGATAAATGAAGCCAAACGGATATTGCTACAGGATGGCTCAAAATTAGGTCTATTTTAGTCATTTCATCAGAACTATTTGGCTACTTGATCCATAAACATTCAAGTTGATATAGAAGCACAATTAACTTTGTTCTTTCCATGTAGTATTTGTATTTTCACATGACAGATGTACTTAGGATCTTAGCAGTATAATTTTTTTTTAAAGATTTTATTTATTTATTTCACATTGAGAGATCACAAGTAGGCAGAGAGGCAGGCAGAGAGAGAGGGGGAAGCAGGCTCCCTGCTGAGCAGAGAGCCCGATGCGGGGCTCGATCCCAGGACCCCGAGATCATAACCTGAGCTGAAGGCAGAGGCTTTAACCCACTGAGCCACTCAGGCGCCCCAAGCAGTATAATTTTTTTAAACCGACTTGTGGAACAGTTTTACAAGAACACCAACCTCTGTTTCTAAAACAAATTAATATTAGTAGATATTTATTTCTCCCTTCTCCTGCTGACAGTCACTAGTTTGTACCTATTTATAGGGAACTGCTGAAATGGCTATATGATTTGGAAGAGAGGGGAAGAAAAATTAAGTGAAGAGTAAAAGAGAACAACAGAGTGGCACTTAGTGTGTGAGGAGTTTAAACATGGCAAACAGAAGTCAAGAGCCTTGTGAACCTGGCAGTGGAGCAATGGTAGGTAAAATGTATTGTTCTGTGTGTACAAAAGAAAAAATTCAAATTGGTCTACTGTGAAATACAGGGCTCCTTTTGTCAACAACATTCTGGGTTCCTCATTGAAAAAGGACAGCTTAAGTAAGGACGTAGGCAGTGAGATGCTACAAAGAGCTATCAGCTTTGAAAAGTCCCTACCCTGTTCCACTGGAGAACTTCAATTCAACAGTCATGAATAGAAGTCTTACAGGTGCTGGAGCAAACAGAGGCAGCAGATCGTCACTTTGTTTGCTATTGCCTACACAATAGCCGAAGTGGAAATTCCCTTGGCTAGATTTCTTGCATTGCCCAGCTGGAAGTCCATCACGGAACAGACTTGGGGCAAGACTACCCTGCTGAAAGTAAACATAAAGGCTCACCCACATCATTGGAAATGCCGTCAAACATGATCTGATGATCACTGTTCAGCAAATCCAGTGCTTTTCCATCCTTATTAATGGGTCTGAAAACACAAGGGCTAATGCCTATGAAATGAAGTATATATTCTATATGGGTAAGACTCCCTTGCCAAATATTCTATATGGGTAAGACTCCCTTGCCAACTGTTCTATATGGGTAAGACTCCCTTGCCAAATGTTAAATTATTGAGCTTAAAAGAAGCCAAGCAAATGAATACAGAAGGTTGGAAGGATAATTCTTAACACAGTCTCAGAACTTGGAGTAGATATAAAAACAAAAGTGTTGGTGTAAGGAGTGACACTATTAGCTCTAATTTCTAAATGAAGAGAGAAGTTTCTGATCTGCTCAAGCAGGTAATGCCTTTCCTAGTTTCAATACCTTGTCTTTACCACTTAGAGAGCTAGCAGCTGTGAACACATTGAAAACTGGCTTTTTGATATTTTTGCCACAGTTCTCTTTACAGCTTACATCAAATAGCCCGTTTATCTTGGTGAATTAAAGACTTCAGCAGAATTTGTGGAAGACTAACAACACTAAAGAAAGCAGATGAGATGCACTAGTTATAACATAAAAAAACAAGCAGGCAAAGCCCTGATTTCCTGTGTTAGTGCCACACAACTAAAAATGTCAGTTTATTTTTTTAAAGATTTATTTATTTACTTTGAGAGAGAGAAAGAGAGCTCACACATGAGTAAGAAGAGGGGTAGAGGAAGAAGATCTCAAGCAGACTCTCGGCTGCACACGGAGCCTGATGCGGGGCCTGATCTCATGACCCATGAGACTATGACCGGAACTGAAACCAAGAGTTAGATGCTTAACCAAGTGAGCCACCTAGGCTCCTCAGTGCCTCAGTTTAAAAGCATGGTCATTGAGAAGATCAAAAGTCCAGTCCTAAAAGTGAGAATCTAGGGCTACCTGAAGATATTGAGTAGTCTGAAATTTGTCCTACATTTTCTACTTATCATTAAGATGTTAGACCTATTCTCCAAATAGTGCTGACTTTCAGAGGGACCGTGTGATCGGCTCTTTGTCACATCATTTCTTGAGAAGTGCTGCCTCATCCATGACCATCAAGAAAGGGATCTTACATGAGGCACTCCGTGAGTTACTAATAAATGCCGTAAGAAACCCAAAAGTGGCATCTTTCAGTAGGACCAGACTAAATGGGGGATAGCATTGTGATTAAAAATTTTAGAGTCCTCATTTATACTAATGCAATTCAGAATTCTGTGAATCACATTTTGGGGGGCTCCATAAAGAAGTTACATCTCAGTGTTTAAAATTACTGGATATAAAACTATGACCCACAAACAAGCAAGCCTTAAATATGCAGTCAAAGACCTCGAAGTGTTTATTAATCCCATTGAAGGGCTACTACAATTAAATCATGCAGTCGCTTCCCAGTTGGCTAGAGAATGGGATTGCTCAAAGGTTTCAGGTTGAAAAGCCTCCCACAGCTTCTAGGCCAGAAATTTGGCAGTGACAGTGAAAAACTACAAATTCCCAAATATTTATCATCTGATTTGTATTCTGCAGTCATTTCCAGTTTCAGTGGCAACAGTGGAGGGGAAAGGATGAAGTCAGGTTACAGGATTAAAATGCTTGAGAAGGGGCTTGAATATCTACTGCACATTTCTGCAGAAGGCCCAGCATCAGGACTACAGAACTACCGATCCGCGCCAACCTTTTCTCACCAAAGCTCACCAGAACAAATAAATTACCTTTTAGCAAAAGACCCTCAGAAAACCTCAGTTCTGAAGGAGAACCATATTCTTCTAATTAAAAAAAAAAGAAGAAGCAGAATTTTCTACTCAAACTCCCTCTGTAAATCACCATGATCTCTGGTTCTATTTAAAAATTATGGGGAAGTGATTGGTTTGTAGTAAAGTTTAATAATAGAGCTACTCTGGCAAAATGGAAGGAAGAAATGAGTACATTCCTTATCATTAAGGGGTTGTTGTATGTCTATTTAGTTTTTAATGTTTATAGAAACAGCAGTGCTCTACAGAAAAGGAATTCAGGGGATTCAGCCAAGGGAAAGAAAGACTTGCCTGCTTGATTTTCATTCGACCACATTTCTTAATTATGGAGAAAAAAATACACATATGTCCTGTATTAATAAGTAGCATTCTTTTGTCCTGTTTGCATTTTTATTTTCACTTTATCTTCAAATATAGTTTAAAGGTAGAAATTGAAGTTATTAGTATATTTTAAAACATTTTTTATTTATGTATTTGAGAGAGCAGAGTTGGGGTGGGGGGAGCAAAGGGAGAAGGAAAAGTGGACTTTGGGCTGAGCACAGAGCCCAACTTGGAGCTCTTAGGACCCTGAGATCATGATCTGAGCTGAAACCAAGAGTCACATGTTTAACCGACTGAGCCACCCAGGTGCCCCTTGATGTTATTAATATGAAGTTGGTCATGTCATTATCCTATACGTATTTTATGTTATTATTTAGAAATTGCCCAAAAGGATGAAGCATGGCTTAATAGTTGGGTGGAGTTCATTATTCTGCCTTTATTTTCCATGGCCATAAAACATGTCCAAACACTGCTGAAGGTACAGAGTAAAATTTTTTTTTAAAAGATTTTATTCATTTGACGGAGAGAGATCACAAGTAGGCAGAGAGGCAGGCAGAGAGAGAGGAGGAAACAGGCTCCCTGCTGATCAGAGAGCCTGATGTGGGGCTCGATCCCAGCACCCTGAGATCATGACCTGAGCTGAAGGCAGAGGCTTTAACGCTCTGAGCCACCCAGGCGCCCCCACAGAGTAAAATTTAAAAATTACACCTATACCTACTACCAAGCCAAACTACTTAAATGTCCCCTAATATTTACCAGAGTTCTTGGTACCTACCAAGGAAAGGCTCAGTTAATATTTGTTGAATAAATAAAATCAGTTACTTATAAATAGTCTGGAATTCACAGGATAGGATTTGTGGCAATGAAAGTATAATTCTGCAAGGCAGTTCTTAGGTGAGCATTACAGAAACTGCCTAATTATTATTTGCTTCATCTCCATTGTAATATTTAAAAAATTTATCATTTCACATATCTGTTATTGCAAAATTAAAATCCAAAAATGAAAAACAGAAGATTCTTACGTCTGTATTTATTCCCCATTTGTAACATTTCATAGTGCTTTCATAAAGGGGTTTCTGAATTTAGAACTCTACAGAGAACTACGGCCTTAACATAGGCAGAAAAAGAATAGTAATTTATATGTAGGAATTACAGGTGTTTACTATGATAAATACAAGCATATTGGTTTTAACAAACTCACACTTCTGTATTTAGCGTCTCAAGCATTAGGAGATTGGCTGCTCTCAACCGTATTTAAAAAGGGTTGGTAGTGGGGCTAATCTGTCATCATCTGATTTGTACTGAGAAGGGGCTCAGTCAGTTGAGTGCCCACCTTCGGCTCAGGTCATGATCGAAGGGTCCTGAGATTAAATAAATAAAATCTTAAAAAGAAAAGGGGGTTTGTTAGTGTGGAGTGTTCTAATATTGTCTTGCCCCAGTAGTAACTATTTATTATAAATATTCCAAGTTTCAAAATAGATCTACTGAAGTCATATATACAGTTGAAAAAGTTAAACATTTTCCTGAGTTTATTATAACAAAAAATGCAGCAGTGCAACCATATGAGTATTTAAAAATATAAATGCCATTGTCCTTTAAAAATTAAATCCTCAGGGTGCCTGGGTGGCTCACTGGGTTAAAGCCTCTGCCTTCGGCTCAGGTCATGATCTTAGGGTCCTGGGATCAAGCAAGCCCCGCATCAGGCTCTCTGCTCAGCAGGGAGCCTGTTTCCTCCTCTCTCTCTGCCTGCCTCTCTGCCTACTTGTAATCTCTCTCTCTCTGTCAAATAAATAAATAAAATCTTAAAAAAAAAAATTAAATCCTCATCTATAATTGTTTTCTATTTTAATACAAAAGTGAAGTAAGTGGTAGGGGAAAACAGGAGGAAAAACTATAACAAGGAGTCAAGGGAATACTTCTTCAAAGAGCATTCTTTGAATTCTCACTCAAGAGAAGTGAGTCCATTAGAATAATGAAGCTAGGATTAATATTTTATAATAAATAGGATGAAACGTATATATTTTCTCTGGCAGAAGCTTTTCAAGTTACACCAATTTGGAAGTCATTATTTCACTTGATCACTAAAAAATTCTTTTGAATTGCTCTTCAATTCATGTTATTAGCCCAAAAGCTAACACAGTTTCTGTGTTCATCTTACCTTTAATATCATTTTATCTTTCCCTAATACCATACACCCCTACAGTTACAGCAGAAAGAATTTTCAAAGCCAGAAATCATTTTCTTCTATTTCACACTTGAGACCAGAGTAAATTCATGACCCTTACAAGTCATATTTTCTAATGAGTCTGTCTGGAGGAAGGCAGTAGGAACCAGAAGTTGGTGGTGGGAGGTAGAGGTTGGAGATTAGGAAGTGTTCTAGGTAGAAGAAACAGCATTTGTGAAGGTCAAAGGTAGAATACAGGGATTAGATCATGAGAGACCTTGTAAACCATATGTTAGTGTATGAATATTGTCTTCAGGGCAGTGGTGACCATTGAAGGGCTTCTCCTGGGGCCCGGAAATGCAGGATGGGGTGGAGGGTGGTCAAATTTGCACTTTAAAGTGATCACTTTGGCTACTGTTTAAAAATGTTCTGAAAGGGAACAAGTCTGTAGGCCAGATAAGAAATCCAGACAGGAAGAGATGCAGAGAAATGAATATGTTTTAGAGATAATTAAGAGATAGAACAGATATGACTTAGGTTCCAATTAGTTGTAAAAGTGAAGAAGAGAGATGAGTGTCACCCAGCTTCCCAGATCTGTAAGATGATAGCATTTATTAGAGAACACGGAAGGAAGATTAGCTTTTGGAGGAACTCCGATAGACTCAGTTTGGAATATAGTGAGTTTGTGGACCCTATGGGATATGAAAGTCAAGATATCTGGATGGATTATGGCATAGTCATAGAATAGAGATGAGGTGAATTTGTAAAATTTATGGAAGATCTGCCTATACATAGTAATTGAAGCCATTAGAAAAAAAGATATTACCTAGGGAGGGAAGGTAGGATGAAAACATGAGAGGGTCAGGGCTAGAAACTGAGGAACATGAGCATTTAAGGAATGGCCAGAAAGGATACAGTGAAGTAGGAAAAAACAGGAGGACTGAGGTACAGAAGGAAAGCAATGTTTATAAGTGTGGGAGTGTTTATCTCAAAGGTCGATGAGAGGTCAAGATTAAGATAAAAACTAACCATTAGATTAAACCATATGGAGGTGATTTTTTACTTTGGGACTGAACTCTAGATAGAATGGTGGGTACACGTGTGTACATGAGTGGATTGGGTTGGGTAAAGGAGGGAGAGTGTGAGACATGTGAACATAGATTCTTTTTCAGAAGTTTGATGATGAATGGGGAGAAGCAATTGGGTAGCACTAGAGAGATGTGAGAGTTTAAGAGAGTCATTTATTTAGTTGTCAAAGGACTCAGCATGTTTAAATGATGATGTGAACTCTCTGATAGAAAAGTAAGTTAAAGTTAACAACAAAAAAAGGAGAAATAGCTAATAATCACGGTGAACATTTATTTATTGCTTAATGTACACTAGACAGTCTTCCAAGTTCTTCACGTATATCAACTCTTCTGATGTTCACAATAACCCTATGAGATAGGTACTATCTATGAGATAGATAGATTATTCCATTTTACAGATAAGGAAATAGAAACCTGGAGTCCTAGAAGGATTAACTGATGGGATAACTTTCTTTAAATTTAAATTTAAATTTAAGTTTCTTTAAGGGGTGGAAAGGGTGGGATCCAAAGCCCAAGTAAAGAAATAACCCTTGCACAGAAAGAAGAGGGATCACTTCCCGTTCTAAAGGACCAGAAATAGGATGAGGTGGAAGAGGATGAATTTGTAGGTTTGGAGGCAAGAGACTGAGTTTTCTTAATAGTTTTTATTTTATCCGTCAGTCAGGAGATAAGGGCATGGCATAGCATGAGGGTGGAGGTGATAGGCTGGTAGATTTGAAGTGTAGGGGTTTCAAGTAGATGCTGTGGAGAAAAGGAGAGCATGCTGACAAACGGGCATACAGTGATCGCCAGGCAGCATGAGGTCCCACTGCAGCTGGGGAGCAAGTGCTAGGTGTGTCATCCATCTGCAAGTATGTGGGGTTTACCTGAAGCTCAGCTTCGGGGTGGAGAAGAGGTAGTGCTGTTCAGAGTATCCATGAAAGGTCCAGAAGTCTTGGCTTTGAGTCCACCAGGAAGTTAAAAGATCTTGGAGGCAAACCATGCAGGTAGAGGGTATGGGGAAGGACAGAGAAGAAGCGCGGGGTGTAGATCCATTTGATATGCACTTACTTGCACCTTCTTCAGAACTGGAGTTTAATTAGGAATGGATTGTGTACAAAGATTAAAAAAAAAACAAACAAGAAACGGAATGGGTTGTGTCCAAAATTATAAGATCTATTTTTTCCTTTGGAAGAATGTATAGGAACTCTATACCTTCTGTTTAATTTTTCTATAAACTTAAAACTGCTCAAAATATGGAGTATAATAATTTAAGAACTATATCTGGAAATACAGACAGTAGGGACTATCTGAATATGACTTCCTAATATGACTTACTTTGCTTGTCTATTATGGTGCCTCAGGAGACAAAGAAAAGAAAAGCATTCTGAACCATTGTCTATCACACTAAGAAGCACATACTTATTATCACATACCCACTGAATATTGAGTCTAATCATTGGTATTCAGTTATGTGTAGCCTTAACCTTGAAAATTTTCTGAAAGTGCTGAAAGTTTGAATAAGGACACTGCTAAGGTTTTTTATGAAGACAGACTTAGTTGCAAACTGAAGAACAGACTTTACCTGTCAGAAGAAAAATTCACTAATGAACCAATAGGTGGCAGTATAACATGGTGTTCTTGGAATTTTAAATAATAGTGCTAATTAAAATATTGACTGAAGCACTAGGTATGTGCTTGATGCTGTATCAGGTAATCAAAACTCTGAGACAAAACCATTTCTTCCAGAAGGTTACAGTCAAACAGTAAAGATTCCAGGGGAAACCTAAAGCATCTCTCTGTATCAATTCATCATAGACTAGTATGTAGGGCAGCAGGTCTCTCAAAGTAAAAAGAAGGGTTAGGGGGTGGCAGGGAGAAGGTCAAGGAAGGGGAGGGAAGGGGAAGAGAGAAGACAGAAAAGGACAGGAGAGAAAAAGAGAAAGGAACTCCAAAGGAGCCAAAATTATAAAAGGACCTATTCATCCCTTGAAATTAAGATCTCTTAACCCCCGGAAGCCTCAGACCCCAGACTAATTTGGACACTGGCAAGCCCTCAAGGCATTCATCTGTCAGGATGCTAACACAATGAGTAGTGTCACAGCCAATGGCTATGGGCAGGTCTCTATTGGACTGTGAGATACTTGAGGACAAGAAATACTGTTCATCTTTTAATACTCTGGAAACAGTGCCTGAGCCAGTGCCTAGCTCAGAATAGGAACGAATTAAACAATGATAGGTAAATAAAAATGGTAGGTATAATAGGTAAAAAAAATAGTAATAAATAAGAGGTATCAGGCTATTTATAATGCCTTCTACCTTTTTTAATATTACTTTGGGAACAAAAGTCCTGTCAATATCTTTTCCCATGAAAAATTCAGTTTCATTCTATCTCATAAGTCACCTGGGGAAAAACTTAATGTTTCTCTTTAATAAAAGTTAAAATAAAAATCGTCGGGATAAGGAGAATATGAAAAAAGCAAACAGGAGGTAGAAATGATGGTTGATCCTGAGGAAGAGAGGTTATCTATTAAGCTCTACTATGTGCCTAACATAAATGATAGGCTTTGCATATATTCTTATCTAATCCTTACAACAGTATTATGAAGTAATTACTGTTATTAAATCCATTTTATAGGTGAGAAAATGAGGATCAGAGAAGTTAATTTTCCCAAAGACATTAACTGGTTACAACATAACCTTCCAACCAACCTTCCTTCTTCCTTTCCTTTTCCTCCCTCCCTCCCTCCCTCCCTTCCTTTCTTCCTTCCTTCCTTCCTTCCTTCTTTCCTTCTTCTTTTAATTAACATGCACTTAATCATATGCTGAGTCCTAGTGGGATTAAACTATTTGTCTAAGACTACCTGGTCACAACGAGGCAAAGAAGGACTCACCAGGCCTATGGGATATGAGAATTCATGTTCTTTATTAAACTACTTTTTTTTTAAGCACAGATGTCTTTGCAGACCTCGTTTCACTTTCCTGTGGTCCCTTGAATCAGCATCACATTATAGGAGGCTACTAGATGGACTTCTATTTAAAAGGCACACAGATGTTTTTCTACTAGCCTCTGAGTAGGGGTCATTCTCAAGCTTTGAATTTGCTATTCTCTAGCATACCACTGGCAGCTCTTCCTGAAACATTTGGCTGGTCCAGTAAACACTGGGGCCAGAAACCTGGGAAGCTACCCTTGAGCTTCTGAGTTTCTGGATGCAGCCCCAGCTATTTGTCAACAGTGGAAAAGAAGGACCAAGAGCCCCATATCTTTGCCCAATCAGGAAAACAGAGGTAACTTCTGGAAAAACAGTGGGCATGGGAGCTTACCACAGCCATCCAGAAATAGCCAGATGTGATAGCATCAAGAGTCCCCAAGTGAGAATTTTATTCTTATTTTAACAGTCCTGTCTTCGATGCACAGCAGATAAACCTGAAAACAAATACACAAAGATGCTTACAGAAGGAGTATGGATAATTGACATTAGGGCAATGAGATGATGAGTAATATATTTTTTTTCCAAAACTTTGATGACATGGTTTTTGTATTCTTTAAAAAGAAAATATTAAAGCTATCTTTTTAAAAAAGTACTTTTTTCTTCTTTGATGAAACAGTATTCTAGAAATAGCTAAAGAAGTCACAGGCAGATGAAAAAAACATGGGCTAGGTTCCCAAATTCAGATTTTTCTACAGATTTTTCTGCAGTGTATTGGAAATTTAGCAGAGACTAAATTTACTCATTAGGTCACAGGATTTCAGGTGATGAGGGGAGAGGATTCACAGCAATGACCTAGGAGGTGGAAATAAAGCAATCCCTTCCCCCGCCCTACTCCCAAACAGCTGGCTTGGCCCTTCTTGGTTTCCCCTGGACTTCTGCAGCTGCCGTCATAGCAGTTGGCCAGTAGGGGCGCTCTGCTCCATTTTGCAATACTACTCTCGCCCTTTGAGTAGACAATCTCAAAATCCTCCCTCTTCCCATCTTTTAGTAGAAATAAAGGCAAAATTACAAAAAATAAATAAGTAGTAATAATGAGAAGAACATTTACTAGAAAGTTGAGCAGAAAACAAGTACAAAATCTTGGAAATAAATGATATAATGGAGAATAGATTCTTTTATCTTAATGTAACTCAAATCTAGTCACAGATCTCTTTTCTGGGAACACAGATTATAAATTTCTTTTCTAAACCGAGACTGGTGTGGATGCTAAATCAATCTTTAAGAGCCTCTAACCTGGGCTACCTGCTCCTGCTGCATGTGAAGAGTCTCAGCCTCACCTTCTCTTTAAGTAGCTATCCTACTGGGCTCAGACAGCTTTCAGCCGCTCTGTGCTTCTCGTGCTTCTGGTCTCTTGGTCTCCTAAGAATGGAACGTGATTTTCTCTCAGCCCAGAATTCAGCCTCTGGATTTAGGCCTTCCTATGCCTACCTTACAGATAACTTTCTTTGCCCTTTCTACAAGTCCCTAAGACCCACACATCTTGCTGTCTTGTCTAGGCATGTGAAGCTTTCATTAAGTAAATATCAAGACTCAGTTTCTCCTATCCAGATGACAACCTTTACAATCTTACTTTCCAGAGCATCTTAGTTTCAGTCATTCTAATCTGCTGTCCCAATAAGCATACACATACCTGTTCAAGCACGTGTTCCCAATTTGTTCAATCACCATCCCTATGTCCTCGGCTAGTATCTCCTTCTATTCTCAAAAATGGGCAAAAGGCCACAAATAGCAGATGGCATTTGGGGAGGATTACCTCATGTTTGCCACCCCATTGGGTAAGTGGAAGACTATATCTGTATCATCCTTTAAAGTCTCCAACCCTCAGCCTCTCCCTTTTTTACCTGGACTTTCCCTTAATTCCTGTTCTTTATATGAAAAATGCCTCTGACTGAAGACTCCTTTGCAGAGCAGAGATAACTGACACGCTCTGAACCCACTGGTTGTTCTGGCAGGTTACCCACTCTCCTGTCCCAGTTACTCTCTGGGCCCCCTCCTCAGGGAGTGATCTTGCAGAATTCTACTCATTACAGTTTTACAGCATCAAAATCCCTTAACCATATAGTAACAATAACACACATACAGTAAGAGGAGGATTGATCACACATGCTTCTAAGGGAAAATGGGCAGCTCTCCCCCGGTAAGAAAAATACGGGTTTCCACCCCACCACAAAAAATCCCAGGATGCCCAGAATTCAGTTTCTTCTCCTCATGACGTGTTGTAAAGCACGTCAGCTGCTCCTTGTTGCTGTGCAGATCACCCAACATCGGGTCACTGAGACAGAAGGCAGCGCTAGCTCACACAGCTGATAGGATTAGGAGATGGTGCTTTGTCAGCCTTGACTGAGTCGGGAGAAGCCCTCAGCATACGCAGGTGAGCTGTGAAGGAGCTGATGTGGGGGGCTGTGATGGGCCTCGGTTGTATGGTGCAGACGTTTTCTCTTTGCAGTGCATTTGTATGTATTATCTTTTCTGTTAAGTTTGCATTCGGTGGGGGGGGTGGTTCCTATTGATAAAAACCTGTTCTTTATCACATCTGATTTCAGGGATTGGCTACATGCACCTCATAGGATTTTTGTGAGGCTCAAATGAGATTATATATGTGAAAGAGCTCTGAAAATATAAAGTTTTGTGTAAATGAAAGATATTATTCATTTAATTATAAATTTTACATAAACAAAGAATTAAATAATACATCCCAAATTTGGGGGCATAGTTACCTGTACACACTCCTTTCCCCCCAATCTATAACACCTTATCTCCCATTCCTTCCGAGGCCTGGGGAGAGATACTATTTATAATCTTGAAGGGTTCTAGCCTTCTAAAGCAGTCGATAATCTCTAAAAACCAGCATTGCATTCATTTCTAAAGGAAAAACTGCAAAATTACAAACCAGCAAAATAAGTAGAAACAGAAAATGATGCATGAGAGTATTTTAAAGCAGATGAAAGATGAATATAATACCCTGTATTAGATTATATCTCTTTGATGGTATAACCCAAATGTTATAAGACATTATTCTTAATGACATGAGAAACGAATGAAATTAAAGGTGGCATAGATGTTATCATTTGTAAAACTTGCCTTTTAGAACAGCAGAAAAACAGGCTTAGGTTCCAAAAGTACAGAGCTTAGAGATGTTAGAACACTAAATCATCAGCCTTTCCCTCAGCAGTGTTGCTATGGTGACAGCAGGGCTACTGCCTGCACTTCTGCAGTAAAAGCTTTCACTGAACACATGTTGGATTTTTTAGGCACACACCCCATCATCAAATACAAAGACATATTGGAAGCAGCTTTGTGAGTCATTTGCAAAACAGAAGTTGTATCTCTTTCTTTTATGCTGTACTGTTGGGACCCTATGGGCTTAGAGAATTCGGTCATCTATGCATTTGTTCATTTGACTGTTGTATACTGAGTGCCTACTGTATGACAGGACCTGTACTAGACACTGCCTATGATCCCTGGTAGAGACAGATAAATAGGGAATTCTGATATAAGATCCTATCAGTTCTCCTGGGGTACATGAAAAACAGGCATCCTTAAAATATGCAAGGACTGACCTTGGGGGATCAGGGGAGGTTTCCTGGAAGAAGCCATCTCTAAAATGAAACTTATGTATCTTTAGGAGTCAAGTAGGATTAAGGAGAGTGAGGTGCAAGAAATGCTCTATACAACTAGCATATGAACAGTCTAAAGGAGAAAGAAAACATGATACCTTCAGAGAACTGAAAGTTCTGTTTGAATTAGTTATCCATGTGTATGGGGAAGCAAAGTACCCAAGGGGTAGGAGTGGGGGATGGGTGGAGGAAGGGATGGGTGGACAAGGAGAGGCAACAAATGAGATCAGAGAGGTAAACAAGACCAGATCATGAAATGTCTCTGCCACATTCAGGAATTTGTGTACTACTTGGAGGACGACCGAGAAGTCAGTGAGTTTTAATGAAGAAACATGGCTTGATTTGGCTGTTCTGAAAGGCCTTGTGGAAAAATTTAAAAACTGGCAAGAAAGGAAGAAGAGGCAAGATTGGAAGCAAGACAACTCCAGTTAGACCACTATTGCAATAATCTGGGATGTTTGTGGTTTAGACTCTAAATGAAGATCGTAGAGTTAAACAGTGGACAGAAGTATTCAGATTCAAGATATTATTACTAGAGTAGCATGGAGATGACTTGTGGTTTTTGCTACGTGGGGGCCACATGAGGGGGATGAAAAAGTCAAGAATGACTCTGAGGTTCTGATTGAGACAGCTCAGTGTGGGGTGTTTCTATTCTTAAGCCCCCAGACTCAATTCTCAGTTCTCAGTAGGGAACTCAGAAGCACCTTTTGACCTTAACAGTCCATTCCTGTGTCATAGTATATGTTCTTGGGCTCATAATTTTGGAAATAATGGATTGTAGGAATCATCCTGGACCATCACTTTCCTGAAGTCCTTATCTAAGACAGTGCAGGTATAGAAAGTATGAATTAATCACTCCCCTCCAAATAAAGAATTCTAAGATTACCAAGCTCAGTGCTTATGAAGTCTAAGTAGATTGAAAAGACATGAAGATGTATGGGATAAAATTTCCTTAGGGATATAGGAAAGAGGCAAATTGATTTCACTAATCCTCTGATTTCAGGCTCTCTCTCAACTCACGCTGCTTATGCCTAGATTTGAGATTTGAGGACTCAGAAAAATGCTGTTTGGAGGGCAGACAAATTGGGATGGTGGTGGTTCAGATACAATTTTCAAGGATTATAGTCCTCCCGTGTACAATGTTGGGTGTAAGGACCAGACTGTTTCCCATCCATGTAGCTGCTTAGAATATCCGCCAATTTTGATGAAGGGCATCTAAGTTATCACATATGTTGAGCTCCATCACTAGATAAGATTAACTATAGCAGCTGTCGTAAGTAAGGCCCATGACCCAGCTGATGATCTCTATTTTAACTCCATTTGGAAGCGTTTCTGAGCTTTTTCGAACAAATCTGTCTGCCTCACAAATGCTTTATTTGTCTGTCAGGTAAGAGGATGCAACAAATATTGAAGGGGTGACCTGGACGTGACTTAACGACCCCTTGTAAAGTTCTGTTCTATAAACTGGGTACAGCTGTTTTGTTTTCTCCATCTAATACTCACAGCTACCCTTGAGGTAGATGTTATTATTATCCCCCAATTTAACGAGCATAAATTTGAAGTCCAGAGAGGTCAAGAACTTTACCTTAAGCTGCACTCAGCTGGGAGGGAATCCAGTGCTGCCTTGCTCCCGGGTTTCTGAGCAAGTGTAGTGTCCTTCCCCTAGCAGTGCCTGGGGCCCATTCACAGCCGCTGCAGGGCAGAGATGGAGAAAAGGCTGCCTTGGAACTTAAAACAGCCTGGCTCCCCCAAGCCAGTTGGGAGGCGACCTCAACGTTCTTTCCCTGGCCCTTCTGATGCAAATCCCCCAAGGAGGATCGGCCTTTGAGATCCCTGAACGAGATGCTGTGTCAGTCCTGCAGCATTGGCTTGGCCCGGGGTCTGGGGGCAGGGGGACCCGCCCCATCTCCCTCTGGCGAGGTAATTGTGGGGAGCCGTATGTTGACTTAAAAACGAGATGGCAGGGAGGGGCCGCGAGGGAAAAACTTTCTCCATTTTGGCTCTCAGTGATGTCGCAGTTTTTCTCCGCTCTCCTATCAGACGTGCACCCCCTTCAAACCGGACCCCAGGTGCCAAAGAGAGGGGGTCGGACACTCCCCGGCTGGAGATGCTCGCAGCCCTGGCCAGCCCCCTGGGGGTCGGGCTCAACCGAGAGGGAGGGGCGCGCGGCGCTAGGGGGAAGTGCCCGTGGCGAGATCAAGCGGGCGGCCCGAGGAGTCGCCTGGGGTCGGGCAGGTGAGGGAGGTGGCTGGGAGGCGGCGGCGCCCGGGGAGCCGCGGCGGGTTGCGGCGGCGGCACCACGTGTCCGGCCGGGGCGGGGCGGCCGGGCGCGCCCTCGGAGCCGAGAGAGCGGCGGCGGTGGCGGCGGCGGCGGCGGCGTGTCGGCCCCGCAGCAGCCGCCGCCCGCAGCCCGCGCCGGCTCAGCGCCGTGTCCTCGCCCTCGCTCCCCTGCTCGCAGGTGCCTCCTCCTGGACGGCGACAGCGGCGGCGCGGGGACCCGGCGGGCAGCAGAGCGATGGGACCCCTTCGAGAGACCAAGGTAAGGAGGGCACGTCATGCGGGCGCGGGTGGCAGCGTCCGCGGGCTCCCGACAGAGAGGGCACTGCGGGGCAATGGGCGAGCCAGGTGAGGGCTGGAGGGGTGGCTGTCAGAGTCGCGGGGAATGGGGACAAGGAGGTGGTGGGGACGTTGGGAGGGCAGAGGTGCATTTGCTCAGGTGATGAGACCCAGAGGATGGGAAGATGGTACTAGAGGAAGAGATTAAAGGTTTGACACGAGGATTAAAAGATTGACTTCGGAGAGTTAATCCCGTCTTCTGAAATTGGGGATTTGGGACCTGGCTCCCAAATGATGTCCGGTGTGTGATGTGAATCAAAAGGATTTGGTGTCCTGGTGGCTGAGAAATAAGTCCCTTGCATGTCAGAGACCCAGCATTGGTTCAGGGTCTGCGGTGTGCGGAGAGTGGCTGACGTGGGTTACCTGCTGGGTGACTGATGTGCAGAGCAAATCCCGAGGTTGGGTGCGGTTTTCGCCCTGGATGGGGTGGACGCCTGAGCGACCTCAGGAGTTCCCCGCGGCTGAGGCTTTCCCTTCAGTTCCTGCACTGTGCAGACCTCCCGGAGGTGTTTACTTTGGCAGCGACCCTTCCTGGTAAGCCTGGTGGAAATGGGCAGGAGGTCAAGTTTCCAAATAGTGTTTGTTACCCAATCGAAAGGCCTTTTTCAATTGCAGAGGTTGAAGGGAGCGGTGCGGTGAGTTTTTTTGCGAAGAGCTCCTCCTAGGAATCCATTTTAATAAGGCAGGGTGGGGATGACCCTGAAAAACACAACTTAAGGTTCATTCTGCTTCTAGGTGATATGTCTTGTCCCCTCAGGTTTTAGCCTCAGTTTCTTCATCTGTAAATAGGGCTTTAAGTTAGGGTCCTCTCTATGGCCTGGGTTGTAAAGGTCAATGGGATAATGGTTGGGAAAACACTTTAAAAATTGGAAAACCTTGCCAAAATACTACTTTTTATGCATCTTTAAAACCAAGGTATCGCCCTCTGTGTTTAATGCTGTGTTTTTTTAAGGAGAGAGAGAAAATTCTCTTCTCCTGGGTGTCCTGTAAGGAAAACAAAAGCCAAACATGGTGTAAAAGGTGGAGCCATCTTACTGGGTATTGGATTTTTGTTTGCTTTTCTGTTGGCAACAAGCCTTGTGTACCAGGATATTAATGAATAATTAAGATCCTGGCCAGAAGAGGAGGGATTTGAAGGATAAGTCTGCATGATCTATCAAGAAAGAATTGTTCCAGGTATAGGGTTCTACTTAGTGAGCAGACAGGGAAGCAGAAATCAGATTGTCACAGTTAATTCAGGGAAAGCAAAATGGAAGTCTAGAGGAAATCAAGTAATAAGCCAGAGTGTGCTGTGAGTAATAAAGAACCTTTGAGAGAAGCAGAAGCTTGAATGATGTGATAGAAAAAGCCAGAGTGGGAAGGTGAGTTAGGAATAGCATGGGTGAATGGAATGGCTTTCCTGCTAATGGGTGGAGGGGTGTGTGTGTGTGTGTGTGTGTGTGTGTGTGTGTGTGTGTGTCCACACTCAAGTATGTGCTCTTCAGTAGTTTGGAAGGATTAGGTCAGTGGCAGAGTTTCAGTGTTCATTTTAGCAACTGAGATCAGAACTGCTCTGTGAAGATCAATATTCAAAAATGTGATTTCTTAGACACTGAGCCCAGAAGGAACAAACAGGAGTTAAGAGGGGGAAACAAGTTTCCTTTTGTTTTCTTTTTAATGTCCAATTTTGAGAAGGAGCAGAGAGTGCAGCATCATGAGAAGGAGATTTCTCGAAGCCGAATTCCCCGTTTGATTCTTCGGCCCCATCTGCCCCAGCAACAGCACAAAGTGTCCCCGGCCTCTGAGTCTCCTTTCTCTGAGGAAGAGAGCAGAGAGTTCAATGCCAGCAGCTCTGGGCGCTCAGCGAGGACCATAAGCAGCAACAGCTTCTGCTCAGGTATAGTAACCAAGGAAGCCACACGGTCATGAAGTGTGTGCTCTGCTGGTGCATTGTGAATGGACTGGGGTGTGCCCCTTAGAGCCTGGATCTACACTTCTGTTATTAGGATGAATTGTCCTAGGTTGCACCTTTTTGGCTCTTTTGACCTTCACATACAACAGTTTCATATGGCTCAACCCTAATGGATATTTGCACCTGTTTTTATATGTTATTCTAGTTTATAATTTAGCACACGAAATCTGACTTTTGTTTCAATGACTGTTTAGTAAACGATTCCTTTGTTAAATCTGGGAAATGTATTAGCTTGCATTTTTATAATAGCAACCTTTATAAACCCGTGTACTTCTGATTGTAGAATCCCCAAAGAAAAAACAACTCCTAATGAATGAGGTCAGGGTCAAGGAGCTTTATATCCCAGGGCCAGTCTGACCTTATAGTTTAGAGGAAAAGGGCACAGTCTTTGTAATCTGCCAGACCTGAAGGAATCCCTGACCTTTTACCATTTACAAGCTGAATGACCTTGGGAAAGTGGCTTAACCTCCTTCGGCCTCAGTTGTTACATCCATAAAATGGGATGATAACACCTAACTTGTACAGTTGCTGAAATGTTGAATGAGACCAAAAGGGACTCCTAGTGCAGTGCCTGGTTTATAGGGGCTCTTAATACATGATGGTTCTTAAAAAGATAAACTGGCGATGTCATTTTGGGCGCATGATTAAGGAAGTTTCCTTAAAGCTGTGAGCACATCTGGTAAAGGCACAAATCTCTTCATTGCTTCTGAAGGTGCCACCATTATCAACGACAGAGCTCATTACAACCCATTAAAGCACATGAGTTGGAATGACTTGTATTCTTTGAGAAGTATTAGAAAATTGGGTAAAATTTAAAAGAATGACTGTCTTGTGAGTAATGAAGAATGTTTCATAGTGGATAATTTTGGGGGCTTATTTAGGGAAAATTTAATTAGAAGGCTCACGCATGTATGCAAATGGACATATGAACCAAGATGCTATGATTCATTCCCTAATTTAGGATACAATATTCTAATATTTTTAGTATAAATATATTTTTCAGGGTTCTTTAAAGTGCAGCTTTGGATTTCTTACATAATTTCATGAAATAATTCTATCCCATGCATAAATTGAACATTAGAAGTACTATGCTGCCAACTTTTTTTTCTCTGTAAAGCCTCGGATTTTCTGCTTGATTCTGAAAAAAAATTCTATCAAAATACTGTATTTTAAAGCTTGTTTCTTGCCATTCGTACTATATGAATCTAGTTTAAAATGGAGACCCACTGATGGTTTGCGTGATACTCTTGCAAGAAGAAAGCCCAGAGTTACCTAGAACCTGGAAACTTGTTTGCAGAAGGCAGTGCTGTTTGCTTTGACTCCATTTTGGAGCTCAGGAATCCTTCTGTTTGAGTGGGGATGAACCCAGGGGATATCATTTCAAACTGACATGCTTTGTTTACGTAACTCCATTCCGCATTTTTTCCTGATAGTTTCTCCACATAATCGTCTTCTCTGTGACTGACTTCAGGGTGAGTAGTGTTAGGAAAAAAAAAAAAAAAAAGATGGTCAAAACAAAAGAAAAACTCCACATATATTTTAGAAAATATATTAGGCGAACCAATAAAATTACTAATTTTGGTTATGACTCACTCTGCCTAAGACCCATTCCTGGATGATCTCTCCTCCCCCAGAGACTAAGGCCATAATGCTGTACATGAAAATCGAAAGTAGATATTGATCCCTCTGCCATTAACTAGCTGCGAACTGAGTGGCAGATACATCTAATTATGGGCATCTGTAAACCTGTCTTTCCATCTTCAGCCTCACATCCAGTGTCCGGGTGGGATTCCCTCTGTTCCTAGGTGTCATCTTTCTATGTTGGTGCTTCCCTAAGGTTTGGGTCAGTGCCTTTCTTTCTTAGCCTTCCTTTCGAATGGAGCCCCATAGGCCCCACGACAGCTTTGAGTGCTGCACTGACTAAAATTGACAGGAACCCCTTTGGGGGTGTGTTAATAATGCTTTAGGAGGTCAGTCGGTGGATGGGAAATAAATGGGTTTGGTACTATGGGGAGCATTAAAGCTGCAGGCAGCGAGGTAGAGAATGTACAGCATGTCCAACCAGCAGGGGGAAATAGCTGGTTTAAATCCAGCCACTTTAACACTGAGGCCAGAATGTGTGTTGGCTGCTTAATCATGGCATTTAAGTTAGAGAACAAGGTACATGCAAACATTAAAAATGCCATCCTCTGCTAGGATTAAACTAAAATAATTCAGAGATCTGCTGTAGCTTCATAGCCTCACAGCGATCATTCTGCATTAGCTTGTGTTCTTCATAAATCATCACGTTCACTAATGCAAAAGGGGACATGCAGAGTTAGGGGGAGTCATACAATCAGGTAGTGAAATTATGGAAGAACACGATGCAATTTAATTTGAAAATTACATTTTCAGAACTGCAAGCTAGAGACTCTTTCCCCAAATTTGTATCAAAAGCATTAATTGTGAAGAACGTCGTATGTTCTAAGATATTCAGTTTTTAAAAGAGGGATGTGGTGAGTTTACATGAAATTAAATTTACCTAATATAAAAAATTATCCTTTATTTTGAGAGCCTGGCTCTCCTTTATATATTAGATTATATTTTTTATCTTATAATGTTATAACAAAAGTCATGATTTTAGATGGTGGTTAAACTTGAGCAAAACAAATGACAGCTCTACATTGGTGTGTTCTCCACTTTACGTTTTTCTTTTAATTTTACTGATCTGTGAAATTAAAAGACCGGGAACCATGTATTTTCCAAGTGACCTGTCCATTTTTGCCCATTCTCTCCATTCCTTCCCGCACTCCACTGCCATCCCCTTATCTTCCCCCGGGAGTCTTGACAAGGAACGTTTAATGACTTGCTATTCCACATGCTAATTTGTATGTTGTATCTCTCTCATTTCAGAGAAAGGAGTTGTATGTGACCTTTTGCAATTCATTTGGGGTGTATCCCCAAAGAGCGTTTCTTTTAATAGCTTCTTATTAACAGACTTTCTTTGAGGATATGCCTGTTTTGCGTACTTCATCAGCACGTACGTTTTGTACTCCGACATCATTCTCCTGATTAAACAGTCTATCCTTCACCGTTTGTATTTAGTCTTAATCACTGTGACCTTAATTGGGCACAGTTAGGTTTATATGGTATCGGAGGCCAGGCCCTATTTTGTGTGCGTGGCAAGTAAAATATTATATATTCTTGGTAAATATTAACTAAAGTTAAAAAAAAAAAAAGAACACATAAGGAAGTACATTTAATAGTAAGTCAATAGAAACAAAACATGCTTTCATGTCCCCTCTTTTATTTTTTAAAGATTTACTTACTTATTTATTTTTAGAGATGAGGGGAGGGGGGAGAGAGAAAGCAGGGGGAGGAGTAGAAGGAGAGAATCTCAAGCAGACTCTCCACTGAGTACAGAGCCCACTGCAGGGCTCCATCCCACAGCCCTGGGATTGTGACCTGAGCCAAATTCAAAAGTTGGACACTTAAGTGACTTAGCCACCCAGGGCCCGCCCACTTTTATTTTTAAATAAAAATATTTAATTTTTGGTCGAGAATTGGGTGGTTGAGAATACCATCCCAGCATCTTCCTTCCCCTGACCCTCCTGCCGCCTTGTTTCATGTTCTGACATGCCCATGAGAAGTGATACAACCCTTATTTGTGATTTGTGTCCTGGGTGTGGCCCATGGAATTAGTCCTCTGTCCATTCTTCTCCCCTCTCTTTGTTGGTAGTGAATTCTGTTTGTCATCCTACCATGACTCTAGCCACTCTTGAAAAAGCCCCGGACCTGGATAAGTCAGTCAGTCACCTCCATCAGGCACCTGACATGGTTAGCAGTGTGCTGTGCATTCCTCTGTGCTTAGTTGAGGTAATAATTACCCCTTGTGGCTGGGAGGCAGATGGATTGCCGGGTCTCACTCTAGTTCTCCTTGGGGTGCCTTGTAAACATGGCAGGTGGAACAAATTATGTGTAGAGAACACTGGTGGTTTTATGGGAGACCAGTGATTTCTCCGAGTTATTTCCCTGTTGCTAATGTGCACACACCAATACATGGGCAACTTTGTGACTTAACCCAGTAAACACATGTACCGGGTCAATCCACTAACTGGTCAGATTCCAAGATTCTCTGCAGTTGAATCCTGAGTAAGGTGTTTGTGGGAGGTATTTTGGTTTTACAGTGGCTGAGAAGAAATCCTTCTTCGAGTGCCAGTGACCTGGAGGTAATCATTGTTGCTGTTTGTGGGAAGAACAATTAAGGCAAATTACAACCTGACTAGTGCCCTGCTGCGACATGACAGGACCTCCAAAAATTTGCCAGACCCTGCCAAACAGAAATAGTTTTGCTTTGCTTTTGTACAGTTGAGGAAACTTAGCATCTGGATAGAGTAAACCTTTGAACATAATAATCAGAATGGAGATGGACTGCTTCAACTAAAGTGAGCTCTAATACCGAATTACACTATAATTGAATGACTGCCAACCTGCTGTGAAGAAAAAAAACAAAAACCCTGACTTTAATATCATTTTAATGAGTAGGGGACCCAGGCACTGCTGTGGAATATATATTCAAGGGCTTAGCTGCCTCAGCTGCAGAAATAAGTCCCTAACGATATAGGTTACAAATGAAGGGTACATGGGAAATATTTCTTTGAGGATGTGGTGACTGCAGTGAAGAGGGCAAGAGCAAAATTTTTTGCTGTTTAATAACAGAAATATTTAGCAGCAGGGACAGTGAATAGTAATCATGATGGAATTAGAGCAGGCCTGAGAGCAGATTTATGGTACTTAACGTGAAAATACTAAGATTGTCCTAAAATAATTGGAATTGTTTCCCAATTTCAGAGAATGGTGTTTGTCTACTTTTGAATATTCAGGAAAACTTGTTTAAAATGCAGATACCTTGGCCCCACCCTAACGTATTACCACAGAACGGGAGGACCCAGGAATCTATTTTATAGAATTTCCAGATGATGCTTGTGTTCATGAAGTCTGAGCCTCGGTCTTTTGTGGTCTGTGTGGGTTTGGGAATTTTGGATGAGGGATGTGAAGGGTATGCCCCCAGTGGCATCACAAGATGAGGAAAGATCAAAGATGATAGAAGTGATGGCCAACCAAGCTGTCTAAACTCATGACATGGGGCAAGGAAATGGCCTCCACATTCCCTGGAAATGATAGCTTCTTACTCTGTATTTACAATTCCCATGTCATTAGTCTTAGTATTAATATTCTTTACACCTACCCTGTTGGTGTAACTTGGGTCTAAGTGGTAGACAAGTAAAGGGGAAGGAGAAAGCATTTTCTTCCTTTATTTTCCCATATAATTCTCTCTCTCTCTGGATTTACCATCACTAGGATACTTCTCTTCTGCATTTACTTTATTTGGTATTTGCATGATTCGGGTATACTGAAAGCGGGTATACTGGGTCCACTCTTGGTGAATACCCAGTGGACTCACTGAGAGAGAAAAAGGGGAGGAACTGTAGCCTAGGAGTAACAGGACAGTCACCTTTTTTGAAAGCTTCCACAAAAATGCAGTATCCAAGAAGCATTTATTAAATGCCTGCTGAGGATCAGAATTGTGCTAAAGCCATGATAATGAATAAAGCACAGAGACTGAAAAATCAATTACTGCCTTAAGCCTGATGCCAAAAAATAAGTGGGATAACACATCTTTAGATGCCATTCCCACATGACTACCTTAACTCACCTGTTTTGTTTCCCTGTCCTTTTTATCTGTGCCCACGCTACACATACTTCTTCCTTATAATTTGAGTTTATTGCTCCATTTATCATCAACATTGGCCTCTCACATTTCACAAACCCAAGCATTGAAAGAAGTAACATAAATTAGTGTGGTGTAGCGGATAAACATGAGCCTTGGCATCATAGACCTGAGTTCAGAGCATGAAATGAGATTAGGAGGGCCAGGCTGCATCAGGAAAGGTTTTATATGTTGTGCTAACCCGATCCGTGAGATCAAGGACCTATACAGAAAGTAGACTAGTAATATAGAGAAGCCACCTGGATAGATGGCAATAGATAGGATTCTAGAACTGGACAGCATGTGTTCCTTTTAACAATATTATAATTTTAAAAATTCAGGTTTTTTACTAACTCTGCCTGCTGAGTACCATAAATAGCCGAATGTGGCTCATGGGCTGCCATTTGGCAGTTCCTAAAGATCTTGCAGAGTCATGGAAGGGTTTTCAGCAAGAAAGAGTTATGATTTAGAATTCAGAAAAATTTTTCTGATTACATATTGGACAGTAGATGGAAGGAAGCAGGAATGATGGCAAGGTGCCTGCCTGGTTTGAAGGCCATTGTGGCAGTCTCGTTAAAAACCATGATGTGATATGGGAGAGGATTTGGGGGCTAGAACTTAGGGGTCTTCATCTCCAGTTGCAAGTAGAAGGGGCAGGAAAGAGTTATATCTAAATTTCCACTGGATGAACACAAATGGAGAAGCAGGACTGGGGAGAAGGACACTGAGTCAGGTTAATGAGCACAAATTAAGCTTTGTTGTATTTGAGATAAAAGGAAAGGTCTGGAGCTCCAAAGAGAAGTCAGAGATATTGGTAGCTGAAGTCCAGGGAATTGGTTATATTACCCAAGGGCAGTGCCTGGAAAGGATTAGAGGCCAAAGGCTAGACCTCTGAGGTAAAGCAAGAGTAGGCAGAAAAAGGAAACCAAGGCACCCAAGAAAGAGTTCAGAGAGGAGGGAGGAGAGTCAGGAATGACAGTGTCTCTAATCCTAAGAGAAGAGTTTAAAGAAGAAAATAGCCAACAGCTCCTGATGTCACAGCAAGATTAAGGAAGGGGTGCACTGAAAAGTATGCAAGGATAAAACCACGAGGTTATCAGTGATCTTGGGCAGAAACAATCCCAGAAAATGGTAGGGATGGAATCGAAACTACATCAAGCTGAGATGTGAATGGGAGGTGACAAATAGGGTGTAGACAACATTATAAAACAAACTTAACTGGGGTGGGAAAGAGGAAATGGAAATGATGAGTATCTACCATTTACATCGACATGGATGGAACTGGAGGGTATTATGCTACGTGAAATAAGTCAGTCAGAGAAAGACAATTATCGTATGGTTTCACCCTTACATAGAATATAAGAAATAAAGTAGAGGATCATATGAGAAGGAAGGAAAAACTGGGAAGAAATCCAAGAGGGAGCCAAACCATAAGAGACTCTTAACTCCGGGAAATAAGCTGAGTGTTGTGGATAGGGAGGTGAGTGAGGGGATGGGGTAAGTGGGTGATGGGCATTGAGGAGGGCCCGTGATGTGATGAGCACTGGGTGTTATACACAACTAATAAATCATTGAATACTACACCAAAAAAAGTGTTGCATTTATAGTAAAGATGGAATATTTATCAAATGACAGGTTATTTGATAAGGTTTTTAGGCTGAGGGGAAATAGACAAAGACAAAAAGGCACACACAGACACACACACATGGGGACCAAGGAGAGAGAGAGGGAGATTAGGGGAGACTAGTAAAGTGTTAACTTTGTAACATGACTCAGGTGGACCCAAAGAGACATGTATAGGAAGAAAAGAAAGGCTGGATATGAATATAGGTAAATGTCAGGTCAGGGTACGTAGCTGAAGGATACATTTCACAGTTAGGTTAGGTGCCCCTTGATGCTTCCTCTGTCATACCACATGGCCAACCTGGTTTTTAAATTTGATATTTAGTTACCTGAATCCCCAGTAGACTATAAGCCTCATGAAGGCAGGAATAGTATAGTTCCCTGCACTATCCAGACATATAGCAGTTGCTTAATGTATTCATTGAAATTTGGTAGAAGACATAATTATGAGTACAGGACAAGTGTTTTCATTCAGTTAATAAAATTTATTGAGAACATGTACTGTCTTAGTAGTTGGGAGAATGAAAAACTAAGACAGTACCTGATACTCAATGGGCTTATTAAATGAAAGAAACATTCCTGTCCTTGAGAGTTCAGCATCTCTAAATGCCAAAAAGAGTAATCTCTATAATAGAACCATGACTCCAGTGCCGTGGGTAGCTAGGAAAGAGATCTCTTGCTAGGAAAATGAGAAAATGTTCCACTCACGAACTGGCACTTGCAAGCCATGAGAAAAACCAGCAGCGCACTTTAGAGTCAAGAAGGAAGTTAGCACAAAGCCACACACCCACATTTCCCAGGACTGCAACTGGACACGAACCAGCACCCCGCCCTACTGGGGTGCTTTTGAGAAAGCTCCAGTCTCCTCCCACTGACCCAGGGGAGACCGGGTGCCCTTGAGGTACGCAAGGCTTCTGAGTACGCCTGTATTGGCAGGTGGATTTGCTGGCCCCGGGCACACAACCACTCCACCCCTCCCCTGCCGCTCAGCTTGGCTGTCTCCTGCTTCGGAGATAGAGTGCAGCCCCTCTTCTGCCAGAGGGGAGAGAGATACCTGCCCCGTTGTTGCTCCTCACGGCTGGACAGAGTGCCCCAGGCTCCACTGCCTGGGTCACATCCTCAGGCTGACTGTTCTCTTTCTTTAGTTTCTATTTGAGTGTAGCGGACATACCATGTTACATTAGTTTCAGGTGTACAACATAGCAGTTTGAACTCTGTACCTTATGTTCTGCTCACAAGTGTAACTACCATCTGTGCTGTGCAGAGCTGTAACAACACCATTGCGTATATTCCCTGTGCTGGACCTTCTATCCCTGTGACTCGTTCATTCTGTAACTGGAAGCCCACAGCTCCCACTCGCTCTTCACCTATTTTCCCCATCCCCCCATGCCCTCCCTTCTGGCAGCCACCAGTTTGTTCTCTGTATTTGTAGGTCTGAATGACTGCTTTCTCTTTTTAGGGAACCCAAAGCAAGCTTTCCAGTGCGGACCAGTGCTCAGCTGTGGGCTCATCCGTCACTCACCCCATCCCTGCAGAAACTCACCCTCCAGCCTTTTCCTGGCTCAGTGTGACTTTTCCTGGGGCTCCTTCTCTTTTCTGGCTGGCTCAGGCTTTATTCTGTCTTCCTTTGTGTGGGCGCTCTTGCAGTTAGCTTCATCACTGACACTCACCCAAGCCTCAGAATTCTTGAGTCTGTGGACCCTAACCCACCCTTCTATTTATTCTGAGGTGTTTCTGAGGATTATATTTTTAATGCTAATTATTGTATCTTTTTAAACTCAAAAGGAATAAAAATGTGCAAACACACTGAGTGGATGTAATCGCATCTATAGGATTTATTTTGTTTTGCTTTTTGCCCAAACGAGATCATGCCGTATTGATCTGTGATCCTTTCTGTTTATTCGCTAAGTGAGTATTTACTGAACGTCTATTGTGGGCAGGGCACTATCCCAGCAGCTGATCTAGAGTGATGGACAATCGTGACAGAGCTCATGCCCTCCAGGAGGGCATGTTTCCAGGCAGTACCTGTCTGTGTCATTGCTGGTCAGCACAGGAAAGTCCCCTCACTCACTGTGACAGTGGCACGTGTATCACCCTGGAGAGGGTCATCATTGTCTTCAGCCATCCTTCTGCCGACAGACTTTTTGTCTGTGGACTTAACCTTCAAAATTCGGAGTCTGATTTTATGAATATCACTGGAATTAGACTGTTCTATGAGCACGTATCTCTGTTTCTCTCTTTGTTCCCTTTTTTAAACAAAGTAAATACCGTGATACACATGTATTACCTAAAACAATTATTATTTTATTTCAAATAGGAAAAAGCCCAAATGTAGCAATGGCAGGAAAAATGACTATTGCTTTTTCCTTAACTCTCTTCCATTTGTATCCCTTACTCCTTCCTGACTATCACTATGTTCAGATTCTCCATGTGAGAAAAATAGAACAGAAAGGGAAAATATTTACATTGCTACAAGACAGCTAACTATAGTTCAGGTGTCCTTAGAGTGGTTTGCAGTGTCCTTGTTATAAAGTTTTCAAGAGATTACAAGATAACTTCTTGATCTGTATCTCTGCCTCTCTCCTCTTTCCTTCTGATCCTTCCAGTTCTCTTTCCATCTCCCTATCTCCCTCTCTCCCACCTTCTTCCACCAAGGAACCTAAATAAATAAACAAACAAACAAATAAATAAATAACAATCTTTAAGAGGGTGTGGTTTAGAAACTGTAGATAAACTCATGCTGCTAAGGAGAGAGAAGGTCAGATGTATTAGTATAGCGCCTATTTTGGAAAGCTCATAACCCTACAAAGGACAGAGCAAGAGAAATGGAAGCTTGCAGGACAGCTTCCCTCTCCACACCCTTGCCAGGCGCACCTGTCTCAGGGCAGTGACCCAGCCACCCTTTCCCTAGTTTCCACACCAGTTCCTCCCTCACCAGAACTCCTCCAGAGATTCTTTCCTCACACCACATTAACTAGTTGGACCAAGATGTTTTCCTTTCCAAATTCCTTCCCCTCTGTCTGCTAACACAAATAAAAAAAAAAAAACTTGAAGCTTGGTCAAAAAAGAAGGAACAAACAAACAAAACAAGTAGACGCCCTCATTTCCAAGACAGCACGAGTCCTATGGAGAAGTGGAGACTTGCCTCTCTTCACTTCTTCTTACTCCACTGCAAAGGGCTGCACCAGAATGACGTGTGGGAACACTCGAAGCTCCAAAATAGCTCAGAAATCCCGGGAATGTTTACATGTGAGATGATTATTTTGTCTCCAAGAAACCAGGGAGACATTCATTAAATAATTACTCCACTCCCCATTTTTTAGATGCAGGTGACAAGTCCTGGTGGAAGGGCTTCATTTGCATTCCTTCCCCAGCTCATTTCTATCAGCTCACACATACAATCACTGGAGCATACACACCCTTAAAAGAAGATAAGCTGCCTTTGACCTCTCATCTCCTTGTGCCTGCCTTCATGTTTCTCTGCTTCTCTTCACAGAAAAACGCCATCATTTGCTCTTTTCAAGCATGTGGATGACCAGGCTGACAGATCTTTCTCTTGTCTGCCCTCATGTTCCTTGACTTCTCAGCAGCACTCAACACAACTGAACAAGCCCCCTCCCTTAGGAAGGATTTTCCTCCTTAGCTTCTGTGGTCCCAACCCTCTGAGGTTCCTCCTTCTGGAGTCACTCCTTGGGCACCATTGCTGGTTCCCTGCTCTCCCTGTCCCCATAATGTCACATTGCCGTCTTCTCCTGTCTTCACCAAGGGTGGGCATCTTTAAATTGCTCAACCGTATGTTGGTGATGTTCCGGGCCTGTCCCCTGAACTTCAGTGTCTCGTATTCAACTGCCTCATATCTTCAAGGTCATTGTTAATTTGTGCCTCAAATTTAATAAATCAAAAACAATTTTTTTTTAAGATTTTTTATTTATTTATTCGACAGAAAGGAGAGAGATCACAAGTAGGCAGAGAGACAGGCAGAGAGAGGGGGAAGCAGGCTCCCTGCTGAGCAGAGAGCCCGGTGAGGGGCTTGATCCCAGGACCCTGAGATCACGACCTGAGCCGAAGGCAGAGGCTTTAACCCACTGAGCCACCCAGGTGCCCCAACAATTTTTTTTTTAAGAGAGAGGGCATAAATTGGGTAAGGGCTGAGAGAGAGGGAGAAACTCTCAAACAGATTCCACATTCAGCATAGAGCCTGATGCAGGCCTTGGTCCTTTCAACCCTGAGATCATGACCTGAGCTGAGTCAAGAGTCAGTCACTTAACTGACTGAGCCACTCAGGAACCCCTCAAAAAAACAGAATTCTTAGCTTCAGCTTCTACATACTCATAAACCCATTTTTCTCCAACTCAGAAATGACCACCATGGACCAGTTGCTTATGCAAAAAACCTTATAAACATCATTGATCTCTTCCTATTTTTCATTATCATGAGTTAAATTCTTTGAATTATTTTCCCAAAATATATCCCAAAGCCATCTAATTTCTTCAGTTTTCCCTGCTACCAAGTAGTCACACCACTGTCTTCTCTGATTTCCACCACGGCAGGGGCCGCTGCACATTTATTTGCTTCAGCATGTTCATTCCTCAACCACAGCATGGTGGCTAAGGAGGCTTTGGAGTTAGGCTGTTTGGGTTCTTAGCATGGCTCTCCCACGTACCGACTGCAACCCCGGGCAGGCGGCATAAACGCTAGTGCTAGTTTTATATGCCCTCTGCAGAGCAGGATGATACTAGTGCCTGTCTTGAAGGCGTATTAGACACTGTTAAGACTTGTGTTAAGTGTCTAGAACATGCCTGGTACTCAGTAGACACTCAGTAACGATTAGCCAAATATACTATCACTACTACAGTCTGTTCTCTACAAACCAAACTATTGTCATCTGCGTAATGCACATTATAGCTGCCATCACGCTTAACAGAAACTTAGGATTCCTGGTCTAAGGTCCCACACGTGCTCGGGCGTGTACGTCACTTCAGCCTCGTCATCAGTCCTCTCTCCCTCTCAGTCTTCTTGGCCTCCTTTCAGTTTCCTCAATGCACCAAACTCCTTGTTGTTCCCTCTGCCTGAAGTTCTTTTCCTTGCCTTTTCCATGATTAGTTCCCTCTCATGCTTTTTGTCTCAGTTCAGACTACCTCCTCAGGGCCTTCCGTAACAACCTGTCTAATGAAGTGTCTTTCCACCCCCCACCTAGCTAGTCTATATAATATCACGCAGTTTGTTTCATTAACAGTACATCACAATCAAATATCTTCTCTATGTGTTTCTTGTTTTACTTGTTTATTAACTGTCTCTTTCCACCACCAGAATGTAAACATCAGGACAAGGCTCTTAGAGAGTCTTGATCATCATAATATCCCTAATATATAAAAAGCTCCCTGGCACATAATTGGAAATCAGTAATTATTTGTGGAAAGAATGGTTGGTTGGTTAGATGGATGGATGGATGGATGGATGGATGGATGGGCGGGCAGGTTTCTTGCACTTCAACATTGGCTTTTGGGTACTGCCACATTGCATAATACTGAAGCAAAATTGGTGTAGAGCTTTTAGACTTGTGAATTCTTACTCCAAAAAGATGCTAAAATTAGGTAAAGGAATAGAAGTTCAAGTTTTCCTATTTAAAACCCAGAATTCAAAATTATCTAAATGGCAAGCATTATATAGTTACTGTGTTGAAGCAAGAATATTTGAAAACTAGAACCAACTACAATTTCTTGTCTCAAATTTTTGTGGCCTGTTTATTATGGGATGGCTTCTTTCTAACAGCTTCCTTTGTCTGTTTTTAATTTGAGCCTTCCCAGAATTGCTGCTGTTTCCTCTTGGAACAAACACAGGTAGAAAATTTTAGAAAGAAACTAGCTTGTAATGGTGGAAAAAACAAGGACTTGAGAGTCAGGCAAACCTGAGTTTGAATCTTGATTCAGTTACTTAGTAGCTGTGTGACTGTGGAATCCTTAACCTCTGTGAGCCTCAGTTGTTCCACCAATTAAATCAGATATTATTAAAAATTAGTGTTACGTGATAGCTACTTAGTATCACTTTTCTTTTTTTACCTACATCCTTTCAGTGCATTTGAATGGTTTGTGATAAGAATTTCACAGGGTTCAGATTAATGATGAATTTAAGCTATGATATTTTATGTCTCCTTCAGACTGACTTGAGAAATGTCAGTATCTGGAGCAGGAAGAATACAAAAACCCATACCAGAGTTTGGCACGTAGTAGATAATAAATATTTGTTGAATGGATGAATAAGTAGTCTGTTGTAAGTGCTTTGGTCATTCATGAGACTCAACTAGATTTCCCTATAGTTTAAAGTGATATTTCCTTAGAAAAGCAATGATTTTTATCCTCCAAAGTATGCAGCTGAACTTTGAACAAATGTTTCAAGACATTATGGCACAAAACCACGTTTTCTTCCGCCTGATGTTATTTTTAAGTACATCTTCTGGAATTGTTTAGTTCAGCATTTTGGAAAACAAATGAGCTCTGAGATCTAAATTCAAAAATGAACCAGAAGTTCCAGAAGTGTTTCTTGGGCTTTGAAGGAATATTTTATTTGTAAACTTTAGAACCTCGTGTTTTATTCTTACATGTAATTGGTGCAAAGATGTTGAAGTAGATACTTGGTCATCATAATTGCCACCAAAAGTTTTATGACACCGGCTAGTAGGCACTTCAGTTAAATATCAAGAAGGTATGTAATACGCACACACACATGCACACTTTGGGCAATCGTAACATTTTAAAATGTGGATTTTAAAAGTATATATACACAAAGCATATACATATTTATTTTACAAAAACTATTCATTGCTTTCAAAATTTTATCAAAAAAAGTTATAAAGTAATGGGAAAAGAATAGATTTCCTAACATTTAAAATAATAATAATAATAAAGTTAGTATCTAACCTCACACTGCATTTTAAAATGAATTCCAGATGGATTAATTTTATTTATTTATTTACTTATTTATTTTTAGAATTTATTTATTTTATTCATTAGAGAGAAAGAGAGGTAGCATAAGCAGGGGGAGCAGCAGGCAGAGGGAGAGGGAGAAGCAGACTCCCCGCTGAGTTAGGAGGCTGATGGAGGGCTCCATCCCAGGACCTAGAAATCATGACCTAAACCGAAGGTATATGCTTTTAACCATTTGAGCCACCCAGGCACCTTAGATGGATTAAATTTATATGAAGAGTGAAGCTATAAATATCTGGAAGAAAGTATAAGTAAATATTTAATTGATTTTGGAGTGAAGGATATTCTAAGTATTAAAACATTGGAAGAAATCACAAAGGAGTATATGGAGAAAACGCAAAGGTTTAAATGTCAAAACATTAGAAACTAAAAACGAACAACAAACTCAGTGAAATATAATGCTTTTCATATATAGGGATTTCTTACAGATTGATAAGAAATTCTTAACATCCTAGTAGAAAAATCGTCAAACTAACAATTCATAGAATAATTTAAAAAGGCCAGCAAACATATGAAAGACATTAAGCCTCACTAATATTTAAATATGTGCAAACTAAAACATCAAAAATACAATTTTCATTATTAACTTGGCAAAAATGCAAACAAATAGTATTTAATATTGGCAGGACTTTTTTTTTTTTTTTTTTTTTTTTGGCAGGACTTTTGTAAGTGGGATACTCTCATTCAATAATAAGGAGAATTTAAGTTGTCTCAAACTTCTTTGAAAACTTAATAATTCCACTTTGGGTATTCATTCTATGAGATAATAAAAAATTTGACCAAATATTTATTTTTTATTTTTGTTTTTTGAGAGAGAGAGCTCACATGCATGTAAGTAGAGGTGGGGCTAGAGAGAAGGGGAGAGAGAGAATCTTAAGCAGGCTTCACTCCTAGCACATGAGCCCGATGTTGGGCTCGATTTCGTGACACTGAGATCATGACCTGAGCTGAAACCAAGAGTCGGACACTTAACTGACTGGGTCACCCAGGCACCCCCAAAAATTTATTTTTAAAATGTGTTATTGAAACAATTTCAGTAATAGTAACAAAATTAGGAACACCCTAAAAATCAATACAAGATGGAATTGATTTTTAAGTGATTACGTTTATATCTATTTTAAATAATTACTCGCTTAAAATAATGTGTTTTTTGAGAAATTAAAACACTTCGAACCTTTTAAAAACATACTCAAAAACAATATTACAGTGAATCCCCATATACTGCTTATCTACTTTGTCCAGATTAAGTAGTGACAAGATATCCTCATATTTGCTACATCTATTCCTCTTTTCCTTTTTTCCTTTGCTGAATCATTTTAAAAAACAGATCTCCCCCAGACATCATGTCATTTCATGTCTTGCACACCTCAGACTACATTCTTTAAAAACTGGACATTTTCTCACATAATCATAGTACCATTTTCCCATTTTCATTACTACACAATTAACATAATTCCTTAGTATGATAGAAAACATCGAAATAACCCCAGTTGTCTTGAAGGTGCCTCTTTGCTTCCTCATAGCATTTAACCCAGAGGCCAAGAAACTTTTTATGTAAAGAACAAAATAGTAAATATTTACGACTTTGCTAGCCAGATGATCTGTGTCACAAATAATTCAACTCTGCCATTGTAGCTTGAAAGCCACAGTGGACAATATCTAAAGGATTCAGCATGGCTGTGTTCCAGTAACATTCTATTTACAAAAGCGGGTAGCAAGCAGAATTTGCCTGCAGGTTGCTGCTTGCTAGCCCCTGATTTGACTCATTACTCTCTGTTCTCCATTTAGTTTAGAAGGTGGACATTAGCTTTAAAGCTTGGTTAGATGCAGGGGAAATTTTTATGGCAAGACTACTTCATGGGGAATGCTGTGTGTTTCATCTGGCATCCCGTCAGAAGGTACATAATGTCTATTATCCCACCATTGGTGATGCTGAGGATGGGTGAAGTTGGGTAAGGCCTGATCCCTTTACTGTAAATTCTCTATCAGACTATTATCTAATGATTTCATCCATTATGTGTTTATCTAAATCAATTGTTTCATTACAAATAATTACAAAAATAGTGTCTTCCTGTTTTTATTATCCCATCTATTTTCACTAATCAGATGCTTCTGTAAGGAAGAACTTTGCAACATCAGCGAGGGATTTCAGTTATACTGAAGTGTTATTTGTATAGGAACGGTTTTTCAATCGGGATTTATACTAGTTCTTTCTTTCCTTTTAATTGCCAAAGTTCAATACAAAGAATTGATCCCTGGGTCACTGCCAGTGATTGCCAGTGCATTGGGATTCTTTTAGGTGAAAAGGGCCTTTCTTTTCCTCTTTAGTTTTATTTTTTTGTATAAGCATGAGCTCACAGGTATTTTTTTTTTTTTTTTGTAAATCCAGTGTTTATCAATCAGTTGTGTTAATTATTTGTTCTTTCTGATGCTCGGATTATTCCATCTTTGGCCAGCGTGGGCCCTTTTGCATTGGCTCCTGTCAGTCTTCAATAGCTCCTTTCTTTATAGCCTAGCAAGTTCCAGGGGAAAGTACTCAGTAACAGCGTAATGAAACTGAATATACTATATGTGGAAACAGCACAAAGCAAGTGAGCAAGTAAACTATATGCATAATTAAAAGATCAATAATATTTTTTCTGGGTACTACAGTTTAAGGAAACTGTTATCCGTTTATTTTCCCTTTCCTTTTTTATACTCTTCTGCACTCAAGCTAGATCCTCTGCATTAAGAATTATTACTTTGATAATATCAAAGATTAAGTTAAAATTTTAAAAACCCCAACAGATTTCCTTTAATTTAGCAAGTTCCTTTAGTGCATTTAAAATAAGATACAAATTATTTTAAAAGCTACTTACACCTTTTTTCAGAATTGTAAGTAGAGTAATTATACAATTATTAACTATATAGCATAATCTCAAAAAGCTTGTAATGTAAAGGGAGAGGAAAAATAGATTTAAAAACATTTTTTAACAACCTCCAGGCTACAACGGATGCCTGTTTCTCACATAATCATATAATAATTTTTTTTTTCCCTAACAACAATTTGGGAACTATTCAGGAGGTACATTTCTTACAGCACTTGAGAAGGGCTGCAACTTCTGGGACTTAGATCTGTGAGTATTCTTTGTGTATACTTAGCCTTGTGTGTTGACAGATTCAAAGCAAATGAGCAACAGGAACAAAATTGCCTATTCCTTAGAATATATCAGGGATGAAATATAAATTAGTCCCCTTCACTATAGATGATGATCAAAAAGTAGACTTAATAAGGGTCCGTTTTACCTGTATCCCTCCAAGAATCATCCTGGGCCCATTGAAGTGGGATTTAAAATTATTGACCCCAGAAGGAAGTTATCCTATATTTTCAGATGGATCACAATGTGTAAAACATGAAACATAATCCTGTTTTAGGTGGGGTTTTTTTTAAGATTTTATTTTATTTATTTATTTGAGAGAGAGAGAGAGAGCAGGATCAGGGGGAGGGGCAGAGTGAGAAGGGGAAGCAGACTCCCCGCTGACCAGCGAGCCGGATGCAGAGCTCTGTCCCAGGACTCTGAGATCATGACCTGAGCTGAAGGCAGATTCTTAACCAGCTGAGGGACTCAGGAGTCCCTGTTTTATGTTTTTTTTTAAATGAAGTTATACTTACCTTGAACAATGAAGAAGTGTAAAAAGTCAATTATGTAAGCGCTGAAGTAGGGTGTGTGTGTGTGTGTGTGTGTGTGTGTATGTGTGTTTTAAAAGAAAAACTCCTCTCTCTCCAGAGACTGACAGTCTTCCACATGCTCTTCCTAAAGCCTTGCAGCAAAGCTTCCCTCTGCCAAAACCAGGCTGAAATGTTCTTGTTTTTCTCAGGCATTTTTCTGAAAATTTGAAACACTCCACACTTTTTTGGGTAGATCATTCAGGATTTCTGTCATTTCCTGCCCTGAAATAGTTTCCTCGTGGTGTTCTACTAGAATTTTTTGTCATTGATAATTTCTTTATACTAAAAAATAAAAACCATAATTATAAATACTGTAATTATAAATTTATAGATTCCACAGGACAAATTGAGCTAGTAGCAGCAGGAAACAGGAGCCATACTCAAAGGGTTTAACTAAAGTGGGTTTAATGAATAAATCTGTTTAATATGTGCTTGATCCACATGTAGTTTGGCACATAGCAAGATTAGACATGAATAACCAAGGAGCATCTGCTTGGCTTTAGTCTTCTTAGAATCTTGGAGTAAATGTGGAGGAAAAATATTTTACATAGAATTTTGAGAAGGAGTATTACTTTGATCTGGACTAGCAGTCTGCTTCCAACTATGAAGTTAAAAAGGAGGAAGAGAAGAGAAGGGAAGGGGAGGGAAAGGAGAAAAGGAGCCTTAAACAAAACTTGTTGAAAAAATGACCACTTTTCCCATGCCACACAGAGGAAAATACCTCAGGTGTCCCAGGTTACCAGATGACTCCCTGGTCCATGAACCTTTGTTGCCTTTGCTAGAGTCTTACTTTGCATAACTTAAAGCTTGTTCTCTCTAGTAGGAAAATCAATGTCCCTGCCCTTTCCAAACTAGATACTTTTGTTAGTATTGATCTCATGGGATGAAACTGGTGAATATCCCATACTTCTCTGATAGCTCACTGATTTTCTTGAGTGTGGATTTGCCTTAACAGTCTTACCGGTTTATAGGAGTTGTGCATTGTAAGTGATATTTATCCAGCTCTGTTTGCTTATTTATAAGCTCCATCAATAGGGGGGCTAGGTATAATGCCTGTGGGCTGGTTCAGTGCCAAGACTTAGTTTAACCAGTGAAAGATCATGTCTGTATTCCCCTTGTCTCCCCCTCAATATGAAGCACAATACTAGACAGTCAAGAGATGGTGGGGGAACACCAGTTTATGTCGGGATTCAGATGCTGTACAAGGTGCCGAAAGTGAAAGATTTATTTAGGTCTTCACCTTCTCAAACCCTTCCCCTGGAGAAACTAGCTGTAAATATTGATGACTTGTGAAGCACACATTCCAGGTTGAAAAAAAAAAAATTTGCTGTTGCCTTCTCTAAACTGCCACTGTTCTAAACAATTTCAGGTCCCAATTTTTAACCAGACCCTAGCACTTAATTCTTGACATTATTAAAAACATGGCTTATGCATATTCTTTCTCATTTAACTCTGGCAAAATGATAATAGAACCAACAAAACACATTTGCTTTCTATTTAGTTATAAAATTATAATCTTGATGGTGTTTCTCAATACTGGAAATTATTTGATTTTGTCCCCTTGAGTCTGAGTGTTTTCAAGAAATATTGCTTTTTAGGTTAGAGATTCTGAAGCATAGACTTTTATTTATTTGGGCCATCTCTCTTTCAAAAGAAGTAATTTATGGAAGTGACTCATAAGGAAATAATTTTGAAGGCAGTGGGTAATTTCAAATGATTAGACCTCATTTGCTTGGGATTATCTGCTTTGGGATCAGAATCAAGAAGGAGAACCTCCTGAGGCGATGTGCAGGCCTGTTGAGCCTTGTAAGAGTGCTGGAATCTGAGTAATTAGCAGCTTGGCACCTTTAGAGGGGAGCTAGGCTTTCTTTGGGTTGCAGCATGGGACGTGCAAATGTCACAGAAAGGCAGGGACAGTAAGTGATGAAAGAGCTGATCCAGAGCAGCAAGGAGGGGCTCTCAGCACTCCTCTTCATGGCCAAAGTTTCTTCCGGGCTTTGGTAAGAACAGGGGACTCGAAAGAGAACAGCAAAGGCAGAAGGCATGAGCAGTGCACTAAAAAGTCCTCACTTCCAGAAATGCACCATTGAGGTCCTGTGTAGACTAATACGTCCAACAGTCAAAAAAATAAATAAACGAACAGAATATTCAGAGAAATGAATCATTTTACCAGTGCCAAGTTCACTTTGTTCCAGAAACTGGGGCTATTTCATAATAAAATCTGAAATGAAAGCCAAAAATGAAGCAAAGGCCATGATTTTTTTAGATGGATTCTAGTCATCTTTATTCAGGCAACTGGTATATTTTATTCATACCTAGTTCTGTTTCTGTCTTTATTAAGGCTGTGGAGTTTAAGAGAGCCTTTCACAGATGGCAAATTATTTTTGTTCCTTTAATATTCATAAAAGTGTAATAGTGTTAAAAGTTATTAGTACTAAAAGTCTCTATTTGATTTTTTTTTGTCTAATGAGTTACTAAAGTAGCTCTGCCATCAAAAATTTCTGTATAAAAAAGAATTATTTAGTAATGAATATTTACCACTAATTGACTATTTGGAGGAGACATACTTTTAAGTAATATTGATTTACTTTAAATTCCCATACAATTCTCTTCATCAAAGTGTAAATGAACTAACCAACCATCATGAATATTTAATAAATATGGAAAGCATTTATAGGAGTCAGCAGTATGACTTTCCTGTTTGCCTCATAAGCGTCTACTCAGGTCACTTCATACCATGCATATTAGCTTATAATAATGATCATAGTAATAATCTATAACTTGAAAGTTAAGGGGATATTTCTAATTTGAATATCATTTTCATTTTACCATTTACCCCAGGCAGCAAGATACTGGATTGCTATATTTTGGGGTGGATATGTATGCTAATAAAACAGGATACATATTAAAAAAAAAAAAAAACCTTTTTGTCTGCCCCCTTGAACTTCAAAAGCCAGATCTCTTACCTCTTAAACTCTCTTAACCAGTTAGGCCAAGTATCGAAAACTGGGTGTGGTCAATAATTTTCAAGTAACTCCCCCACCCCGAGACACAACTCTGAAGAGTTCACAGTAATGCCCCCAAGTTGTTGTGGTAAACTTTTTGTTATGTAACTGCATCAAAAAAAATACATGGACAGTTTTACGCTAAAGTATACTACCTAACATGTTAAAATGGACAAACCTTTAAGTGTTGACAGCATGAAAGCCACATAAGTATTTGTGGTCCAAAAAGCTTAGAAAGTTTTGCCTTAAGATATGTTTTATGATAGCTGCTGTTTTCTTTGTAAACAAAAGTGGCCAAAATATGGAAAATAAAAGGAGGGGCATCCACAGGTGTCAACCCAGGTCCTCATAAGGCGAGTACACGTGTGTGAGTGCATGTGTGCACGGCTTCTCTTTGCCATTGTTGATTTCCTTCTCCTCATTAAACACTTACTGATTCCTATCTTCCAGATGACACAGGCTGTCCCAGCAGCCAGTCCGTGTCTCCCGTGAAGACGCCCTCAGATACTGGAAATAGCCCTGTTGGCTTTTGCCCTGGAAGTGATGAAGACTTTTCCAGAAAGAAATGCACAGTTGGAATGGTTAGTGAAGGAAGCATCCAGTCATCTCGATACAAGAAGGAACCGAAGTCAGGCCTTGTAAAGCCAGGTAAACACACTTACTCTTCATGTTTTTCTCAGAACAGTATGACTGGAGTGATTCCACATTTGAAATGAAACATCTGTTCACCAGGACGGGGAATACCGTGTTGCTGCTGTACTGGTTCCCAGAAACATCTCCCTTTTTTTAGGGAGGTAGGGCAGGGAGTGGAATGTTTTCTGTACTGATTATTAATAATTGAATAAGTATAGGGATGTGTGTGCATTATAGAGGCATAGAAAAAGGAGCAAAGTTGGAGACATGTAAAATGGATGGTCTAACAGACATTTAAACTATGTAATTCTAACATAAATTTTACTAAGAAATTACTTGGTACCATCTAAAGTGCCTGCCGATTATAAAAAGAACAGGTTATCTTGATGGAAAGCTGTAGGTCTGGGCAGACTGACTACTGTAGTTATTTTATTTGCTTTTAAAGAATTAAATATGAGTCTGATGTTATACATATAGATGTATGTGTAATAGTACATACATATGTACATGTATATGTATACATATAGATGTTCAATAGTTACAAAATATGAGATGAAATGGAGATTTTTATCGCAATGGATAAGATACCATGAACGTCAGAAAAGATCAGTTCTCAGAATTTGCAATATATAAATAAATACTTTCTATCCCAGAAATATATGCAGTATATGAACAAGTATATTTTTAATAAAACTAAAGTATAACTTTAAAGTAAAAGGCCCTGAGCATTGGCATTGAAAGACAGCCTATATGTTGCCTTATTTTCTTCAAAACCCACAGTTAATGCTATACATATTTGTGAGCCTGCAAAGACAGATTAATGATTTGCATGAGTTCTCATTCCTTAGGTTTGCCTTCTCATTTTTTTTGGTGATAGCATTATTGTGCAAGGAGCTCTAAACAGCTTTCTTCAGTGGAGCCAAGGCTTGGTCCTATGTCCTCTTCCATCTCTGTCTGCTTTTGTTCTTCCTGAATAATTGATTTGCACAGCATATCTTAATGGATTATTCTCCATCTTGCTTTTGGTCAGCCAAAGACAATGTTGTTGTCCAGTCTCAGGGTAAAACTAAACTGTGTGAAAAAGAAATCCCCTCTTTCCTAGGCTCCTGTAAACTGTAGTTTATGTAGTCATGATGAAGTTGTTAACAGTCCTTTGCTTTGAAATAATATGAAAAAGAAAGGGAATGATACACAATGGGGAAGACAGCCTATAAAAGAAAAAGATGGTTATTGTAAAAGGATGTTGGATACCTTCAATACTTAAGACAGAGACAACGAGTTAGAGAATGTCACACGATGAGAGCCAACAAATAAACCATTACCTTGTGTACCTAAGAACGAGAACTGCCTCCCTCCCTCCTCCAGTTCAGTAGTTCTTTTTTAAATTGAGATACGATTCACATACCATAAAATTCACCCTTTTAAAGTATACAAGTCACTGGTTTGTAGTATATTCAAAAGGTGATGAAACATCGGCACTATCTGATTTCAGAACATTTTTATCATCCCCCAAAAGAAGCGCCCTGCCCGTTAGCCCCTCCTCACCCTCCCTTTCTCCCCAGCCTCTGGCAACCACTAACCTGCTCTGTCTCTGAGGACCTGCCCGTTCTGGACATGCTGTAAACATACAATGTGTGGCCTTTCATGTTTAGCTTCTTCCACTTCGCATGTTTTCAGAGATCATCCACGTAGCATGCATTAGAAGTTCATTCATTCTTATGGCTCAGTAATATTCCATTGTACGGCTGTGCCACACATCAAAATGGACTTTTTTTGGGAACAATTTTAGGTTTACAGGAAAACTGAATGGAGAGTAGAGAGATCTCCCACATATCTCTCCACTCCTGCCGCCTCTAGGTTTTTCTTTATTAGCCTCTTGTCTTGGTGTAGTTATACCCCCCATGTTGTTGATTCATTCACAGATAATGGACATTTGTGTTGCTTCTGCTTCTTGGCTCTTATGAATAATGATGCTGTGAGCATCCATAGAAGAGTTTTTGTGAATATGCTTTCAGTTCTCTTGGGTATATGTCTAGGACAGAGATTGCTGAGTCATACGGTAACCATGTTGAACTCTTTAAGGAACTGTCAGACTTTTCCAAAATGACTGCACCATCCACATTCCCACCAGCAATGTATGAGGGTTCCACTTTCTCCACATCCTTATCGGTGGCTGTTATTGTCTTTTTTATTATACTTATTCTCCTGAGTGTGAACTGCTATTTCCTAGAGCTTTTGATTTACATTTCCTCGATGGCTGATGGCAATGAGCAGCTTTTCCTGTGCTTGTGGGCCATTTGTACATGTTCTTTGGAAAAATCTTCTCAATTTTCTTTTAACCTGAGGTACTCAACAGCAGAATCTGTTTCTCTAACATACGGGATTTAAGTTTAAGAGCAGGAGCCTTGTCACCCTCTTTTGCTATTCCTAACACACAGAGTCCGGTGCATGGTGGGGGCTTGACAGCAAAGGTAGGCTGTGGGATCTTTGAAAAGATAAAATGGTGCAGGAAAGAATGCCAGCTTCATGAATTGCAAAGAAAAAGTGATTTCACTGTGCAGATATAGTAGAGTTTGAATGCAACTTAAAATTATTTCATTTTGGTTTCCCACCACCTTATTCTGAAAACATTTTACAGTAGTGACAATACAAAGAAACAGGGACACAGGAGGTAGGTACGGTGCAGCAAGAACAAACTAAGATTAAATGGGAGTTAAGATTATCATTGCCCATCCTTGTTTCAATAATCCTAAGAGAAATAATCATATGTTAACATAAGACTTAAAACCCTATCTGTTGTGTGCAGAATTCACACTGAGCAAGTCCTTAATCCTACAGTAGGTACTCAACTTGCTAAGGACCAACCACTTGTCTTGCTGAGAATGTTTAAGGCCCTAGCTAGGTCCTCCTGAAGAAAATGTAGACAAAAAGAAAGAAAAAATGAAGGGAGGGAAGGATGGAAAAATGGAAAAGTAGAATAGTTCTTCATGTTGTTTTAATTCATGGATCCTTTGAGAATCACGAAGGCCTAAAATTCCTAATGTCATCAATGAAAAAGTTGCTTGAGCTTTGAGGGGGACCCGATTCTGTACAGCAAGCTCTTTGTAGAAAAATCTGCACCATGACCTATAGTTCTCTAAACTTTCAGCAGAATAAACCTGTCAGTCTCATAAATATGAAGAGAGGAAATCCTGGAAATGAGGCCCCTGGATGACTCCACAATTTATAAAATGCAGAGACATTATCTGCTAAACCACAAGAAGATACTGCTCTCAGGTTAAAATATTCTCCCTCCTCCCCAACCCCAAGTGACCGGCTCCCTTTAGCCCAAACCGATCCTCAGCTCTCCATGTGTGCTCTACTTTTTAAAATAAATCAACTCATTAGAACCAATACCAGTTTATTAAAATAGCAAGCAATTAGTGTCTCTCCTACAGATGTTCCGGGCCTCTTTCTTTAAGGTTAAATCACCCAGGCCCATTTAATTTTAGGTCTGTTGTTCTAGATTCTAGAATACTGTTCTTCACCTCAAAAAGGAGTTCTTGAAATGCCCCTTTAGTCATTCAGATGAAGAGCTAAGAATGCTCACTGAGTATCTGCTGCAGGATACTGGGGAAAGCTTAGAGAGGTGAACTGAGTGAGCCTGCACTTTGCCAGCTGGGCACCATGCGCACACAGCATGCCCCTTCCTTCCTCAGGCCGGGCTTGCTCAGGAACTTCTTGGAGGCAGTGAGCCTTCTGTCACTTTGGCTTCCATCACTTAGTGCCTATGCAGGTTTAATTAAAAATTGCCACCAAAGAGCAAAAGAAAACATCCCTACAGTCCACCTGGATAATGGCTTTGCATTTCCATGGTTTCCTTTTATCTACAAGTCAACTGAGCAAACACTCAAGACCAAATCTCCAGAGCCTAATGGAGGGCCTGTCATAAAGTCGATGTTCAATAAATACTTAAATGAAAAATACAGTGTACACCCTGTGCAAGGAATTATGTTTGGCATGGGAAGAGCGTCAGAGAGACAAGGCAAAGAAGACCTCAGCATCATTCCTGCCTTTAGGGAGCTTATAACTGAAGGCAGAATACCATGCCATAAATCTGTGCCCACAGGAAGGAAAGGAGTGAAGACATTCCATCTGGAAGTTCTGAGGTGCTCCCAGGGGCTCCTTTCCAGTTTGGTCTGCAGTCTTCCTGACATTTCCACCCAGAACCACAAGGCTTGATTGCATTACTGCTCCAGTACATTAAATGACATTCCGGGGGCTCCTGTAATGTGGGTTTAAAACTTGGTGTGGCGTAGTCTAAGGAAGAAAAAGACCTGGTGTCATTATTTTGCAAAAAGAAATACTAAATCCTTTCTCCACCAGGCTTGATGGAGAGCTGGGGAAACAATTAGATGGTTTAAACAAATAATCAGAAGATAAGAAAGGGAGAAAAAAAAACAGCTGATCGAGGAGATAGATAAAGAGCAAATGGTTAGGGTCACTATAATTTAAAAGAAATCCACTCTTAGAAACTGAAATGTTGAAATCTGCATTTGAAAGATGTCACTGTGTGCCATCAGCTTCCAACTAAGGTAGTATTCCCTTGTCATCTGACACCCCCAGGGCTATGGAAATTGGAGACCTGGCCAGATGAACTATAATAACCTCACAGCAACAACAGAGGCCTGGTTACTTTAAAAAGACTTATTTCCCACATTCAGAAGCATGCTAGAAACCTCAGAAGGCACCGACCAGGTTCCCTGAGCACATAGAGGCTCTTTCTCACACCACGGATAGCTACAGATGTTCCTGGGCTTATCACAAGCCTTCTTTCACTTCAAAGTTAGTCCTGTGAGATGAAAGAGAGCTAGACAACTTACCTAAGAGAAGGCATTCTTAAAATAACGTGAGCTACCTGGAGGGGAATTGAGAGCAGAGACACGCACAGCTCCCTTCCCCTCCAGGTTGCTCAGCTTGGCTTGTCCTTGGGGAAAAAAGTGTGTGTCAGGGTTGGGAGCACGGCATCCATAGACTAGGTTCAAATCTTCATGCCACCACTTTATAACCTTGTGTTCTTCAGCTGCTTGTCATCTTCCGGAAACCTCGTATTCAGCATCTGTAAAATGGGTTGTTTCCAAGATTAGATAGATTAACGAATGGAAAGTGTCCATCGTTAGACTCGCCGCAAAATAATTCCTCAGTAAATGTTCATAGTGGTCATTTGTAGCTTCTAAAATAGGCGTCACAAATTCCGTGTACTTACTTTACAAGAAAACCCTTTAAAAGTCTCATACAGAACCTGTGTTTATTTGAAACAGCATTCTAGCTTGTCCTGGGCCCCTAGTTCACATATAATGGGAGCAGTGTTTGCTCCAGGAGGACACTGAGGACAGTAGGAAATGACAGCTGATGGCTTGACAACAAGAAGACAGGAAAATATGAAAGAGCAGACAAAAGACCGGTTAAAAAGCACAGTGGCCTCTTAAGGGTTTAAGTGCTTTGTAGCACTATGTGCAGTAATTAATGTTCTAGAAGCAGACTGAGTCATTGTGATGCTGGAATCGGCAGAAAATGATGTGTCTGAGGGCAGAAAAGTGTCTCAAGCATTTTACAAATATTTTCATAGAGTGGAAAAAATTAAAATTTTAGTGCTAAAAGATTTTGGTTCTATGGAAACTTCTAGCCTTCTTGGCAAGGCTAATATTATTTTTCTAATAGCTTATAGTTAAAATCAAAGGTCTTGCAGCAGCAAAGCCCAGCTTCGAATAAAGGCTGTGATCTATTTTAGATACTGAAAACCTTATGAAAGTATATAGAAGGATATATTACATGTAATTGTAGGGCTTGAGTAACTCTCCGAAATTGAATTTAAAAATTTTCTAGAGGCGGCTGACTGGCTCACGCAGTAGAGCATGCGACTCCATCTCAGGGTTGGGAGTTCAAGCCCCACGTTGGGTGTAGAGTTTACTTAAAAAAATAAAATCTTTAAAAAACATATTTTTTAGCTAACATTTATGGAGCATTGACTGTCCCCGGCAAAAGTCAAGCATGTTACTCTTTAATCCTGACATCCATAGGAGAAAAGGTTACTATTGTTCCTTGTGTTGCAGATGGAGAAACCGAAGTACAGAGAAGTTAAGTAACTTATCCAAGGTGGCACAGCTTCTACGTGGATTTTAAACAGGGCAGTCTTGCTACTAACTCTTATTAACCGTTAAACTGATTGTAAGGTCTGCCTTCAAAGAAATAATTTTAATTACAATAAGGGAGCGTGACAATGGAGGAGGATGTGTTGAATAAGATAGAAATTATTTTTCTTTAATGTCTGTAGAGCCCTAAAAATTCTTACTAATTTTCATAAATTAGCTGATGTAGTCCATATGTAGATTATGCTGGCTGTTGCTGATAACAAATTCAGTGAACCTCAGTGTAACTTTAATAAAGTCCACAGAATTGAACACATAAGACTGGGTGCAGATCAATAAACTCCGAGGACGTGAACATCAGAGAAATGTTCAGGTCTCCAGTGTTCTCCACTTAATCATACGCTAGCTCTCCTACTTGTCAAGATGTTTATTGTGCCGCCCTGCATATCATGAATACTTTCCTAAGCAGAGATCATTAGACTTTGTCAATTTAGGCAAGAGCTTTTGCATTTATACTGAAATGAGTCTCTGAACCTTTCTTTCACCCTGAGAGAAAGAATGCTCACCCAGGATACAGCAGAGAATGTTTTGTGGTGGACTGTTACACAATCTATCACTTCTCCCCAACAGAGACCAGCCAGTAAAATAAAGCTTAAATGTGATGAGCGGACTGAAGTGTGTTGATCTTTATGGCAGGGTGATACATTTACTGGGTGCCTTTCTCCCATCTGCGCCTTTGATGGTGCACCCAATCAGTGTAATAGTGCCAAATGGTCCGTTAATGGTTTCCCCCTAAGAATTAGTGAATTATAATCCTCTTCTTCCCAAAGGTGACTGCCTCCCAAATCCCGAGTCTGCTAGGATTTATTGCATGTACAGTTCTAGCCACTGGTTTGGGGGCCTGCCAAATGCTTACTGAGTGCTCTAACGTGTTGAGAACGAAGCATTTCTGGCCCCCCATACGTGGTAGACGTTCCAGCAGACCACACACCCACTGTGAAACATATTTATCGACTGCCAGCATAAGAGAAATAAACCTAGAAACTTCTTTTACACATAAACTTGGAAACTGAGTTATAAATCATGCAGATATATGCTTTAGATTGGACCTTTTTTTTTTTGTACTAATTGAGGTGAGTTTATTGAAGAGACTGTCTGCATGCAATGGGCATAATTAAGGGGATCCAACAAGGCATGGTAAAATGCTTGGCCCTGGCAGGAGCTCGGAGCCATTCCCACATCCTGAAGGGCTGAAGACAGGGTGGAGTTACCCGGAACCCAAAGGGAGAGAACTCTGAGGCCGCATGTGAAGCAGCTGTGCACTTTGGTAGAGGAATGAAGCCCCAGACAGGAAAAGAGCAGAGGGGTAAATACGCTTCCCTCGGTGTCTTCTCTGCTGGTATAATTTGTTGTGCGATGTTTTGGTGTACATCAGGGTTACTGACAAAAAGTTATGTGTTGAACTACATAGTCTGTTCGTTTGGGTAATTCACTGCATTAACATTTTTTATCCCCTAAGCTTACATCTGATGGCAGCCGAGGATGCAGGCCATGGTTAACTAAGGTAATGCTTCAGGAACCTGGCTGCAGTGAGCTTACACTTGGACATGCAGAGACTAGAATGTTTATGGCATTGCAGAAAGGTAATGTCCACATCAGTCTAAGGAAAGGAAAGGAAGGAAATCCCCACTTTATTACATATAAGAGCTTTCTGTTAAATGTAGGTTTGAATCCTGGTTGTCCATTGACTAGCTTTCATTCATTCATTCAACTAACAGTATTAAGCATTTACTCTGTGCTGATGCTGTTGCTCTAAACGTGAAGGATACAGGGAAGAAACAGACAAGATACTTGTTCTCATGGAGTCTGCCTTTTAACATGGAGAGATGGCTGATAGACAGGCAGACAAGATGAGTTCAGATAGTGACAAGCAAAGCAAGGTAATGCTACATAGACAGTGACTGAGTGGGGATGAGGCAAGGGGGTGTCTGGGGCGATGACATTTGAGCTGAGAATTTAGCCATATTCCTTCATCTTTAGGGAGGGCTAAAGGGGTGGGAAGTGCAGTGAGTTAGGAAGGTCAAGAGCGGTAGCAGGTGTCTATATTGTTAGAGTACTGGAAAGCCATTGGAGGGTTTTTAAGAAGAGAGACATAATTAAGGTAAGTATTCGAGATCCTCCTGGCTACTCTGTGGAGCTTGGATTATCAAAAGGGGAAACAGGAAGCAGGTCTACACTTAGATAGCTTAGCCTAGGAAGGAGGCAGTGGAAACAGAGAAAAGTGTAGGGATACCATGTATATAACCGAATATAATGTCCCCCCATTTCCCTAATGAGAATAAAAGAGTTTTATTCCATTTGTTAGCTCAAGTAAATCTTTGGAGATAATTCATGAAATAGTATCTGATGTGTGTGTTTTTTTAAATTTGTTGTCTTAGTCAAATGTTCTTTTACTATATTATTAATTTAGAAACATTGTTTCTTTTAAGACTTATCTATTTTATTTAAGAGAAAGAGAGCCAGAGTGGGAGGAAGGGTGGGGGTAGAGGAGAGAATCCCAAGCAGACTCCCCGCTGAGCGCAGAGCCGGAAGCAGACTCCATCTCAAGACCCCAAGGTCATGACCTGAGCTGAAATCAAAAATCAGACGCTTAACCTAGGTTGTGAGCCACCCAGGCAGCCCTAGAAACATTGGGGTTTTTTTTTAATCTATAGCCAATATAAAATTTTTTGTTTGGTTTTTCTCCTCCCTAGAGCTACTCTGCAACTCCTCTGACTTTTCTAGAGCACATCATTTTCCCTTTCACCCAATTTGTTTGATATGAAGCAATTTTGAATCTGTGTCTGGTGCTCTCGTTGGACATTTTTTTAAGCCTACAAGTATTGTGAGTGTGTCTGTTAAGTCACTATTTAAAAAGGACGCTAAAATACAGAGGATAAAACCAGACAGAAGTTTATTTGTCTCTTACTAGGGATGTGGGTGACCCAGGCTGGTAGTCAGCTATGTCCGGTTGGCTGTCATCCGCCAGGCAGTGGGAAGGGTGAAAGGGACCAAGGGACACTCAGTTATGTCAAGGTCAGGACACGGAAGGCATTTGCAATTATATCCTAGGACATTTAGTCAAATAGGCACCTGTTAACAGCAGAAGAAGGAAGAATGAAGGTAGACATTGGAGGATAACCTGCAGGTTGTCACAACATCCAGTGTACAGCATGGAGAGAGAGCTGATTTCTGTTTTCCTGTAATTTTGTGTGAGTATCCTTCACTATCCGAAGCTGCTTGGTTCTTAAGTTCAGTTAGCAAGGGGTATGGGTTTTTCTGACCTGTAGAATTTAACTACTGACTATATTGCTATTTGAAGTGTTCTTTTAAAAGCTAGAAGAGTCTGAGGAATTACAAAATCTGTTTTGTTTTTTTTTTTTAATTTTGGCCTCCTTCCTTTTAAACAATCCCATCAGTTGACCTCCAAAGGCAGCCCAAACTAGCACAGACTGAGGTCAGTTCAGACTGATGTGTCTTTTTCAAATGTCACTTTTTGTTCAAAGAAGGTAATTATGAGCAAGAGCTCTGTAATAAGAGGCTTTGGAAAGACTGTAATATATGAGGTTTCTTCTTTTCTGAGAGGTAAATAGTGGGAGGAGGGTTACATCACCTTATATTTAGACACTGAATAGGGTGGACCAAGCCACTTGCAGAGCTGTGGGGGAAGGGAAGTTTGTGGGCAGAAGGGTTTCTTTTTTAACAAAAAAAAGTTTTTTTCTTTTTCTTTGTAATATGGAAGAATAATAATCAGCTTTTGCGGGTTACTGTGAGAATCATAAAATGTGTTGGGTATATAGCAGAGCAAATGCATACTGTACACACTAAGAGGTCAACACACACATCGTGTATCTTTGCAAAATCATTGTTAGTACTAGGTTGGCAGTGATGGTATTTGCCTGGCCTACAGTATGTGTGCAATAAATGATCACTAGCATCATCGCTATTAAATAAGAAATGGGGAAAGTTAACAGATAGCACAGTATTAAGGTATTTGAATGTCCACTCACCATCTCCTCTGCATTGGTCTGGTTTTATCAAAAATGCCTCTTTTGTAAGAATTGTTCTGAGATAATGGAGGGCTTTGGTGGAAGCTTAATAAATGTGTTTAAGTAAACCCATTTGTAAGGACTATGATGAGGGTTGTCCCAGAGAGTCCTGGATTCCCTTTTCTCCCTTCAGAACAACAGATCTCTCCTATTCCTCTCTCGGGCAGCACTGGGAAGTGCCTTGCATATTTAAATAGCTGGAATTCGTGGAGTACACCAAGCATTTTTTTTCAAGGCTTCACATGCTTGCCATTAAATTTAGGAATATGTGGGGTTTTGATGTATTTCTTCCTTGCCCACTGGGATATAATCATTGTAGAAAGACTAAGTGTTTTGCTCCAACATTGTCAGAGGATTAGCCCTGACTGTTGTGTAGGCATTTCCTTCTATTTGACAATTTGGTATTTCTTTAAATGCTTTGTGTCCATTCATGAGGGCGATGGTTTCATTTGAAATGCTGCAGTCACCGGGGAGACGCTCCCCTGCTCTTCCCTGATAGGCCAGCCATCCCTCTGCCTCCTGTTGCTATGGTGCCCAGCAGAGTAACTTCCTTGCCCTGCACATGGAGGAGGCTCTGTCTCCATGGATACCCCACTCTGAGACTGTGCTCCACGGAGAGATGAGCTGCTCACACTGTATTTCTGCACAAGACATACCCCAGCCTGTGGCGGGAGGCTGTTTGCAGAGGCAGTGTTTGCCATGAAAGTCTACGGAGCTTACCTTCTAAGTAAGTAGTATTAGTCACAGTAAGTAAATAATTATATCGAATCACAGAGGATATGCTCTTTGTGTATGGATGCGTGTGTAAAGTTAGTTGTAGCAGGCTAAAAATGTAGACTGAAAACAAATTTTCCACTCTGCCTCTCAGATATTCTGAAGGCAGAGTCTGTAACTAAACTTTTAAACACACACACATCTTTTGTTTTAAATATCCCTTGTCATCTGTGAGTCTGTTTGTGCAATTTGAGACCAAAATGAGAAAAATTGACCGTGGACTTTGACATTTTTAGAATGCTCGTCTAACTCTGAGCATTGCATGCTGCATTTGTAAATGCAAAGCCTGGCCCTACTCAGTTGTGTGCTGTGGGAATAGGTGAGCACAACCACAATTAATGCTAATTGGCACTGCACATAGTTGCCACGGGCCTCTGTGTGGGCCGAGACGCGATGTATTTATTATCAAGAGAGAGCTTGCTCATGTACTCCCGTCTGCTAGTTCATGGAAATTATTCAGAGCACATCTCTGACCAGTTTTAATTTACTTTTCTCACATGGCATCCGGTAGAAATTCTGAAACTCTTCATGTTCATGGAATTGGGATGTGGAAGAGTATTCTTTTTTTTTTTTAATTATTAACCTATTTGATCTAACACTTCCTCTTTACTTTCCATTCCAACAACCATACGGGTTGGGTTTGCAATGTTGTAAAACACATGAGTCATCCTAAAGCGATTTTCATCTGGTGGGCAAATGATTAATGCCTGTGGTGTTAAAATTAATTAGTAGAAACAAAGAAAGACTCTACATATGGTAAGCCTAACTGTAGTTCAATAGCTTTGAAACTGTAAAATTTAGATTTTTAGACTGCCCACGGTAGATAGCAGCATCTAGCAGATCTAAACAAAAAGCACAACACGTGTTATATGGCATAAGAGAAATTCAGTTCCAATCACGTATGAGTGAGCACGGAATATTATACTAGATTGTAAATTTCTCTTATTTTCTGTACTTATAACCAACCATTCAGGAAAGGACAACTGTTAGTCATGCCTCAATTTTAACTGCCCCCAAATGGTGAAAAGGTACCACCCTTTGAGGATGTGAAATGGACTGTGTGTGACTAGTCTGCATCTGACCTTCTCATTGAGGTCAGGCTCTGGGACATTGTAACAATATTTTTAAAATATAATTTCCATCCTTCAAAGGAGCAATAGCCAATAAGGGGGCATGATGAACTCTGTTGCCATCATGGTTTTGGAGACATGGAAACAATGTCGATGACACTTTTCCCAATGTTTTTCAGCCAATTGGTAGCGTAAGGCCCCTTTTCCCCATCTCGTGTCTGTGATAAATTCTCCCGCCCATCTCTGCAAACCAGCATAATGTAGGATTTGTTTCTACCTCAAAATGTGTGAACCCCCTCTCTAAAACTGTTTCCTCATCTGTAGAGTGGATTAATAATAGTACCTATGACATACAGCTGTTTTGAAAATTCAGTGATGTAATCCATGGCACATGACCTACCATCAATAGTAGCTGTTGTATTACATTCCTGTGAACATCAGCGTCACCATTTTTGCAATCTCTGTGGTTAAGGAAGGCCATAGCTCAGAGCTTGTGCAATTCTTTAGTTTGGTTCCATTCAGCCTATCAAATTTTCTATCAAATACTTACTACTAAGAACCTAACTATACACTTGGTATTCTGATGGGAATTATGGCATTCAGTGTACATAATGATGTGCCTCACAAAATGTGAGATGTACATAATAGTTTTCTCTTTTCCAATGCATGCCTTTCTCTTTTTGTTAAATGGCTACACATACATATAATCAAATGTTTGCCTATTCATTTTGCTGCCACTAATGGATGTGTAGCTTTCCACAGTGGATATGTAAGATAAAAGGGATTAAGCCATAGCATAAGTTGTTAATATTTATAATAAGTTAAAAATGTGACAGTTAAAAATCTAGGTTCAAAGTTTAAGCTCACTTCCTTTCCTGAAAGGATTTCCGTTCAGAGTGCAGTAAATGACAAACTTTGAAAAGAGACCAGTTTCATTAAGTTGAAAGTTTGGAAAGTGATGGGAGAGGAAGAGACAGGAAATGATTGATTAATCTGTATAAAAATAGGCCCCATGCTGGGATTTTTCCTTTTGCACTAATCCTGTGTGACATCTGAGCAAAATATATATATATATGTAGAGAGAGAGAGAGAGAGCCAATGCCCTGTGCACAGAGCCTGCTGGTGCTGATTTTAAAAACTCACGAGGAGTTGACCCAAATTACATTTTGCAACTTTATTTTTATTTTTATGTCATTTTCATTTTCCATTCCTTCTTTCTGGCATATCCTCTCTTTCCATCTGTTGGCCCTGAAAGAACGTGGCATGTGGAATAAGGACTATACCAATTCACTTGAATGGAAAAAAGGGGAAGACATTTTTATGATGTGATTTAAAATGAGCTCTCTGGGGTTTGGGAACGTGGGAATCCACGTACGTGCAAATATATATGTGCTAAATTTATTATGCTAAACATGATTTCATATGCAATATCACGGATAATGTAGCTCGAATAAGCTTTCTGTTGTCATGCTTCAAGGCAAACAGTAAATCCTTAGCAAACTCCCTACGAACATGGTGACCTTCTCTCTGTACTGTGCTGGTCTGTGACCAAAATAATGCCCCACTTTCTTTTCCATTGTTGTGGGTCATATAGTCACATGCTATGATGATGCACGGTTTGTTGAGTGTTCGTTCGGTCAGCACTTGGGGCTACAGGCATGAGTTGTGGGTCCCTTCCTTTTTTTTGACATCTGAGGAGCATTTTGAGCTCTCAGTTCTGTTTGCTGAGTCCTTTTTCAGCAGACGGAGTTTGTGGCAGTTTCAGAGGGAGGGATGCTTCCTTGTCTTGTGAGGCAGCAACACTATTCAGGGAAACTGGATCTTCCTGAGTGTTTGGCTTCTTATGCTCACCCCCGTGGCTGAGATAGGCAGGCTCCTCGAGCCTCTGCCAGGAAGATCTGATTTCTGCCGAGACTGCGGGCGGGCCTGACTGCTCTTGAGAGATGAAGGCTGTGCCTGAACCTGATAGGGCCTGACATCCAATGCTTTCCCCCTCAGTTCACGGAAGAAGGGGAGGATCCAGGCCATAAGCTGAGAAGCTTTAGGGGGTACAGAGCAATGGGTTAGGATCTGTAAGCGTCGTACACTGGCAAGACTCGCTTACCAGGCAGGGATAGTAAAGCAGTTTTGTCTGTACAAAGCCGGGGCATTCTTGAATCTTGGATCGAGCCTCCAACTTTGCATTTCCACCCTTCCCATTTCTCTTCAGTCTCAACCACCACTTATCAGAACTGAACCAGTAATACTACTCATTTGTTTTTTCAGCAAGTTGTTATTGATAAGTCGGAAAGTGAGCCAGGTCCTGGGATGTACCGGTAAACACGGGGCCGGCCCCCTGTGACAAGTGTAACATGTTTCTGGGAGAAGTGCAGGGTCCCATGGGTGTGCAGAGAAGGACCACGGAACCCAGACTTTGGGAGTCTGGAAGGCATCCCAGGGGAAATAATGCTGTACTGACACTGACAAAGGGTTAAACCAGGCTCTTAAATGCAGAGACACTTTGGTATCTGAATTTCACATGCATGGTTGTTAATTTAAATACTGTGTACTCCCTTAGAGGTTTTTTTTTTTTATTCCTATTCTTATGGTTACCATGTTGTATCTAATAATTTTTTTAATTTAATTTATTTATTTATGCATTTATTTAGTTAACAGAGAGAGAGAGAGATCACAAGTAGGCAGAGAGGCAGGCAGAGAGGGAGAAGCAGGCTCCCTGCTGAGCAGAGAGCCTGATGTGGGGCTCGATCCCAGGACCCTGAGATCATGACCTGAGCCGAAGGTAGAGGCTTAACCCACTGAGCCACCCAGGCGACCCAATTACATACTATTTTAACCGTTTTGGGATGTTACTTATCATTCTCTGCGTTTTATCACCAAGCAGTTATTCTCCAATGGTCCCAAAGAGAATGGCCTCAGTATTTTTTAATGGTCTGTTTTGCCTTTCCTTTCCATTTTGGTTTTTCAAAGAACATTGTGGGGTGAGGAGGAAAGGGATGGAGAGAAGAGAGAACACTGAGTACATTTGAATTTAAAAGTTAACTTGTGGAGGGCCGGGGGTGGGGCAGAATAGCAGGGCAAGCAAAGTGTTGGCCTGGGAATGCGTGTTCCGTGCCAGATGTCACATTGAGTTGAGATCCTGGGGAAGGTTCCATTAAACAAGTCCATGGAAATTCAGAGTATAATTTGTGTGCAGAGCATAATCTAATTGTGAGTGTGCTTCATTCTTTTTAAGTGCTAAAAAAAAACCACACAAGAATCAGTACAGAACTTTCTCAGGAGGACGTTCAAAAGCATTTTGTTCAGAAGCTTAAGAATTCAGATCGTTTTTAACTGATAAACAATGGTGTGAGGTGAAATGCTGGAGCTTGCGGCTGGAGGCTGAGCTGGTTTGCAGAATGCCCTGTCTCTCTCCCCAGCCCGCACCCAGCTCTGAAAGGTCACAGTGGGAGCACTGGCTCCCTGGGCGGGTTCTCTGCTCAGCGGGGCCTTGGACAGCCGTCTCTGGGCGGAGCGTGGGAGCTGCCCACCTGCCCTGCACCTGCTCTCCTCCAGGTCAGTCCCCTGATCCAGAATTCTCTCTGTTGTGCTGCCAGGCTTTCTCCTAGAAACATTTCCATGTGACTTTATTAGTCCCTCTCCCCGAGTCTCACTGTAGTTCCTTGAACACATGTCTGAATTAAAACAAACTCCTCTAGGCTTTCCATTTTTCCATTTGCTTTGTTTCACCACTGTGCAGCTGCCAGAGATGGTCAGAATTTACCCAGTTTATTTGTTCTATTTTACTGACATTCATGCTTGCAAATAAAAGATATTTGCATTAAAGGTTGCTTGCACAGTGCTAGATTAAAATCTAGCAGTGATCTTGGAGCATCTCAGTCCGTTCTGATTAGATTATTTAATTTTTCACATGGTCCTCAGGCAACAGGAGAGACATTTTTTCCCTTCATTTGACCGAGATAATTCCCATTTGGTTTGTTTTTCCTCTCTGTGCAGAAAACACACATATCTTCATTTAATTGTCCTTTTATGTCCACACACTGCAGTCAAGCCCGGAACACAAGGTGAAGATATTAGCACTTCACTTACTTTCTGCTTTTCCTGTTTTAAATTCTTTTACATTCATCTGGAGTTTTAAAGATTTTGACCCAATGCAATTAATTTTCTGGGCCGAAGAACTAGGTTCAGAACTAAAAAGGGTCTCCACCGCCCGGGCTCTCTCCCTTTCACTGTATGAGCCACGTCCTACCTGTAATAGTCACCTACCCTGCCTTCCAGCCCTGGTCTCTCCTCCAGACACTGCTGCCACAAAGGCTGCATAAAACATCACTGTGTTCTGATCAGCACCCCATTCCCCACTCCTCATGGCTCCCTCTTGCCTTCAGAGTCAGTGCCCTTAGCAGAGCGTCTCCGTTCTTCCACTCTCCAGGTACAATTCACCTTTGTGGCTGCTTTATCTCATCTGATCACTGTGCTCCAGCCAAACAAGGGATTCAGTATATTCTGAATATTCCTTGTGTTCTCTCCTTCCTCCAGGTTTCAGTTCACACCATCCCTTTCACCTGAGGTCTGCTTCTTCGGCACCCCTGACACTTCTTCATACTCTGCCCAGTGTTCAAGGCATCTTACGTGGCTTCTTGTCCGTGACCTATCATCCCCTCCCCACTTAAGTTGTTGGTGTGTGTCGCTCATCTCCTGAAAGGATCTTGGAGCAATGGACTTCTTCTGTAGGCCCTCTTCCCCAGGCCCACCCCCAGGGCCTTTGCATGTGCAAGGTTTATCGCATATTTGAAATGGACTAAATTGAGCGTTGCCATCTTCGTTTCCAGTTCTTAGATCTTTGGGAATTCTGGTCACAAGGTACCAAGCCAAGAGGGTGAAAAAGAAAGCAGAAACTGGAGTCAGACAAGCTCGCTCTGCTGTTCGCTAGCTCGAGGCTTGGGGCAAATTTCATCATGCTCGAGACAGTTTCCTTGTCGACACCCTGTGTGTTTTTGAGAGGAAGAATTCAACGAAATAGCAGACGTAGAGTTTTTAACACATTATGCTTTGGGCAAATAGCTGCTCGTAACATTAGTGTCCAACTCTGTCCTTTGTTGTATTAGTTATCCCTTCAAGGCGTGTGGAATCTGTAGTCTTTGCCATCAGCGCCATACCTTTCATGTTTTCATTCATGTCATTAATAAAGCCTGTTAAATAGGTTAAGGACAAGGATGGAGTCAGGTGACACATTACTGGAGATTTCCCTCGAGGTTGACAGGCAATCCATTAGTCAACATCCTCTGGGTACTGGACTGTGCCGCCATCGCCTTGTTCGTAAGACTCTCCGAAGTGTGTGATGACTTTCCTGCCGAATTCCACATCTGTGATTTATGTGGCAGCCTGCAATCCTAATTCGGTCAGAAAAGGAAGGGAGAATGTCTTTCATACCTGGTTCTTTGTGAACTTGCTGGCTCCTACTTGCCTCTACAGTTTGACTGCAGAGCAACACCAAACTTGGCAGTTTGTGATTTTCAGAATTTATCTTTTTCTCTGATTTGAATTACATGTATACTTTTTGTCCATCTCCAACCTGCTACTTCTCTTCCTTTGCAATTTCTCAAAAATTAGTGGGGTTATTTCCACGGTCAAATCTATGAGTTTTTGCAGTACCTTTTTTCTCCTCATTCAGCAAATATTCTTCTGAGCTTGCTATATGTCAGGCACTGTGCTTGGCCTTGAGGAGACAGGATGAATAAGATAAAGGTCTTTCCAGGCCGCATGATCTTTGCATATCAAGTTTTGGGCCAAAACCTTGAGTTTTAAGAGTTTGGGCATGTGGGATGGAGTTAGGAGTAGAGGGAATATTTTTCCTACTTGTAATTAACACTAGTCCATCAATCCAACTGAAGGGAAAGAAAGAGGAAGGTAACTCAGAGCCTTTCCAGGAGCCATTGCTGAATGACAAGAGTGGAAGACCTTTAACTGTGAAATCTATCAAGGCCACAGCACCTCCTGTGTGCTAAAGGTTGCAGTAGACACTGGGATACAAGGATGAACAAGCCCTCAAGAAGCTGGTGACAAGGGGCACCTGGGTGGCTCAGAGGGTTAAAGCCTCTGCCTTCAGCTCAGGTCGTGATCTCAGGGTCCTGGGATCGAGCCCCTGCTCAGTGGGAAGCCTGCTTCCGCCTCTCTCTCTGCCTGCCTCTCTGCCTACTTGTGATCTCTCTCTGTCAAATAAATGAATAAAAATCTTTAAAAAAAAAAAAAAAGAAGAAGAAGAAGAAGAAGCTGGTAACGGGCTGAGGAATTGCAAGCCGGCATCGCACTGCAATGTGATGATTGCTTCTTAAATTCTGCGTAGGGTGAGGAGCCTAAAGGAGGGGCACCTAATTCCCTTCCTGAAACAATTAAAGGTCCAGGCAGGAGACCTGAAGAACAGGTAGTGGTTAGCCAGCCAGGCCCAGAGAGACAGGAGAATAATGCAGGTAGAGGGAGTTCGGCTGCCTTCAGCATGATGGTGCTGCACCAGGCTGGGATGCAGTGGCAGCTAATGGGAGTCCCAGGGACTTGGAAATCACGCCGGGGAGTTTGGACTTGATCTGAAGGACATGGGCTGCCATTAGAGGCTTTCAATGGGGGTAGGGGGTCACCTCATGAGATCCGTGCTCTGGAACAGCACGGAAAGTGGAGTGTTCAGAGGGACACAGTGTGGGGCTGTTGTGGTTAATTCCAGGTGAGAAATGCTGATGGCCTGGTGTGGAACCTTCCGGATGGGAAGAAGCAGACAGAGCGCGGAGTTACTAAACAGCTCTGAGCGGGTGGCTTGCAGTTTATAGTTAAATATTCAAAACAAGAGCGATTTACGATGGTGTTTTTCATACTTCAGTATGTGTAAAAGATCACCTGGAGACAGTTTGTAAAAATGTGGATTATGGGAATGATGTGAAGAAATTTGAGTCCACAAGTCTGGGCTATGAGTCATTGTGTATTTCCAGCAAATAGCCGAGGTGCACGGATGCAGGTGTCCTTAGACCACACCATGAAAAACTCCTTTCTATTAGATGTTTTCAAATGACAATACTTTTTTTTAAGTGCATTCACAATATGTTCACTTTTCATTTAAGAATGAAGATTCAATCCTGTTATCTCTGTTGAAAATATGGGAATGACTCAGCCCCAAGGGTTAATGTGCTAAAAAGAAAAAGAAAAAGCAGTCTCCTTGCTAGTGTGGTCTGTGTTCACTAATTGTTTGCTCTCCATAAGAGATGCAGAACGGAGCAGAATGGTGATAATCTTGTTAAAACCTCTGCTGCAGATTGATTGTAAATGAATTTTCAAAGGTTTCAGCATGCCATTTGTAAGAACAAGCAAGCAAGCATTTATGGAGAAAGCCGTATTTCCCACAACTCTTGAAGTTCCTTTTGGGTGTGCATTCTTAGTGGTTAAGGCATATTTGGATGCCTTTATTATTGTGATATTTCTCAAGCCAGTGTGCCTGATTTTAAATCCCAGCTGCACCACTTATTAGCTGTGTGACCACAAGCAAGTTACCTGTGCTTTCCTTCTCTCATCTATAAAATGAGAATAAAACTATACCTGTCTCATGGGCTTAACGTGAGGATTAAATAAGAATACGTGTAAACCACTTTGAACAGCATGTGAACATGGTAAGCCATTTCTGACAGACTGTATGTCACCTGTATTAGAGGTTAGTCATGTAATAAAATACTTCGCCTTCTTATTTAAGGCACCGCACTTTAAACACACACACACACACACACACACACACACACACACACACACATTTTTGTGCCCATATGCAAGAATTCTTAGAGAAGCATAAGTGTTTAGCAGTACATACCAAACACATGGGTAAGTAGGCCAACAATGATGAGTATTTCTTGTGTACTTACAGTCATCCCCTGCAGTCCTTTAATTCTCACAGTGATCCCATCCTCAAGGCACGATCAATCCCTTCTTGGAGTGAGGGACTCAGGTGCGGAGAGATTAAGGGATTGCCTGCAGTCACATTGTCATTAAAGAAAAAGATCAGATATTTGAACTCAGAAGCTACCAACGCTAGACCTTGCTCTTATCTACCGCTCTTAGATAGGTATGGTTAGTTATGTGAAGTATGGTTAGTAACACTCAGATTTATGCCAAGTAAGTTAAGAAATTGACTCATCTTGAATGTAAAATGTGTGAAAATGATTCCCGAAATGTATACAATGGTGTACAGCCCTGTTTTAAGTCACAGTCAAGCCCGATGCTCTGTTTCTCAGAGGTAGCCATGCAGGCACTATGCCATGTACTCGGTGAAGGTCCTTGGTGGGGATGTCTTAGAGCAGTGCTTCTCCAACCCGAGTGTACAGATAACTCAAGGGCTTGTTAAAAAGCCAGATTACTGGGCTCTACCCCTGCCTCGGAGTTGCGGACTCAGTGGGTCTAGGGTGTGGTCTGAGAATCATCGTTCCTAACAAGGTCCCCTCAGCATTATGCTGATGCTGATTTGAGACCACACTTTGAGAATCAGCATCCTAGAGGAATGAGAAGACGACTGGTGAATTTGAGAGCAGAGAGTGGTTTAAAATCTACCCTGTAATTGCCTGACCTGCTTCACAGACCTCGTTCCTAACTTCACAGAGACACTCCGAAGTGACAAATCGTCAGCTCTAACGTGGAGATACTTAGATGAAAATCAAAAGATAGAAATCTTTACTTTAGCTTTAACATTTTCAAAGTAGGGCAGTGGCTTTCTGATTTAGAAACTTTTATACAGTCTCTTCCCCTTCTCCAAAACAGTGGGACCTTTTAAAAACCCAGATATTTCCTTTACCTATGACTCAAACCCAGCATTTGGTTTTAGAACTAGGTACTTGGCCAAGTTCTGGGCTGCATTAAGGAAGCCACTTGTGTCCATTACTCCCTACCCTGGAGCAAGGATTTTCTCCCTCAGTGAGGTTGTGTTCATAAAAGAGTAAGTCTGGGCCAGCTTCTCTGTGTTCATGGGCTGGTCTCATTGCTGAGGCTAAGTGGGCAAGGTCATAGAATTAACTTAAGCAAAACCCAAAATAACATCATGGCATTCCTGGTCTTTTAGGGCTAGTCGGGGTCAGAATGACCCAAGAATGAAGGATCACCTTAGGCATGTTGGATCATCATAAAACTGACATAGGATAAAGCAGAGAGTCTAGTTTTACTTTTAGCTTTTGATTCTCCATGACAATGAGAGCGAAAGGTATGGAAAGACAAATGGTCCATAGAGCATTTCTTTTTGTCTGTGGAATATATTACATAAAAGTAGATTTACTCTTTGGTTTTTTCCCTTAGGGAGACTTGTGCCTCTGGAAATTCAAATAGTTGTTTATCAAAATGGAAACTCTGGCTAGATGAGTAACTGGAATAAACTTACTTCATTTTCTCATCATCAGGAGAATGAAGAAATTAATTATGGTATAAGTCATACAATGGAATATTATATAGCAGTCAGATTAATGCACTACAGATATATGGAGAATCTTAGCAATATGATTTTGAATGTAAATCATCCCAGAAGATGATAGATATCATAGTAGCCTGTTCATTAAAACATGAAAGATAGACAAAACAGAAAACAAAAAAGAGTCTACTTTTTAAGAATACTTATAGATGCGATCATTCTTTATAAAAATGAAAACAAGGAAAATGGTAACCAGGAAATAGAATGAGGAGGTAGATACAAGTTAGTGTCAACATTTTAGTTTTTGTGATGGGTGGTGGTTTTCCTCATTAAAATTAAAATTTTTTTATTTAAAATAAGAAAATAAACAAAAACATAAGTACAATAAATAAATACTAAATAAACATGAGTACTGGCTTGGACAAACAAGTCAGTAAAGAACTAAAATAAAGGTAGTCTTGCATGGACCAATGATGAGAGTGTGTCAGGAACCAAGAAATTTAATCAATCCAATTCCGTGTGCCTGTGACTCATAGATTTTCTGTGGAGAAAATAATGAAGAGTGACTCGTTGGGCCCCTGCTGGGTTCCCACACAGCACTGTGACCTGAAGTCTTTGCCACTTTCTCCCATCTCTCATTTCCCTTGGTCCAGTTGGTTCTTTATACGTGAAGATCACTGAGGGAGGGTATCAGTAGGCCACTGAAAATCACAGCAGAGTCACTTCAGAAGAAATCATGACTGCAGTATCACTAAGGTAGGAAAAATGTTTAATTTAAAAAAATTTTTTTTAATTTTTAAAATTTTATTTTAAAATTTAATTTTTTTAAAAAAAATAATTTTTTAATTTTTTAAAAAATTCTCTACTCTCCACCTCTCTGAGGAAGGTAACATGTTGACATGTTTTCTCAGAGAAGCAAATGTAGGAATTTTAGAAAATAAAAAAAGACTGTGTCCAGTACGAGAAACTTGTCAGACACAAATTTTGGGGCCTGTGGCTTAGAAGGATGTTCAACTAGGGGTGCCTGGGTGGCGCGTTTGACTCAGTTTTGACTCACAGTTGTGATCTCAGGGTCATGAGATCGAGTCCCACCTGAGTCAGGCTCCACACTCAGTGAAGAATCTACTTGAGGCACTCTCTCTCTCTCCCTCTGCCCTTCCTCCTTATGCTCACATTCTCTCTCTCTCTCAAATAAATATTAAAAAAAAAAAAAGAAAGAAAGAAATTTGGCCCTCTCGGCCCTGAGATGCCTGCATCACCTCGTTCCCTGCTGTTAATTCTTCTCCCTCCAGGGCTGCTGCCTTCATACGCTGCTCCCTTTACCCTGTACGACTGTCCCCACTGCTCCTTGTCTACAGGCTTGAATAGTCATGGGTCGTTTTGAAAGCTAGCCTCTTCCATGGAATCTTAATCCTTCCAGCAGGAAATAATATTTCCCTTTATTGGTGTCTTTCAGAACCCAAGTTGTATCCCTCCTAAGGCATTTGCCCCTTTCTCGGGGCAGGATCAATGTCTCAACTGGACATCCGCCAGGGGTGCAGAGAGTTGCGGGGCATTCAAATAGGAACAGATGAAATCTTGCCCTTGTGGAGCTTGTCTCCCACTGTGTGTGTGACCCACAGCCCCTATGAGAAGGTTAGGTAGTTATCTCTCTATGATGCACTTCAGGCTTTCATGTGAAATTGGAGAGTTCAGTCAACATAGCCCAGAGCTGAGGATTTACTCATTGATTTACAATTTCAAAGGAGGAGGAAGGATCCTTACTATCCTCTGTCAGAACCATCTTCTATTTTCATGCTAGTTTTGTGACTCACATCCCAGATGACAGCCTCCCCTCACTCCTCGTACCTGCTCCAAGTCCTTTTCCCTGATTTTGGCTATACGTGTGCGGGAACCCAGTTGTGGTTCAGCAAGGGTGATCATAAGAAGAAACATAAAAATAAAGGCAGTATTTTAAAGCGTTAACTGAGTACCAGGCACTACTTTTTCATATATTAAATTATATAATCTTTTCAACAACTCTACGAGATAGATACTATTATCTTTTCCCTTTTATGGAAGAAAGTGAGGCACAGAGAGGTTATGTGCCTTTGCCAAAGTCACACAGCTGGTAACTGAGGCTGCTAAACTATCACCTCATAAAGAGCAAAGAGAACTTCACAGATATTGAAAATGCAAGAGAAAAATGGAGAGGGGATACATCATCCATGAACCAAGAGGAAAGGAGATCAAGATATTAGAAGTGGAGCACGGCTGAGTGCTGCCAAGGTCCAGTGATGTAACTCCCTGGCAGACTGTTCCAGTACAGGAAAGGGGAGGTCACCACTGCTGAGGAAGTCAAGGGGGCGGGTCGAGTGCAAGGAGCTGCTTCAGGGTAGATGTGGATTGTGACACCCCCCCCCCATCTGTGCCACAGCTCTTGCGGGGTGTTGGGGGGGAGCAGGGCTGTGAGTGGAGAACACATACTGTGTGGTGTGCCCTTGAGGCTGCCGCACAGTTTGGGAAGATGAGGGGAGGCCAAAGCTGTTAGGTCTTAGAGTCAATTAGGAAAATGGTGCTTCTGGGGCGCCTTGGTGGCTCAGTGGGTTAAGCCTCTGCCTTTGGTTCAGGGCATGATCTCAGAGTCCTGGGATAGAGCCCTGCATTGGGCTCTCTGCTCAGCAGGGAGACTGCTTCCTCCCCCTCCTCCACCTGCCTACTTGTGATCTCTCTCCCTCTCTCTCTCTCAAATAAATAAATAAAATCTTTAAAAAAAAAAGAAAATGGTGCTTCTGACAGAAGTGAGGTTAAAAAAATAAATAAATAAATAAAACAAGGGCACCTGAGTGGCTCAGTCAGGTAAGCGTCTGACTCTTGATTTCGGCTCAGGTCACGATCTCAGGGTCCAGGGATCAAGTGCCCCGTTGGGCTTGGCGCTCAGCATGGAGTCTGCTTGAGATTCTCTCCCTCAGCCTTTCCCACTGTTGGAGTGCTCTCTCGCTCTCAATCTCTCTCTCAAATAAATAAATAAATAACGTCTTTACAAAAAAATTAAACAAAATGGAAAACCATGCTGTTTTAGAGTGCTGTTGCAGGTCGCTGCCTCGAGTAGTAGATCATGTCATCTCTTCCTAGCTAGTGGGTGTTTTTGTTCCATTCATGGTCTGGAACTGCCTTTAGACACCACCACTTCCCTGGGAGTGGAAGATGAGGTGACTTCAAAAAAGTCCTTCCTTTTCTCTTATGCTCTGGACTTGAAGTCACAGCCTGCTCTGACTTTTCAGTGTTGACAGCCTGTCAGTGGCCATTTCTCTGTCCCACCCCTTCATCACCTCCTTCCTCCTTTACTAACTCCCCCCACGATACCACCCCTGCTCTGATCCCATCCCGCCACCTCGAGGACGGCTTTTCCCTGACTTAGGTTTTCCTGCCAGAGGAGGAGGGCGGGCACTTCATTTTGGTAATCACTGGATAAACACTTCTCCTTAAATAGAAGCGGCCGGCTCTCCAGCTAGCTTTTTTAAAGGGGCAGAAAGTCAGTTCAGTTCAGTGAACTTGAAAGAAATTAAAGATAAGGAACACGTAATAGTCTGGTAGATTTTTCAAGGCAGATTTGCTTTTGCTATTAACCAGGCTCCCCAAATAATCAATTAAGATGAAGTTCATGGCTACAATAGATGTAAACCTCCCCAAATCTGTTCAGTGGAAGGCAGTGGGAGACGGTTGCCCCTGAGCCCACCTGCTGAAGGGTTGGTGTCCAACGCTGAATCGCTGATTCAGCGTAGGGGGTGGTGGATGCCTTGTTTGGTGCCATTCAGCATGTCAGCTGTGGACACACCAACCACACTGAAGGCAGCAAGTTAGGGCTGATGGGATAACCCAGACAGGGAACGTGCTAGATCGTGAGGTGATTCTCTCTGCTGAATCTCAGCTCCAAATTGGTCAGCCCCTCCTCTTTATTTTTTTTAAATATATTTTTTTAAGACTTTATTTGAGAGAGAGAGAACACAAGTGGGGGAGGGGGAAGAAGGAGAGGGAGAAGCAGACTCCCCACTGAGCAGAGAGCCTGACGTGGGGCTCCATCCCAGGACCTCAGGATCATGATCTGAGCCAGAGGCAGACGCTTAACCAACTGAGCCACCCGACACCCCAGTCCCTCCTCTTTAGAGTGGGATTATAAGGACTTCAAACCATGGACCAATTGCTAAGTATCCCACTAGCTTTACAAACCAACATGTGTACACAAGTTTGGCTGGAAGTGGGCCAGTTTTCAAACAACGCGTGCTTTCTCTATGTCCCTGTCTCCCCTTCCAACTCTTTGAAGATGGATTTAGCCCAGGAAGGGGCTTCTGGAGATCTGTGAGGGGGCAAGCCACTCTGGAAGTTAGACTCTTTTCTGGGTGCTTGGTCCATGACAAAGGTGATGGCTGGTCCACCTCAACTTCTGCTCACTCACCTTCAGCTTGCCGTTGAAGAAAGTCCTTGTAATCTGATTGGACCTGGAGAAAGATTCTATGTGCTCTTTATCTTTGGAGCTCTCCTCCTCATTGTGGTCTGTGACTGCTGGCTATGTAGTCATCTGTGGTAATTATTGAAAATGCACTTTCCTGGATTCCCCCCAAACCTTCTGAACTGTAATTTTTGTGAGTGTTACCCAGAAATCTGCACTATTACTTAACTTTCCTGATGATCTTTAGGCACAGTAAGATTTAGGAATCATTGCATTATTAATAATAATTATAAAGTGAGTATTTATGAGCCTGTCAAGCACTTCCCATGCATTTCAATTTTCATTTATTTCAATTTCACAACAATTCTGCAAGATAGGAACTGCTCTCCAGCTAGAATGGGGCCTGACATATATCAGCATGGCAGATGTTCAATAATTTTTTGTTAAACAAATTGTTTAAAAATATATATATATATACACACATATATACATGTACATGCATATATATACATAAATAAGAAAACTAAGGCTTAGTGAGGTTAAAATCACTTGGACAAGAACACATAGCTGGACAGATGGAGCCAGAGTTTAGAGTGCCTTCTTTGGGTAGAACTTGTTGGCCAGTGACTTTGCAGGCTGGCTCCTCCTTCTGGTGATGCTGGGTAATGTGTGGTGGTGGTGATAGAAGATCCCAGAGGCACCTGATTGGCCTTGGGTTGAATTGGCAGATCTCTTGCCTAGCGTTCTCTTCTTGGCCACCTCTGGTAAATTAACAGGGACACATATTTATTTATTACTGATCACAAGAACAGACCCAGGGAAGTTGGGTGGTCATTCACAAAACCAAACAGCACCCGTTGTCTTTCTTGTACTCTACTCAGGTTGGCCAATGCATAGTCTTAATTTTCGCTGGTGGTGACACAAAGGGAGACTAGATGTATCCAGGGTTTCTGTCAGAAATGTTCACTCCCCCTGCCTTCTTGAAGTTTCTTTACACCGCTTTATCATTTCTTTCATCTGCTTTCTTTTTTTTTTTTAAAGATTTTATTTATTTATTTGCCAGAGAGAGAGAGAGAGCACAAGCAGGCAGAGCAACAGGCAGAGGGAGAGGGAGAAGCAGAGGGAGAAGCAGGCTCCCCACTGAGCAAGGAGCCTGATGTGGGACTCGATCCCAGGACCCTGGGATCATGACCTGAGCCGAAGGCAGCTGCTTAACCAACTGAGCCACCCAGGCGTCCCTTTCATCTGCTTTCTTGGTCAGCAGGTGTATTCCCTGTATTTCTATCAAGACAGGTAGTTGAGCCAGCCCAAGATGAAGGACTGAACAGATGGAGATGTCTTTGACCCTCTCAGTCCTCTTGGGCCTCTTCTCCCATGCTCCTTCCCTTCTTTCTCAGACCTTCAAAGCTACCTGGTTCAGGGGACTTGCCTTTGGTAAGAAGAGGTCAATAAACCTATGTGCATTTTCCCTGGGGCTTACTTAAGGTGGGTTGTAACCCAGGAGCAACTCTAGAAATATTTGGAGGAAGCTATGGAGACTTTGTTTTAGGACCACAGATTTTTTAGACATACTCTGTTATACATGCACACACAGACATACACACATACACACAGAGTAAAAAATAGAAACATACTCTCCACTGGCAAATGGCTGAAGGAAAACCACCTTTTGTAAAGAGCGTTTGTAAGAATGTTGACTTAAGTAGGATAAGGCATTTTGTATTCCGGGGGTTTTTAAAGGAATGATGTTTAAAACCTCCTTCTGGCCTTCCAGCCACTGTACCAGTAGTTCTAACTAGAAATTATAACAACTAACATAGATCGAGTGCTTGCTATGTGCCAAGCAGTTCTGACTTCTTTGCGTGTTTTGCCTAATTCCTGCAATCCCTTAACAATACTTACTATTAATATCTTCATCTCCATTTCACAGATAAGGAAACTAAGGCAGAGAGAGGGTAAATAATTTGCCTAAGCCTTTACAGAGTTAGTAGAAGAGGCATGATTCAAACCCAAGTGACTTAACTCCAAAGCCCTCTTAATACTACATTAAATGATGTGATTGCTTTTTACTATAAAATGTTTTTTCTTTAAAAAATTTAATCTTTTTCAAAGGAAAAATCAATTGTCCGTAATTTTAGTGTATCCTATCATTTTTTTCCTAAGAAGAATAATACGCACATAGTTAGAAAAGCCAAATGACTCAAAAAGATATAAAATGAAGATGAGGGTCTCTTTAGACCCCTACTGTCCCATTCCCAAGGGAAACCACTATTAACAGATCTTTTTTTATCACTCAGAAAAAACGTTCTGTGTGTGTAGCCAGTTATATATTATTCAAAGATTTATTTATGAAGCTGCAGACATGCCACACCCACTATTCTGCATCTTATTTTTCTTATGTAGCCACATTGTTTTGAGATGTTTTCATCCAGCATGCACAGACTCATGTCACTCCTTGTCATGTTAAGTATTCTATAGGTGGCTGTACACCTGACTTCACCGTCATCGTTGATGGGCATTTAGGTTGTTTGTTTGATGTTCATGTGCAGGAGAAATTTCTCCTCACACTCTTGCTGACTTCTTATCAGAGTGTTTTTCTCAAACCTTCAACAGAACTAGTATTCTCAAACTTAGATTTTTTAATTTTTTGCCAATCTGGTAACTGAAAAAATCTGTTATTTACATTTACACTTTTAATATTATATATGAGAGTGAATATCTGTTCATATGTATTGCTCATTTATTTTTCTTTATCTACCATCTGCCTGTTCATGGCCTTTGCCCATTTTTCTGTTAGGGTTTTTTTTTTTTTCTAATTTGTATGAGTTTTATCTCATACAAATCTCCTTAAATTAAGGAGATTGCCCTTTGTCTTGTGTTGTAAATATTTTCCTTCAGTTTATTATTTCTCTGACTGCTGTTTTCCCATAAGCAATTTTGCTGTTATGTACTCAGATTTTTTAAATATAAAACTGTTCTCCAAATACTTTTGTTTTGTTTTTAATTGTGTGTGTGTGTGTATGTATATATATAAATATATGCTTTTTAAGTGCAGCGTGCATATATGCTTTTAAGTTTATGGTGGTTCCATCCATTGAACCTCAATCATAATGAAAATAAATCCTTTCTGAAATTACGATACAAATGAAAATGATATTTACAGTTTTTCAGAAAGACTTCTGTTCTGAAATGCAGGAAAACTCGTGTATATATATGTATCTATATATCCAATCAGTTTATTGATCTTTTGATCAAATATTCCTTTTCTAAGATAAATACCTGTAGGCGTTTTAGAGAATAGTTTGCAGAAACTAAAACAAAAATCTTGTTTAGTTTGTAAAGCATTTCTTGGATTCACTGGCTGGGTACCCTAGAGCTTTGCAGCTAAGAGTCTGTTTTACCGAATCTACTTTAGAGAAGCCTTTTTTTTTTTTTGGTAAATAATGTCTTCTGTAATTACATGTGTCCACTGCCCCAGCTGCTCCTTAATAGCTCTGCTTGGCTTCAGTGGAAATGGCTCCTCTCCTCCCTAGAGACTTTTAAATAAAAGATCTGTGTATCTGTGTGTGTGTGTGTGTGTGTGTGTGTGTGTGTGTGTGTGTGTGTGTGTGTTGGCGAGGGGGGAGGGGGGAATGAAGGGATGGGGAACTATTTTTTTGTTTTTGTTTTTTCCCTTTTTAATTTGCTGCCTCTATTTGAGCTAGGGATGTAAGTGGCCAACCTGAATTAATTTGATAGCTTTGTGGTGACAAAGGATAAAGGAAGGTTTGGGGTTGCTTCATTCAGTGGTTTAGAATGGCTTAACACAGCTTAGTGGACTCTGTTTTCAGAGGCTTGTGATGTTCTGATGTCTGAGGACTCCATAGTCTCCTGAAAGCAAAAATAATAATGTCCTAAGAGACAAGTTCACAGGCAGTGTTTCAAAAAAATAAGTCTGGTTATCAGCTTTTGCACATACTCTTTCTGTTTCCATTTTTCCTTCCTTCTTTAATTCCTGGCCTCACCATCCCATTCACGGAATGCTTATTACCCTAATGTTGTGAAAAGGAGTCATGCCTCTCAAGAGAACCAGCAGTACTACAAACAAAAGCCACCAGAGTTTCTGGAGGCCAGGGAACGGAGCTCACTAATTGGAGAATGCCTTCTGCTGCAGGATGTGTAATCACCAAGACATTGGCATCGTGAAGTAAAGGCCATCAAGTTCATCCATCCACCCCTTTCAGTCCTGGAATCCTACTCCACCAATGCCAGTGGCTGATCAGAGACAATATTGATAAGGATAACTTAGACACGCGTTTAAAACTCCTTTCAGCTGTTCAAACACAAGTCTGCAGTGGCTAAATACTGTGTCCTGTGCTCTTTCCGAGTATTCTCTGTGACATCAGAGATTCACGGTCGGGTATCTACACACAGGCACATGGCAGCAAACACGTTCTTGACCACAAAAACTGCTTTAGGCTAATGCCATTCAAAAAAAATACATGATGTAATATATATGAAATTTCTTGAAATTGAGCATACCCTTTGGCTTAAAAATTCTTTCAGGCATTGATTCTAAAGAATAGCAGACAAGGGGGCACCTGGGTGGCTCAGTTGTTTAAGCATCTGCCTTCAGCTCAGGTCATGATCTCAGGGTCCTGGGATCCAGCCCTGCATTCAGCTCTGCCCTGTGCTCCCAGCTCAGTGGGAAGTCTCCTTGGCCTTCTTGGCCTAGGTACAAGTCTTGCCTCCACTTCTTGATAGTTGTATCCTCTCGTGCATGTCATTCAACTTTTCTGCCTCATTTGTAATAGGGACTGATAATTTTCTCTGCCTCATGAGGTCTGTACTATCATGAGAAATAAATGTGTTAATATGTAAATATGCTTAGGATGGTTTCTGGTACATAGTGTTTGTTACTCATAATAGAAAAATTGAACATAGCCTATGTACTCATTGATTTAATAAAACACAACGTAGGGCCACCTGGGCGGCTCAGTCAGTTAAGCATCCAACTCTTGGTTTCCTCTCAACTCATGTCTCAGGTTTGTGAGATCGAGCCCTGCTTCATATTCCACACTCAGCACAAAGTCTGCTTGAGTTTCTCTCTCTCTCCCTCTGCCCCTCCCCCTGCTCTCTCTCACTCTCTCTCAAATGAATAAATCTTAAATATATATATATATATATATATATATATATATATATCTCCCAAAATGTAGTATATTTTGAAGATATTCAAATAGTAAAAGAAAAGCTATTGGCCTACATAGTAATGTATTAACTAGGAATGCTGAGTAATTATATGCCAAAAGGTTAACTTTAGTTATTTTTTTGGTGATGCAATAATAGACTACATTTTGTCCTACGGATCATTGCTATTTTCTAAATTTTATACAAAGGACATGTGTAATAAAAGTTGTCTTTTTAACCCCTGTAGGAGGAGAAGGATGGCTAACATTTATTGAGACCTTACAGGGGATCAGGTGGTTTATATATATGTGTGTGTATATTTGTATACACACACACACACACACACGTTCCTTGCTTACAATAACCCTAAGAGGCACAATCCATGATTATCATCTTCACGTAACAGATTTAGAAACTGAAGATCAGAAAGGCGAAGTAACTTACCGAAAGTCCCCCATCTAGTGAGTGGTAGTGGTGGGATTTGAACCCGGGCTGTCTGACGCAGGGTCTGTGTTTTTAGGTTAGGTACTGTCTCTGTATGGTTTGAATAATACAGATGAGCATTGAGCTACAACCCCCACAGCAATAACCTAGTTGCAAGCGCTGATTAAAGGAAATGAGTAGAGAGAGCCTCTCCTTCCTTGAGTCTTTGTTGCCAGCTGATAGATAAACGGGGGCTTTCAGATCTCCAGTCTTCCTATTAGTTATCTTGCTTAGGAAATGGAAAGAGTATGTATATCAGATGATGTAGTATAATTGACCTTTGTGTGTTCCCTTAAAAGGAGTGTATTGACTTTACCTTGCATTAACCAAACTGGAAATATATTTTAAAACATAGCAAAGTGAAATGGCCTAAGTAGCATAGATGTTTTTCTCTATCCTCTTACTCAGTCCTGAATGCAGCTGCTGGGTACCCTGCGTGAGCCTTCTAACCTCCTTCAGAATGTAAGTTAGAGAAGTCTAGGAGCAAACGTGGGCCCTGCCCATGCATTACAGTCAATATGTTGAGTTCCAATAGCAATAAAGTGTAGAGCAAACTTGTCCCTTCAGCTCAGAGTACGTAATTACCACAGATCAAAGGCATCCTGAGGAAACAATGGATTTGCAGCAGTTGTCTGGTCTGTTTCTGTTCAGGCAGTTAAGTTGTAATTGATAGGGTTTTGTGTTTCTTATAAGAAATGAAAATTGGGTGTTTCAGACTCATAATCTTAAGTTAGAGAATATCTCAAGCCTGGTGGCTGCAACCACGGGATCTATTTTTTGAAGATCGTCTGCCTTTATCACTTAATAACTAACCTGATAATTTATTAGCCGACAAGGCCGGTGAAATTAGGCTGTCAGGACTCACACGTTGCTGGATAGCAATTCCAGTCGTGTATCCTTGAGATTGTAAAATACTACAGTTTAGCCAGTGCCTTACTCAGAGGCAACTAATTACACTTGGGGGAGCTCATTACAACATTAGACAGAGTCTCTGAAATCCGGAAGGAATAGCCACTCTCAGTCCTGATAAATTGCCACCCTAATTCTCCCGGAATTCTGCTGGGAATTAGGATTCACTGCCGTCATCTGTACTAAGGGGTCATTTTTGGTGTCTTTCCCAGAGGAGGCTGAACTTCCAGAGACGTGCTGGGAGCCGGGGAAGGGACTTTTGTCTCTCTGCCTCGCCATTGCTTTTCCTTCTAGCAAAACTAATACAACCTGGAATTTTACCTATTTTTAAAATCCTCTCTTCCTTCTTCCCTCTTGTTCTCTTTTGCCTCTTCCACTCTCCTTCACTCCCCCAGGCAATCCATGGAATAATTCTATTATTACCATTTCAGAACTATGTATTTTTTTGTTAGAAATGAATTTATATTCATTATTCTGCCACACAGCATGTTTCCAATTACATAATCTGTAGTCTGTACTCAAAATGTAATGCGATTTTTGTGAACTAATGAGCACTCTCCCTCCACCTCCCCCTCCCCCTCCCCCCAACTACAATGTCACATATCCTTATAACCCCCAGTTTCTATCACCGTCCCTGTGAACTTTCTTCATTCTGTTTGGAAATGTTCCCTTCCGGGTTTTCATGAAGGATGTTTTGTTTTGTTTTAAGATTTCATTTATTATTTGACAGAGAGAGAACACAAACAGGGGAGTAGGAGAGGGAGAAGCAGGCTTCCCCCCACCCCCAGCAGGGAGCCCCATGTGGGGCTCTGATCCCAAGACCCTGGGATCATGACCTGAGCCCAAGGCAGCCGCTTAACTGACTGAGCCACCCAGGTGCCCCGGGAAGGTTGTGTTCTTACTAGAAAAACACCAGAGCAGTCAGTCCCTCATGAGAGAGCACCAGTTGAAGCAGCTATCTGGAGCCCAGGCTCTCCAACCCGCTGCTTCTCACCGGCTGATTCTCTCCAGACCCCAACGGGCCAGATTCAAGTATGGCTAGCTGACTGCAAAAGCCCAAAGATACACTCTCCTGGAAAAACGACTCTGGGACTGACAGGCCTGCTCTTCCTTCTGCCTGAAGTTTGGGCCGGCGTGCCCCTGTCGTGCCCCTGTCACTGAGGGAGTGCCGGGGACACACAGGAAGAGGCGTGCGTTTCTGCCCCCACCTCGGCCACGGCCACTGGGGATTGTCTGCAGGAAGACTGGTCTTTATGAAACCAGCCTCGCTGTGCTTCTAAGCTGTGTTTATGAAATGTTCTCGCACCTTCTCTTGTTTGCTCTGAGGAAAGAGCTGAGAGCAGGGAAGCTCTGGAATCCTGCGGCTCGCTGAGCTCGAGTGTGCCCCTGCGGGGAGCTGGGGGCCTGGCTGGGCAGGGAAGTGGCCAGGTTCTCAGGTTTCTTTCCTTCACGCCTCTCTCTCCCCCCACCCCTATTGTTTTTCAGGTAGTGAAGCGGATTTTAGCTCCTCGAGCAGCACGGGCAGCATTTCAGCTCCTGAGGTCCATATGTCTGCCGCGGGAAGCAAGCGGTCCTCTTTTTCACGCAAGTAGGCACGGTTTCCTGCTCTGTAATTATTAAGATACTTTACGCAGCAGACTTACCCATACTCTGTGTTCCTGTGGAACCACCTAGATGACTGTCGTTCCTATTTTGTTACTATTCAGTGAGCAGTTTTTGTCTTTTGTAATGATTTGAAATTGGAACTTTTCACTGTCTTACCAACTGTGGTCACAGGGCTTGGCCAGTGTGTGTCTGCCCGTGGCCATCTCTCATCCAGGCGCTGGCTGTGTGACCACTAACCTTTCTCTCCCTTTCCCTACCCTCACTCGCCTGTGTACTTACCTGGTATCAAGCTAGCAGATTCCACTTCCTACCTGCCTCCCCTTTAAGAATCTGTCATCTCTTAGCTGTGAAGCCTTTGACTTCACCATTTCTTTCCTCTAGCTGAGTTTGCCTTTTATCCTCATGAAAGAGACCTAGTGAACCCTCACTACTCCCAGCATTCACTTGGGGAAGGACTAAAAAGAGAATAAAGTTCATAGACTTGGGCGGCCACCACCCTAAGAGGCCTATGGATGTGCGCTCTGGAGCCAGGCTGCCTGGGTGTGAATGCCAGCTTCACCCCCTACAGGCTTTGTGGCCCTGAGCAAGTTGCTTAACTTCTCTGTGCCTCAGTTTCCTCATCTATAAAACAGGGCTATCGACATACCCATTTCGTAGGGTTTATTGTTAGGATTAAATTAATTCCTATACATAAAGTGTGGATCAGTGCTTAGAGCGTAACAAGCATCAATAGATGTTCACCATGGTTGCTGTTTGGGTTGGGGGAAGGGAGAGGATGTGGGAAGTCCTGAGCCAGCATTCACATTTGGTGGGAAAGGTTGTAAGCTCAGGATTCTCTTCTAGTGTTAGTGACCTTATTCATTCAACAGGCACCTCTACTATGAGGTTCTAGAGATATAGCAATAAACAAAACTTCATGGAAATTATATTCATTCTAGTAGGAAAAGAAAGATAAATACATAAATAATATAATTATTTAAAAACACACACACACACACACACACACACACACACACACACAGAAAGGCTATTGAGACTAACGGGATGTATGGCATGTTTGGGATGAGCTATTTCCAAGAGACCTCTGTGGTATGCTGAGCCCTGAGCCAGGGACCCAAACAGTTCAATGGAGTGAGCAACAAGACGTCTGAGGATGATTTGTCTTTAGATTTTGGGCAAATGCCTTCACTTTCCCGGGCCACAGTGACCACGTTTGTAAAAAGAGGATTGGACCACATAATTTTTAAGGTCCCTTCCTTCATGGAGAAAAACTGATTAGTTACTAAAACTTTGCATTCCCAGGATTCAGCAAGCAAATATTTCCCATTTCTCTTCAGTGAGCAGAACATTTAGCTGATGTTTATAAAGGGACCTCTGAGACACCCTAGTGTGGAGTTTTATTGTTAAAAACAAAGCTGAAGCCAGACAAACCTGCGACAAAAGAGTGAAGTCCACAGTGAAAAATCACAGTTGTTCTATTCCCCAACACAATCTATTTTGGAAGTAAAGTACCTCTGGGATACCAGAACATGAATGTCAACATTTTCTGTATAAATCAGGTGCGGCTTACTCTGAGAAGAAACCGTTTATCTAACCCATTCAGGAAAATTAGCACATACTTACAGTACAAGGTATCAAAGAGCAGAGGGCAAGAGGAAAAAGAAATGGCCTGTCCAAGAAGCCAATTTTATTAAGCATTTCAAAAGAATTTGTGTTGGTGGTTAAATTCCAAGGTAATGTCAACAATACTGGGTGAGTTGGAGAAAATTGTCTACTCTGGAATCCATGGTTTCTCCAAGTGACTAAAAATTGGTATGTTAAACATAAAATAGCTGAATAGAATTACGTGCAAGTCAGATACATGCTTAATAGATGGAAAATTGGAATTGACAGTGTTCCATCCATTATCCTCATTTCTTTTTTTTTAAATGAGACCCAGGCACAGGTCATAGTCAGTAGTTTTCTGTGATGTGATATCTTGAGCATTTCACATAGTTTTTGTGTTCTACAGGACCATCCCTCAAGGACGGCTCCCCTAGATGGGTTGGGTATCCTTGCCAAACTTTATGATAGCTTATGATCCTTTTAAATGGCTTGTTTCTCCTATAATAAGTGAATTTTCTCTGTGGAGAATTAGCTTCTGGGAGGAAGGCGAGCAGGAACATCGGGTGAAGGGATGGGAAAAGTAGGT
>CM053606.1:139396571-139493801 GCA_028646535.1 Procyon lotor | reverse complement strand
TGGGCGGAGACGGCGGGTCGACCTGTGGCGGTCTGTGCTCTGTCGTTTTGCTCCTCAGTGTTTGATTTGCACTATATTTAGTTGACACCTGTTCCTGTCTAAAACCGGAGGTATCTTCAAAGGCATGGAGACGTGGTTCAAGTTCAATGTCCCACCAGTGGTAGAGAAAGCATGCTCCTGACCCTGCCGTGTCGTCCGAGGTACCCGTGCTTCTCCTAGTGGTTCAGGAAGAGAAAATGCAGAGTTTGCACTTTTGAGACAGCTTCTGGAAGGCCGGCATGTTCGCTCCTCGCTTCGCTTTGTGCCGTTTTAAAATGTGTAATTGTTACAGCATTCCAGTGGTCTTGTGCACAGCAGGGGACTGTAACCAAAAATAAAACTGTGTTAGTGTAATTGGTTTGAAGAAGTCTTGAATAGCTGCTTAGTGTCTTACTTGGGGTTGATAAGGTTTGAGTGTTTGCGGTTTTTTACTAAATGTGCTCCAAGAGTGGTAAAGATGGCTTGTTTGTTCCTAAACCTGTTAATTGATGAAACTGTATGTAAGTTTACAATGTATTAACTTATTTTTCGCTTATTATATAGTGTTTTATTGGAAATCGTTTGTAACCATACACTTCAGCATGATGAAAATAAAGATTAGTGTTTCCATTTAAATAAATGTTTTATCCTCCTATAAAATAATTATCTGTTTAGTTTACTCCTGTATATGGTAAGAAAGACTAAATGGATAGGTCCTTTCTTCTTTATCAATAGGGATCTATAAAAATAGAATTAATTTAAGAAGTGAGAAAGGGGAAAATTATTAAAGAAAAATGAGGGTTTCCTATTGTCTTTAAAAAAAGCTTTGCTTCTGAATAAAAGTAGCTTTGATTGTTTGCTCTGAAATTACCCATACACTTGTTTGGTCATATATTTATTTGCTAAGGATGTGTTGAGTATTTGCAAAAAAGTTGTTTTTTTTTTTTAAGTGTGTTAGCGATACAGAGAGGGAGAACATGCTAATACTGTAGACTTCCTCCTCTTGGAATAATAGGGTGAGGGTGGGTGGCTGGGAAGGATGAGATAATATTTATACAACCTTGTTTATTCTTCACACTAACCTTGCAAGGTGAGTATTATTCTATTTTACAGATAAGGGAGCTCAATCTCATAGAGGTAAACCAGTCACAATTCCATGGTTCACCTTAGAAGCCAGATTACAACTGTCTGCAAAGCAATTTTTTTTTCCACTGTAAAGGGAAAAAGAGATGAGACTATCCTAAGTTTGCACCCAGAAACTCATCTTCTCTAGCACTTACCATGTTTAAATTACTATATGTTTACTTGATTTACTTGTCTTGATTATTGCCCATCTCTCCCACTAAAGTATTAGATTTCTGAGGGCAGGGATCTGTGTTCTGTTTTGTTCACTTCACAGATATATGTCAAGAACTTAGAACAGTATGTGGCACATAGTAGGGGTTCTAAAAATAGCCTTTGAATGAATTACTTCATCCAACAAATACTGGGTGCTAGGCACTTTACCAGATCAGCCGTCAGTACTAAAGGAGGCAAACAAAGCTTCTGCCCCCAGGGAGCTTAGGTTCTGTCTGTAAAGCCCCAGAACATGCCTACAAATGAAGAAAATCATTTTAGATGTTGGTAAGTACTTCTAAGCAAATAAAGTGTTTTGACCAAGAGTGACAGGGGTAAAGGTAAGGTACAAATCTCTGAAGAAATAACATTAGTACTAATGGATTAAAAAGAGCCATGAGTGTGAAGATTACGGGGGTAAAATATTGCAAAAAGAACAAATGCAAAGGCCCTCAGTCAGAAAAGGGCGGGATATGTTACCGGGGCAAAAGGAGGCACGAGTGACTAGAGCGGGGAGGAAGTCGGGAAGGTGGGGGTATTGGAGAAGCTGACAAGAGACCAGTCCATATGGGACCATCTAAACCATGCTAGGGTTGGTCTGAATTTATCCCCCATGCAGTAAGAAATACGAACGGACTTTGAGCAGGACAATGACATGATCTGCATTTTTTTTACTTTTTTTTTTTTAACTATTGCCGCTGTGTGTGGAATGCATCGTAAGCGGGCAGGAGTGGAAGCAGGGAGACCTCTGTAATCGTCTGGATGAATGATTATGACAACTTGGTGGTGGAAGTGGACCTAGAGATTAAGTTGACCAAAGACACAACTTGAAGACCGAACTAAGGTGATTTGCAAAGAGATTGGATGTGGGGAGGCGATGCGGTGGAGTTTAAGGTAGAGAGAAATTAAGGATGACTCTCAGGTTTTTACTTGAGCACCTGGGTCAGTGGTGGTGTCATTTACTGATAATGGAAAGAGAAACACATTTGGAAGAATAAGTTTGAGAGGTTGAGTAAATATCTATGTAGAAATTCCAAGTGAGTCATTTCATATGTGTATGTGGAAACAACAGGCATTGTCAGGGCTAGGATCATAAAATTGGGGTTCTTCAGCATTTACAGACTACTTAAAACCATGAGTTGGATGAACTCATCCAGAGAGTGGAAAGAAGGAAAGAAAGCCAAAGACAGACCTAGGGCACGTCCACATTCAGATAGAGATAGAGGATAGAGAACCAACAAAAAAGCTGAGGAGAGGCAATCCAAAAGTAGGAGAAGAATCAGGGGAAGGCGGTATTGTGAAAACCAAGAGAGGACAGTGATTTAAGAGTGGAGTGGCCAACTGTGTGGAAATCCAGCCGTGGAGCTGAGTAACACGAGAACAGATACATGCCCACTGGCTTTGACGAAGTCTTAGCTTCTGTCAAGATCCCTTTCTTTGGAGAAGTGGAGATGGAAGCCAGATCGCAGTGGGTTGGAGAGTGAATGCAGGAGAAGTAGAAATCAATGTGTACTGCTCATTTTTTTTTTTAATAAGTTTTACTGTGAAAGGTTGCAGGGACGTGGGTATAATTACAAGGCAATATGAGTTACAAGCATTTATTTTTCATTATGGAGAGGAGATAGAACATTGTGTGCTTTTGTAGTTGAATGATGGAGAAAAAGAAATTGTTAATCCAGAGGAGGAAGGATTCATTGAAGTGGAGAAGCCCCTAAAAGGATCAGAAGGGACGGGATGTCAGGCACGAGAACGTAGGTGTGGAGAGAGGTGGGGAGAGAGGGCACTTCTTCTCCTGGAGGACACACGTGCCTCAGGACACACATGGCCACTGAGCACACTGGAGAGCAATTTGGCTGAGATGGAAGGGAAACTATTTCTGGAGGTGAGTAATCGGAAGCGTCCCAAAATAATGAGCCATGCTGACTCGGGTCCCCTTCCTGTAGCCCAGCCCCAGCCTCGACCAATACCTGGAGGCCATTATCTTCCTTACAGTCCCTCCTTGTGTCTATTTTTGGTCGTTGCTAAATTGAAGTATTTTTACCTTAAGAAAAATTATATGCTTGTTTTCGGGATCCCCTGTTGCTACAGAAACGAATATAACACACAAATTCAGCACTGTTCTTCATCAGTTCAAGATGGATGGAAAGATGAGCTCTGGTGAAGAAGAATTCTCCATGAGCCACAAATATTTATGTTGATTATCAAATTGGAGGCAGCTGATCACGAACAGTGACTTGCTTTGTCGTGATGATTTCTATCCCTCTTTCAGTAAACCAGAAGAGTCAAACAAAATGACCTCATCTGAAACATGGGACCCTGAGTGTCCCGTCCACACTGAAACAAATGTGTGCAAAGGTGAAGCAAGAGATCCTGGACTCGTTGTTCTGTTTTTCTTTTCCTCACCCTCTGCCTCCCCGCCCTTCCTCCTCCTTCTCCAGGGTTTCAGTATGTATAGTCTGTGGAAAATTACTGCTTTTATTCAGAGCAGTCTCTCACAAATGAGTCCCTTGGAGTAAATAAAAGACGGAACGTAGCTTGCCTTTCGGAAGCCCAAGGCGTTGGCTGGTTTTGTGGACAGGATGATCTGATCTCACAGAAGCGCTCCAAGTTGTATTCTGTGATTTGTGTGCCTGTGATGCACAAATAGGCAGGAAAATGGAAAAAGAAGAACAATTCCACCCTATTGAACAAATTGCTGTCCCATCAAAGCAAATGTTAAACATTTCCTACAGTTATGTGTGCAAACATTCCAATTTATAAGAAAAGATTTTTTTTTTCCCCAAAGGGATATGCTGACCTTTCCAAGCTGAGCTGTTCAGAAAGGGGGAAAAATGCACTGCACTCAGATGCCAAGCGTTTCTGACATTTGTGGCAGGAGAAAAAGGAAGCTGTGATTTGCATCTATCACAGGCCCTGCCTAAGTAGTGGTTAGGTCTGATATGTTTTTCTCTTGAGGACTTTTCATTTTAAAAGGTTTAGGGGCAGTTTCCAATTTCCATTTTGGCACAGTGAGCACGTCTACAAAATTCATCTATTCCTTCTCTTACCAGGCAAAGTGTGCACAGTGAAGCAGTAACCCAGGAAACTGAAAGTCATGGTTTTTAGCAATCAAATCTTAATGTCAAACTCCCTGTTGTCCCAAATGAACACAATTAGAAAGTCCACATAGAATAACACCGGTGGATATCAGGTGCTATTTTTAAGCCACTGGAGGACGTGCTCTGCTGTGACTACTGATTCTTTTGCAGTCACAGTGGCTGTGATGACTAATGGTTACAGCACTCATTCCAAACAGTTCTTAAAAATCTCAAAAGTTTGGGATGCTACTCAGAAGAGTTTGTATTAAGATCGGAATACTTCTGTACTAAGTTTTGTAAATGCGTATCTCTTTTAAGAGATGTTTTCGACATAAAAATCCCCATGCATAAGCCACATGAAAGTGAAGTTTAGGCACGGGGGTCCTGGACCTGGAGCCCTGCCTTTCACCTCCCTCCCAGCAGTCTCAGCGTCACCTCTGAGAACAGCTAGGAAACCAGTTCACTAAATATATGATGCTTTGAAAACCACTAGTCGCCTCCAGGGAGACTCCCAGTCCCCGGGACTAGTATTCTGGGTAGTGCTAAAGAGCTCCATCCTCTACTGTCCTAAACAGATAAATGCTTCATGGAGATGTTTTCTAATTTTTCCTCACACAAGTTTGTTTGCCAGTGATCTGCTGGTTTAACTATGAAGAGGATCTCACCCCTGAGCTCCTATCAGCGCCTGGGACTCTGATGCTGCGCAAGGCTGCTGGCTGGACCACCCGGTCTGGCTCCCTCGTGAATGCTTTTAAAGGCAGGCATCCTACCCGCTGCTCCTCACTGCCCTGGAGTTCCTCCCCATGGTGATCTTATCTGACCGCCTGTCAGGGAGTTTCACTCTCATTCCCTGAAGGTGTTTGATCAAAGTGCTTTTGAATACCTTTGAAAAATTGCATTTTTGCCAGACTGGAGCTATAATGAACTGGAGTATGAAAACCACTAACAACTGCAATGTTTCTCCAATCTGATGGTGCAGTAAGGCCCTCCCTCTCTTTCCTGGCAATCAAATAGCTCACAGTGTTTGAAATGGTCTGCCAGCCTTACTTTCTACAGTAAACAATAGGTGCTGGCATTTTAAACTGACCTTTAATTCTTCTGAACCAGCACATTATTTCAGGCCTGTTGGTTATTTGGAGAAAACGAACAACAAAAGCAGTTGTAATAATTTTCACATCTCCCACTGAAAGCACTCCATGGAAGAAAGTCTTAAAAATGATACCCATATAATTATCTTACTCCATGAGGGTTCCTTCTAATCAAGACAGATTGGCAGTTATGAGGTTCACATGTGCTGTGAAGCTTCAAAAATAAAAAGCACCTGTACTCTTGTGTACTTTAAACTTAAATGAAGGATGATAAATATATCTGTAACCTTATGTACATCTTCATTTACCACTAAAAAAAATCAAAAAACTTTCTAAAAATTTATTTCATAAGCCAATATATCTAATAATAATGACATTTTTCTCCATAAAGTAGATAAGCACTGGTTTTATTTAGGAATAATCAACAGGTTTGGAAACTGCCTTGATATATAAATTAAGGATTGACTATTTTAACAAATTAAACTGATTTGGGGTAGAAGTTTATATCTTATACTGAGCCAAAATTGACATAAAAGTAATAAACCATGATTTCCCTCAACATACCACCAACTTAGAGTATGTCCTTTGAATTTCCTATGCGTGGAAATGATTTTTTCTGTGCCATTTACACTCTCAGTCAGATCCTAAAGATAAATGTTCAGAAGATACCAGGACAAAGTCAGGGACACAGTTTGTGGCAGGACAGTCTCTGGGTACAGCCATGCTCTGCATATGCACAAAACCTGTGACATTGGCCTCATTAGAACAATGATCCAATCAAGTGAGCTAATTGGCCTATTTTTGCAACTGTGTGAATATAAATCACATTTCATTTCGCCTTAATTATAATATCTGACCCAAGTAAACTGGAAATAGTCATAATGGCATTGACATTCAACAACAGTTATTTACATGACAATAAAAAGCAAACTAATTTCCTTATTTATTAAATAAGTTCTTAGAAAACACAAATAGGCGTTATCTACTATAAATTGTAACATCATTTTCACCAAATTCTTTAAGAACTGGAAAGGAAATCCTAATGGTGAACTTTTGGCAGCTGGCAGTTTCCAGCGAAGAGGATTTTGAAATCATAGTCCACGATAAATACCGATTAACCACTAAGGTAACCTGCCCTCAAAGCTTGCTCTAATTAAACACACAACTGCCTTTCTAAGCTTTGGTTTCTTCATATGTGAAATGGGGTAATGTCTACCTCACTGGATTGGGAAGTCATTGATATAATTAGGCTCTCAGATACTGCTGAACACATAATGCTTTCCCTTTCTTAATTAAACTTGCAGTTCACCGTAAAGTTGTGTAAAGATTAATATGGTAAGATCAGCCAACCTCTCCCACTGTCCACAGGGAGGGGACTGTCAAGAGTGCACAGCAAAACGTGGAATCATAACAACTACCATTTGCTGAGTGTTTATGTATGTGCCACAGGCACTGTAATGAACACTTACAGTCTTCGTCAGTCCTTAAAGCCATCATCTCCATTTAAATGATTTACAAACTCAGGCAATTTAATACTGCGCCGTTTCCAAAGCTGAGAACTCTGCTCAGAATTGACGCAATCAGATCAATATATAGGCAAAGCACCTGTATTAATATCCATGGAAGTTTCCAGAAGGGAAGGCTGAAATTACCCTGGTTGGCCACAGACTTCTAGCCTAAGTGTCTGTGCAAAGGCTCCTGCTTGGTGAATTAGCAGGTGTCAGTAGCAGGTATTCAGGGTAGAACTCTGGAGAGTGGGGGAGGTATGTGCGCTAAGAGGGTGTTCCTAGAATGGTGTCTGTTTCCAGCTCTGGAGGATCAAGGCTTTTGATGAAAAGAATCTATTACTCTCAAAACTTACCCTGGTTCCTTACTGAGCATGTCTGATGGCCACGACTAAGGGGCATGGAAAATAAAAGGTTGGAAGCAAAATAAAAAAACAGCTAAATACAAAAGGAGCCACAAATTAATGCTATTAACCTTGGAACACCGTTGGTTATACTAAAGTCAAGTAAATTATACGAAGATAAAAAGAGCTCCCTTTTGATATCAGAGGCAAGAGTACCTCAAAGTTTAAAAATCTATGTAAACAGTAAACACAAGTTTATTAGGTTATTTACTACGAAAATAAGCACGTATGAACCAATCTTCCTCATCCCTCCAACTCATCTGAAGAGAAACTTCTTCCCATAAACAACCTGTAAGCCTGAGCGCACCCCTGCCCCCTAAAGTGACTTCAGCCAAAACTACTCACCACAGTAACTACTGTTTGCTTACACACCTTATGGAAGATTTCTCTTGAACAAGGGGCTAAATACTGTGAAAATCGTTGCAGTAGGTTAGTATAAAGTTGAACTACAGAGGATTAAACAAGATATGTATTAGCTGTATCTGGTCAGACCATCCCTTTAGTAATTACATCTTTAGTGACAAAAGCGGCTTTTTGGAACACTGGCCACGGTTAGATTTGTACCCCGGGGAGCATCCAGAGTGCTGTCGGATGCTCCGTCAGGGTGCTGGTTTCTGCAGCAATCCCCATCCTCCCAACCACCTAGCTTCATCTGAAAGACAGTCGCCATCCTGGCCAGGGGCGAGTGCACGTCAAAACCGAGGAGTTTAGATGCTGAATTTTAAACTCTCAGTTCTGAAATGTTGACTGAATTAAATATGCTACTAAAAAAGAGCCAAAAGTCAACTAGAAGTTATCCTCAGCTACAGCTTAGTAAGAGTGGAAACCATACATATATAGACACAAAACACAAACTTTCACATTCTGCACATCACTGGGTATCTCAATACATGAAATGCACAATTCAGATAATGGGTAGCACTTCACTAATTCTATCTATGCCTACCCATATTTCTTCTTTACTTTTACTAATAGGCTTCTAAGACTGGCAATTCCTAATTAAAATTAAAAGAAAAGCAAACTATAAATCTCAAAGCTAAAAGTCAGTTTGTTGCCATCAAGTGTTTATCATATGTATCTAACTTACTTCACAACTTCTTTGGGGACCGTATTACGTCCAGCTTAACACAGGAATTCAGTTTACATACCAACAGAAGTTTAAAAAAAATCCAAAAATGGCTATTTATTCTTTTCATTAAAAAAATCTTTCTTTTTGGGGCGGCTGGGTGGCTCAGTTGTTAAGCGTCTGCCTTCGGCCCAGGTCAGATCCCAGGGGCCTGGGATCGAGCCCCGCATTGGGCTCTCTGCTCTGCAGGAAGCCTGCTTCTCCCGCTACCGTTCCCTCTGCTTGTGTTCCCTCTCTCGCTGTGTTTCTCTCCGTCAAATAAATAAAATCTTTAAAAAAAAAAAATCTTTCTTTTTAATTATTCATAACCTTTCTAACCAGTCTTTACTTCTAATCAAAAATAAAAAGCCAAAAAAAACCAAAATCCCACACCATGAAAGCATGACCAAAGTAGACTTCAATACTTGTCAACTACTAGGGAAAAGCAGTGAAACTTATTGTACTAAAGGAAAGATTACCCTTTATGAACCGCAAATTTAGAGAAATCATGTAGCATTCCCATCACTAAAAATAAATAAATACAAATAAGGGAAGAGAATAATTTATTACTAAAAATTTGAGTCTAATTCTATTTAATTGGAAGTTTATTGGCAGAAACTCTAATAAACATAACTGAAAATGCGGCTTGGGACTATAAAAAGCAGATTTTTACCAAAGTTAAATGTCAACTGGATTCTACAATCACAGTTAGTCTAGGAGCTTAGGCTAAAGACTTAGGGTGATCTCACTGTATAGGCTATGATTTTACTATGAAATATCATTTTAATTCAAACATATCAGCAGTAGTTAGCCTGCAGAGTATCTAGGACACTTAAAAAAACCCACAGAATGTTAATTTTGAGCAACAACTTTTAAGAAAGTAAAAATCTTTAAAAATTCTAAAGCCATAGAAAATCAGTCTGAAAAAAAAAAAAAAAAAAAAAAAAAAGAAAATCAGTCTGAATGTATTTTAATCATAGAGAAAAAATGGGATTTAAACTATCAAATCTATTTTTCTCCTGTGTACACAGTATGTATCTATTGCCTTCAAACTATTTTAGAGCCAGTCAACACCCAAAATAAAAATATTATTCCTATCTCAGTTTAAAATTTAATGAATCAGTATCATCTTAGCCAACAACACAGTAAATTGCGTTATGTCAGATATATAAAATTGATACAGTAATCATCTGAAAGCTTTGAAATACTAGAACCGAAGTCTTTCTGCATTTGTAAATTAATGGCTTTTGTGGGGGGAGGGACTAAGGTACTTAAAACATCTTAAAACCTACAACAAAAGGAAAAGAACTACTAATACTAGTTTCTTAAAACTCACAAGTTATAATAACGCAGAACAAACTTGTAATTTTTGTTGATTTTCAATGTTTATAACATGCAGTATAAATTACAAATATGTTTACCATTACAACACCATCTAAAAGAAAACAATGATGTATAAAATCTTTATGATAAATAAAATTATTGCATTTAATGTCATTTTCATGAAAACCAGTCATCAAATTCCTTAATATCAAATTAAACGTAAACAATACCAGTTCAGACTAGAAGAAGTGTATGCCAATACCAGCTTCTGACAACAAAAATAAAGAAGTTAAAGCCCTGCAGTTTGAGTTAGGTCATATAATCATGGAAACAAAGGAATATGTAAAATTATTTATTTTGTCATTATGCACAATGAAGGAAAGCATTATAGAGAGCAGAGTTCTTTCCCACCATAAAATTATTTACACCCATTTATTTAGCTAGAAACACTAGCTAGAAGAGGTACTGGTATATTCCATTTGTAATAATTTCTCTACAGCAAACAACTATCTTACACTTGGAGCATGTTGAAAAAAATATTGCCTTGTAGGTCTTTTTTTTTTTTTTTTGAGTCTGAATCACTAAGAGCTCAAGGTACTTTGAGAGAGTCCTGGTCTCCTAGATGGTCTGATGAATGCATTAAAATCAAGCAATGTGTTTGTATTCTGAAAATATTCTTAAATCCATATAAATGTTGCTTGAATTGCGGAGCTCATATCTCTCCTACTGGCACTATGACATGTGAAGGACATCCGTTATGAAAGCTTCACTCCAATTTTGTTCTGTTCCTTTTTCATTAGCCGCTGTGCCTCCTTCTCCATTTTCTTCCTTTGTTGTTCTGCTGCTCTCTTTTCTCTGTCTGCTATCTTCTGCTGCCTGAAAAGAAACATATTCCTATTTTTACCTTCAGAAAATACCATACAGGTAAAATGACGAATAAATTCCAGAAAGAAATAGCAGTGCCTTTTTACCAACATCAAACTCAAGTTAAAAATCTTTCTTCTCACTGTTTAGAAAATTTCAAAGGTTTTCGAAAACAGTTTTCTTTTAATCCTTAGAATCCTTAGAACACGACTTGCACAATAAAAGAGTATTGTCTCTATGTTACGAATAAGTAAAATGAGACTTAAAGGCTAAGTGACCTACCCAAAGTCATAAGATTAAGTACAAGAAGAACCCACATCTTCTAATCCCTCTTCTTCAGATTATTTTCACTAAAACACTACCTCCACTGGACTTCTTGATGCTATTCTGAAAAGCCTGCTGTTGAGGACTAGATAGTTAGAAACACTCTGCTAAAGGAAGTCAAGAACACAGATGTGCAGAACACAATGCACAAAGAAAACAGAAACGTAACGCAAGCCTTCCAACTGGAAGCTAGAAATCTATTTAAGCATTAGTGATACTAAAAAATAAGGAGATACTTCCCTCCTCCCTAGCCCCTCCCTGACTCCACTGAGCTAGAACCACTAGCCTCTCTTTTGTTACTGATTGACTTGTGCAGGAAGTGGGAGTAGCAGGGGGTGATGAGATAGGACAAAGCACAGAAGCTGGTCATGGATCTGAGGTGTAAGATATGAGAAAACAAGTGAAGCATGCAAGGTTGAGGAAGGAAGCTTCCTCAGGTCACAGCTGCCCATGGGATGGGCAACATCAGGTTATAAAACAGAAAAATCCAGTGTGGACAGCTCAAAGCAGACTCTGGTGAGCAAAACGTATATACCATTCTCATCATAAGTGGGAATGAGCCGAGGTACGTATGACCAAAATCTGAGAAAGTAGAGACTTATTTTAGGCAATATTTTGACCTTCACCAAGAATAGTCTAAAAGAAATCTACTTTTCACTAGCTCTGATCACTTCCTAGCTAAACTGATAATCTGCCCCAAAAAGTCAAAATGCTGGTGGCAAAAGGGAACTAGGAAAAGAATTATAAAGAGCAGCCTAGCTTACAAACAAACAAGATCTTCAAGCTTTCACCGGGTCACTAGGTAAAGTATAAACATCAACAGTTAATGTTCCTGGAAAATGAAGCAATTTAGAGATAACTACAGACAAAATCTGTTTTCCCTCTCCAGATATACACCTGGAATTACTGAAGTACCAGAATCACCTTCCCTAACTTTCCTGATTCCAGTACTGGGGAGTGTTAAAGTGGTAACGGGAAACAGACTGAGTGAGAGGCCATGGAGCGTGACCACACTTCGAAACTTCGCAATGTTCTTCTGGGGCAGTCACAGCACAGGAGTCCCCTGTCTCTTTGACTCTAACTTACGCAAGTGGTAGCAGGAAGCATGTGTATCAATAGGCTCTCTGTCCCAAGCTGTCATATAACATAGAACACTAGGTTTAGGGTTTTGTTTTTAGTTTTTGTCTTGTTTTGTTCAGAGTGCAAGAAGGTATCGTGGAAAAAAGGTTTTGGTACAGTAAGTATTAAGATATTTGTGAACTCATCAACTCTGTAGTTCTGTTGTTAACATTAGTGGATTCAGAATGAATAGACCCCTCCTTTATCCTGTGGTTAATGACACTAAAAATCACTAGAACCCCCGAAAATGTTCTAATGTTCTAATGTTCTAAAACATTAGACTTCTGTATCCATGATTTATCCAAAAAAGAGTAAAAGAGATCATTTATCTTTTTTTGATGATCCATGCAAATATTGCTGTTTACAATTTTCAAAGTACTCCTTTTACAGTGAATAATGATTAAATAAAAACTAAATATTTAAAGCTCTCATAACTTTATTAACTTAAAAAGTGACGCATCACTGTAAAAAAAGCTGAAAATAGGAAGGACAAGACAAAAAAAAAAATCGGCCATAACTCAACTACACCCTCTGCTGGCTGTTCAAGGTAATTGTAGTTAATTGATGAAGACCGAAGGCAAAATACAAAAATGAAATCAGTTGTTTTGTACTTTATTTTCTATCCCTATTATAAAAACAACCTTTTAAAATAAAAAAAAAAACTTACATCACTGTGTTTTACTATATCATCTTTAAAAATAAAAAATGATTTAGAGACATTTAAATATCACCAGTGATGATGGTCACAAACTTTTTTTAGGGTAAATATTCTGTTTATTCTTTGACCTAATGCAACAGTAGCAAGAATTAGTCTATTGCTCACAAAAACAAAGAAATAAGAATATAACACCAAAAAAACAAACTTGAAGACCTCAGGAATAATATTTTCTTCTCTGTAGAATGGACAGGACCTAACATAATTATTTACCTCATAGGGCTTTTGAGTACATAACTGAGCTATGTATAAACAATTGTAGAGTGCTATGTAAGTTACTTCCATTCGAATGTGCAGTGCTGGGCATTATTCTAGGCCATGGGGAAACAAAAATAAAGGTATAATTTCTGATCTAGAGGAATATAGATAGTGGTGGCTCATGTTTTAAGAGATAACTATGCTTTACAGGGAACGTAATATAAAGCAAATAGTATAACATGAAGTATAAATACAGAAGATCTCATTTGCCATTAATATTATTACTCTTTTGTTCCTCTAATGCTTTAAATTCTTGGTTTCAGTGATGTTTTAATCATATAAAATTGTATATGCAGTCTGAAATTTAAAAAAAAAATCCTATATTACCTAGGCTTAAGTGAGAAAGAATGAAGAAAAATACAACTTTTGACATAATTAGCCTTCTCGACCTCAAATGCAACATGAACAAATTGAGTTCTTCTTTCTTCTACTCAAGCTGTAAAGTAAGTATGACTAAAATACCTCAGAACTTCTTCTGCTTGCCAGGCCGCATCTTCTTCTTCTTCCCATGCGTTGGTATTTTCCTGCCAGGTATCTAAGTCACCTAATTCAGGCTACAACAAAGTACAAAACAAAATTATGATAGTAAAGAGCTCTTCTTTCTCCACTTAGCAGTCAAGAAGAGTATCTTTCATATCATGACTCAGGCCCTGTCACTCCTGTGTCTTCTTCACGTCCTATATAAGGCCCAGATGACCGGGCACCTGGTCTGCCTGGCACTGTGCTGTTTCCTGTGACGCATGACCTTTAGTACTCAACGGTCCTGGGCAGGTCCAGCTTTCTTCCTATTTTTATGTTTTATACTGATTTTTTTTTTCTGCCTACTTTAAGTTCAAATGGACAAAAATAGAAAATTTCTTCTTTCCTTTTCTCTTTCAGTGAGAGGACAGGGTGGGGGTGGGGGCAGGAGAAGGGACTGACTGGAGATGGAATTAGAGATGCCTAACTACTCTGTGCTAAGATGAACAGGAGGACCCGAAGTTTCCAAATCGGTACAGCCATCTTCATTTAAGCATAAGTAATTTATACATTTTTTTCAGTGGTTCTTACTAGGTGGGTCCAAGGCAAAAACAACAAATTAAGCAAAATTTACACTTTATCAGAGTACTTCCATATTGTGTGTGTTTTTTGGTTTTTTTTGGCCTGTCCTACTTACCTGACCCCAGTAGACTGGCCTTCCACTATTTCTTCTATTATACTTTCCAATATTCCCCAGGCTGGAACTCTGAAAGTTCACTTTTTCTTCCACAAACCAATAAAAATGTTCATTCTGGAATGTTTAGTTCAGTGCAGAAGTGACTATGAGCAAAAAGTAACTAGCACCAATCTATGAATAGATTTATTATACTTTTGAGCACTTATACTTAAAACTGAAATAAATGTGTGGTTTTCTCCTCCTAACCATAAACATAATACCATCCTCTGTTAAAACTTTCTAGTGTATTTCTGATTATCTGTTTAAGTCTCTAAAAGTAGAATACCTAAATCAAATAAAAAAACTTTTTTTCAAGCCACTGAACCAAAATACAAATGACCCTCTAGAAAAGCTATGCCAACTTATTCTACTGACAGCAATAGGTACAAGTCTTGTTTCCCTGCACCTTTGTCAATACTGGTAATAGCCTTCTTTTCTCTTTGCTAATTGGTTAAGATTTCATAATGTTGTCTTTTTATTTTACTTTGGATTTCTCTGAGAACTATAAAGATCAAACTTTTCTTCATGTTATGAGGCTAAGTCTATTTCTTATTTGTAAATGTATCCTTTTTCCACTGAGGTGTTTGACTCTCTGTATGTAAAACATTTAGACATTAAAAAAGTGAACTAAAACCACAAAAAGAGAGTAATATCTGATCCTCTAGTAGAGATAGCCTTCCAAGTTAAAAAGTTTTTTGTTTTTTTTTTAAAGATTTTATTTATTTGACAGTGAGAAATACAGCGAGAGAGGGAACACAAGCAGAGGGAATGGTAGCGGGAGAAGCAGGCTTCCTGCCGAGCAAGGAGCCTGATGCGGGGCTCAATCCCAGGACCCTGGGATCATGACCTGAGCCGAAGGCAGACGCTTAACGACTGAGCCACCCAGGGGCCCCTCAAGTTAAAAAGTTTTAAAGGATAAGATGGATAGAGCTGCTACATAAAAACTAAACACAGGGCGCCTAGGTGGCTCAGTTGGTTAAGTGTCCAACTCTTAATCTCTGCTCAGGTCTTGATCTCAGAAGTTTAAGGCCCACACTGGCTCCACTCTGGGCATAGAGCTTACTTATTAAAAAAAAAAAAAAAAAAGCCTAAACACATTGGCCCATCAAAAACATCCAAACCAAATTATAAAGCCAAGAACAAACCAAAAAATTATAAAAAATGACAGAAAAAAGTTATTATCCTTAGTATATATATAAAAAGCTATTACAACAATACAAATGATTAAATTCCAGGAAAAAAAAATAGAACATGGAATTTAAAAGAAGAACCTAATTGGTAGAATGGGTGGTAAGATATTTTTAGAGAACAAAGTGCAGTAGTTTACTATTCTCTCCTAAGCAATGCCTCCTTATTTCCTCTGCTGGGAGGAAAATATGTGGAAATAACACTAGAGACATTCTCCATCTACCCTATTTACCCTTTCCAACTCTGTGAGGAGTTATATATTTATAACTTCATAATGAACTATATTGGTATTATAAAAACTTGTAAGTAAGTGGCAAATATTTATTAATTCATTGTACGTCTGAACCGCTTTATCAATATGGATCAAACACATATGAATAAAGAAGAAAATTTAGAAATATAAAATAAAAAATTAAACATGCTGTGCTACTTTAGAGGAATATCTATGGTGCTATTGTGTTCTCATAGCATGATGTAAATGCATAGGAGGAGAGGCACCTGGGTGGCTCAGTTGATTAAGTGTCCACCTTGGCTCAGGTCATGATCTCAGGGTCCTGGGATTGAGCCCCACACTCTCTCCACTCATGCTCTTTCTGTCCTCTCAAATACATAAATCAAATCTTTAAAAAAATAAAAATAAATAAAAATGCAGAGGAATTATCAAAATTTGCATTATCTATGTATGATCACTTATTTAATACTGCACTTTCCCACTAGAATGAATTTTTTTGAAGCAAGGACTCTGGCTGTTTTTCTCACTTTCCACTATAGTACTAGGCACCAAGCACCCTGTCTCGCATTAGTAGGAATCATTTTTGACCAATGAATTAAAAACATACATAAACATGGGTACCCTGGAGAGAAGGGGCCTCTGCAGCACCGTGCAGTTTAAACAAACAAGTAAGATAGACAGATGTGGTGGCTTAAAACTGTCTGCAAATTCTTTGGCACTCCTTCCTTCAGGAGGTAGAGCTTAATTCCTTTCCCCTTGCATGTGGGCTGGAGTTAGTGACAGTGTCACTTGTAAGACTGAGTCATAAACAAGCTTCACCTCTGCCTGCCTTCTCTTTTTCAGAGATTGTTTGTTCTGAGACTCTCAGTAGTTATGTTGTATGGAAACTCAAGCAGCCCTATGGAGAGGTCCATCGCTGGTAAGGAACTGAGGTTTCATGCAACCAACCAGCATTAATTTGCCAGGCTGTAAAGTGAGCCCCTATGAAATGAATCCTCCAATTTCGGGCAAGTCTTCAGGTGACAACCCCAGCTAATGATTTGTCTGGAAACTCATTAGAAACCCGGAGCCAGAACCACCCACTTGAGCCACTCCTTGATTCCCAATCCATAGAAACTATACGAGATAAAGAATGTTTATTGTTTCAAGCCACTAACCGTGGGGCTGTTAAATAATAACATAATAATAAATTAGTCAATAGTTACTAATCAATAATTTGTCAATCAAAACATGCCTAAGCTTAGAACTGGGGAAAAATCTGGACACTGTTTTTTTTAAAGTTATGGAGAGTTCTTTGATGATAATTATGAATACCTGGAGTGTCAGACTGAAAGTTTTCTTTTTAAATATTTTATTTATTTATTTGAGAGAGAGAGACAGAGAGTGAGAGTGAGAGCGAGAGAGTACAAACAGTGGGGAGAAGCAGACTCCTCGCCAAGGAAGGAGCCAGATGTGGTGCTCCATCCCAGGACCCGGAGCTGATGACCTGAGCCTAAGGCAGACGCTCAACTGACTGAGCCACCAAAGCGACCCTGGACATTGGTGTTTTTAAGAAAATTCAAAGCTGATAATGAGATACTTCCAGTGTTGATTACCACAGTTCTACACTTTTCTCACCACTTTTTTCCTTCAAATTGATGCATTTAAGTCAAACCTACTACAAGTCAGATTATACATTAAATGTAAATACACCCTACTAGGGGAACAATTCATGATTTACTTAAAAATAACCTGCTTTTGGGGTGCCTGGGTGGCTCAGTCGTTAAGCGTCTGCCTCTGGCTCAGGTCATGATCCCAGAGTCCTGGGATGGAGCCCCACATCGGGCTCCTTGCTCAGCAGGAAGCCTGCTTCTCTCGCTACCATTCCCTTTGCTTTTGTTCCCTCTCTCGCTGTGTTTCTCTCTGTCAAATAAATAAATCTTTAAAAAAAAAAATAAATAAATAACCTGCTTTTAAGTTTAAATTTCAATGGTAATCTCTTTAAAGGTCACTTTTTTTTATTTTTATTTTTTTAGAGAGGGAAAGAGAGAAAGCATGCAGGTGTGCACACTGGCAAAGAGGGGAGAGGTAGAGGGAAAGGGAAAGGGAGAATCTTCAGCAAGCTCTGGGCTCAGCTCAGAGCGACGCAGGCTCAATCTCACAACCCTGAGATCATGATCTGAGCCAAAATCAAGAGTCAAACACTCAACCAATTGAGCCACCCAGGCGCACCTAAAGGTCACATTTGTTAGGTAACACATTGTATTTATCTTTTATGTGTACAGTGGGACTCGTTAGTAGCTGATGTAATTTACAATCTTATAAAAAGATAAAACTGGCAAAACTCGAGATTAACATCTCTCATCTGCTAAGCCCGTTTTGAAGCACAGAAATACAAATATTATGTTCAATTCGTTTTGATTTTCTTTTTTTCAAGAAAACAAAAACAAACCCTTGCCTATATATTATTAACATACTTACAGATTGATGAATAAAAGGCATATCCTGTGTAGCTGCTAATCTACTAGAGAAACCTGTGCTACCGTCTGGGATGCCAAAATTTAATGGTTCTCTCTTCTTAATAATGATCTGAAAGATTAATTGAAACAGAATTATAGGAATATTTTATGCATCATATAAAAACAGACAAGATAATTAAGTGACCAAAGTATTCTGTAATTATTTCATATGCCTACCTTTCTTCTTTTAAAATTTATAATGTAAAGATTTTTTTTAAGTCTGTAAAAGACTATAAAAATTCCTAAGCAATTGTCACACAAATCACTTATATACTAAGAAAAATTCCATTTTACTTTTTCTAAAAAAACAAATTTTCCTCTTCTCTCTCTAGACCCACAAAATATAAGTTGGCACTTTTAATCACGATATTAAATAAGAACACATGTCACATCCTACTAAAGTATAACCATCTCTCTTCATATGGTTATCTAGGAATCCATTAGCTCTTTCAAGGCAGTAGTGTTAGCTTTGTAGCTTAAAAATATTTTCAGTCTAACTAATTTATTAAGGTACTATTGTAATATTCTAGGTTCCTCTTAAGACAGGAATTACTTCCAAAATATAGGATTCATCTACTAAGACACTCAAACTCCTTGAAAAATACACAACTTTATGCTCTTCAGCACCAAGACATTTGGACAAATTAACAAAAACAACCCTGATTACAGAATGTAAATGTTATCAGCCTTGAAACTAAAAACAAATTTATAGCGGAAACTGGTTGAGAGGCAGAAGTGGGTGAGAAACCCTATTAAGGAAGGGTAGAATAAATAATGTCCTCATTTTATAAAGTGTATTTTTAAGAAATATTTTCCATGCACGACTGAACAACAACTAGAACTCTAAGCATGGTTTTTTTGTTTTGTTTTGTTTTTTTTAAATAGCAGAGTGACTAGTGAGGTAGACTGGAATAATAGCATCATAATATTTAGAAGAGGGTGACGGGCAGTGAGGGTAGTAAGAAATAAACCCCCATCTACCACAGTAAGAAGTCAATGGACAATATCTGTGATTAGTAAACCAAGGCATAGCAAAATAAACATATTATATATAGATATGATCAAAAACAAAAAAAAAAAAACAAAAAAAAAAAACCACTATAAACCCAAACAGGAAAAGTTATCAGTGGTTGCTTCCAAGAAGTAGAACTGGCTATGGGGAATGATGGGGCAGAAATCCTTTGCTTCTTATTATATAAGATCTTCTCTATTTTTTAAAATTTTTTTAAAAAAGTACATGTACTATTTTTGATAGAAAGAAAGGAAAATAGTCACTCTTCTTTTTCCAATAATTCCCTCTACCTTTAAGTGATCTTCCATATCCAGCTCAAAAGGGATTAAGTAAAGTGTTAGTTATGACTAACATAAGCCCACAATAATTATTCTGTTCTGAGAGTCCTGCATCAGTTTTATAATGATTATAAACAATAGAGACTATACCTATCAGTTTGTAGGCATCACTAAAACTGTGAACTCTTTTAAGGTCAGAACTTTATCTTAATCAGCTAAGTTTCTATAGCAGAAACTGCAGTCTAGAATCTGGTCTATGGTTGGATTTCAGTAAATGCATATATAACTTTAAAAGACTTGGGGGTGCAACTTACTAGATCTATGTCTAGGTCACTTGAATATGTAAGCTTGTTTAATATGTTAGAAAACACAACAAACTGATCATCAGAAATAGGCTTTCTGACAAATACTAATTATACTGTCCGATTTAAATATAAGAATCTGAAAAGCAGTTTAATTATTTAATCTCCCCAAACACAAATCTTTTACATACTTTCTGAGTTTTCCTTATAGTTGGTGTCATGTCCTTAAAATAGTCAGGTTCCAGTTGTTCCAAAGCATTCTGTTGTGTTGCTACATTCCCATTGCCTCCTTCAATCTTTACACTTGTGGGGGCGTCTTCATCCCAGGAAGTCCACTCTTCAACATCAGTCTACATTGAATCCATCAGAGTGTCAACCACAAAGGGGTAACTTAATCAACACCTCATTCATCATTCATTAGAAAAACAGGTTTTCTAAAACACTGGTTTTCAAACTCTTTAACCAATAGGAAAATATAAATTTTATAAAACATACCAAAACTAGATCAAAAGTTTAAAAAAATACTCACTTTTACAGAAGTTAGGCATTAAAAACAAACAAAAAAAAAACCCACAAAAGCAAATGCTTTAAAACCTGAACTGACAATTAGAACTATAGTCCACAGAAAGAATATTGAAACTTGCATCCTAAGCCTAATAAGATTGATTGCCTGAGTTAAATAAAAAACAAAAAACAAAAAACATTCTTGATAGAATTTATGTAAGACAGAGTCTCAAATACAATCTTCAAAATCTCCACGAAACGACCCAAAATTATTCAGTAAACAATCAGTAAATTTCGACTTGCATGGAATGATAAATGTTATAATTATCTAAGACTTTAAAATAGTTATAAAAATACTTTGACAAGCAAAAGCAAACACTCTTGAAATCTATGGAAAAATAAAATAGAAAATTTCAGCAAAGTAACAGAAAATACTATGAAGAACCAAATAAAAATTTTAGAATTAAAAAATATAACAACAACAAAAGCCTGACCTGACTACCAAATTAACTTCATGACATATTAATTAATGGTCTGCAAATGGTCCAGTTTGAAAACCATGGTTCTGGAACACTTACTCAAACTTAAAAAAAAAAAATCACCTGTTTAGGAACTGATGAATAATCAACTGTAGTTGGCAGAGTTATTTGGTCTCCACTTAATTTCCGTCCTCTGCCAGATCTAAAATAAAAATGACATAGCTTATTTCAATAATTACCAAAACAAACCGGGTAAAAGCACTATGGACAGTAACTGAAGGTTTATAAAAGAAGATCTTTTATAATTTTACTTTTAATAATTAAGAGCTGCTCATTAAAATATGAAAAGAAAAGGCATGCATCAAATATTTTTTAAATGTGTTTAAAATCTTGGAAGGACAACAAAACTGCTTTTTGGCTTAGGACTTAGAATTACAGATAAACATAGGAGGAATAAAAAGACAAAAACAAAAATGCAAAGTGATTTCAAACTATATTCCTTTAAATCAGGCTCTGTTGGTGAAGCTCTGGGACACCTATCCTGTTTTGTTTTGTTTTTTAAGATTATTTGAGAGAGAGAGAACACACTCTGGCACACAAGCAGGAGGGGAGAATCTTCAAGCAGACTCCCCATGGAGCTCGGTTCCATGACCCATGAGATCATGACCTGAGCCAAACCAAGAGTTGGCTTAGCCAACTTAGCCAACTGAGCCACCCAGGCGCTCCAACCTATGTCATTTTAACCAGGATGGCTTGGCTTTTGTTTGTTTTACTGATTTGGTTTTTTGGTAAGATTACCTATCAAACTATTAAAAAGTTTGAAAATCACTGGGCTGAACTAAACTGTAATTGATAAGGATTAGAAGTCCTATATTAGACAAAATAGGTATCATAATTCAGGCGCTAACAGCATGGGCTATGGAAACTATGTAAACTATAGTTTTAAATGTTAACTTCCATTAATTATGGGTCTAGTTAGAATCAACTAACCTCTTAGCTTCAATATCCTCACCTGCAAAATGTAGGTACTCAAACCTAACTTTGTAGAGTTGTTGTAAGGATTTAACTAAAATATATTTAAAGCAGCTAGACCGTAGACACTGCCTGGTATATGACACTAAAAAAATGGTAGCTATTATAAATGATTAATCACTTGCTTCATTTCAAATAATCTATACAGCATCAGCTTAGAGCAAACTGGTAAAGTTAGTTACTTTTACTACAAGATTAGAAATCATATTTTGTTTAAAGGATAAATAGAAAATACAGTCTACTACTTAATTTTTGATGTAGATGTGGTACTTTTAGAGCACATGATCTAGGTTCCTCCTGACATATAAGAAAAGTTATTCTAACGAGTCAGTTTTCTTTTTAAAAGTGAACAATCCTAAATATATTATTGTGAAGTTCATTGTGGCAACAACTGTCCTTAAAATTTTTTTAAATCAAATGCATTCTTTTACCAAAAGTATTTTAGCTTTAGAAAATACATATGCAAAGAGAAAAACACCCGTAATTTATCTTCTGTTAACTCCCACCCTCCTGGCAATTAACACCTATTGTTATCCTGGTTTACCTGGAGACTTTCTGGCCATTTCTCCTCACACTCTGCTAATCTGAGCATCTAGTTCACTATTTTCCCTACTTCCCAAATCCTGTCTTCTTCCTGGATAAGTTCAATAACCTAAATTTTCCATATTTTTCTTGACCTTTCTTCCTCCAGTGATCATCTTCATTTTATTTCATCTACTCATTCCCTTTGCCAAACTATGGACCTATTTTTTTAAAAAAAATTCTAAATCACTCTACTTCTAACAATAAATGTCCTTAATCCTCAGAGTTTTAATAGTTATGAATGGCCACTTAGCCAGAGCATGTATTTCCTGGCCTCCTTTGAAGCTAGGTGGCCATATGACTAAGCTCTGGACAGTAAGCTGAGAATAGAAGTATCGTGTGCAACTTCTAAATCAAGGCTGCTAAAAAGAGAGCTGATAGCTTTCTACTTCCTCTTTTACTATACCCTACTCTGTGTGTCAGTACTTTTTTTTTTCCACAGTACTCTTGGCCAAAACAAATACCTAACAGTTTCACTGATTACATAGTTACACCCAAACAATATAATACTTACTTATATCCTAACTACACAGTAGCCATTTGCAAAACTACTACATATAAAGAAAAATAATATTTTGACTTCATTCTTAAAGAACCACAATCACTAATGGAACATGTGTGAGGCTACTGGATACTGCACAGTTTCTCAAAACTTGAAATCAGATTGGATACTACCGTCCTCATTTTCTGTTTCACATTAATTTTAGATTTAGTACTTGCTTTAAGTACAACCTAAATCCTAACTTTGCAAAGACAGGTCACCAAAAATACAAGTAAACAAAAACTTATCTCAAACATTCAAGAACATCTGCAAAAGTAATGCTGCATGATCTAATGTTACAAATGTGAAATACCTTGAGCTAGTAGTTTGTGCAGTGTTTAACAGATGTTGATTATCCTATTCACTGTGTTTTGATAGAAATTAAAAAAAAAAAATCCTGATGATACCCCTTTGAGTTTAATGTGAAGCCCTGAAGAACCTCAGCACTACAGTATAGAACTAGAGAACTACAGCTCTAGGGTAAAGCTGTGTGACAAAATAGAAGGAATTCAAATCTTTGGATGACTTACTGAAGCAGAATGACTTATCTGACTAGGACTACATAGTCCACATTCCACATTCTGGAATATTATTTAAGAGGCAAAAAAAAAAAAAAAATCTATTTTGTGTGAATTTTTCTGTTCAAGTTTTTTTTTCTTTAATATAAAAACAATATTCACATTATAGTATATAAAGAAATACGTATTCCTAATTCTACCTAACCATCTTAAAACATTCTGGTAATGAAATAATTATGTACATAAAAACTGTCTTATTACAATGAAAATAGATTTCATTTTTCTGAAATTCTAAAAGGAATAAAAATATGATTTTAATTAAAGATGTGAGAATTTGAAAGAATGAAAAGAAGTGAAACTCTACTTTCTAGATATGAAGTAGAGAAAATATATAAACAAAATATCAGACACTAATGAATGAATACTATAGTCAAGTTAGCTTAAATATAGTCTGTCTTTTTGTAATTATGAAGGCATCCAAAACCAGCAAGAAGATAAAGTCAATTTGAACATAAAATTTGTTTACCTGCATATCAATCTCTTTAGGAATGAGAATACTGTTGCAAGGCAGGTACAAACTTTAAATAACCGAAACTGTGTGATAGCCATGGTGGGAATCAAAACCTGTGGAAAAAGCACAAAAATAAATGTACTTAGCTGGCTTCGTAAGCTATATTCCCATTCTAAATAATACATCCTATAATCTCATTCTGATTTCATAAGCTAAATTCTCATTGCCAAGCTGAAAGGTCCTATTATGAGCTGTGAAAATCAGACATTTTTTACTTTTCTTTAGAAACCACAAATATGGGGCGCTTGGGTGGCTCAGTGGGTTAAAGCCTCTGCCTTCGGCTCAGGTCATGATCTCAGGGTCCTGGGATTGAGCCCCACATGGTGCTCTCTGCTCAGCAGGGAGCCTGTTTCCCCCTCTCTCTCTCTGCCTGCCTCTCTGCCTACTTGTGATCTCTGTCAAATAAATAAATAAAATCTTTAAAAAAAAAAAAAGAAACCACAAATATAACATGTAAATTTTATTTTACTTAAGATTTTATTTGTTTGATAGAGCACACGTAGGAAGTGTGTAGTCCCCCACACTAGGGGAAAAGGGGACAGAAGTGAGGAAAAGGGGTGGGGAGAGGCAGAGGGAGAGAAAGGATCTAAAGCAGACTCTGCTTGATCTCACACTAACATCACGACCTGGTCAAAATCAAGAGTCAGGCACTCAACCGAGTCACCCAGGCACTCCATACACAGCAAATTTTAAAATTAAAATGTTAATCATGGGGCACCTGGGTGGTTCAGTCGTTAAGCATCTGCCTTTGGCTCAGGTCATGATTCCAGGGTCCTGGGATTGAGCCCAGCGTCAGGCTCCTTGCTCAACAGGGAATCTGTTTCTCCCTCTGCCTCTCTCTCTCTCTGATGAATAAATAAAATCTTTAAAAAATAAATAAATAAAATGTAAATCATACTGACAATTCAAGAAACAATATTTTTAAGTTTTCGGTAGTTGAAAGGAAAAAACCTTTTTGAAATATTCTCAGAATATTTTTTAACTGAACTTCAGGTACCCATTTAGGTATTATTTTCTACTAAAAAAATAAAAAAAGCATAAAACAACATATATCGATTCTTTTGTACCTTTTGAAGTTTGAACCACAACCTAACAGTACTATTCAAAATATTGTTAAACGGTTTTAACTTTTAGATACATTTTATTATGCCCACTTTAGAGATGAGGAAATTGAATTAAGAGAGGTCAAATAACTTGCCCAAAGTCACACAGCTACTAACTTCAAAGTAACAATAAAGATCATCTAGTCCAGTGGTTTACATATATGGGGATCCTTTAAAGAAATAATGATACCTGGGTCTAACTTCAGTAAATTAATTAAATCATATTCTCTAAGGGGCAAGTTCCATTTAAACTAATAAGACTACAAAAGAGGGGCGCCTGGGTGGCTCAGTGGGTTAAAGCCTCTGCCTTCAGCTCTCAGGTCATGATCTCAGGGTCCTGGGATCGAGCCCCGCATCGGGCTCTCTGCTCAGCAGGGAGCCTGCTTCCCCCTCTCTCTGCCTGCCTCTCTGCCTGCTTGTGATCTCTCTCTCTGTCAAATAAATAAATAAAATCTTTAAAAAAAAAAAAAGACTACAAAAGAGACAAAATATAGTCAACAGAAAAGAGAGGGGAAAAAAAGGCAAGGGAGAACAGAAAACCAGGAAAAGGGGAATAAATACCAGATGGGACAAGAATAGGTAAAATACACGATGCTAACACTAATCAAAAAAGAAGTTTAAGTGACTATTTCAATGTCAAAGAGCAGATTTCACAGGAAATAATAATATTATTAAAATAATAACTCTATAATAATATAGAAACTATTTTCTATAATCATAGAAAATAATAAAAATGGTCCTTTCATAATGACAAAAGGGTCAGTAAATCAAAAGCATGTAACAATCCCAAATATATAAGTCCTTAATAACAGAATTATGCCAATATCATAAAGAGGTGACATTACCAGAGAGTCTGCAGATATTAAAAGGCTATTGAGAAAATATTACAAATAACTTCATGCCTATATCTATAGGCATATAGATCCATACTTCAGTCAGAGTAGTACCAACACCAGTATACTACATACACTGTATGTTATGCCTCATATAAAAGTTCAAAACAAAAACAGAAAGCAAGGAAACATAGTTAACTCTTGTGATACCTGATCCTAATCACTCTGTAGAGCCACTACTGCCATTCCCTTCAAAGTGTAAAACACATAGCTAGCTCTTTTTATTTCTAGAATCACAAACGTAGAAAGGCCGAGTAGACTCTTTACAGTAACAGAGTTCCAAAAGGCTCCCTAGCAATGCTCATACATTGAGGTTATATCTCCACATGAGTTTAATAATTTACTGAATGCCTATATTTGGAGATGACTTATTAATTGAGAGGATGGAAAGAACAGTGACTCTAAAAGTACGAACCAAAAAAATTTAAGAATTTCGCTATTCGAGTAACTTAAATACTTCTGACAAAAAAATACCCCAATTAGTGGTTTACAAGATTTCAAAAAATGCAACAATTTTGACTTCTCCTTTCTCTTAGCCCCTTATTTTCAAACTGCCAAAAGGCCTTATTCCATTTCCTAATACTGTCCATATTCTTCCCTATTTCCACTGCAATCTCTCTAGCATAAGCCTTTATTACTTCTTGCTGTTTTTTTTTTTTTTTCAAGATTGATTTATTTGAGAAAGAAAGAGAGAGAGAGAGAGAGAGACAGAGAGAGAATATGAGTGTGGGGAGGGGCAGAGGGAGAGAATTTTCAAGCAGAGTCCCCGCTGACCAGAAAGCCCTATGCAGGGCTTGATCCCACCACCCATGCATGAGATCTTTGACCTGAGCAGAAAATAAGAGTTAGACACTTAATCGACTAAGTCACCCACGTGCCCCTATTATAAAATCTTAATTCCAGTATTTTTCTTACCACACTTACATTCTCTACTTCATACTTACTACTTCGTGTAAGTACTACTTCTTAGTTACATTCTTTACTCTACAGATATACTTTATCTGCTCTGTACGATCCTTCCACAGATCTTGTTTATATCGTACCTCTAGTTATCAGTTGCAAAGTAAGACCTGAAAGGTTTAACTACTTCATTATGACTAGAATGATCTGAATAGTTCAGATGGTTAAAAGCTCCACTTTAAAGCTGATTTGTCAAGAATAAAACTCCTAACCAAAAGAAGACAAACTTCCCTATATGAAACTTTAGGCTAAATTTTTTATAAAAATTATAAACAAAACAAGATTGCTAGAAAAGAGATTGTACGGAATGTGGCACTAGGGGAAAAGGGGACAGAACTGAGGAGGTACTCTATCAGGAAGTTTTGAAGGGAGAAATTTAATTTTTAAGGACTGGGGAGGGGAGTATATATATACTCCATTCATATATAATCCATTCATATATTTTCCATTCATATATACATATATAATCCATTCATATATACATAAATGCAGACTTGAAAATAAATTTCATATATATAAGCCTTGATAATCACTACATTACCTTGCCACAAATATTATTGTGGTCATTGTTCAGTATTTGTCAACTTCAATGACTTCAATGGTAACTGGAAATAAAATTTAAAATTTTGTCCAACAGAAAAACAGAAAATGGGACTATTATGGACAACAGAACAGAATATTCTTCATAGCAATTAAGAATATCCTCATTCTTTGGAAAACTTGCTTTTGTGATTATCAAAAGAAAGATCTAATATTCATTGATCAGCTCCTATATGCCAAGCATTATCTAAAAATTATGTCTCTTAACCCATAAAACCATCTTAGGAGATAAATACTGCTGCTCTCATTCATAGAACTGAAGCACAGAGAGTAAGCATGTTTCCATGTTCCCACAACCAATGACTCAGATTTAAACCTAGGTCTATTTAATTCAAAAGCCAAGAACAACTCACTAACAATAAACATTCTTACTAATTCAGTGCTGATATTATAATTTCCAGACTAAATTTTTCAACCAGTTGCAATGAAATGGGGAAAATGCAATCAAGTTAACTATCAAGATATTTGGTTTTATCAATTACACTGATTTGCAGGCTGGAGTACTCTTTGGGACCCACAGTTACTTAATGTTCCAATTCAAATTCAACAGGCATATATATACTTAGCACCTACTATCTAACAGATGCTACGCTGGGTAAGGGGAAAAACTACTGACTCAGTACAAACTCTTTTTTGTTTCTCAGTTGTCACAGACTAGTGCCAATACAAGGGACTGAGGAGACAGAGCCCCAATCAGTCTTGCTCACTTCGGTATTTCCAGTTCTCAGCCAATGCCTAGCACATAGTAGGTACTCAACTATTTGTTGAAGGGAAATTAACATTCCTAGAGCACTCAATATGTTCAAAACATAGTTCTAGACAATGGATCTTCTATCATATCACTGGAATCCTAAGAACAAATGAGGTAAGTTCCACTATACCCATTTAAGAGATGAGGTTGACAGTGAGGCTCCAGAGGATTTAGTCACTCAGGATTTAAAGAGATTGACCCCAAAGCCTAGGTTCTCCCCACACCATATCCTGCTTGATAAACCTTTTAATTGTATACTCATTGCCTCAGTTTGATTCTTGAAATGCCCTCTAAGTAGCCAATTTAAGTATGCACCTTAGGCTACTCTGCACTTTGGTTACTTCAAAAGACTTTCTAAAACTGAGAATTGCTAATATAACCTAATTTTCAAGTGAAATTTTCCTTTAAAGTTAGAAGGAAAATACAAAAACTTGAGATATAGAAGGAAAAGGATGGAATTATGAAGCAACCTATTCTCAGGGCTTTTGGAGAAATGACCTTTAGGAAATCAACAAGAATGAGAACTCAGCTAGGTCAAGTGAGGAAGATTCACCTACATTTTTAAAAAACACCGCGATAGAAGCTGCAAGATTAAATGTATCTTTCTTTCTTGTAGTTCCCTGTAATCTGCCGGTGAGATCCTCTCAGTAGAGTCACTTTATTACAATTCGTTAAATAAGTCAGGCCAAAATCTTTTAGTACACACTAAAGTAAATAAGTCTTCAATAGCTGTAATTCTAAAAATATATTTTTGAAGTTTTTCAGTATCAAAAATTTAAAAACCATATGACTTAGGACAGTACAGAACGGCCTCAAATTCAGTTTGTAACTCTCGAGTTGATTAAGGAATATCACAAGGCCCCCAAAATAAAATTTACCTTAACTCACTTAGGTGAAAAACCAAGGAGAAAGAGAACTAAAAGAAGAACGTGGGAGCGGGTTGTAAAGTGGACTGTACCAACTCTGGCCACTCAAAGTCAGGCCCTCAAGTATGTGACACTGAGACTCCTGGGAGGGCAGAGTTAAGGCTCCTGAATGACTCAAAAGGCAAGAGTTCCAATACTAAAATGCTTTAACTTACGATTACCCACCTGAAACTGGCTGATGAAAAAAAATCATACCCAATGTACAGATGAGAAAAAAGGCAAGAGCGTTTTCAGGTTACACAACCCGACGCCATGCACTCGGCGCTCTGTGAAACGCTCTAAATCGCTGGAGGTGGGCGCAGAGTAGGTTGGGATTTGGATTTTGGAAAAATCTGGGAAGGAGCAAGGCCTGTAAAGGAGGGACACGAAGGACGGGCACGTTTCCCTGCTGGAGGCCCATTCCGGGACTGGAGGGTTTCTGCGCCCGCGTCCCACAGGCGTGTCTCCCACGCGTGAGCGCGACATGGTGAGGGCTGCCAGCCCGGGGCCCGCTCCCAGGCGCAGTTCCTTCACCCCAGAGGTCACCCCGACCCGGAAACAGTACCCCAGAGTGGCACTCGGCCGAGGAAGGGAGAAACCCGGTGGAGGGGCGAAAAGGTGGGAGGGCGGGAAGTGCGGGGCGAAGAGGAGGGCTGACCAGGGAAAAGCAGAAGACCCCCCCCCACCCCACTCCACCCAAGGACCAGGCTGAGTTCGGGGCCGTGGGGGAGGGAAGACCCTCGCGGGCACGCGCGAGTCGCACACACTCACCTGCCCCTCCCCCTCCCCGCCCGCCCGGCGGAGGCTCCGAGCTGCCGCGGGCCGCGCGCGCACAGAAGGCGCGCGCACGCGCACTGCCAGTCGCTTCCTCGAGCTCGCGCTCCGCCCGTTCAGTCCTAGCCTCGCTCATTCAAAGCCGGGCGCGCGCTCCGTCGCAGCCGCCGTTTCCTCCGCGCAGCTGCCATGGCCGCCCCCTCCTCGGGAAACCCTCCCCCAACCCCTCCCACTTCGCCCTCCTGGAAGGCGGTTCTCGGTGGTCTCCAGGCCCTCACTTCCGCACCCCGCCCAGGTCCTGTCTGGCCCAATAGACGAGAGACTGTGAGTCCGGAGACTGGGCTAAGCCAATGAGCGCCGGGGGGCGGGGCGGGCAGCGGCCGGCGTGGCTGTGGCCGAGGCTCGGTCACGGGTAGGTGTTCTGTGACCGTTGCTGGCTGTACGGTCTGTTCTGTTGCAAAGTGCTTGGGCTTCTTCCCTGTTGTCGTACTTTCTGTGCAGAGTACCTCTGCTCCAATCATGCCCCTTTTCGTTCTACGTACAGACTCCCTCTACCTGATAGAACAAAGGGAAAGCGGTGTTTAGATTGCAAAACGTGAGGGATCTGCGGCCTTCTCAGGATGATGATGTTGTAGGCAGGCCAGAATCATTCCTCCACTTTAGGGGTGCGAAACGTTGATTTTAATTCAGGACTTTGCCTCCTTCAAGTAACTTTTGATTTACTTTCCTTCGGAGGTTAAAAAATGGAACTTAACCTCGTCCCTGCATTGTTCCTCCCTTGCCTCGCAAGCTAGCCATTCTCCCAAACAGATTTCTTTCTTTTGTTCTCTCTTTTGTTCTTTTGTTATGTCTTTTTTTTTTTTTTTTTTTTTGTCTTCTTTTTAACCTGCATGCTATGAAAAAGCCAAGGTTCTTTGCTTGTGGGCAAGGGGCTCTCAGAAAACTGAGACAATTTGTATGGTCAGAAGCTGAAAGCGGTTCATGTTTTTCTACTTTTTGACTACAACTATCCTTTGTCCTGTCACCCTGACCGGCCTCCATCTACCCACTTACTTTCTAGTATTCACCCACCCCTGCACTCCAATCTGTACTGCATTTCCATTCATTGACCTGTTTATCCCCAAGAGGGGAAGAAAGAGAATGTTTATAACTCTTGCTCTAGAATGATTCTGTGTAAACTTGGATACATTATTTCATCTCTAAAGTTCAGCTTCCCCATCAGTAAAATGACAGTAATAGCGCCACTTCACGGGATGGCTAACCCTTTCAAAGCTCTTAGGGCAGAGCCTGGCACATAACAAACACACCAGCTATTAATAGCTATCACCCCAGCTGCTGCTGCTGTACTACTACTACAGCTACTACTACTAGTAATAGTACTACAAGTATTACGAGTACTACCACCACCACCACCACCACACTATTGCATCATCATTCCCAATTACACCTCCCTAAATCCACTAAATCCTCTGCAGAATTTTAAACACCTGTTTTAACCTTAATCTCTTCAAATGCCTAAATTCTAAGAATGAGAGTCTCCAAATTTCTTTGATTCCCATAATCAATAATCCCAGATAGGCTACATCTTGATATAAGCATCGTCAAAATGTCCTTTCTTAGATGCATATCTTTGCTTCAAATTATTATATCCCTATGATACTGTTTCTTTTTTATTCTTCACTTTTCTTTATTAAATTTGCCATATCCAAATGAAATAAAACAAAAGGTATATATATATATATTTTTTTTTTTCTAGAAGCAACTAGTTAGTGAATACTTGTTTCCAACACAATAAAAAAACAAAACTTGTCAAAGATTGAAAACTTAGTTTAAAAGTTTCTATGAAATAATAGTTTAAAATCATCTTTAGTCACTGAGTAGTAATTCCATAATTGGGGATCATAGGTGCTGATAATTTGGGATCTTACATGGGACCACCTCTTGGGAGGGTGCAATTTGAAGTCCAGTCCAATGCCCAAGGCTTGGGTGTGGTGGGGATGGGGCCCACCAAATGTCAAGTGGGAGGAGCATAAAGGATAGACTTGGTATATGAACGATTTCTTTCTGAATTGCCTGTACTTCGTGTGTTACAGTTAATTCTACCTACTCTTTAGACTTAGGTAGTTAATTCTACCTACTCTTTATTCAGACTATTTTGCCCACTTTAAGTTCTCTGATTTGCCTCTACCCAATCCCTAATCACCAGCTTGGTTTATTCACTTTTATCAGCTTCCAACTCACCATTTAATCTCCCAAGTCAAAGCCTTTACAGGCTTTGTTGTTCTGAGTTCTCCCAGTGGGTCTGGGCAGTGTTTTGTCAACTGACCTCCCTTCCCTGCCCAGGAGTTCCGGCAAACAGGCAGACTTTGCAAACATAGCCCAGTGCTTCCCAATCCCCATAACCCAGTTCTCTGGCTTTTCACTAAAGGGATGGTTTTTTCCTCAAGCATAATTTTAGACCTGCTTTTTTGACTTGGACTGTAATGGCTTTTTATTAATGAGCAGCTGTCCACGGTTGAATGCAGTGTATAAAGTCACATTCATTTCTTGAGCAAGCAAAACAAAAAGCCTTGGAGCTCATAGGGACAGTTTTGAATAGATATGTTTGAGAGCAAAGATACTCTGATGATAATTTTAATGGATTGTTTTATTGATCTTTCTATTCTAGAGAATTGTGCTTGCTTTCAAAATCATACATTTTAATATTCTGGAAAATCATAACTTACTTTTTATCATAAAAAATCATAACTTATTTTTTAATCTCCATCATCAACATTTAACAGGATCAGTTGCTTAATAGAGAAACCAACAAGTCTAAAGCAGCTTTTTAAATTTCTTTTCTATTAAAATAAAATTGACTCTCTCTGAAGCATTTAAATATTTTCCATCATAAATATTACTACAGTGCATCTTTATAGTGATTTTTATTGCTAAATACAGGAAGATCCAAGGTTTAAGAATAATTTAGAGTTAACCAAGTTAACCTCCAGAAGAGGCCTAGCTAGGAATAGAGAAAAATAATCCATGTCCTTTATTAGAAATGGATTCAAATGAAAAGATATCATGAATTCTTCACTTCTGTGTTTCAGTAGTGAGGTGCAACCATGTGATACCTCTTGGTCACATTGTTATTAGAGCTATAATATAGTTCAGCTATATTATGAGTTAAGTAGACTTGATCTGAGCAGATCTGGCAATGTAGGGCCATTTATTATTTCTAGGATAAATGTGTTGAGATTCACACAAGTAACAGCTTGTCATACGTATAATACACTCTGCCTTATACATGAATTGAAAACTTAAAAATGAAACAACATTGAACCAAAAAAGCCTAATTCATTCAGCTATAACATGAACTATAGCTATAGCTTGAACACATTTGAACCTTAGTTTTCTCATCTGCAAAATTAGATTAATAATTCCTGCCTAATAGGATAGTTTCACAAAGTAAGTGGCATAATGTATATGGAAATGTGTTGGAAACAAAGCAAATCAATGAAAGTTTTATCATCTTCAAGTGTAGAATCTTCTTTCAACTCCCAGCAGGGAATAGAGCTTCCAGGAAAATGGGAGTGAATTTTCTGTCACCAGCAACCAGAAATAGACATGTTTATTAGTTACTCATAAAAAAGGGGAAAAAACAGTTTTAAAGTTTTGCTCTGAGAACATCCCCTGCCTCCTTTGCCTTCTTTGATTTTAAAGACAGAGGGTGAAAAAAATAGCTGTTAACAAGGAAAGCAACCACAACCCTACCCTCTCTGTGCTTTTTCTCACTACTTATGGGCTATTTCGCTTGTTGCCAAGTTCTGTCCATTCATTCTTTTCAGTGTCCATCATTTTAGCACACCAGAATTCTCATAATAGTCTCTTAACTTCTGTGTTTTATTTTTTCTTTCCTCTAAGTCAGCTTGGTTCTTTGCTGTGTGATTAGTGTAAGTATTTTTAAAGATTCTTCACTATAAATGTCCTATTCAAAACAGAGATTTGCTGTTGTCCATCAATTCAAATTCACTTGGGTGGACATGTGTCTTGCTTTTTAATCTCTTAATTTCAAACTGCTGCTCCTGAATCCCCCTGTGACCACCTCTGGCCCTTTAAAATATCAGACATGCCAACAATTCTTATTAAAAACATTTGTCTGTATATACTGTATATTTCATTACTTGCTTCCTCACCATGAAATATATATTTCTTGGTGTGGTTTTTATCTGAAATTAAATCCTTTACAAGTGAGAATTAAATCCATGTTATAACCATACTAGATATTTTCAGTATAAAAGACTTAGCATATTTACTTTCTGTCTTCCTAGGGAGAACTTATATGCATAAAGGATCATCTGCCTGAGTATATAAATTACTCTAAAGAAAAGCCAAAGGAAAATACTCTTGCCATGTAACCAGACACATTCATAAATATCTTGCCCAAAAGGAATTATTTTTTTCTGCTCACAGGCTCTGAGCCCATTACCATAGCAACCATAACTCCTGTTGTCTAACTGGATGTGAATTTCATACACTTGTTATTTGAAATGATAAGGCAGTAAGTTAGGATAAAGTGTAATTTCTATAATATTTTGGAAGGACTTCTTTATCTTTTTTCTTCTTTATCTTGGAAATCTGGTAGAGGAAAAGTTTTATCGTGTACCTTATTCATTTGTTTAATGAAACCATTTCTTCCACGCCTGGAAGAAATGGGCACACCATGGGCACAGTGTGCGTGAAGCACGTTAGAGAAGTCAAAGGCATATACAACCCTTAACCCGAAGGAACTTCCCTAATAAAATCAGCTTGTCATGGGTGAACAGAATTCCTGAAAGAGCAGTTTTTTCATAGGAAGTTTTCTAATTTTAGAATAATCTGATGATGAAAACTAGTGTAGCATATTAGGACCTGTAAGTAAGACGGCAAGAGGCTTACAGCTGGCCAGATTGCCCCCAGGTATTCAAGCACCTACTGTAACCCCGACAGCAGGTCCTTTTCTTTTTAATCTTAAACACTGTGTCCGTAGCTACTCTCTGGAGAAGTGTTTCTTTCATTGGAGGTTGAACACTTCTTGGCAGTTGGTGCCAGTCTGAGGAAGCTGAAAACGCCCGCTGATGAGTACGGAAGAAAGGTGTGACTCTCTACCTGCTTTGGATAGGTTTCCCAAACCGAATACATAATAGATTCAGATCAAGGTTGAAGCATTTCTGTTTTGAAGGATATGGGTAAAATAATGTTAAAGATATACGTGGTATTTGACCCTATTTTCTTGCCCTGGTATTGTCCCTGCCTGCCTCCCTGGATAGAAAGGATTAATTCCCTATTCTCTTGTTCCTTTCAAATTTTTCGACTTCAAGCATCTTATGAAACGAGGAGATACATCATTAGTTAACACCGCATCCCTGGGACCTACAGAATAAAGCCAAGCCCCTCTGATGGCACGGACGACTGTTGTCTCTCCTTCCAGCCTGCCTCAGGCCCTTCCTCATGTCCCACTGATGCTCCAGGAACATCCGACTGTGGCTGATTTCCCTACATGCCATGCTTCATTTGTCAGCCAAACAGTGTATAAGGATCCACTAGTGCTAGATGTTTTGTTAGATGGCAGGAGCGCCTGGGTGGCTCAGTTGCATAAGTGTCTGCCTTTGGCTCAGGGCATGATCCCAGGGTCCTGGGATCCAGGCCCAGCATCGGGCTCCCTGCTCAGCGAGGACCCTGCTTCTCCCTCTCCCACTGCTGCTCCCACTGCTTATAGTCTCTCTCTTTGTCAAATACATAAAACGCTTAAGAAGAAAAAAAAAAAGATGGCAGGAAGAAATGATGAAAAAGGGAGTGCCTTGCTTTCAAGGAACCCACTATCTACTGGTGTTCCAGCCTTCATTCCTGCCACCACACCTCTGCCAGGACTCTCTTCCTTGGCTCATCTCATGGTTTGCTCCTAACATTCATCTCAGGCTTCATCTTTGAAAGCTGCCCATCATGGTTCTCCATCCTCACAGGATGACCCCTCTCCCCAGCCAAGTGCCCCTCGAGTACCCTGTCTATGGCCCTCACATACCATATTGTATCAACGTGACCTTTTCCACCACTATTTTCCCAATTACCTTAGGGACTGTTAGAAGGTAGAGATAGCATCTTATTCCCTATAGTCTTCTCACTAGAATGCCTGGTATCTAGTAAATACTAAATGTTTCTTTGAACAAAATGTCAAATATATATACAAAGATATTTGGATTTGCTACCCAGTAAATGTTTATAATTTTTCTTAAGCAAGATTAACAGTGGGGGCGCCTGGGTGGCTCAGTTGGTTAAGCAACTGCCTTCAGCTCGGGTCACGATCCTGGAGTCCCAGGATCAAGTCTCACATCAGGTTCCCAGCTCCATGGGGAGTCTGCTTCTCCCTCTGACCTTCTCCCTTCTCATGCTCTCTTACTTTCTCTCTCTAATAAATAAATAAAATTTAAAAAAAGATTAACAATGATGTGGGATGAATATACTAGGAAATGGGATACAGAAGAGAAAGGTCTGGGCCTTGTTGAATTTTCTCAGCTGTTAGCTGTTCCCAAGTGCTTCCTTAGTGTCACTTGCTGGAAGGAACCAGGTACTTTCTGAATACCAGCTCTTCTTGCTCTGGACATGGCTACAATGCCTTTATTGAGAGTTCTTCCTCAAAATAAAACAGTTCCTTTGGGATTTTTCTGAGTAAAAAGTGTAATTTTTACAGTATGAGAGCTTTGGCTAATTTACCTACATGAATTGTGACTTTTCTTGCATTCTCTTATTTTATTTCCTTATTTTATTTGTTTTCTTGCATTCCCTTAGTATTCTCTTGAAAATAAATATTTCTTATGGTATAGCATGGAGTTAAGTGAAGTCAAACTCTTACTAGAGGCAGTCCTGAGTGGTAAAGCAGAGAAAGTTTGGCCTTGTTCCAAAGGTTGTTCCAGGGGCAACAACAAAAACTCTTCTTAGAAGAGTGGCCAGGGTTTGGCAGGCCCAGGAATCCAGGATAATCTAGAATTTCTGGGATTATTATGGATCTGAAAATCAGCAACTTAGTCTGGAAAAGGTTTAAAACAGTATCATTTCTCCAAAATCCTTGGAAGTTAGAGTGGCTTAGATCACTGGAAATTGGGAGTTTCATGAATGGATAAAGGAAGTCGGATTCCCCAGTATATACACAAATTCAAAATTCTTCCAATCTGATCTAGGAGTGGGTAAGTCAAAACTAGACAAACTTTTTCAACAATATAAATAAAGGATTCTAAGGTGTGTAGGTACAGCAACTTGGAGGTGGCATATCAGCTTCCACATCAAAGACTTCTTAAAGTATTTTTTTAATGAAATAAGAACATACAAATACAAGGAATCAAAAGAAAATTTATATTTTGAAGAAATCTGATTTTTGTGATTAAAGGTAATTAGTACATTTTATATATTATAAAAACACGTTCAGCTTATTTTCTTGAAAATGCTTTATCTTCTGCAACAAAATAGCTCATAAAAAGCAGCTCTTGTATTTTTGTTTTCAGCCTGTTCTTCAGAACAGCACTTCAGTTGTATCCTGAAAAGTGAAAACAATACAAATATCTTTTTTGAGTGGTAGTAACATCCAGTATAGCTTAAAGTATGTTTCATTCATTTAACGCTTCTAATATTTCATGATATGGTTAATCGGGAAAAAGTAATATTTCAAAATAAGCATTTCAAAGTTTACCAGTGTACTTTTAGAATCAGTAATGCACTCTTTTGTAGAACTGGGGAGAGAGAATGGTGGTGGTTAAACTTTGTATTTTTCACATTCAAGCTATCATTTTATTTACTGGAACTTTGTGACCATCTTACAAACAAAATATAGTTAATTCAGAATGCAAAGTTATAAAAATCCCAGCACTGCATTTCTTTAATAGTATGCTGTGAATGCATTCCCCCCAAATTCCTATGTTGAGGGGCGCCTGGGTGGCTCAGTCAGTTAAGCATCTGCCTTTGGCTCAGGTCTTGAGCCCAGGTGCTGGGATCCAGCCCTGTATCCAGCTTCACACTGGGCTCCCTGCTCAGCAGGGAGCCTGCTTCTCCCTCTCCCACTCCCCCTGCTTGTGTTCCCTCTCTCGCTGTCTCGCTATCAAATAAATAAGTAAAATCTTAAGAAAAAAATTCCTATGTTGAAAACCTAATACCCAATGAGATGGTATTTGGAGGTGGGGCCTTTGGGAGGCGCTTAGGTTCTGAGGGTCCCTTCAAGATGGGATAGTGCTCTTACAAAAGAGACCTACAGAGCTCCCTAGGCCCTTCCACCCCTTAAGGATACTGTCTGTGACCTGGAAGTGGGCCCTCACCTGACAGTGATGGCGCCCGGATATCAGACTTACAGCTTTCAGAAATGCGAGAAATAAATTTCTGTTGTTGATAAGCCACTCAGTCTGTGGTATTTTGTGACAGCAGCCCAAATGGATTAGGACAACGTGTGTTTAAATCACCTATGTTTTAACTGAAGAATGACAGATTATTTAGGAGCAAAGACTGACTTTTCTATCTGGGAAAAAAAAACCTAAAGAAAATGCCAGGAACACAATATCATTTACTAATGATTTGAAAATAGAATTTTCTGAATTTTATAAAATCCCCAAATTATCAAGAATAAGCAGATTGAAAGTCAGTGAAGACAATTAGAAAACAATACTTTTAACGGGTAAATACAAAAAGCACAAAGATATAGTACTTACACTTTATATTTAATACTACTGAAAAGAAACAATTTTAAGCAATGCCTGTCATGCCATTATAAAATGGACAACTGGTTTTACTCTTATTAGAATTCCAAAGATAAGAAAACTTGCATAAAAATACAATAACTTGTGGGCTGGTCATTTATCGATGGTCCTTTAGCGCCCAACCCACCCTTCCATGTTCAGCTATGAGAGGCCAGGACTGAGTCTCCTCAAACCACACTTCGCCCTCGACAGCTGGATCCTAGTTAATTTCTTCCATTAAGAGGAAAGAAAGGATTCTTCCTTTCTGTTCCATCACTGTTCTTGAAACACCAAGCTCCCGTTTGTTCTGCCACTCCCAGAACCAGCCTTAATGTGTCCCTTCATCCTGACCTTATCTATATTTAAATTTAAAATCTATTTTATTTTAGATTATGTATGTATTATGTATAAATGTATAAATACATAATATGTATATTATGTATAAATAATACAAATATTATTATTTATAATCTAAATTATTTTAGATTATAACCATTTTATTCCTCAAAATTCTTCAGTACCCTTTAAAGTACTACCTCATCTCAAATTTTTCTTACATCCTTCTTTTAATTTTGATTTTTACTCAAATATAAGAATCTAACTAGGCATCCTATAACTTAAGATATTTATTATCTTTTGATATTTGGAGATCTGTATTAGTTCTATGTAGAACAATACTGCTTTTTTTAAATTTTATTTTTAAGTGGGGTGAAATCCATAGAATGTAAAATTTTAATCATTTTTAAGGTGGATAGCTCAGTAGTGTTAAGTATGTTCACATTGCTGTGCAACCAATCTCCAGAACTGTTTTCAACTTCTTAAATCTTGTATTTAATCTAGTATTTCTTATGTGATGCTTTCATTTCATTAATCTGTCAGAAACTCTCCCATCTTCCCCCTATTAGATGAACTGCAAACTGATTAGTATCTGCCAATCAAAGCTTTTTACAATTTGCCTATAATACCCCTACTCATCATTTCCCCCTCAGTAGCAGGAAGACCTTATCTCCCTTTTGAGAGTTAAAATCAGTTAAAGCATCTATAGGAAATATGGCTTGTAGTCTTATCTTCTGAGTGCTCACAATTTAGTAAGGAAGATAGATTTGAATATGTCTAAGTTAAATAAATGTACACCACAGAAAAGGCCATAATAATGGTAGAAACAAAGCACCACTGGAGAACAAGGGAAAGGAGCATTAAATGGATCACAGAGTGGGAAGGAAGAAGGGAAACCTAATGGAGGAAAGAGATTTTGAGCAGAGCAGGCAGAATGCCACAAGAAGCAAATCTGATGAGTAGAGGAAGGCCCAGACAGAGGGAATATGTGGGACAGCAAGCATCTTCTCTAGGAATGATCTGGAACAGTAGGCAGTCTTCCAGACTGGCTTCAGGGACTCCAGGGTTGATTGCAATTGTCATGTAGTAAAGAATCTTCGAGGCTTTGACATGACATATTACTACATGGACCTGTAGGAAGGTAAGTAAGACGGCAAACTGGAAGAAAGGCTGAAAGTGAGGAGTTTAGAAGCAGGGAATTCAGAAGGCTATTGTAGTAGGTCAAGTAGTAAAAATGGAAAAAGTTGTAAGTGGAGAAGCAAGACTTTAAAGGAGGAATAGATACGTGACATTATGGATGGAGATAGATGTCCCAGAGCACCCTGAAGGGATGTGGAGCTTGAAGGAAAGAGAGAAGTCTCGGAAGTATCAGCCTAAGAGATGAGAAAGATGACACTGCACTAACTGGGTTCTGGCAGCAAGAAGAGAAGCACCTTTGAAAGGAAGAGATGAGGAATTCCATGCCCAACATGGAGAGTTGAAGATGATCTTTTTCACTCCCACTTTTAGCTTTGCTCCTATCATATCCCGGCTGTGGAGTCCCTTCCCTTCCATTTCCACATTTTACTCATCCTTTATAATCCTGTCCATAAAGTGTTGCTGCTGATGGGGTGACACCAACAGTCATCCCAACCATTGTAACACACAGGGACCTCTCCCTCCTTTGAAACTCTCTTAACAGTCACCATCTTTGTCTGCCTGCCAGTTCTGGTACTAGCACTTGGATTCCCTTTGTGGAACCACACCTCTGCCATTCCCAGCACCTCCCTCCATGTGAGCCAGGCCAGGCTAATTAGAACACAGTACCCGGTGGCCCCAGTGATTGGCCTGAGAAAGGACAAGTGACCAAGCTAGGTCAATGATATTGCTTTGGGATTTTGCTGAAAGAGTTTTGCTCTTTCTGTATTAGCCGCTGGACTGGTAGAATATACATGAAGAGACAGGTGGTACCCTTGCCATGAGGTCTGGGGTGGGAGTTGGTTAGTAAAGAGTGTGCCTATGAGTGAATCTACCACCAAGGAGCATGGAGCCAAGGGATGGAGAGACGCAAGTTTTGGAACATATGGGAGTCCTTAGGTCTAGCTACAGCAGAAATCACACTACAACTGGACTTCTCAGTTAAGTGAGATTCACTTTCCTGCCTAAAACCAATTTGAGCTGAGCTTCTGCCCCTTGTAATTACCTTCCCATTCCCCACATTCTCATGTGCCACTGTGTAATGTGAATGGCATTTCCCGTAGGGTCATCTTATCTCTACCATTGAAGGGATTCCTTTCTCAATGGCCAAGACCATGTCTCTGTGCTCCCAGGGGTGCCATGCACAGTGGTCATGCCCTCGGGCTCTATACAGTAAACATTTACTGGAACCTCTGTACGTAGAGACATACATTACAGAAAAGATGAACTATGCTTACCTAGATCTAGGTTCAAAATCACAACTGTGGCCATAAATACTTCCAAGAGCACCACTCTTCCCAGCAGACAGCTCATCACTAGAACCACTATCTGGGCAGCTGTACCCACAGTTGATGCTCTGCCACTGCTGCTGCCACTGGTGCCGCCGCCACCAGACACAGACTGTGCTGTGAGGTTCAGAATCCCAGATTCCGCCCGGACAACATCATCCAGTATAAATTCAATCTTATAATTTTTTCCTAGGAAGAAAAACAATCAGAGAATCTGACTTCCTCTTATGATTTGTTTTCATACACTCCCCGTTGGGTTGTCATTGACTTGAAAATACCATATAATTCCTCATGAAGTATTTTTGTAAATTGAGCCCAAGTAGACTTAAACTTATGCTCAGTTTAAGCATAAACATAAGTGTAAAGAAGATCTCAGAGTTAGAGTTTCATTTGCCCACCCACTATGTGCAAGAGGTATCTGGGTAAATTTTCTTTCTGTAACATCAGTGCTTGCTCCTTACGGATGCCTTCTTAGTGCTCAGGACTAGAGAGAGGTTGCTTGAAGGGAGGAAGAGTAGGGAAGGGAAATGAAGATGCTAAGCTTCTGCTCCATCCCTAGATACCTGACCTAGGTGTAGAGAAGCCTCAGCCTCAGTTGGGGAAGATGGGGATGGATATGGAACTTTTGATTTCGAAAAGTTTCAAACATACAGAAGAGTTGAAAGAATAGTGCAACAAACAACCATAAGCCCTCCATTTTGATTCAGCAATTACACTACTTTCCACGTTTCCTTTAAGTCAGATGCTATTTTTTGTGTTGCACGATTGAAATCCTTTCTTTCTTTTCAACTCAGGTAGACAAGTTTGAGGAAACTTGTTAGATATTCTTAGTGTGTGAAACATAAAAACTCATCCGAATACTTTTTAATCCATAGGTTAAATCTTCCCACAGTTTTGAACATGAGATAACCAATATATTTTTCCTTGATATAATTTCTTCTAGGAGTATTGCTATCATCAATAGTGGTTACCACATAGTGTTTGCAATCCTTGTCACAACACTGAGGTTTTTCATTCCTCTCTCTATTACCTTAAAAAAATCATTCGTCTCACTTTCTTTCTCTCTTTCTTTTTCTTTCTTCTTTCTTTCTCATAAAATATAATTAGATTTGACCACATTGTGCTTTCACAAACAATAGCAATGCACTCTCTAACTTTCAACATGGATGGTCATTGTTTGATAGAATTTTCTGCCACCATTACAATCCATGACAATGGTATATTCAGGTCTTTACAGTCCTTAAATATAGGAGTCTATAGTTTGAAAAAACTTTTTTTTTTCAGTTTGAGAAAAACTGAATTTTTGCAGCAGGTATTTTTTTTAAGTGATTTTTCTGTGTAAAGAATTTAGGATTTTTTGTTTTTGTTTTTCCTCCTGCAGTACTATAAGGAAACCCAAGAGAACCCTGTGGAGATGCCACTCCATGCAGGAGAACTGAAGAACCTGGCTAAAATCCAGAATCAAAACTTTGGGGATATGACTTCAATCAAGCTAATCCAGCTGAAAATCCAGACATTATTGAGCAGACAGGAGCCATTCCTGCCCAAATTCCTGGCCCATACTGTTGTAAGCAAGTGAAATGATGGTTATTTGAGTCACTAGATTTGGGGCTGGATTGTTAGGTATCAAAAGCACTGTAGATCATATAGACTGCTAGGTAAACATGGTCCAAATGTTTACCTAGTAAACAAATCCAGTAGTAATACTATTTTATCCAGATTGCCCAAAGATGCAGCCTCAGATATTTACTACTTTCTTCTTCTTCTACTCTTTTCTCATCTCATTCTCACATCCCCATTTTCTGTGTTAGAAACCACAACCCACACCTCCTCTATCCGGTGGCCCCTGCTTTGCTTTTTATTGAGCTATAAATAGGGTGTGGGACCACACTGTTAGGCTCTAGTCTAATCCACAAGGAGATGTCCCACATGCCATAACTGGGGGTGCTATCTACTAGAAAGAGTTACAAAAATGATGCTTTGTTAATTTTTTCTCATGTGCTTTGTTGGTATCACAATTTTATAGTTGTATAAATTGGCTAACTGGTCTAAAGATAATGAAGAGATGACTATATTTGGTCTTCCTGACTATACATAACTAGGGAACTGAGACCCTACACTTGATGACAGTAAGAAAGTAAGACAGTGGGCAAACAAGCAAGCAAGCAGGAGATTAGAAGTAATGGCGGTTCACCATAGAAGGTCAGATAGACACTCTAAGGGAAACTTTGAACTATGAAGGAAAATTTACTCTATATAAGGAGAATAATATTTTATTATCATAATAAAACACCAAAGCCTATACTATTGCCTTGGCACTCCAGGGATCTTGGTTATTTTGGAACATTGCTATTTGGGAAGCAGTAGTTTGAAGAACATTGTCTCCAGGTTGGGTCTTTGTCACTGGACACCTTTGGGTCCACTTTCATGAAGAAGTGGGCAACTTTCTTCTCATCTAGAGTTCTTGTTAAGTGCCTCATTTCCCAGAAAGCCTCATTTAGGCTGATTCTTAAATAAATCAGCTTTGCTGAAACCAGCAAGTGCATAGAAGACACTCTAAGTACTTGTTTTAGGAGCACAACGTTGGACTCATTGCCATTTGAGTCCCATCAAACACTATGTTGAGATACTGCTGCCTAGCAGGCAAACCAAACTTCTGTGGTTTAGGGCATCATCAAAGCAAGAAAAAACAAAAAAAAAATAAGGAAAAAAATATTTAGGGGAATGATTTTAGCTTTTGACAATTAGTTAATATGAAAAAAATCAGACTACTGTTAGAATTTCTTTTACTTATTTTACTCTTTTACTTTTATTTTGACTTTTAGTATGTATATATGTGTGAAAGAATGGTGGTAAGAAGTAGGGAGAACCAATATAACTTTTCAGAAGTTAGGTTGTATAAAGGTCTTAAATGGGTCCAGATTAATGATAACAGATTAATGGAAGCCTGTCTCAGGTACAAGCAGTTTATCCATCTCTCTCTTGGAAACTCTACAATCTATCACCAAAACTCATTACAACCTATCTGTTTTGGGCTCAGTAGAAAGACTTTTACCAGTTGAAGTTATGCCATCAACCTGTTTGAAGACAATATGAGAAACATCACAGTGGAAGTTATGACTATTTATTGTAATGTTGAAGATGTCACTTCATCCAGATTCATTGGGGATACTTTATGAGAACTCACAGGAGACATCTGTTCTGTAGTTGTAAGTCTCCACAACAACTGGTTTCTTTACCTGATGGGCACTGTGGAATCATGATAATGCTTATGTTTCTCCTTTGCACTGTCTTTCAGAAAGACCAGAACCCACTTTTCAGTCCAACTCTGAACTCTTGCATGGGGCATTAGAGTTATTTGAACCTATCTTAACCTCCCTTTTCTTTAATTTGAAGAAAAATTTACGAAAGTACACAAATGGATAAAAAATATGAATCATGATGTAATTTTGATGCATAGCCTCAGATTATGTTTAATTTCCTTAATTTCTTATTTTAATTCTATTTTGTTTTGCATATTAAATATATTTTTGTAAGCTAGATGTTATCTGACATGTTTTCTGAAACAAGATATAGTGTTCCAATTTTTTTTAAAGATTTATTCATTTTAGAGGATGAGAGAGAGCATGAATGGGAAGGGCAGAGGGGACAGGGGGAGAGAGTCTCAAACATACTCCTTGCTGAGCACAGAGCCTGACACAGGGCTTGATCTCATGACCATAAGATCACAACCTGAGCCAAAACCAAGAATCAGAGGCTTAACCAACTGCACCACCCAGGTGCCCCTATAGTGTTTCAATTTATCTAATGTATTAACCATAGTATTATAGAACACTTCGTTCAATTGTAATTTTTTCTATTTATGGATATATACGTGAAGATCCAAAATAGTACACTCACCTGTTCTAAGCAGAGTAAGGTCTGTGTAGTTGGCCCAACAGCTGCTAAATGGAATTGTTGTATTTCCACTTAGACCACTGATTTGGTTATTATTGGCATCCTTTAGTATGGCCTTCAAAGTCAGTGAAGTAATCCCAACTGATACACAATTACCCTAAATAAAAAAGTAGTACAGAATTTTAATTGTCCTGTTCCCATCTTTTTTTGTTTGTTTTCTTAAGATGTGTGAAACTTCCATTCTTAAAAAATTCTCATGGCAAATTTAAAATCTGCAGGAGCTTCTTTCCCTACATGAGGAGTTCACAAATACGGGTGGGCACTGGAACCCATTCACTGAAAAGGAGCATTTTCATAACAGGGAAAGCTTTGAAGAGGCAGTGTCATCCTCGGTGGCCAGTGGACCAGGATTACTGAAGTTGGCTCACTCACCAAAATGTATAGCTTAATTTCCTCACTCGACTAACGCTTTGAGTTGGAACTTACCTCAGAATCTACCGCCTTTACTGAGGGCTGCTGAGAAAATGGCTGTCCTGGTTGAGCTGCCACAGGCTGAGTGATCACTGACAGTGAGGACACAAAGGCCACGTGATGAACGGGAAAGGCAAACCTTTCAACTGGTTGGGCGGTCACCTGTAAAGAAACGGTCATGAGTGATGAAGTGGTTTTCATGTGATAAATTACAGTGAGGAACAAATTCATCTTAGCGAGGCTAAATTTAATATGTAACAATAAGCATAAAAATAAGTTCAACATGTGAAGTTAATTTTATTGCAATATTCCCTCTGATCAAATTCATGAAGCATTGTTATAAATATTCAAAGCAAAGCACATTTTATACCAATAAATATATTTTTAGAAGATACGCTCCTTTTTCAACTATTTTATTATCTTAGTCATACCATTAAAAAAAGAGCCAACATTAATTAGGAAGACATGCCCTCTAAATTATTGTACTGAACTATAAAGAGTTAAAAGAAGAAATAAGCAGCAATATTTTAAATAGCTAAGATTCGTTTTTCTAGTTGCCTTTTCTTACCTTAATCCAGGCAGAATCACTTGGGCTGGGGATAGGATTGGTAATAGACATGGAAGAGATATTAAATCCAAGGATACTACCGGTTTTTCCTGAAATTACAGCTTGTCCAAGAGACCCAACGATTTTTTGGAGTTCAGATAACTGCATCCGACCTATGGGGAAATAATAATATGACATATGGGTTATAGGAATATAGGATCGTGAGAGTTTTTCATTTTTTTTCTTTTTTTTTGCATGGCTTCATACACATTCTGGAATTCTGTAGCTTTTACGCCACCATGAGCTCAATATGACAAAGTCATATGAATAAACTTAGGAAAACAGAAAACATAGCAGAATATTAAGTTAAAGAAATGGAAAACCAAAGGTAAGTAAAGGTAAAGAAAAACCAAAGGTAGGTAAAATAGATACAGGAAAAGTGAATGAAAGCATAGTGGAAAAATAAATGTCTCTTAATTTAATCCTTTCCCATGCTGTCCTTTATTGTGGGATGAAGCACCATCATGTAAGTCTATCACCATGTACCATTTTTTAAAAAGAGAGTTTTAATTTTGGAGTGTAAGGATAATTAGCATCATCGAATTTACACGATGTATATTAGTAAGTTCTGAAGTTAACACTACATTACTCACAAACTGTTGCTTGCTCTAGATGGTGATGATTTTCAAAGTTAATTTTAACACAACAGGCAATTTCTTTTGTCTTTGTCTAGCCCGGCAGGCCCTCTTACACTTACTGGCCCCACCGTGCATTGTACCTAAGAAGTGGCACCTCTATTCATCATACTGATTTGTCAGAGCCTGGCACTTTTGCCCGAGCCCTGCTTCGATTTCATCTCTCCTCCATACCACGTAATCAGTTACTAGTTTCTAGAGCTCTCTGTCCCCCTGCCTAAATCCTAGTCAAAGCCCTCATTTACCCAAACAGCTTTTCAACGGATTTTCTTGCATCCATTCTGTCCTTCTTCCACTCCATTCTATACATTGTAGTCTAAATGATCTTCCTTCTATCTATCTATCTATCTATCTATCTATCTATCATCTATTTATTATTTTTAAAGATTTTATTTATTTGATAGAGAGAGAGAGAGAGCTCACAATTAGGCAGAGAGGCAGGCAGAGAGAGAGGGGGAAGCAGGCTCCCCACCGGGCAGAGAGCCTGATGCGGGGCTCGATCCCAGGACCCTGAGATCATGACCTGAGCCGAAGGCAGAAGCTTTAACCCACTGAGCCACCCAGGCACCCCTGAGTGATCTTTTAAAAAACGACTGTATCCTGGATCTTTTTGGTGTATTGTAAGCCTTGACAACAGTTCCTGTCTAGTTACCCAGAACCTTCTAAATCCAGAGCCCTGCCTTGAGGACTATGAGCATTGCATTTCCTCCATTAAGGCTAAACCATGACACTCAGCATGCTCAGGAAGAAGGAGGCAGCTCATCTTACATAACACTTTGAAAATCATGGTCTGAGGGAATTTCAGTCCTATCAGTTCAACATGTCTCTTTTGGTTGACTCAGACTCTCCGGATAAATGATTAGTCTTTCAGATTTATTCTTCTCTGCCCCACTCCTTCCTTCTAGTCTTCTCCAAAGGGCTTCCCAGGTATGAGGGTTCATGTGACCCCAGCAGTCGCAGGTATAAAGGGGCTTCATGACACTGACTGCTACTACCACTTGCCCTCACTGGTTGTTGGTGCAGCATGGCGCGTCTGACCTACCTGCACTGTTAACAGGTTTTCTCTGACCATCGGACAGCTGAAGGCATCCATTTCTGCTGACTGCCACCTTAACAAACCAAAGTCCTTAACTTGAAAAGCTTTACTGCTGATCAATCTCTATTTATCCAGAGATCTCCTCAAAACTCCAGTAACCCCTTTCTACAACAGCTGGGAATTCCTGGATATCCCGACCCATGCGAAGGCTGTGGAGAGCCTGCAGAATCACTCCATGCACACCTTCCTTGCCACTGCCCAGTATTTTGCTGTGAAATCCCTCTATGCCAATGTAGGACTTTCACTGAGACTTGAAACCCTAACCCAGAGAATGTCTGAGAAATATGCCATTATCCTGTCCCCTCAACTGCCCCCATCTCCATGTTCTTAGACTGTCTTACACCTGTCTGGATAAATCTAACAAAATAAAACTGCTTGAAGGGGATAAGGGGAAGAAATTTTGATTACATACAGATCACATGAAGGGAATAAGTCAGTTTCTTTGGACATCTGAGTGGCTACATGGCCTTACATGACCCCACTACATGTAAGGGTTTACCAAGAATTTCGAAGAGTTGGTGAGCAATCTATAAATGTACCATGGAACCACTACAACTCCTAGAATAAGTGAAGCGACTGTGTTGAATCAAAAGCTCTGACCCTCTAAGTACTAGGAAGTATAGGGCTGATGAAGGAAAGTAACCTATGACTGGGTAGAGAACATCATGGGATGTTTCATTAAAACACAAGCCTATACTTCCTGTTTCCTTCAACAAGTCTAGTCCAGAAAGCCTTCCCACAGGCTTACCTCTATAAGGGAAGAACCTCTGTCTGTCTCGCTGGTATAATTCCTAAACAGTATGTGACAGGTGCACTGGGTCAGTCTTTGGAAGCAAAACTCCTAGGGTCATGAGTCATGCCCCCTAAAAGCAGAAGGCGAGAACTTCACCCAGTACCCAGGTTGACATGTAAGAGAGCCCTGGGGGATAAGGAAAAAGAAGCTGGACAGAGATAAGGCAGATCCAGATTTTCTGAATCTGAAATTTATGCAATTTGGAGGCTCTTTTTAAGAAAAAATAATGAGGAAAAGTCTTAGTTCTGCAACTTTGACAGTAACAATGATTGGGTCACATTATTAAATGGTCCCTTCTCCCGAGTTCCTCCTATGACTTATACAAATGTAAGGCCTTGAAGCTTACACTTTATTAGCTGGATGGTAATCTTCCTCTGACAGGGATCTAGGTCTCATTTTTTTGGAGGTGGGTATGCCTAGTTGAGACTTGTGCTTGACTACTGGAGACAACAGTATGGTTAGGAATGCATGCTGGGGATGGATGCCAAGAGGCCAGGAAAGCCCAGTTCATCTCAGGACAAGCTTGAGTGCAGTGCAGAGCTGAGAAGACCACCCACCCAGTAACAGAGACTATGAAAACAAGAGGCAACGTAGCGGTCTGAAGACTGGAAAGCCTCCCTGGTATTCTGATACCAACCTAAGCAGATGGAAAAGAAAAAATATGAAGGGCTGAACATTTACCCAAATGCCCAAACTGAGTCATTCTAAAGAAATAATTTAAAGTAGCAAAGATACCTCTGATGGGACAGGTAAGCTTGTTTTTATCTCTGATACCTACAAAACGAGGATGTAGAGAGTGAGGGACAGAGGAAAATGTGACAGCTGGTGATTGGATCAGTCATAGGAATTCAAGATAGAACATATTCTTGCACATTTGCATCTGCTAGGGTAAACTGGTGACTTTACTACAGCTCAGAATTTCCAAAGGTCTACTCATTCCTTGGGAAAATATCCACAATCTTTTTACCTTATGGAGAAAAGAGCTTCTTTAGGTTTCCCATGATCTAGCACCTGCCTACCTCTCAACTTCACCTCCACCAGCTTGCCCTTCCTGGCTCCTGCCACCACCGACCAGTCCGACCTTCTCCAGTTCATCTAATGTCCCACTTCTACCAATTATCTCCTTAGACTTGAACATTCTTACCTTTCTCTTTTCATTGACTGACTCTTTTTATGCTTAATATTGTGGCTCTAAGGTCAATTACTCAGGTCACCTCTCAAATCTTCTATATTAGGTCAAATCCTTTTGTTGAATTTACTAATTGGTATAATAACGAAATAGAGGCTAAAGTTCCTTCATAACTCCAAAATATTTGGGGATTACAGGAGTAGAGTAGGGAAAAGAGTCTCTAGGCCCTTACAGGACCCAGGATGTGGGGCTGGTGGGACTTCTGGAGGCCAGGTTTACCAGGCCCTGATTGGGTTATTTGTTAATGTGGATCTGGTATTACAATCTTCCAACTCAAATGTCTACTCTTCATACCTGCAGTGTCATTGCTTATGAACTGAGGAGGAGGATCTCCAATCTCCAATTCCACTGTGAGTCCCATGGATCTCTTTCTCCGCAGGCTCTCCCCTCGCATTATTTTGCTGATACGGATTTTGTCACTTGGTATCTTTAGGAACAAGGCAAGATTTCTAACCAGATTATGAGGGCTATAGAAGTCATCTTCTGTTACAGCAGGTAATTGGAAAGAAACAAATATGACTGCAGTGGTGTGGATTTCAACAGGTATAGTTCCTTTAACCAAAAGGTAAAGCATCTGGTAGGTTCTATCAAAGTAGTTTTCACCAAGGACAGTGGAATTCAGGTTAGGAAGGAGTTGCTCTATGAAGGAAAATAAGCCAAAACAGCACAGTTAAAAATATCTATGTTATCACAACTACCATGTAGTATTTAGTATTTATTTAAATGTAGGAAATTCTGAAAAAATTCAACATTATTCTTCTATAGGAAAGTATGCATATTAAAAACAAAAACACTTTTAGAACTGAAAGCAAAATTAAAGACAACCACTTAATAATACCACTAATCATCGTTATACATTTATTTTAAAAACAGTTAGCTATAGATACAGTATAATTGAGAAATAAAATCCAATTATGAAGCCAGGAGCCTGTATTATACTGGTAGCACTGTTTACATGTTCAGAATTTTAAAGCCTTTACCAAAGGCATTTGGTAATTTAAAAATATAAATCTAACTTTAATAGCCATCTAGTTTATGCAATGCTATATATCAACTCTTAAGGAGCATTTACAATTTAGTGCTTCTATTTTTACCAAGGACAAAAGTATATAATACAAATAAAATATATATTGAAATATCTCAGAGGGATTTTATACCAATGAAACAGGTTTACATTTCAGCCTGAAAAACCTTTGGTTAATGCAAAAAAAATTCTACTAGGGAACTGACTTTTGTAAAAGTGACTGAGATTTTATATATATATATACATATAATGAATGAATATATACATGAGTTTATGGCAGAGTATCAAAAAATGTCTAAGAGCTAATAAATCCACTAACACATACTGAGTTCAAAGGCTGAATCTTATAATAGTACTGGAGTGGGAAATGTAGCTTCTTACCACATTTCCTAGCGAGGCTTACTAAGACAAATAAAATTTTAGGAAGAAGAAGAAATTTCTCATGCAAGTAATAGACATTCATAGCAGTTGGTAATAAGAAGCCATTTCATTATTATCACGTATTTCTTTCATATCTGCTAGTATAAGTTCTAGATGCAATTTGGTTTAAACATTCTGTGAATCTGAAGACTGTGCTTTTATATTGTGAATTGAAGCTGCTCTCAAACTATATTTAGAGGGCGCATGCACCATTTATCCTAGGTAACTTCCTTATGTCTTCACAGTAATGGAAGGAAGCAGAGACATACATAATAAAACATTTTGGGTAATCTAAAATAATACGTATAGATTCATAATACAGGGAAGCAATTTTGCAGTCTAAGTGCCAAAGCAAAATGTTCATTTAAAAGCAATGCTGTATCAGAAAAAATGTTTATAAGAAGGTGGTAGTAATAGTGTTTTTCAGCCCTTCAGCACTTATGTAACCAGTTCCCTATATTAAATACAGTTTGTTGAGATAGTTTCTATTTCCCTGATTTGAATGATAGAGTACTTGGTGCCAAAAGTGATGTTTTTAAAAAGGATTAAAATGGATGAAAAATAAGCTGTAAATATGGGTAGTTATTTGTATATAAAAAGTGATAACATGGACTCTTAGCTTATAAGGAGGCAATATGACATGATAGTCAAGTGCATGGCTTCTAGAGCCAGACTCTCTGGGTTCTAGTCCTTGTTCTGCCCTCACCATCTTTACATTACCATGGACTGAACTGTGCCCCCCTCCCCCAGATTCACGTATTAGATCCCTAATCCCCAGTGTAAGGGTATTCAGAGATGGGGCCTTTGGCAAGTCATTAGCCTTAGATGAGGGTGGGGACTTCTCGATGGATCAGTGCTCTCATAAAAGGAGATCCCGATAGCCTGCCATTGCTCTGTCTGCCATGTGAAGATACAGTGAGAAGGCAGCCATCTGCAAGCCAGGAGGAGAGCTTTCACCAGAACCTGACCCTACTAGCACCCTGACCTTATACTTCTAGCCTCCAGAAGTGCGACAAAATAAATTTCTGTTTTTAAGCCACTCACTTCATGTTATTTTGTCCTGACAGCTCTCAGAACTAAGAGACTGTAGCAAATTGATTCACCTTCTTTTGTCTCGGTTTACTCATCTGTGCCTTGCTCCTAGGGTTATTATTAGAGTATAGTAACAGTGAGTTATTATCTACAAAGCACTTAGAACAGTGCCTGGCACACAGTAACATTTCTGGAAGTACTAGCTAGTACTAATAGTAGGAATAGGACAGCACACATTTATACCATTGTTAACCTAGATTATGGGGCACATCTAAAAATCATAAAAGCACATGTGGAATGGAAGGGACTGGCCTTATTAGTACCCTGTTTAAGAAAAGGACTTCCATGAGCAGATATAAATCCTGGTCTTGCAAATATTGGTAAGTGGGTAAGTTCAGCCTTTCCCATATATTTAATTTAAATCCAGAGTTTATTATATGACTTCATTATGTTCAGCTGGTGTTATGCTAGCTTTCTTTGCAATACTTCTGGTAACCGCCAATTAATTTTGGTGCTGACCTCTATGAAACAGAAGTAAAGTGGAGACAGGGTAAAAATTCTAAGCCAAATCTCTTCTGTATATAGGAATCGCTGAACTACAGGTAGAACGTAAATGTCCTCAGCGGGGAAAGGAATGTGATACACAAAAGCTTACATCTGCATGTACGGAGGTTCATAAGGGTTCCATCAGGGATAATCTTTCAGGACACATAAGTCATAAATGAACACATCTTAGAACACATGTTAGGCTGTGGCTAACAATATCTTCTCTTGTGTTCATCAATGGCTAAGGAACTAAAAATATTAATAATGAAACACTGCAAATAATTTTATACATAATTAAGTACATATATAATGTGTACTTTATTTTTCTGAGATACCTGTGTATAGATGTCTATTAAGTTCACAGTATTTCTGTTGAGGGTTCCATACTGTATTTTGGGGGCAAACCAATGCATTGTTCACATAGACATCCAAACGCTGAAGTGTGGGGAAAAAAATTCCTACCACCACAGCCTGTTGAAAATAAACATTTTTGTTTCTTAAGAGAACAATGAAACAGAATATTTAGAATGTAGCACTTAAAGATGTTCTTCAACTATATATACCTTCTGTAAAATAGTAAAATTAAGTTTAATGGATTGATGACAAATACTGAGTTAAACTTTGTCAATGGCCTTACATTCAACCATTCATACAGATGTTATAACTTAACTCTTAACTGATGATTCTCAGCAGAAAAGCATAATGTAAGAAAGAATTACTAAAGGAGTATCTCTAAAAGAAACATTTCCTTTAAAAGATAAAGTCCCAATTAAGGCTTTCAACTCCACAGGCAGGAGGAAACTGGGAATTCAGCAGTGCTCTGTAATGCAACCACACAAAAGTAGTTAATGTTGAAAAAAATGCTTACCTCTGAGACAAATCTGGTAGTCAGATTGATTAAAAATTAGTCAAAATAACTATACTCTCTGGTTCAATTCTGTTCATTTTCCATGTTTATACTCCTCACATCTCATGCTACAGGTATAATCATAAAGTAAGGACACTGGTTTTTACAAGGGCAGAGAAAAATTAATAAGGAGTCTAATAACCTATACATAGGTTTGGAATCTTCTTTTGAGATTGTCTTCAGAGCCCCAGGACATTAACAGTCATATTACTTTGTAGTTATTTTTAAAATTAAAAATATTCTCTTCCATTAAAAAATTTGAGGGCCTATCTAAACCAGGCCCTATTCTAGGAGCTGTCACTAAGCCCCTGCTCTCTTTGAGCTTGTATTCTAATGTGAGGAAAGAGACAAATAAATAGTAGCAATAATGAGGAAAATACGAAGCATGTTAGAAGGTGGTAAGTGCTATGGAAAAAAGGAAAGGTAGATCAGAGTATGAATAATTGGGAGAGCCAGCTGAGGTGGGGTGAACCTGCCAGGCCTGTTGGAGGAATGGAGGGGTGGGGGTACTCCTGGGAGGGGGCGTTAGGCACCTAGGGCAGAACGTTCCAGACAGACTCAACATCCGGAACACAGGCCCAGGTGGTAACAGGTGTGGGGTGGCCTGGAACATCCAGGAGCTCAGTTGAAACCAGAGAGCTAAGGACATGAGGACTCTGGCCCAGTGGGGGAAAGTAATACAGCATGTGGGGCAGGGAGTGACCTGGTGTGACATATACTTTGAAGGTCTCTCTGTGGCTAATGAGGGGAGAACAGACAACAGAGCAGGCAGAAGCAGGGCGGTGGGAGGAGTTGGGAGCCAGCTGCCTTAATCCAGGGAAGAAATAACGTTGGCTCAAAGTGGGTGGTAGCAGGGACGGCGGTAAGAAGTGGTCAGATTCTGGATATTTTGAAGGGACACTCCACAGGATTTGCAGACGGACTGGATGAGGGATATGACCCAAAGAGAGGAATCCAGAACAGGGCCAACCAAAAGGATGAAATTGCTATCATCTGAGAAGGGGCAGGTATGTCTCTCTTTGCTACTATTCTTTCTGCTTCACCTTATCCACCCCTTCTTTAATTTCCTAATATTCTGACTTCCGAGTCTCATATTCTTGGGAAAAAAAAATTCTCAGTTATGAGACTATTGTTTAACCTCATACTCTTTTCCCACTGACACAGTGTATATAAACTTAACCATCCCAGCGGAATTCAGCTCATAGCAAAGATCTGATATTCTTGGAGATATTTAAAATAACGTGCTCTGATCGCTGAAGTAAATTCCAAAGGTGTATTCCTGAAATATATAAATAGCAGCATGGAAAAACAAATAGATGATTCCAGTGACCAATTCTGGATATGCATTACTTTTACATAAAAGTTCAGCTTTGCTGCCAATCACGCAAATCACAGGCCTCACTGTCATGATGGGGGACAGATGTGTGGTATGCATATATGTTCTCAGGCGGATGAAAACTTTCTGAATTAACAGTATTTTTAGTCATACCCTGATGATCCTTGCGACGACGTTCAAGAGCACAGGGGAGGAGAAAAATCCTCAGCATTTTGAAATAGATGTCAATAACCAACACCAATAACTCAAGAAATCCTTTCTATCCTGTGTTACCTTTCTACGGTCAACATTGAGCAACATCAGCCGAAGATTCTGAGGACTGGTGCCAGTAAAGAAAATTTCATAAGATTTGTTCAGAGCCACAATGCTGTGAAACAGGGACAGTCTTCTCTGGCATGTGTATCCAGCACACCAGCCGTGATCCTGTGGGCCTAAAGCCACAAAAATGAAAGTTCACATTCCACATTATAAATATGATTTAGCACAAACTCTGAAGAGTAATTGTACTGAAAATAAATTGCAGGGTCAAGTTCAGCATTTACAGCCATTATCCATCCACGCATCTACCCTTAGCTTACAAAGAAGGTGGGATGCAACTCCTTCCTACCACTTTTACTTGTTTACCTGTCGGGGAAAATGTGTTGAGTTTGCATGGGAAGGGTCCTTGAAGGAAACAGTAGGTTTATACGATTCTCTACTTCAACAATCATATTTAAGCCCTGGCCACATGGTAAGAAAGAAAACGCTACCTATCAAACGTGAATTTAGGTGGGGGGCCAACTTTCTCAGACTGTTTAGTGCACAATATGAGGTTACAGAGTTAATTTATTAAAAACAGAGCCTGTATTTGGAAATATGGACATTTTATGGCTAAACCATGGATTCGTTAATTCTTTCACTCACTCATTTCTTTATCGGTTAATTTGTAAATTCGACAAACTCTTAAGTTTGCTTTTTATGAAGTCTTCCTCCATTGTTATTTTAATACATTTTTGTTAAAGACTGTGATTACAGGCACATTAATCATTAACAAACTGTAACCAGAAAATAACACTCCAATAAACCCTCTAAAAAGCCAAAGACAGTGGATGCTTTTCTACCTGAATCCATACGTTTCCCGAACAGGCATAGCATGACTGTTGTAGCAAACTTCTCTATTTCACTTCAGTTTTAAAGTGGCTGGGATTATAAAACATTGAGTGAGATATGGAATGATAAATTTTCTTGATGTATTTATTCATTAGCTTTGCTCAATTTCCTGGCTTACTTGGAATTCTTATCAATATTTACAACTGAACTTCAATCAAATTTTATATCAATATAAACTTCTGAAGCTCAAGTAGAACATCAACTTCCTCTTCGCATCCAAAATGTAAATTCTACTTTTAAATAAACCTTCTTTATGAGTTTTGAAAACAGAAAGAAATTTCTATCTATAAAATGAAAAATTTAGAGTAGCAAAAGCCATTTTTTTTAAATAAATGAAGCTGGGTGCTTGGGTGGGTCAGTGGGTTAAAGCCTCTGCCTTCAGCTCAGGTCATGATCTCAGGGTCCTGGGATCAAGCCCCACATCAGGCTCTCTGCTCAGCAGGGAGCCTGCTTCCCCCTCTCCCTCTGCCTGCCTCTCTGCCTACTTGTGATCTCTCTCCTCTCTGTCAAATAAATAAATGAAATCTTTAAAATAAATAAAATAAAATAGATGAAACTGAGTATCAAAATTTTAAAGGAAACTTTAGTGGTATTCAGTAACTTGCACCTTGGGAATTTCTTCCCAATCTAGTGTGGTTACATCTGATGCTTCAGTGATTCTTTCAACATCTTCCTAATTTTTGCAATCTTGCCATTATTTACTTAAAACTTTTCTTTAAATTGACAGTCACTTAAAAAAATTTAACATTATTTTTAAGAGAAACATCATGTCACTATTTCAAGTGGAAAGCTTGTATTGCTTTTCAGAAAAGAAAAATATAAAAATAAATAGACTAAAATCTTTCTTCAGCATATAAAACAGAGCAATTTGAAAACATCTCCATTATTCACACTGACTGGTCTAAAGTTCATCCCACAAGCTCTCTGCTTTCTAAGATCTGAGAGGCAGCCCTTGAAATTGGGTTGATAGTGGGCCAGAGAAACCAGGCAAATTGCATGTTGCAGGCAAGAGAAGTGAGGAGAGACTTGAAATCATGCAACGTTGGGACACCCCTGATTTAGCTCATTCTATTCCCTTTAATACATTTTTTTTTGCATATCACTATTTCTTTGGGTGTTCTTTAATTTTCCTGCTAACATTTTTTAAAATGAATATTTTTGTGGGGTACTGGCTATTTCGTTGAATCTCAGGATATTTCAGCTCATGTTTTGACACTGCCAGGGCACAGAAATTTTTCTGATCCAGGTTACATGCCCCTTCAGCACTGGAAAGACTCTTAAGCCTTCTTAGGGACTAATCTTTGAACCCCCCCAAATTATTTCTAGGTAATACAATGAATCCCTGCCCTCTATTTTCGGCAGCTTATAGAAGTTCATCTTATTTATTCAAAAAGTCCTGGACTCCTAAGTTGATCTGAATTCTTATGGAGACCACTGCCTTCCCTCTCTACTAGGGCCACCCATGACCAATGTAAGGGGCCTAGACTCTGGAGCTTGCCAAGATGTTCTTCACGGTCAAAGGAATCACAAAGGAAAACCAACCAACCAACCCCAAAATACACTGACTCAAGATTAAGTCTTAGAAGGATTCACAAAAATAAAAACTGAGTAGGCTGAAAATACCTTTTCAAGTATTTCAAATAACACATTATCTGTGTTTTAATTTATGTAAGGAAAACTGTCCTTCTGGAGACACTAGGGCCAATTTTTCCTTGAAATATTTATGCCACCTTATTAATACAGGTATGAAGGTCAGCCAAGGAATAACTCTCCTCTTCTTCTAATGGTTAATTTGGAATAACTATCCTGGCTTTCTAATATGGGAATCTACGGAAGGACCAAACAGCCCTCCTGCATGTAGATCTTTTCTTACAAGCAGAAGGAAAAGCAGACCTGATGTTTGCTAGTTTAATGTGATAAATAATTTGTGAGATGTCTCTATGCACGTAATAAATAGTGAATGCTTTGAGTAACTACCAGTTTGTTTACACTAGTAAATGCGTACCGTTAATGAGATCAACATAACCATTGCTCACTACAGCCACTGGTGAGAGTCTTCGAGTTTCTGTGTCAGAATCCAGGCTTTCAATAACCATCATTGCATATTCCATTCCAAAACACCGATAGCTCTGCCATTGTGGAATGTATTTACAGGTTGAATCTCTAATAATTCCTAGAAACAGGTATATACATTTTAGCGAGGAAAAGCAATCTCTCCAAAACCATCCAGGTACTTCTTCTTTTACGTAAGACTAGTAAGTAGAAAATATGTTATTGGTTGGTTACCCCAATTACTAAAAATAAAAGATATATTTTGTTTCACAAACTTGGGGACTGACAGAAGAATATCCAACGAACCTTTGTAAGGTGCTTTCTCAGTGACAGGCATTCTACTGCCATTTGGGAACGTGAGCATCACCTCAGGAATTCTGTAGTCTCCAATTCCAAATTGACTATTTCCATTCCATTCATATTCTGCTTGAGGTATCACTGAACCAGAATTTCCCAGAAAGGAACCATCCATATCTCTAAGAAAAGACTTCCTTTTGGCATCACAAACCATGTCTACACAATCAGCTGGATTCACCTTACTGTGCAGAAAAGGCAAAACACACGAATATTTATAGTTAGTATCCTTCCCCTGTTTCTAGAGAGCATTTCAATTGAGCGTTTGATAAGAGAGTATCCAAAGTTTTTGACTGATTGAATCTTATCATTTCAGAAAGGCTCCAAAATGGGACCAAGTCGTGTATGTATTTAGTATTGTAATAAGGTTTGATTTTCCATTCTCTTGGTTTGTTATTATTATTAATTCATTAACATTTCAAAAGGACAAGTTATACAAGTGAGATATAAAGTTTGAATTCCATTTTGTTATTTCATATTTTGTTAAATGATAGATTTCAACCTTGTACATGGCTCACAGTATACTAACATTGCCCCATTGAGCACATCAACAGTCTGTTGTGTAGGACCTACAAAATTCCTGTGTTGGAAGTCTCTCCCTTCTTTTTTTCATGGGTCTTTAAAATTTATAAAAAAATTGTATTCTTGTTATAAAATAATCTAAATACTTAAAGTTCAGTCCCCCTATCTCAAGTTCTCAGTCCATCACCAATTGCAGATTAGTATATAATATTACATAGACTTTTGTTTATATATATATAAAGAGATATACTTTGATTATGATTGATATGCTACATATTTTAGTAACCATTTTAGTAACCATTTTGTAAATACCCAAACTGTAAGAGATGAAATACTATATACTTATCATGTACCATAGATAGCATTCTGCCTTCATCTTGAGCTACCTGGAGTAGCTGATTTGTTAACTGGTAATAATAATAAGATAGATGCTTAATTTGCAATATACTGTACATTACATACTATACATGGTATACAGTATGGTTATATTATGTCATGATATATACTATGGGGAAATATAACTTATTCCAAAGTTATCACAACAAAATAATAGTGCAAAGCTCAGAACTATTAGGAATTGTTTAGCATCTCTGTCCCTTTTTGTTGTAAGAGAGATATGAAGGAGTAAATTGCCCCTTACTGTACAATAATAGCTTTGGAGATGACTTGAATAAATATTTCTTTTTTTTTTTTAAAGATTTTATTTATTTATTTGACAAAAAGAGAGAGATCACAAGTAGGCAGAGAGGCAGGCAGAGAGGGGGAAGCAGGCTCCCTGCTGAGTAGAGAGCCCCATGCGGGCTCAATCCCCGGACCCTGGGATCATGACCTGAATCAAAGGCAGAGGCTTTAACCCACTGAGCCACCCAGGTGCCCCTTGAATAAATATTTCTATAGCTCGTGGGTTCTTTGTGTTCAAGCATGTGAAGATGCTATCGTGAGCAAGTCTGTAGGTAGAGTACCCAGTGGCACTTTTGTATTATGACTCAGGGCTGTTTTTACTTCATTTCACAAAGAAGTAAGAGCCTGAAATGTAGATTTTTGTTCAAGTGATTTATTGAAGGAATTCTCGCAAAAAAAGAGAGAAGCCACATATGATGAAGAAAAGAAAACGAGATTACTGTGGTCTATGGACTAGCTTCATTCTGATCCCAGGGCACCTCTGGGTCATCGATTGTACCCAGGGTCGCTCCCACCTTGAGACAAGGGGGTTGGCCTTTTGTACTCCTGTATAAACTAGTCAGTTTATACAGGTGCAAGGAGGTGGTGTTAGGGAAGTTTTTAGCAGCCCAAAGCTATTTCTATTCGGTTAAGCACAATTTTCTGGAAAAGAGGGCAACTGTAGGTTATTATTAGCCAATGTTTAGAGCTTTGGGGGACTGGGTAAACTCCCTTGTAAAAGGGATCTGGGAAAAGGCCAACAGCATCTTAATAAAAGCACATAGCTCAAGGACATTATATTTTAAAATGTGGAATTGTCTGAGGTGCCTGGGTGGCTCAGTAGGTTAGGCATCCAATTCTTGATTTGCAGGGCTGATTGCAGGGCTGTAAGACTGAGCCCCACATCTGGCTTTGTGCCGGGCATGGGGCTGCTTAAGATTCTCTCTTGCCTTCTCTCCCTCCCCCTCCTGCTTGCATCCTCTCTCTTTTTTTTTTTTTTTTAAAGTATTTTCTTCAAGACCTAGGTATTAAAATTATATATTACATCTGAAAGATTCAATGATAACTAAACAGAAGCTAATAACATTCTAGGGAGGAGAGGCTCTTTTGAGCCAAAAAATACTTCGGTTCAGTAATTACTAAATAAGGAGATATGTAGTTGTCACTGAAACAAAATCAGATGAAGTCAAATTATTTATGAAACACTGCATTTGTCTAAAGAGATGTCTATCTAATTAGACAGCCTTATTCCTTGTCTTCTTCCTATACTTAACATGGGCAAATATCTCTCATAAAATAAGCCTTTCCTCCAATCTTGTCTTACATCTGAGTTCTGGGTCTGCATCTCTTAGAAAGTATAGCAGTTACTGGCTATCTTCTTTTAAGATTTAAGGTCTAAGTGGCTCGGTTTCTAGAAATATTCTGACTCCAACTGACTTTTGTGATTGAAAAGTCACTGTTCTGAGTTTCTACATCTTCTCAGTCACAGTGATTATAATGATTGACATTAAATTTCAAAGTGCATGTTGGGATGAATGTGGAAAGATATTTGGCAAGCAACAGGAAACAAAAGAGGTAAGGAAAAGAGAGGAAATGATAGAGATGTCTCTCGTCTCTAATGACCATTAATGGAGAGATACTAATGTACAACACACTTTTAACCTGGTCTCCATCTTTTATGATAGTATTACTTAGGATGCATGGAAAAAACAGTATGGGAAAAAAAATATATATTAAAGCCTAGCTTTTTCAATTTAACTGAAAACACAGATGTATTAAATAGTCTTAACTTTCATGGTGTTGATTAAAATTTTACAGAAAATAAATTACTTTAAAGATTTTATTTATTTATTTATTTGACACAGAAAGAGAGATCACAAGCAGGCGGGGGGTGGGGGTGGGGGAAGCAGGCTCCCCGCTGAGCAGAGAGCCCGATGCAGGGCTCGATCCCAGGACCCTGAGATCATGACCTGAGCTGAAGGCAGAGGGGTGTCCCAATAGTTACTTTAATACAGCAACTTTCTCAGATCTATGGCAAGGAAAAAAAGACAATGGAAAACAATAAATACAGGAAAGAAAAAAAAATAGACTTTCATATATTGTACCTTATATCAGGCCTATGTATGAATATTTTTGATTGTTCAGTAGTATCAACCAGCTCTATGTTCTTCACATGGATTGGATGCTGTAAATCTTCATTTAAAGGGTTAGTAATGAATATCACATTCGTTTCACCTGAACAAACGTTCTTAAATCCAACAAATGTTGAACCTAAAACATAAATTAACAGAAAAAAATAATTATTTTCATGGAGAAAGTGATAAAATAAAAAAAAAAAGAAAGTGATAAAATCAGTTCCATTTCATATATATTCCAGCAAATACATCATTTAACACCACCTTGAACATAGAGCTCTTGGCTTATGTGCTAGATAGTCCATCACTATTCGTGTTAGATTGCTGCCTTCCTATATTAATACCATTGAATATTCTTCTCATATTTTCTTTGAGCTCAGTTATGTGATTTACATTGACCAATGGGACAAGAGCAATTGTGATATAAGCAGATCTGAAAAGTGCTTGCATATTAGAGCTCACTCTCTTTTGGTGCTCTTGGGGAATTCTGTGACTTCCAGCATGCGAATGACCTTAGGAGACATATGGCCCAAACACCCCCTTACTCCAGCTAATGAATGGCCAGCCCAAACATTGGCAAGTACCAACCACCGGACATGGAAGTGAGACTATCCTAAACTATCCATCCCATAAACTGATGGCAGCCGAAGGAATAATCCCAGGTGAGACCAACGGAAGAACTATCCAAATGAACAAAGCCCAAACTGTCAATCCACAGAATCATTAGCTAATAAATAATTTTTTAAAGACTCTAAAATTTGGAGGTATTTTGTTATGCAGCAAAGACTAATGGAAACATTGTTCTTTTGATCTTATTGCTTATATCATGTGACCAAAAGATAAAATGTATTGAATTCAAACTTAATCTCCATTGTACTTAAAATCCAATAACTCAAAAATAGAAAAAAAAAAAAAAGCAAAAGGTGACTCCAAAATTCTTACATCAGTTATGTACTACTACCGCCCTTCCTGATATTTTTTCCTAAGATGGTATTTTATATACATGAATATGAGCCTGTAGATGAATATTAATAAAATACCACAGTAGCAGACACTGTAACCTGTACAGATCTGCTTTACTGCCCCAGTGCACTTGTCCTCAGCCCTTGGAAGTATTGGCTGCCAGCTGCTCACACCTGCCCCTTTCTCCAGAGAATTGTTCTTGACCAGATGACAACTCCCTCTCCTAAGAGATTCTGCACTCCTTAATACCACCGCCAAAGGGCTATCATGCCTAATCGACAACTGAACAGAAGGTCCCCTTGCCTCAGGAGGGGGAAATTAAACTACACAGCTCCCTGAGGTATCAAGAAGGACCTAGACTCCAGCTGAGACCCTATGCTCTAGTTCCCTCACTCCCTTTCTTATGAAAATATACCTTTAATAAACGACTTGCACAAGAAGCCCACCTCTGGCTTTACTTTTAGACCATTTGATTATATGGTGAGTACCAGAAGTGGTCCTAGGATACACACTGTAATGATGCAATAATGAATTTAGCTCCCTTGCTATCTGGATGGGAATGAGGACGCCCTTACTGGGGGGAGGTGGAGTAGTGATAGCTCCTAGAAGGCTGGAACAGTGCAATTGTTGAGATCTCACTCGTGGTGAACTGGGATAATATCTAAGTGGGAGGAACTGCTGGGGCCGGTATGGTAACTTTGCCATTTGAGTGGTAAAGGGGAAACAGTGGTTACAAGGAAACTAGAAGTAGGTTACTGTTGACCATCACTGATGCTTTTAAGAAAGAATCAATCACAAATTCAAGGCAAACCTCAGGATCTGAGAACAAAACCAACATAGCATTCATAGAAGGTTGAATTCTCAGCCCTGGAAGTCTCCTACATCAAAGACAGGGCTCTGATAGAAAAGGAATGGAACCTGAGTTAGTATGGGAATATAGGGAAGATGAATTTGAGCCTCGAAACCCCGGGTTCCCCTTCAATGTTCCAGATCTGTATAAGTGGTCCACTTCTCCTTTATTAGAAGATAGCTTCCCTGCCCCATTTGTTGAAATCATGACAAGACCTCAAAGGAAAAGGCAAATCTTGTCTTTCTCAGGACCTGCCCCCATCTCCCGTCTGGCAAACAGAGCAGTAAGTCTGGTTAAGTCTCAACATGGTCTGACTGGGGAAGTGCTAAGCCTGACATAGGATGAGAGGAATTATATACCAAAGGAACTGCAGTAACTAACATGCACTGACAGGAATCAGGAGTATATGTATATCTGAGAGTAAATTGTGATGGTGTTAGATCAAGGGGGAAATAATATAAAGCTGGGTAAAGGAGAGTGTCCCTCTGGATGGGGGTATTCTCCCTTGCTGCTGTCATGGCTTTTCTCAGTTTGGAAAATACCACATTCCACTTTAAATGAAGTAGAATGGTAAGAACAGCCATGGCACACTGTAAGAGAAGGGCTCAAAGTCTCTGAAAAATGAAATACCGGAATGAGTCTACTATATAATGCCAGCGCATTTCAGCCCTACCTAGGGATGGCCTTGGAAGAGTGTGGGGTGGGCAGATTCTACTAAGGGATAGAAATTTGGGTAGTACCCAGAGTGACTCACTTTGTGTGAAGAGAGAAGTGGTGTGAAGGAAGGATAAACGTAAAAAACGACATAGCTGATCAGTCAGGGGCCTGGAAGGAACAAAAGTGGATGCCTGGGTAAGATGAAGCCTGGGGGAAAAGCAAGTACATGGGGTTCTGGGAGTAAGGACAGAGGGCATGTCAGTGATGACCAAAGAGTATCAACGATGGTAGAAGCACTAAAGAAATAAATGAACAGGATGATAGCGCCAATAGATGTTACTAAGCTCTTAGGTTATATGAGTTCAAATTTCTTCAGTTGTAAAAAGAAATAATAATATATAACCCTGCTTATATAAAAGGGCTTTCACAATTATAGAAACTAACATTAAATCACTATACAATTGTTTCCTCTGTTGTTTTAGAAGGAAAATTAAATGTCACTTCTTCGACATATATAAATTTTGCCAGGGAACCATTCTTGAAATTGACTGATGTCTGATTTCTTGGCTTCTCACACTGAGCAGATTCACATTCATTTAAATCACGGTCTTTTTTACTAAAAGCGAAACATTATTAGATATATTCTACATATTCTCCTAGAACTTAACTGAGTGTATTTGTCAAGACTAGGTTTAAACTTGCCTGAGATATCCAGAAGGCCACTAATGGCATTGTAACTCATGAGCCCTGCATGGGGTTTCCGGGGTGCCATGTTATGTGCTGAAGCAAAGGTAGGCCAGCAAATCCCACTTCGCCCACCTTTTATAAAAGAAAGAAAGTTGATAAGATTTAAATATGCACTCACATGAACACCAAAATTAAACTTCTAAAATTTTCACCTGATGGAGGTCTAGCACTCCGATGGGCGGCAGAAAGTTCAATATTGGGATCATCATTAGTTAGGACATCAGAGCAATTAAATCCAGGGCTACTTCCAACAATTAATGAGCTCTATGTAAAAAAAAAATTCAAACAGTACAGCTTAAATAATAGCTTTTCCTCAAGGAACATATGATAACGGATCGTACTGAATTCCACCATAGCAAAACATAACCTTGAAATTTGAGGAAGGGATCATTCATAAAGCCAAGATGAAAAGGATGTGACTTTATGCCCTAAGTGAAATGACAGTCAAACTGGGAAGGGGAAGACAGGTGAGTAAATTATTATATATAATGACATGTTACATTTCTGTGACAGAAATCTGCCCAGGGAACGGCAGGAACAAAAAGAGGAGAGAGTATCAATACCATCTAAGCTAGTTCAAGAAAGGATTCATAGAGGGAACGAAAATTTCACTAACTGTGGCAAGATTAGCAGGTGGTACACAAGAAGAGACGAGGGGACCAGGGAGGAGAGGGCACTTCCTGACAGAATATAAGGAGAACAAAGGCGAGGAGGTTTGGACTCACCTGGCTTCAGAGTCAAGAAGATCAATTTTATCAGAACTTCACTAATTTTACCCTTTCTCCTTGACTCTGGCTGTATTCAGTTCTTACCTTAATCTGCACTGTTTTACTGGAAATTTTGTGAGATACAGCAGCTGGCATGTAAATCATTGAAGAAATGGCCATCCCGTTGTCAACCAGAGTCACATTATAAATACGCACACTCTCGGTGGTCTGTGAAACAACTTGTAGGTTACACAGTACCAAGTACAATCATAAAACAAGATAAACAATCACCACCTTGGATCACATTTACCTGAAAATAAATTCCATAATCCCAGCATGTCCAAATGGTAAATCCCTGTATAAGAGAACACCCAGGAAGGCCATCTTGGTTCATATAAATACCATATAAACCTCCATGGGCTTCGTTGTCAAACCACTTTTCCATGGGCTTAGATTGACCTTGTAAGGAAATATGAAAACAGGGAATTAAAATTACAAGTCATGTCCTCGAGCTTTATAAGAAGTATCAATTAAGGGGTGCCTGGGTGGCTCAGTGGCTTAAAGCCTCTGCTTTCAGCTCAGTCACGACCTCAGGGTCCTGGGATCGAGCCCCACATCAGGCTCTCTGCTCAGCAGGCAGCCTGCTTCCCCCCCTCTCTCTGCCTGTCTCTATGCCTACTTGTGATCTCTCTGTCAAATAAATAAATAAGATCTTTTTTTAAAAAAAAGAAGTATCAGTTAAAGTTAATTTTTTAAATTAAATATATAAATCTTATGTAAATTTTAACATGATAATTAAATATTGTTATGGCTTGGCCATTTATGGCTTACTCTACTCAGGATTTAATCTTATCTAATTTGTCCATTCACCATTAGAATGCCTGTATACTCACTTGCAAAAGTTTGGTTTAGTTGTTAGCATGTTTAACTTACTACATCTGATTAAACATGAATTTCATGAGAAAGTGCATGAAATTTGGATTCGAAGAAGGCTAATCCTGAAACACAATGATACCACCTGTTGTTTATAAAATGCTTTCCCTGCACATCTTTTTGTTGCTGGTGCCTCCTGGTCATCCCATTTTCAAGTTAGGCGTCACCTCCTTACAAGGCCTTCTCTGACTACCTGATTCAAAGTAGCACCTCGGTTCCTTCACATGGCCACTAAAATTATTTTCATTTGAAATTTTTTTGTTACTTAATCATGAATTATCCATCTCCTCTCTCCTACTAGAATGTAAGCTTCATGAGAGAAGACACAGTGTCTACCTCACTCACCACCGTATTCCCAGGGCCTAGCAGGTAATGCAGAGACGGGCATTCATTTAACTATCTGTTGAATTGATGTATGTATGACCTTGGAACATTGTTTAACATTTTAGACCTCAGTTTCCTCAAATATAAAAAGTTTTAATGTTTAATTTAGAGTAGTCTCAAAATGAAATGAAATAACCCACATGAAGTGCCTCAATAAATGGAAGCTATACTCATTATTAATATATATGGAAACCTGAAGTCGATTTTTTATGAAACTTTACTTACATCCAAATCAGAACAGCAATCTTAATAATTCCCTCCTAACCATGCACACATTGGAGGATTCCCAATAAAGAGCAGCATCACCCCCTACAGTTTGCTTAGTACCAGCTCTCTTGACCAAGTCTCCTGGTACCTGAATTCCTCCTATCCTCTATTGATTTTCCTTTCTTCCTAATATTTTGGGATTGAAATTTTACTCGTCAACTGCCCAGATTCTGTTGTGTTTTCTCCATAAAAAGCTGCTCACATGTCTCTCCCTTGGTTCCACATAGTGTTGCCCCTGGGGCCCAGAGTGGGTCATGGTTCCCTTCCTGGCCTCCCAGACTCCACTTGCCTGGGAGGTTCACTGAATAGGTTGGTGTCCCATTCCAGGAACTTAAACTCACAATTCTTCAGTGATGTCTCTTATTTCAATTTCTCTAAATCCCAAACTTCCTTGTAAACATTCTCAATTATTTAGGAATATCAATATAGTCAGTGAAATATACATATTAGTAAATATTCACATTCATAGATTATATTTGGACTTAAAAAAATCCAGGACAACACTTCAAAGCAGTTGTAGAAAAATTACATATTTTAACATCTTAGTCAAATAAAACCTTTAAGCTATTGGGAACTAAAAGACTCAATAAGAGCACATATCAAGGAATCAGTTAAATTTGTTGGCAGTTGTTTTCTTCCTTCCAAAATATATTCCAAAATGTATTTGACACAAGAATAAAATTAGCTTAAGCCCAATAATTTTTGAATTTACAGAAAAATGTTGATTTGCAGAATTTATAGATAAAATGCTGATTCAAAGAATCTTAAAAATAACTACACCGAGATTAAAAAAAACAGCTGTACAAGAGAAATAAAGTTTTCAGAGAAAATCCCATCTTCTCTGAGTTTCTTATGAGGAAAAGCCTGCAGCTCTCTTATTTTATTTTGATCTAAGAATGCATTTACCTAACTGGAAAATCAGAAGGCTATAAAAAGTTATACAATAATAAGTTATCAGTTACCCTGTTGCTGTTTTTTTGTTTTTACACTTTGTGTTGCTTTATATAAACAAAATAACCATATATAGTCCTATTTTCTTTTTTTTCTTCCACTAAACATACGGTAAACAAAATAGTATTTTATAGATATATAGTTCTGCCATCTCCATTTATCACTTAAGAATATCCTGTGGATTTCTCTCTCCACATCAGTACATCAATATGTATCTTCTTCCCTCTTTTTGAGTGGGGCCTAGTGTTCCAATGTCCGGCTTTGTATAACTGTATTGCATAACTGTCCACTGTATTGGACACGAGGCAGCTTGTAGTTTCCTGCTAGCACACACAATGTTGTGATGAATCACCTTGTTCACAAATCATTTTATAAGTGTTACAGACGCCAATGTTAGTTAGATTGCCAGAAGTGGAAATGTTGAGCCCAAAGCAAATGCTCCTACCATTTTGGCCACTATTGTCCTAATTCTCCTCCGTAGGGGTTATATTGTTTTGTCATTCAACCAGCAGTGGGTAAATGTTCTAGTTTCCCTAGCCTTGACAAAATAGTAGCTGTTCAGTTAACTTTTTATTTGAATCCTCTAGTAGAGAGAAATGTATCTGAGAACTAGCTGCTTATGTCCTTTGACTTCTTCATGCTTACAGGTTTCAGCGCACAAATAGTGAGCATTTATTCTTATCAAGAGGAAACATGCACTAGTGTCATATCCCGATAGACATGTATCTCTAAAGTGTTGCTTTTATGAAGGTGGTAGTGGCATGAGGTACTCACTGTTCCAACACCAGCCACATCACGAATTGAAGTGGCTGCTGCAATTTTTGGGTATAAAAATGTAAAATTATCTTTAAAAGCCTATTCAGGGGTGCCTGGGTGGCTCAGTTGGTTGAGCATCTGCCTTCAGGTCAGGTCATGATCCCTGGTCCTGGCTCAGTGAGGAATCTGCTCCTCCTTCTGCCCCTCCCCCTGCCACCTCCCGCTCCCACTCATGCTCTCGCTCTCTCTCGCTCTCTCTCAAATAAAAAAATTCTTCATTTTTTTAAAACAAATAAAATCTTTCTTAAAAAGTCTATTCATTTTTTCCTTAGACTCAACATTTGGTATCTTCAAATAACTTAGCTTGTTAAGTTCTTTCAGTATCCTGGAGGAAGGGATATTACATACTGAACTAACAATAATTCTTTCTTTCTAACAAATTTGGACAAGATATTTCCCCGTTTTAGTGACTCTTTGCCAAAAGACTTACTTGAGCAAGGTTCACCATCAATGCGGTATCCCACCCTTCCAAATCCAGCCACGACGTTATTTTGCAAGACTGTGTTGGTCCCTCTATTTACCTAGTACAGTGAAAAGGAAAATGTTATGCGTCAGGCTCTTCCACAACTGTACACTGACAGCAAGTATGCAACATATATAGGAAAACTAATTATGAGTACCCTCTGTGAGGAAAAATTAATTTCATTATTCAACCCAATCAAATTTACATTACAAATGTAGTATTGAAATTACTTTGGGTTTTTGGTGTAAATTCATCACTAGACACAATGCCTTAGATTTCATTAGAAAACTGCATTAAAGAGATTTTTTATTTCAGTCACAAAAGCCACTGGGTGTCATTCAAAATTATAAGCCATAGACCAAATTCCAGTATTATAGCAAAGTTAGTAGGACTTTATCACTCTTTAGTTATATTATGTTACCAATTTGATTTAGTAAGAAAAAAACCAAGGAAATTATAGTGGACCATAAGATTCAATAGAAACACTTACTAGTTTAAATAAAACCTGCTATATTTAAAACTGGATAAACATGAGTATTAGGTAGTCACCAAACAATTTTACTTTGTGAACCCAGTCAAGGTGGCAAAAAATAAAAATTATAGAGCACAGAAGATTTAGTTCTTGCCTCTGGTGTCAGCAAAATAGTCAAAATCTCAACTATTTGAAGTATTAAGCACCTACATTTTTATATATTATGATAAGAGAACAGAGTTAAATGAAACTCATAAAAGTAAAATAAGTTCCTTTTCTTTCAAAAGATACTGAAAACTTTAAAGATTTGGAATTGACATTGGGTTACATCCTCACATCTATAAATAGGGTGAAAAGAGAACACTCTCATAAATGTATACCAAGTTTCAGGCTTTCAGGTTTTACTTTAAGGTGATTATTAGTAGTTGCACAAAAACAAACCTCACTCCTTATCCCATCTCCCCAAAGAGCTATTTTTTAAATTCCTTTTGTCTCCTGTGGCATTGGTCAGTGGAATAAAAACAAGGTGGAGCCAACAAGAAGCCATAAAGCCTCTTCCAAACCCTTTTCCTGTACTTTCTGTTTGCTTGCCTGCGATCTCATCCCACACCAGAGCTACAGTGATTGAAGAAACTTCACGGGAAACAAGAAGGGTCCAATTAGTAATACCAGATAAGAGTAAATAATAATCATAAGCGTTTTAGATGAGAAAGGGATTTTAGAGATTCTGTAGTCTACCATTCTAATTTTCCATATGATGAAGGAAACCAAAGTCAGAGTTAAGTAGTAATATGTGCAAGGCACTCAGTCAATTAGCAGCAGAGAGACCCTGCACCAGGACTTGAATGTGATAACATTTCAAAAGCAAGGAAACGAGAGAACTATTTAAACCACTGGACATTAACACAAAGAAAAATTCGATGGCTATGAGAGCTTCCAACATTTCTCAAGAAAGTTTACGCACTTACTTCTTTCATTAGCTCATTTTATTAATTCACCAATATTTATCTGAGGAGGAAACAATTTCCAATAACATTTTGAGACTTATAGTTTCTACAGAATTTATAATCTGTGGTATATATCTGTAAAGAAATTACAAATTATGATTCAGGATACTCTTACAAAGTTATGTCATTATTTTATATAATTATAAATCATCCTACCTCAATTGCTGCATGCCAGAGTGTTGAACTTAAATCTTTTCTGTTTTGATAGGTTCCTGGCCAAACTGAAAGTGTAACCAAGTTTCCTCGAACTCTGTTAGCATCCCCCCATATTCTTATGCCTGCAAAAAAATGAATAAAATCCCCACAAATACATACAGATCGGTAATGAGTACTATGGGGAATGTCTTTTGTGTTCCCATGAAATTAGTTTTTCTAGTTTGAGTCTGAGAAATCAACCTCTTAAATTTTAGAGTATGCCCTTTGAACTCGACCTCTTTAATAGTCTAACTGCTTCAGACTCTCCTGGGGTGCCTGTTAAATGTGTGGGTTCCATATGTGAGGATCCACCTCAGATTTTAACAAACACCCACATCAATTTTATATACATTAAATGAGTCTGTATTATGCTTTATACAGATATTCAAGAAAGGATAACCTCCTTAAATCAAGTCCAATTTTTATAAAATTGTAACCTTTATTTGTGAGTCATCTTTTTGATTGATAGGTAAGGAGTATTTTAGATGTCATAGTAAAAAAGTCATAGTAATTTAAACTATTGGTGAGTAGATAATTCACACAAGATCATAGTCTGGTAAGTAATTCTTCTAGAGTTGTACTGTCCAATATGATAACCACATGTAACTACTTAAATGTAAAGTAAGTATGATGAAATTAAGTACAATTAAAATTAAAAATGCAGTTCTTCAATCATAGCAGCAACATCTTAAGTGCTCAGTGGCCACATTCAATTTAGTAATTACCATATTAGCACAGATAGAGGCCATTTCAATTCTTTGAAAATGATCAACTGGACAGCATGACATTAGAGTCTTCAGATAAGATTGTCTCAGAAAGCATATTATTTGGACAAAAATATTATCATACTACCTTCCCCCACTGTAAAGTGAATGATGTTGTCTTCTATGTCCAATCCATCTGTCCCAAACACACCAATTGCTGGGGAAAAGCCGTTGTGAAAGGCACAGCCTCGAATATAAGATGAGCCACGTTCTTGAGTCTATGCAACATCAGGATTCAGAGACATTTTAAAATAAAATTAAAATATATTTTAAAAAAGAACTTGAAGTAGGTGATTTTCAGGAGACAAATCTTGATAAATAAAATACTCAGAGAAAGACAATTATCATGTGATCTCTCCGATATGAGGAATTTGAGAAGCAGGGTGGGGGTCCATGGTGGGCAGGGAGGGAAAAATGAAATAAGATGGGACTAGGGAGGGAGCCAAACCACAAGAGACTCTTAATCTCAGGAAACAAACTGAGGATTGCTGGGGGGTGGGGGAGTAGGCATAGGATGGCTGGGTGATGGACACTGGGGAAGGTATGTGCTATGGTGAGTGCTGTGAATTGTGTACGACTTATGATTCACAGACCTGAACCCTTGAAACAAATAATACATTATATGTTTATAAAATAATAATAATAAAATAAAATACTCAATTCACATTCCCTGAAAGAATATGACTTCCCTGTAGATCTTTTAATCCTGGGAAATTTCCATATAATTTCAATAATTTATGACTAAATAAAACAAAAATGCAGATTTAAATGCAGATAAAAAATTCTGAAGTACTTTTCTATGCATTTGTATCTCTATCATTACGTATAAAATACTAAGGAGCTAAAGACTGTTTTTCAGAATACTTTATTATATGATGAGCAGGGACTTTTTTTTAATTACAAAAGTTAATACTCTAGGCAGGAGGTTACAGTTCAAAGGTCTGTAGGAAACAGCCAATGAGTAAGTTTGGGGTTGTAACCTCGAACCTGCAAGATTATTTTTTATTTACATAAAAAATATGTTCTCTCTCATGTTTTCTTCAATCACCAGCCTTCTAAGCACATCTATTTTCCCACTTTTGACAGAAGCATGGATATACAGACATGGTTTTCATTTGAGAAATGTAAGCAATACTCGCTTTGTTCAATAGGAACTATTTATAAAGAGTTTTGATCACTGTGAAATAAAGTGTGGTTATGAAAAGATATCATAGAATTAAAGAATTCTTTTACCTCTGTGCTTTTTTTTTGGTTTTGTTTTATTTTTTACTGATTTTAAATAAATGTGTGAAATGCCTAAATCAGATGCTGCTATGAGTCTAAAAAAGGTGATGGAAAATGTACCTAAGAAAGTTATATTAGATCATCGTCTTAGCACTTCTAAGATATGACTTTTTAGTAAAGTTAAATGAAAATAAAATCAAAATCAAAATATTTTGTTTTGAACATATGCAAAAATTCAAGTACAAACCTGTCCTAAGTTAAGAAATGTTACGGCGTATCTTGGATCTGTGCTATCCCTGAAGCCTTCTTGACCACTGTGATAAAATTCCACGTTACTTATCCTTGCATTTCCTGGCAGGGTAGGGAGGGAAGAGTAACAACATTTTTTTCTTGAACCAGAATAAAAATTTTTGAAAATCTACACGAGTTATAACTGTCCAGATCACAAATTTGCTTTCAGTTTTTTCATGGAAATCTCATTCATTCTTCTTTGCTCCTTTAATCCAAATCAGGCAGTGTTTCTGAACTTTTTTTTCACTGCTGCCTACGACGCCTCTTTAGACTTTTTTCCTAACAGCCTCCCCTCCCTATACTACGTATCTGTTAATGTATGGTGGCTCTTTGGAGAACCACAAACTATTTTTCTGTCCTGGGGCACCTGGGTGGCTCAGTTGGTTGAGTGTCTGCCTGGGGATCAGGTCCTGGGATGGAGCCTGCTTTGGGCTCCCTGCTCAACTGGGAATCTGCTTCTCCCTTCTGCCACTGCCCCTTCTCATGCACTTGTGCGCTCTCTTTCTTGCTCATTCTCTTTCTCTCTCTCAAATGAATAAATAAAAACTTAAAAAAAGTAAATTTTTTTGTCCTGCCAGAATCAGTTTTCATCCCCTTGGTAGTGATACTGTTCCTGGTAGAGAAACACGACATAAAGAACAAGACATAATTTACCTGACAGTTCAGTTTTGATGTTCTAAAGAGATTTGAAGGGCATTATCTTTACATAATCCTTTCCAGAATATGCATTACCAAGTATCTGCTCATCAGTTTGTCATAAGTGCCACTGAGGTGACAAGAAGCAATTTCATAGATTAGTAATAACAGCAATAACAATCCATGAGAGAGTACTCTGTGCCAAGGGCTGTACTAAGTGCTTAAAAGGCAATTTGTGATTTAATTCTCATACAACGTCCTGGAGGCACAGAGATTCATGGCTGGTAAAAAACAGTAGGGGATATACCTTGTTCCAAAAACTGATATTTAACAAATTGCATGGGAGAAGAGTTACCTTGTACTAGAAAGGAAAATCCTGTCTCAAAATCCATGAGCCAGTAATTGGATATATGGTGGAGAACATAATACTAAGATAGACAGAGAAGAAATGGTTACTACAGACCAGCTGGGCCTACAAAAGCCATAGGTGTTTACTAACATCACAAAACAATTTACAGAAGCAAGGAAAGGTTGTCATAGGAACAGGCCCATCATGGGATCTGAAGTGGATTAGTATCCAAGGTCAGAGCAATTTGATCTCTCTAATAATCTGTCTTTAAAAGGGGACAACATCTCTACAGAGCACTACGAGGATTAAATGAGATAATACATGTTAAGTCCTTAGTAGAGTGCCTAGAATAGCATATGATCATCATTACTATTACCATCATTAGTTAAGCTCCTGTTGACAAATAGGTAGAAGCTATAGTGAGATGGCTGTGGCTCAATATAAAGGTTTCTGAAATTAGTGCTGTTGAAAATGAAGGAGGCAGCATTATGAATGAGGACCTGCTAAAACATTACAAGTAAGAATAAATGACCGGCTCCTGGTACCCAGATTGTGGGATCTAAACATCAGCTTCCATTAAAAAGAACCAGCAGTACTTGGAGGGATGACTTATTTCTAGGCTCAGAAAAACAAAACAAAGAACAAAAAAAATGTATTTGTCCCATCAGAAAGTGAAGACGCTGATGAAACCTAAGTCAAAAGGCAGAGGCACCAACATGAAAATGTTCTGAAGGTCCCTCATGGGGCATTTTCATTTGTCAATGGCAATCGGGCATCTCTAATATCAGTAAGGTTAACAATCACAATCCATATATGGATTAGACCATATAGTAGGTTTAAATTCATAGAGCTCACAATGACACTAATAACAAACAAAAAAAATAAAAATGCCTGTTATTTTTTGAGAATGGCTGGGAACCAACTCACTATTTAAAAAACTAGCTAATTAATAGTAAAGAATCAAACATTTTCCTTAATTTCCTATATAAACTATTTCTCAGGGTAATCAAATAGTTGACTGTGGAAGCTTCTCTTCACAGAAATATTCTAAGATTATAAATTAGGAGGGAATGATGGAATTAAAATATCACTATTTTAAACCTCAATGATTTTTTTTAAAATTTTATTTATTTATTTGACAGAGAGAGAGAGAGATCACAAGCAGGCAAAGAGGCAGGCAGAGAGAGAGGGGGAAGCAGGCTCCTAGCTGAGCAGAGAGCCCGATGCGGGCCTCGATCCCAGGACTCTGAGTTCATGACCTGAGCAGAAGGCAGAGGCTTTAATCCACTGAGCCACCCGGGCGCCCTTAAACCTCCATGATTTAATAGATCTAGGCAATGACCATTAATGGCTGTTAACCTGACAAATGGAGAAATAATCAGACATTGTGTCTTTTAATGGAAAAATACAACATCAACTATGAAGAATTCTTGCCTAAAAATGGAGTCTGAGTATGATCAATTTTTCATTTCTACCTATGATAGAAAATACAAAGGAGATAGGAACAATTTACAGTCTAGGGATGAACCATTAAATTCCAGACTGTCAGAAATACCATAGAAGGAAAGTAAGAAGGAAGGAGAAAGAATGAACTGGGGAAATCTGAATAATCACTTGATGATAAGGAATTATTATTAATATTTTTATGTCTAATCCTTGTAGATATTTTTAAAGAAGTCTTTTAAAGTTACATACTGAAATATTTTTAGATGAAATAATATATAATTGCTTCATTCACAATACCCAAGATATGGAAACAACTTAAGGGTTGTTTAATGGATGTTAATGGATGATAAAGAAATCATAAAGATAAAGAAAATGAGGCATATATGAACAAGGGAATATTACTCAGCCATAAAAAGAAGGAACTCTAACCATTTGTTACAACACAGATGGACCTTGAGGGCATTATGCTAAGTGAGCTAAGTCAGAGAAAGACAAATACTGTATGATGCTTATATGTGGAAGCTAAAAAGGCCAAATGCATAAAAGCAGAGAGTACAATAGTGGTTACCAGGAGCTAGGGTGGGGTGGGGGTGGGAATTAGGAAGACATTGTTTAAGGGTACAAACTTGGAACCAGTGGAGAAATAAGACTTGGAGATCTAATGCACAACGTAGTGATTACAGTCAACAATACTGTATTATAAGCTTCAAAGTTGCTAGGAGACCAGATCTTAATTGTTCCTGCCACAAAAAAGATGTAATGATTACGTGACCTGATAGAGATGTTAGCTGACACTACAGTGGTAATCATATTGTGATATACAAATGTATCAAAATAAATAGTGTATACCTTAAACTTACACAATGCTCTATGTCAACTATATCTCAATAAAAAAATATACGCAGTTGTTTCAAAATAACCCACGGGCTTAAAGAGCGTGGGTGGTCATATAGCTGAAACAAAATTGACCAAAATTGATCACTGTAGTTACTAGTGATGGGGGGATTCATTACACATTTCTCTGTGTTTGAAAATTTTGTATATGTTTTAAATATCTCTTCAAACAAACATAATAGATCTATTGTGCTTTTTATAAACAACTTCAGTTTGGGTGAGAGGCTGGGCTGGCTGTCACCTAAGGTCATTGTTAATTTGATAATTCTTACTGTCTGTGAAGATAAAATGAGTAGAAAAATGTTACAGATTTACTTCTGGAGGGTAGCATATTAGCTTACATAATATCTCTCAAGAAAGATTTTTCTGTGTTGAAAACAAGAAAACCAGCCCAAATTGAGAGTTGATTATGCTCAATCCATGTCACCAAACCAAGACTGAAGTTACAGTTCCTCTACCAGAAATGGAATCTTAAACCACAGTCTATCAGGAATCACCAGATCAGCACTAGTTAGCTAATGCGCCTGATGAGCCCTTGCCATCCCCTAAAGGGAAGTAACCTTGCAATAACCAGTTTGCTTTTTTGCCTAGTATACCTCCCGGGTTCCTGTTCTCTTCTGCCTATAAAAGGCTTTCATTTTGCACACCTTTTTGGAGCTCCTTTTTATCTGCTAGATCGGATACTGCCTGATGCATGAATCACTGAATAAAGCCAGTATGATCTTCGAAATGTACTCACTGAATCTTTTTAAACACATGTGATCCTAAAAAGCAGTGTGAATTATTTAAGAATTGACTGAACACAGAAGAGGCTATGCTATATTCCAAATTTGTACCGACCTTTAAACGTCATCATATTCTGAGTGAAAGAGCCGACCAGGACACGTGCGCCGAAAGATTCCTTGAGCCAACCTGGATAGTCTTCACCAAGTATTTTGATGTTTCTACTCAGTATCCCAACATCAGCTGCTAATGTATAGCTCTGACCTGTTCCAGGAACATGGTATCTTTCAGCTGCAAGAGAAGGACAGCTAGATTATTACCAGTGCTGAGAAATACCTGTGCTTATTTGTTCCTTTGTAATTCACAGGCCACATAATTTTCTAACAGGCATGAATTAGATTTGCATGCTTAAACATACATAGATGGTGGACTGAAATTATGGTATCTTTCATTTTTATTTTTTCTTTCCAAGTTTTTACTTAAATTTCAGTTAGTAAACATACAGTGTAATATTAGTTTTGGGTGCAGAATTTAGTGGTTCAACACTTATACACAACACCCAGTGCTCATCACAAGTGCCCTCCTTAATTCCCGTCCACCATTAAAGCCATCCCCATGCCCACCTCCTCTCTGGTAACCATCAGGTTGTTCTCTATAGTTAAGAGTCTTTTTTTTGGTTTTCATGTCTTTCCCCCATACCATGTTCATTTGCTTTGTTTCTTAAGTTCCATGGATGAGTGAAATCATATGGTATCTGTTTTTCTCTGATAGACTTATTTCGCTTACCATAATATATATCTCTAGCTCCATCCACATCATAGCAAATGGCAAGATTTCATTCTTTTTGATGGCTGAGTAATAATCCACTGTGTGTGTGTGTGTGTGTGTGTGTGTGTGTGTGTGTGTGTGTGTATTCCACCTCTTCCTTATCCATTCATTAGCTGCTGGACATTTGGGCTCTTTCCATAATTTGGCTATTGTTGATAATGCTGCTATAAACATTGGGGTGCATGTATCCCTTTGAATTAGTATTTTTGTATCCTTTGGGTAAATACCTAGTAGAGCAATTGCTGGATCATAAAGTAGCTCTGTTTTTAACATTTTGAGGAACCTCCATACTGTTTCCAGAGTGGCTGCACAAGTTTGCATTTCCACTAACGGTGTAAGAGGGTTCCTTTTTCTCCACGTCCTCACCAACACACGTAAGTTCCCTGTGTTGATTTCAGCCACTCTGACAAGTGTGAGGTGATATCTCATTGTAGTTTTGATTTGTATTTCTCTGATGATGAATGATGTTGAGTATCTTTTCATATGTCTGTTGGCCATTTGTATGTCTTCTTTGGGTGTTAAGTTTGATACGTTCTTTATGGGTTTTGAATACTAACCATTTATCAGATATGTCATTTGCAAATATCTTCTCCCATTCCAAAGATTGCCTTTTACTTTTGCTGATTATTTCCTTCCCTGTGCAGAAGGTTTTTGAAGTCCCAATAGTTCATTTTTGCTTTTCTTTCCTTGCCTCTAGAAACGTGTCTAGTAAGAAGTTGCTATGACTGATGTCAAAGAGGTTGTTTCCTGTGTTCTCCTGTAGGATTTTAAGGGTTTCCTGCCTCACATTTAGGTCTTTCACTGATTTTGGTTTTGTTTTTAAAGATTTATTTATTTGAGAGAAGGGGGCAGAAGGAGAGCAAGAGAGAGAAAGAAGCAGACTCTCCACTGAGCATGGAGGTTCAAGCTCATGACCCTGAGATTATGACTTGGCTGAAATCAAGAGTCAGATACTCAGTCAACTGAGCCAACTAGGTGCCCCTCCATTTTGAACTTATTTTTGTGTACATAAAGGTATAAGAAAGTGGTCCAGTTTCATTTTTCTGCATGTCGCTGTCTAGTTTTCCCGATACCATTTTTTGAAGGGACTGTTTGTTTTAATTTAGTTAATTAATTAAATTTAATTAATATATACTGTATTATTCATTTTAGAGGTAAGTTAGTGATTCATCAGTTGCATATAACACCCAGTGCTCATCACATCAAGTGCTGTCCTTAATGCCCATCACCTAGTTTCCCCATTCTCCCGCTCAGCTCCCCTCCTGCAATCCTCAGTTTGTTTCCTATAGTTAAGAGACTCTTATGGCTTGTTTCCCTCTCTGTTTTCATCTTATTTTTCCTTCTCTCCCCCATGTTAATCTGTTTTGTTTCTTAAATTCCACACGTGAGTGAAATCATATGATATTTATCTTTCTCTGACTTACTTTGCTTAGCATAAGGGCTCTTTCCATAGTTTGGCTATTGTGGACATTGCTGCTATAAACATTGGGGTGCATGTGTCCCTTTAAATCATTATGTTTGTACCCTTTGTTTTTGTTGTTGCTATTGTTGTTTTTTGTTTGTATCCTTTGGATAAATACCTAATAGTCCAATTGCTGGGTCATAGGGTAGCTCTATTTTTAACTTTTTGAGGAACCGCCATACTGTCTTCCAGAGTGGCTGCACCAGTTTGTATTCCTACCAACAGTGTGAGACTGTTCTCCTTTCTCCACAACCTCGTCAACATCTGTTGTTTCCTGACTTGTTAATTTCAGCCATTCTGACCAGTGTAAGGTGATATCTCCTTGTGGTTTTGATTTGTAATTCCCACATGCAGAGTGATGTTGAGCATTTTTTCATGTGTCTGTTGGCCACTTGTATTTCTTTTTTGGGAAAATGTCTGCTCAGTCTTCTGACCATTTCTTGCCTAGATTCTTTGTTTTTTGGGTATTGAGTTTGATGAGTTCTTTATAGATTTGGATATTAGCCCTTTATCTGATAAGACATTTGCAAATATCTTCTCTCATTCTGTAGATTGCCTTTAGTTTTGTTGACTGTTTTCTTTGTTGTACAAAAGTTTTTATCCTGAAGAAGTCCCAATAGTTAATTTTTGCTTTTGTTTCCCTTGATGGGAAGGGAAGACTTGTCTAGCAAGAAGTTACTGTGGCTAAGGTCAAGGACATTGCTGCCTGTGTTCTCTAGGATTTTGATGGATTCTTGTCTCACATTTAGGCCTTTCATCCATTTTGAATTGAATTTTGTGTATGGTCTAAGAAAGTGGTCCAGTTTCATTCTTCTGCATGTTGCTGTCCAGTTTTCCAACAGCATCTGTTAAAGAGACTATCTTTTTTCCACTGGATATTCTTTCTTACTTTGTCGAAAATTAGTTGACCATAGAGTTGAGGGTCCATTTCTGGGTTCTCTGTTCTTTTTTTTTTTTCCTTAAAGATTTTATTTATTTATTTATTTGACAGAGAGAAACACAGCAAGAGAGGGAAAACAAGCAGAGGGAGAGGGAGAAGCAGGCTTCCTGTTGAGCAGGGAGCCCGATGCAGGGTTCACTCCCAGGACTCCGGGATCATGACCTGAGCCGAAGGCAGATGCTTAACTGCTGAGCCACCCAGCGCTCCTGGGTTCTCTGTTCTATTCCACTGATCTGAGTGTCTGTTTTTTATGCCAGCACCATAATGTCTTAATGACTGCAGCTTTGTAATATAGCACGAAGTCTGGAATTGTGATGCCTACAGCTTTTTTTTTTTTTTTTTTTTTTTTACTGTGCATGCTGCCTCTCAGGTAAGTACTCCCAGAAGAGCAAATCATCTCTGCGTTGTGCATCTCAGGCATTTTTCAGATCACTGGTTCCACACTGTCTCCCCCCTGGGGTGTATGCTTGCCTTCTTTCCAGGAGCAGCGCAGTGTCCTCCAGGCCAAGTCTCAGCCAAGTCTCAGCCAAGACTGCTAACTTTTAAAACTCCAGGTTTTGTGCAGGTGGTGTGGGCAGGGGCCTGTGCTGCCTTCTGGGGAAGGGTCTCACTCTGCTGGGACTGAGGCAGGCTTGACCAAGAAGGGTAGTCGTGCCACAGCGCAGGGCTGTGGGACTCGGAGCAGGCAGTTAGGCAGTGGGTGTTGGGGCTGCGCTGTATTCCACACGTGCCTCTGCACCTATGCTGAGGGGCAGGGGAGGGAAATGCTCTTTTGTCCATGGAGAGGAATCTCCTAAAAGCTCCTTCTCACAGAAATGCTCCAACAAGAGGGAGCTGTCTCTTTATGTTTTAGGCATTCTTCAGATCCTGCCATCTGTGCCCTCCCTCCCCGCCTTGTTTGTCTGCTTGCCTTCTCTTCAGGAACAGAGCAGCACCCTCAGGGCTCTAGCCTAGCCAATCCCCCAACCTTTGAGACTCCAGTCTTCAAGCCCCACTGGTAGCAAAAATTCATAAAAATCAGCCCCTCCATTTTCCTAGCCAATGGCTTTGGGGAAATGTTTGCCTTGGACTTGCCCCTGTGTGCTATACTCTCTCTTGCCTTTCTGTGCTACCAGGGCTTCCTCCCCTACACAAAACCTATGATCTGTTTCTCCCCCAAACCAAGTCTCTGCACCTACTACCTTCCTCAATGTGACCTCTTCTCTCCTAGTTGTGAACTTTGTTCTGTCAGATTTCAAAATGATTTATTGGGTATTTAGAATGACTTGATAGTTATCTAATTGTGTTTGAGGGACGAGATGAGTCTAGGGTCCTCCTATTAGATCGCCATCCTAGATCCTCCCATGATACTTTTTAATTTATAACATGAAATGCAATCAAAAACAATTCTTTTATTTATGCCAAAAAATAACTATACTCAGCAATCTTATAATAATCATCTTAGATCCCCCTATGATACTTTTAAATTTAGGACAAAGATACTCTTGAATCAAAAGTTCTCAAAATTCAGCATAAAAATCACCTAGGGGGTACCTGGGTGGCTCAGTCAGTTAAGCATCTGACTCTTGATTTTGGCTCAGGTCATGATCTCAGAGTCCTGAGATCAAGCCCTATGTGGGGCTCCCCACTCGGTGGGGAGTCTTCTTGAGATTCTTGGATTCTCTCTGACCCTCTCCCTCTTCTCCCCTCCACCCAACCCACCCCACCACCAGTGCCCACACACTCTCAAATAAATAAATAAATAAATTAATTAATTAATCTTTAAAAAATTCACCTAGAAGCTTGCTTAAGACAGAAAGTGTTAGTCTTGGGGCGCCTGGGTGGCTCAGTGGGTTAAAGCCTCTGCCTTCAGCTCAGGTTATGATCTCGGGGTCCTGGGATCGAGCCCCACATTGGGTTCCCTGCTCAGCGGGGAGCCTGCTCCCCCTCTCTCTGCCTGCCTCTCTGCCTACTTGCCATCTCTTTCTCTTTGTCAAATAAATAAATAAAATCTTGAATAAAAAAAGTGCTAGTCTTGCCCCATGGGATATTATACCGTAGTCTTTGCTGAATATTTGCTGAATCATTACAAAGGAGAGCACTAAAAATGTGACCATTTCAAGACATTTTAATTGCATATCTATTTAGTTAAAAAAAAAGCCACTTACCAAGGTGAGTGTAGGAAAGGGTATCATTGAGAATGAGAATTTTCTGGTCATGCAGGATTTTAATGATACTTCTAGTTTCTGTCTGGTGGAAATCATAGCTTGTGGTTGTTATCACAATCTCTTCTCCCTCCTTAGAAAAATTCAAGTGCCAAATTCAAGAACAATTTTTAAAATACACTTCTATTTCTTAATAATAACAGTTAAAAAATTCTAATTTAATTCATATCTGATTAGCAACATGGTATTATCAGAAGAAACAAACTATACATTGAAGTTTCTAAAAATAAATAAGCTTGGGTTTGATATTAAGGATTCTAAATTTTGATTTATCTCAGCATTTCTTCAAATTTAATTCAGTCATTAAGTAAGAGCATAGGTAATTATTTTTTAAAAATTAAATAAATCAAAGCAAATATATTCATATTTTTATTAAAAACTGGCCAATACAATATTCTTAAGACTTAAAAAATTTCCCCAGACTTTTTCTTTTTATACAATTAACTATTACTTGGTATTCCTGAAATGTGAGAAAGACACACATAAAAAACTTTTTTTACTCAAAAACTTTCATATTTTCCTTTCATAACTAATATAAATAAAAATAAATAAATATATTTTACATATATGATATATATGATATAATATTAGTTATAATATATAAATAATATTCTTTATATATTCTGAAGGCCCTTTAAAGATCCCAATTTTTAAACACCTGCTATGAGGTAAGTTTTTGAGTGTAAGCTAATACAAAATATACGTTTCTCATCTGATTAATCCTATGAGAAAGTAAATGTCCATGAGAATAAGAAAGAAACATTGTTAAGTTGACCCAGTATGTGTATTAAGTTCCCACCACATACTATTTCCTGTACCTGCCAATCCACAGCATCCTTTAGAGATAGGACTTTGGAACCTGCCTCTGCAGTTTCTGAGAGCTTAGTTTTATATATTGTACGTGGAATTCCATGAAGATCCAGCTCACCAAATACCCCTGAAGGAGAAAAACTTCTATTTATTCATCACATGGTACTGAGTTAGGTGCTAGTATAAAATGAAACAGTACATTGATATATTTTAATAGGTATTGGACATTTTATAATGAATGGAATAAAGCTGGATTACCTGCTCAGGGCTATAGCAAGACTTTGACCCTCTGACCCACTTCTAGGAATCTGGTCCATAGAATTAAAGCCAGGGCACAAGGATATGTGAATAAGGATGCCTACTATGATAACACTTGAAAATATTAGAAAACTGGAATAAATCTAGTGTATATCAATAAGAGGATGATGGAATAAATGATAATATACTAATACAGTAGGATAATATACTTTAAAAAGGAAGACAGTTGTCTGTAAATATTGATCTGGAAAGATATCCATAATATGTTAACTGAGAAAGAAAACTTCATATCTTTACTCTGACACATAAAAACTACTAACTATTGATACCAGTTTCCTCATGATGGGGTAGAGTTGGAAAGACGTATATTTTTTCTTAGTAGGTTTTCTTGATATTGTTTGTCTTGTTTGAAATGCTACTTTTGAAACAACAAAAAATAAACTCACAAAAGCAAATATTTTTCAAGATTAAATTTTGTCTGCCTTGGGACATGTACCAGTGGGGAGCTGACTAAATCAATCTGATGCCATTTTTTATGTTACTATTTCCTGACTGTCACTGTTTTAGAAACTGCGTGGGAAAGCAATGGCAGCACATGCTTGGATGTATCGTCTCAATAAATATCCAGCAGTGTTATTAATGTAGTTCCTAATTATGAACAAATAAACCCTCTCAGTTCCTTTACTTTCCAGGCTTAGATAGGAATACATGTAGCTATACAAACCCGACTGGAAAATATAAAGTTCAGCAACAGTTATGATAACTGATAACTGATAACATAACTTTATTCAATTATGATAACAGATAACTGATAGCAGAGTCAACTGACCCACAAATTATTAATACTGTAAGTGGAATAATGTGCAGAAAAGTTACCTTTTAAGGAAATGGGCACCAAAATATGAAAAGTATGCTTGTGTATACAAAGGGAAAATCATAAAGAAAATCAGATTGGAGAAATAATACACATGGAGAGAGATTTATGTTAGTTGAGCAATGGATTGCATTTTGGTTTCAAATACAAACATCTATACCGATTTTAGGGCAACATGTTTTAATTAAAAATTTTAAATTTATTTTTATAACTCTTTAGTGTAAATAAGTGTCTATAAAAGTTTCTGATAGTATAACATCTTGAACTGATAACAGGTATTTCAGTGCTATATGTTTTGAAATAGATTTTCAAAATTGGTATGATACTTTCGGTATCTGGAAACACATACCTAAGACCTTTGATCCTTGATTTGGTCCTTCTGGAAGAGTCCACTCTGGAGTAGAATGATTTCCTCTAAGAACAATCTGTAATTCTCCTTTAAAAGGGTTGTCTTCCCAGCCACCAATCAATCTACCTCCCTGCAGTGAAGCAGAAAATTGTTAATACTTAAAAATTGAGCAGAAAAAAATTTTGCCCATAAAAAAGGAATTAGGAAGATACTGGCAGCCTCTATTGAAAACAAATGAAATCTGTTAACAAAGAACAGTATTCTATGTGGAAGTGACCTTGACTTAACCCTGTCACTTTGGGATGGGCAGCTTAAATGACTTTTCCAAAGTCTGTCTCAATAGGTATTTGGGTCAGTGCTGTACCTAAAACTGAGAACTGCTTACACCTAAACTTGTGCCGTTTGGACAGATAAAGTTTTATTTTGCACCATGTGACATATATGAGATACACTCTTCACATTTACATCCACACTATGGCCAAATAGGAGCCCTCATTGTTAATAATGACAGCTATTACTAAATGCTTGCGGATTCCATGCCAGCCGTGATGTATAAGGCTTTATGTCTATTATATCATTTGACCTTTACTCTAAACCCATGAATTGCTGTTATTATTCTCATTTGATAGGTGAGAAAACTGGTGCTAAAAGTGGTTAAATATCTTACCCAAATTCCCAACTGACAGTGAGGCTTAAAGACTCAGTTGATGCTTTAATTTACCTCAAAGCTCATGCATTTATATCAAAATATTGCATATCTTTAAAGCAGTAAAGGCCTATTTTTATCAAAGAAAAACTACTACACACTTTTTTTTAAAATTTATTTGAGAGAGAGAGTGTGCATGAATGGGGGAGGGGTAAAGGAAGAGGGAGAAGCTGACTCCCCGCTGAGCCAGGAGCCCAATGAAGGAGCCCAATCCCAGGATCCTGGGATCATGACCTAAGCAGAAGGCAGATACTTAACCAACTGAACCACCCAGGCTTTCCTAAACACTTTTACTTTTTAATGGCACTTCATAGCTTTGGTTAGGCTATTCTTTTTAATTAACAATAATAAAAGACTGACAGAACAACTCAACTAATTATACCGTTACATGTTTAAGACCATCTGAGGTTTATGAGAGAATGAGGTGATTGTTCCAAACAGTTGAAATATTTTTAGGAGTCTTCTCCCGTTTTCAGAATTCCATCTATGTCCATTCATAGAATGGACATAGAAACGCTGTTTTCTAAGAAAAAGAAAAGACTTAAAATCTTTTTATTTTTGTCCAGAATTCCTGGGGATTCTCTGGTAGTTAGAGCAAGTTGCGGGTTTAGCTTTACCTAATAGTAATACGAATATTCTACATAGGATTAAAGATGGGCAAACTTCACAGTAAGAAGTAGCATAATTGGGGCGCCTGGGTGGCTCAGTGGGTTAAAGCCTCTGCCTTTGGCTCAGGTCGTGATCCCAGGGTCCCTGGATCGAGCCCCGCATCGGGCTCTCTGCTCAGCGGGGAGCCTGCTTCCCTGTCTCTGCCTGCCTGCGTCTCTGCTTATTTATGATCTCTCTGTCTCTATCAAGTAAATAAATAAAATCTTAAAAAAAAAAAAAAGAAGTAGCATAATTACTCCATAAAGAATATGTAGTCACCAGTTGAAAAGACAGCGGAAATATGCTGGACTTACATGAGGCTCGCATCTCATAAGTTAGAGCCAATTGTGGTTTTTATTCATATCGATTGAACATGCTTCTTATAGTTTTTTTTTCAGGAAATCTCCAATATTTTAGAATTTGACAAATAAAGGTATAAAATATCCTCCCTCTTACCTGAAGTGATATGTAGGTGGCATTCAGAACAACTTTTCTGTAAGAAGAGTCTGCAGCTCCCACACCATCTTTATCTTCTAGTTCTAGAACTCCCCAAATAACAAGACTTTCCATTGGTGGAATATCTGTGTCTGCTACCACCCATGTACCTATAAAACAACACTTTAGTATTATAAATGTAATATAATTCACACTATAGCTTATAGATCAAAACACGGACATCCTTACCGGTGAGTCTTTGTTTCAAAGTTTGTAACCCTTTTTTTCACACAATGACTTACTCTTGACTCCCAGAAAATCTATTATCCTTAATATTCACATTTAAATCCACATAAAACCCAGAAGGCTAGGCCCGGTATTCTAGGACACAATACTAGAGAATCCATCTCCTCACATTTGCTCTTTCAAAGTGTGTTGCAAAAAGGTGGAATTCTAACTCTGCGCTATCTATCCTAACGTCACATGAAAACAGGCATTTTGTTTATGTTTATGTACTTACCTTCAGGAATAACCACATTTGCTCCTGGGTGAGGTATGGTATAATTATTTTCTCGAGATGATTGCCAGAAAGAATCATTTGACCATAAGCTGAAAAGACAAGAGGAATGGTTCCACTAAGTATTATCTTTATATACTTAATGACCATCTCCTTATACTACATGTTTTGGAATGATAGAATGAAAATTAGATAATTTATGATTTTGCTAAGTAGGCAAGCTGATATGTGTAATTGGTAGAATACTCAACACATATGACTATACATATAGCTTTCTTTTCTCCCTTAAAGAAAACTTCCTTTTCATTTACAATCCGAATCACCTTTTCTCCCACTAAGTCCTCAGTGTAACACCCAAATTTTGGCTAAAATGTAAATTATTTAATTTCTTTATAAGATTTTACATGGTAGGAGTGTGCCCAGGTGGCTCAATGGATTAAATAGCTGACTCTTGATTTTGGCTCAAGGCATGATCTCAGGGGTAGTGAGACTGAGCCCTACTTCAGGCCCTTTGCTCAGCGGGGAATCTGCTTGAGAGTCCATCTCTCCATCTCTTTGCCCCTCCCCTGGCTTGCACTCTCTCTCTCTCTAAAATAAATAAATCCTAAAACAAACAAACAAACAAACAAAAACATTTCACATGGTAGAAAGCGAAAAGAAATTCATCCTTTGTCCATTTAAAGACCTTTACATATGGTGCTACTGCACCAGGGAAAGGGGTAAGAGGATATGGTTGTTAGATTCTGTGAAGGAAAGGATGGACAGATGGTCTCTGAATTGGTAAGGATGAATCAACGAGGTTAAGCCCCTGGGCTGGGATTAGGAATAGCATGTCTGCAACCACGGTGAAGGTTATATTAAACTGAAAGAGATATAAAAAGTGCTTTGGAGGAGAGTCAGTCTCCACTTTCATTGCTATACCTTCCAGAAACCACCCCAACGCAAATTATTGTAAAGAATATTATTATAAAGCTCATGATATCTTCCCACTGGAAAATGTTCACAATCAGAGGTTGTTTCCAGAACTAGTAAAAAATTTAAAAATTGCATGATACTCATACTGGAATTCTACAAAACGGTCAACATATAGTTTGGTTAAAGTGTACTTAGATTACACATTTGAATTATTAGGTTATATAACTAAGAAATGTCTTTAAAATTGTTACAAAAATTGTTTTACGAGGTTTAAAAGAAAGGTTAGCAGTTAATTTAGACTTTAAATAACACATTAATCAGGAACAGATGTTGTATTTTGTCAAATGCTTTTTCTGCATCAATTGAGAGGACCATGTGGTTCTTCCCTATTCTCTTATTGATTTGTTCTATCATATTGATTGATTTGCAAATGTTGAACCACCCCTGCATCCCAGGGATAAATCCTATCTGGCCATGGAGGATAATCTTTTTAATGTACTGTTGGATCCTATTAGCCAGGATCTTCTTGAGAATCTTGGCATCCATATTCATCAGGGATATTGGTCTGAAATTCTCCTTTCTGATGGAGTCTTTGCCTGGTTTGGGGATCAGGGTAATGCTGGCTTCACAGAAAGAGTCTGGAAGTTTTCCTTCTGTTCTATTTTTTGAAACAGTTTCAGGAGAATAGGTATTATTTCTTTGAATGTTTGGTAGAATTCCCCAGGGAATCTATCAGGTCCTGGGCTCTTGTTTTTTGGGAGGTTTTTGATCACTTCTTCAATCTCATTACTAGATATTGGTCTATCCAGGTTGTCAGTTTCTTCCTGTTTCAGTCTTGGAAGTTTACAGGTTTCCAGGAACGCATTCATTTCTTCTAGGTTGCTTTACTTATTGGCATATAATTGTTGATAATAATTTCTGATGATTGTTTCTATTTCCTTGGTGTTAGTTGTGATCTCTCCCCTTTCATTCATAATTTTATTAATTTGGGTCCTCTCTCTTTTCTTTTGGATTAGTTTGGCCAGTGGTTTATTGATCTTATTAATTCTTTCAGAGAATCAGCTTTTAGTTTCGTTGATGTGTTCTACTGTCTCTAGTCTCTAACTCATTGATCTCTGCTCTAATCTTGATTATTTCCCTTCTCAGGTGTGGGGTTGGCTTAATTTGTTGCTGATTTACCAGTTCTTTAAGGTATAAAGAGAGTTGGTGTATTGGGGATTTTTCAACTTTTTTGACTGAGGCTTGGATGGCTATGTATTTCCCCATTAGGACTGCCTTTGTCATATCCCATAGGTTTTAGACTGATGTGTCTTCATTCTCATTGGTTTCCATGAACTGTTTAAGTTCTTCTTTGATTTCCTGGTTGATCCAAACATTCTTGAGCAGGTTGGTCTTTAGCTGCCAAGTGTTTCTTCCAAACTTTTTCTTGTGATTGAGTTCCAGTTTTAAAGCACTGTGGTCTGAGAATATGCAGGGAATCATCTCAATCTTTTGGTATCGGTTGAGTCCTGATTTGTGAGCCAGCATGTGGTCTATTCTGGAGAAAATTCCATGTGCGCTTGAGAAGAATGAGTATACTGTTGTTTTAGGATGGAATGTTCTGTAGATATCTATGAGGTCCATCTGGTCCGATGTGTCATTCAAAGCTCTTGTTTGTTTATTGATTTTCTGCTTAGATGATCTGTCCATTACTGAGAATGGCATGTTAAGATCCCCTACAATTAATGTATTCATATCAAAATGACTCTTTATTTTGATTAACAGTTGGCTTATGAGTTGGCTCCTCCCATACTAAGGACATAAATATTTACAATTGTTAGATCTTGGTGGATAGACCTTTTAAGAATGATGTAGTGTCCTTCTGTATCTCTGACTATAGTCTGGAACAAACAATCCTAAAATTTGTATGGAACCTGAAAAGACCTCAAATTGCTAAGGAAATGTTGAAAAAGAAAAACAAAGCTGGGGGCATCACATTGCCTGATTTCAAGCTTTACTACAAAGCTGTAATCATCACAACAGCATGGTACTGGCACAAAAACAGACACATAGACCAGTGGAACAGAGTAGAGAGTCCAGATATGGACCCACAACTCTATAGTCAAATAATCTTTGAAAAGGCAGGAAAAAATATCCAGTGGAAAAAAAGTCTCTTCAATAAATGGTGCTGGGAAAATTGGACAGCTCTGTGTAGAAGAATGAAACTCGACTATTCTCTTACACCATACATATAGATAAGTTAGAAATGGATAAAAGACCTCAATGTGAGGTAGGAATCTATCTAAATCCTAGAGGAGAACACAGCCAGTAACCTCTTTGACATTGGCCACAGCAACTTCTTTCAAGATATGTCTCCAAAGGCAAAGGAAACAAAAGCAAAAATGAACTTTTGGGACTTCATCGAGATCTTCTACACAGCAAAGGAAACAACAAAACAAAGAGGCAACCCATGGAATGGGAGAAGGTATTCACAAATGACACTGCAGAAAAAGGGCTGATATCCAAGATCTATAAAGAACTGCTCAAACTCAACGCTCAAAAAACTGATAATCACATCAAAAAATGGGCAGAAGAAATGAACAGACACTTCTCTAAAGAAGACATATGAATGGCTAATGGACACATTCATCATCATTAGCCATCAGGGAAATTCAAATCAAAACCACACTGAGATACCACCTTACACCAATTAGAATGGCCCAAATTAACAAGACAAGAAACAACAAGTGTTGGAGAGGATGTGGAGAAAGAGGAATGCTCATTACACTGTTGGTGGGAATGCAAGTTGGTGTAGCCACTTTGGAAAAGAGTGTGGAGATTCCTTAAGAAATTAAAAATAGAGCTACCCTATGACCCTGCAATTGCACTACTGGGTATTTACCCCAAAGATACAGACGTAGTGGAAAGAAGGACCATATGTACCCCAATGTTCATATCAGCAATGACCACAATCATCAAACTGTGGAAAGAGCCAAGATGCCATTCAACAGACAAATGGATAAAGTTATATTTATACAATGGAATATTACACCTCCATCAAAAAGGATGAATACCCAACTTCTGTATCAACATGGACAGGACTGGAAGAGATTATGCTGACTGAAATAAGTCAAGCAGAGAAATTCAATTATATGGTTTCACTTACTTGTGAAGCCTAAGGAATAACATGGAAGACATTAGGAGAAGGAAAGGAAAAGTGAATTGGGGGAAATCAGAGTGGGAGACAAACCATGAGAGACTGTGGACTCTAAGAAACAAACTGAGGGTTTTGGAGGGGTCGGGGTGGATGGATGGGTGAGCCTGATGGTGGATATTAAGGAGGGCACGTATTGCATGGAGCACTCGGTGTGGTGCATAAACCATGAATCTTGGAACCTTGAAAAAATAAAAGAAAATTTAAAAAAATAAAGAAAAAATTTAAAAAACAGTAAGATATGTAAAAACAAACAAATAAATAAATATGTTATTTTTTATGAAACAATTTCTGAGAAAGTTATATGTAACAATTGTATCTTTCTAACTAAAAAATCTGACCAGCATTGTATGGATTTGATCATTGATTTTATGTAGTTTTTCTCAAGATTAATAGCCTTTCATTCTTATCCCCATCAGCACTATGCATGTTATATATTGTTCTTCTTACTGCCCTTTCTTATGATCAATAAAGCCTAATATCTCTTAAACAAAGCATATGTGTGCATACTAGAGCTTTATATCCTAATCTTGAGGTACCCATCCTGGATTAAGATTCTGTTTGTTTTCACTGATAGTTATCTGTATAATATAAATTAATAAATCCAATTATAGCCATTTCTAGTGAGAACTCATACTGTGGTGAGGGGGAGCCTGTATGCTAAGACATAAACATGTATCATGCCAACATATTCCTCTATCACATCCTAGTCTAGACCAAAATCTATTATGTGAGTAAGTAATAATTACGTGAGTAAATATGTGAGCAAATAATAAATATTAATTAAATTTTCAATAATTTTATCTACCTTAGACTATATAAGGACTTTCTGGTCAATTATTCTGATGGTGCATGTTTCCTATACAACTCTCTAGAGTCTTTTCATAAGCCTTCCTGCTTTCTCCACTGCCCCTCTGTGATACTGACAGAGTAGCAAAAGCAGTCTTTCCAAAATGTAATTTGGAGTACATTACTTCTCAGCTGAAAATCATTTAAAAGCTTTTTCTATTTCTTAATACTGTCTGCATGACCTGATCGGTCTGATTTCCACCTGTTTCCAACACCATTTCCAGGCCACTCTCCTCTGCTTACCGGGGCCCAGCCATGCTATTCTCTCTCTGTTCTTAGATATGCACACTCTTTCCCACATCACAGCCTCTGCCCAGGATGCTTCCTGGGCCTAGAATACTCCTCCCCCACCGTTCATATGGTCAGCTCTTCTTCATCCTCTGGGTATCAGCTGAAATGTCCCCTCCTGTGAGAGACTATTCCTAACCACCCTACCCAAAGGAGGTCCCTGCCATACTACTCTCTGTCCCAGATGCCTGTCCATTTCCCTTATAAACTTTATCACAACTCACACTCATGTACTTTTTTTCATTTACTCTTTTGTTTCTTTGCTTGCTTGCGTTGGCATCTATCTCTTTGGATAGAATGGGAGTGTAATGAGGGCCAGGACCACATTCGTGTTGTTTATAATTGACTCCCCAGTGCTCAGCACAGTGCCTGGGCCATAGCAGGTGCTCAAATATTTTTTAATGATCAAATTTATATATAAAAAAATTCAATTATTATTCTTTTGTACAATAGCTACTGCTATACCTGTATATTTTGCAATGTAATTCAAGTAATAAAAAACATTGAGTTGTGGTTGATGCATAGAATTGGGCTATTATGTGCCCACTAAACGTTAGCTTTTATCATCACTATTGTTATTTTTATGATTACCATTTGTCCATAAGGGACACAAATATACATCAGATCAGGATACTACCCTTAAAGGCCTTAAAGACTAGTACCCACCATCACATGCTAGTACCATGATGTGTGATAATTACTATAACACAAGGTAGAGAGTAATGTTCCACATGAGAAATAAAGGTAAAGGGTTATGTAAGTTTCAAAGATAGAAAAATCATTTTTAACTATAAGAATTAACATATATAAGGGGATCACACATTTGAAATAAAATTAAATAAGTTGTATTACAAGATTTGACCACAACAATTACTCTAGACAGAGAGACATCACCTAATAAGAAAGCATTGGATTAATGAGGAGACTTCATTTTTGTTGCTATTCTGAAGGTGTCACCAAGAAGTTCTGTGATCTTGTCTATAAAGAACTCCTCAAACTCAACACTCACAAAACCCATAATCACATCAAAAAATGGGCAGAAGACATGAACAGACACTTCTCCAAAGAAGACATACAAATGGCTAACAGACACATGAAAAAATGTTCATCTTTAGCTATCAGGGAGATTCAAATCAAAACCACATTGAGATACCACCTTACACCAGTTAGAATGGCCAAAATCAACAGGACAGTAAACAACAAATGTTGGAGAGGGTGTGGAGAAAAGGGAACCCTCTTACACTATTGGTGGGACTGCAAGCTGGTGCAGCCACTTTGGGAAACAGTGTGGAGATTCCTGAAGAAATTAAAAAGAGAGCTACCCTATGACCCTGCCATCACACTACTGGGTATTTACCCCAAAGAAGCAGATGCATTACAAAGCAGGGCCACATGTACCCCAATGTTCATAGCAGCAATGGCCACAATCACCAAACTGTAGAAAGAACCGAAATGCCCTTCAACAGATGAATGGATAAAGAATATATGGTACATATATACAACGGAATATTATGCCTCGATTATAAAGGATGAATATCCAACTTTTTTATCAACATGGATGGGACTGGAAGATATTATGCAGAGTGAAATAAGTGAAGTGGAGAAAGCCAGTTATCTTATGGTCTCACTTATGTGCTGAGCATAAAGAAAAACATGGAGGGCATTTTGAGAAGGAAGGGAAGGGGTGCTGGAGGGAAATCAGAGGAGGAGATGAGCCATGAGAGACTGTGGACTCTGAGCAACAAACTGAGGGTTTTGGAGGGGAGGGAGTGGGGAGTTAGGTGAGCCTGGTGGTGGGTATTGAGGAGGGCATGTATTGCATGGAGCACTGGGTGTGGTGCATGAACAATTAATCTTGTAACACTGAAAAAATAAACATATTTGGGGGATAATAAAAAAAAAAGAAGCTCTGTGATCTTGGATAATTCACTAAAGGTCACTGACTTCAGCTTTCTCACCTTATAAGAGGGTTGGTCTAACAGTCCATATGCAACATTCTGCAAGTCTAAGATTACCAATAACATTCTCACAAAATTTTTTGTGAAATTTTTCCATTTTCTCATCAGGGTGGTTATAAGGCTTAAGCGAAGTAAAGAATGTGAAAGTGCTTTGTGACTTACAAGGCATTGTTCAGGATGAGGGCAGTATTTTCTCATCCAAGAGTGATATGTTTAAAGAAATCTATCAAGTGCTATTGATGGTACTAATAAACAAAAGGCCTATATACTTATATGTGGCTGGTCGCTTCCTGGGAACTGGTTTTCTTGATGGGGGATGTACAGGAAAGCAGTCTTGGAGAATGCAGCAGTAAGCTTGGAAATTAATAATAACATCTTTCACATCAGGATCCAGGGTCCCAGAAATGGGCTGGCTCTGCTGAAGGTCATTTCTTCCTGACACTGAAAGTGAAACAATTTAAATTAATATGATGATGAAATGTAGACAAAATCATGGCAATTTGAAAATATTTTTTAGAAGGTAACTTAGTAGAGTTGAAATGTATGGGATATGTATGAAAAAATTCTGATGAAAAGTACATGTCTTATTGAGAAGCACACAGTCAAAATGTTTTGACAAAAAATATTTTGGAACCCAAAATTTATTCTTAAATATTTTTTATTTCCCCCAAATAATAAAATACTAAAAACAGAAACAAAGTATTTTTTTTTCTTTTTAAAGATTGTTTATTTATTTACTTGACAGAGGGAGAGAGAGCACAAGTAGGCAGAGAGGCAGGCAGAGAGAGAGGGGGAAGCAGGCTCCCTGCGGAGCAGAGAGCCCGATGTGGGGCTCGATGTGGGGCTCGATCCCAGGACCCTGGGATCGTGACCTGAGCCGAAGGCAGATGCCCAACGACTGAGCCACCGAGGCGCCCCCAGAAACAAAGTATTTGATAGCTTCCTTTGTACTCATTTCCTCTAATTTTGTGAAATGAATGTTAGGGCCATCTGTAAGAGTGTTGGTGTTATCTCCAAACATAAAATGTAAGTTCTTAATTCAACTCAAGGCCTTTTTCAACATAAATTTAGTCTCCAATCCTTTTACTCAGCAAACATTTCTTGAATCCTACTATACAGAGGACACTGGATAACATATTTGCCCATTAAGCAACATTTCTCTTCCCTTAGACAAAGCATTAGATAAAGTAATCACTATTGACTAATAAATACATACCCAAGTAATAGAGAGTACTTGTGTTTGCTTCAAGGTGCCAGTCTCCATTCTTGCTAGTATTCCAACTCAATGGATTTGAAGAGCCATTCCTCACGTCAATAACTTTAAACATATCAGGATTTTCAGTAAAGTTATGAGATACAATTACATAGTCTTCTTCCTATGAGTTTGCCCCCAAATATGATTTTATATGTTAATATACTACATCATATACATTAATTTTGATGACATATAATTAGTCCTTATATTTAGACTTAAGTTTTGGTTTTAGTTTGTCATCTTGCATTCATATTTTGTTTAGTAACATTTTATATGTCTATGACAATAATGCTAACTCTACCTGAAGGCAATGGAAATCTTTCTGTACACACACACACACACACACACACACACACGTATTTAGAGAATATTTTATTTCTGTAGTATTTGAAAAGATTTAAAACAATGCTAGGTATTGTTTTTGGTTACACATATGCAGTAAAAGTATAAGAACATGAATGGGGATGAAAACCCCCAATTCAGGATACTGGTTCCCACTGGAGGTGGAGAGTGGGGAATGAGATCAGGATAGGCCATATTGGGGGCTTCCATTTCCTCAAAAATGTTTATTTCTTAAAAAAATATCAAAAG
>CM053606.1:139292798-139396471 GCA_028646535.1 Procyon lotor | reverse complement strand
GGGCGCCTGGGTGGCTCAGTCGTTAAGCGTCTGCCTTCGGCCCAGGTCAGATCCCAGGGTCCTGGGATCGAGCCCCGCATCGGGCTCTCTGCGCGGCAGGGAGCCTGCTTCTCCCGCTACCATTCCCTCTGCTTGTGTTCCCTCTCTCGCTGTGTTTCTCGCTGTCAAATAAATAAAATCTTTAAAAAAAAAAAAAATATCAAAAGCAAAGATTCACAGAATGTTAGATCCAGATAGAGAGAGGTGGTGGGTTCCCAGGACTTGGCCTGTCATGGTCTGTATTTGGTATACTTTAAAATACAAATTCTAAAGCCTTTAACTGGTACCTGGAATATCATAAGCACTCAATAAATGTTAGTTACCATCATGGTAATAATAATAGGATGCAAGCTTAGTATCATGGGAATATGGCAAAGATATAGCTTACTTCTGATTCCTTACAAGGTGTCTTTTTATAGCTTGCTTCTTAGATTTATGGTGGGTCATGAAGTGTGTGCAGGACTTTGACGGGTCAGTATGCGAGGCAAGCACATTCTGGGCCTAACACTGGTCTAAAGACAGGAAGTAGGCTGCATTTGCATAATACGCAATCATCATTATTAGAAGATGAATTTTATAGCTCTTTGTTTACCTTAAATCCATAGAATGTTGATGTATAGGATATGTTGGTTATATGATCTACATCTTTAAAATACCAATTAATGTGCTTTGCATTTGGAATCAGAGCCATCCATCCAGACATATGAGTCAGTCGTTTTTTCTGAAAGGGAACAATGCTTGTACCTGTAGCAGAATATAAAACAAATAATAGTGATCTCTACCTCTAGAAAATTTCTTTTTTACAAACAAGTGCAAATGGGAAAAATCAGCCTTGTCTTTGGAAGTCTGAAGAGGTCAGAATACCATTTCATTACTTATGTTCTAAATGTCTTTATTAACTGAAGTTTCCAATGTTTCCTATTACACTTAACTGAAATACAAGTGCCTTCTCACTTGGAATTCTGAATTGAGATGAAGTCTTTATTCCTTAGAGAAGATACAATTCAAATATGGTGATGATTAGTGACTACTATGACAAAAGTGCTTAAATATATTAACACAATTCTTTAAATATCATTGATCTAAAATAAAATTCTGTTGTTATTCTTTTAAGAACTTAAATTAGTTAATTCAGGGGCCTTGATTTATAGGGTACACAAATGTATGTTCTAATTCTTTATTAGATTCTCCTGTATTTGCTGAGTTTATCAAAATCTGCATAACAAGTACTAATGGAAAGTTTTGAAAAAAAAAAAAATAAAAAATAAAGCTCTTAAGAATCTAGGCTTCCATCAGACTTACCATGAACGCTGGCCATGGTACCCTAAGGTTTGTGAGTGATAAACTTGGAACCTAAATTACTTGTTATGGGGGAAAAAAACCACTTAATTTGGTAAAGCTTTGCTCATGAAAGAGTATCTGACAACTTCAGCTAAAAATTTGAAAAGATCGCTTACAATATAAAGAAGACATGATTAATTGCCCGTATTCTCTTTTTTTCCTCTCCATCCCTTCTCTCTTTTCATCTGATTGAATTTTATGTTAAAGTTTCAAACTCTTCCCTTACAAATTTAGAGGCAGGAAGCTAGATGAAAGATTATAAAATAAACTGTCATCCATTTTCTTTGGAGAATAAGGTAAAAAAAAGTTCTAATATCAAGGAGGAACAAATTTATTAATTCTTAGGCTTGTGAATTAGCATTATATTTAAAAAGGCAATGAGCAAAAACTCTAAAAACATACAGTTCCAAAAGACCTGCAATGTATGAGAAGAAGTACAATGATATTATTTTCTCAGCAAATATTCATTCCTTTCCTGTCCTTGAGTACAGAGTAGACTTCCCTGAGCTGTTGATGTTGGGTGATGTGACAGTCATAAACATCTGAAAATATTTGCTGTATGAAGCTTGCCATCTTGAACCTCTACTATCACAATGCAAAGAGCCTGCCCCAGGTAGTTGGCTCTCCCCTCAGCTTGCGCTCTGGAATAAACACACACAGAAAACTGAATTCAACTTTTGGGGAGGAGCAAAGCCCATTGGATGCTCACCATCAAGCAGAGCATTCTAGCTGAGCACAGCCAAGATCAACCAACCCAGTCCTCAGACATGAGAGTGAAAACAATGATTGTAGGTTTAAGCTTTTAAGTTTGGGGACAGTCTGCATGAAGCAATAGCTGACTTACATAAGAGTTCATGAAAATCATCCAAAACCTCCAGAATTTGCTCTATGTTTGGCAGAACCAACCTCCACTAAAGTTTTCTGATGCATGGAATTATACTTTAACCTGAACTTGCTTGATAATTCTCTTTTTGTAAATAAAACTAATTGTGGTTTTAATAGCAAGCCCCACATCAGGCTCCATGCTTGCTGGGCATGGTACCTGCTTGGAATTCCCTCTGTTCCTTTGTCCCTCTCCTCTCGTGCTCTTCTCTCTAAAATGGATAAATATATCTTTAAAAAAAGAAAACTAATTGTCATTTTTCATAGTTACTTGTGTTTCCTTAATTTTTTTTCAGATGCACTCATTTTCAGTATGTTGATTTTAAGCATCTTGGACTGAAATTTGAAGTTGATATTTTAAAAAAAATACTACTAAGAATAAGTGTCTCAAATTAATTTACCATCTGGTCTATAATATCACTAATCGTAAGTGTCTCAAATTAATTTGCCATCTGGTCTAACTTTACAGATATTCATAAAGATACATATATTCACACATATACACATAAAGCTACACACATCATATCATCATGCATGAGACACTTTAATAAAGTTATCTAAAGATATATGTAAAGTTATACCCAATCTTATTTCCCAATGTTCTAGTAAATTTGTTGAACTGTTGATTCATTTAGTATATATATAAAATGAAAACAAGTGATCTCTTTTTTCTGTTTTTAATTTTTAGTACTAAATCATTTTATTTGGCTTTAATGGAGATAAAATGAAAATAGCCAAATACTCTTGACTATGAAAGTTGTCTTATTTTTTATGCCACACTAAAAAGAAAAGTACCTGGAGTGATGTTTTCTCTACTCTGTAATCTGGTCTGAGTACTACAACTAATTCCATTGCAATTCAATAGTTACTGAGTCCCTACAATTTGCAATGTCTTTGTTGAGTTATGTGGGTGACAAAAAGATAAATTTATAGATCTTGCCACCAAGGTGTTTGGTTTAGTAATTAAAATAAAAATCTTCATTCCTAAAATGATCAGGCAAAAAGGCAGAGAGACTTCACAAGAAAGCTATAATCTCATAAATTCAGAAGTATTAGACTTCTCAAATCAAAAATAAAAACACAAAAGCTTCTCTCTAAAATCATCACTACCACTACCACTAATAACAACAAAAAACCCCAAAATATTTAAAATGTTTAAATATTACTGCTTAAAAATTAATAGTACAAGGTATGTACCCTTTTTATCATGCTGTGTATTTAAAATAATTTACCTCGGGTGATTATACATCTCTGACATATTATCTTAGACTGTAAAATTATCTTAGACTGTGTTTTATAAAAAGATGATGGGGGTGCCTGGGTGGCTCAGTGGGTTAAAGCCTCTGCCTACGGCTCAGGTCATGGTCTCAGGGTCCTGGGATAGAGCCCCACATCAAAATAAATTTTTTAAAAAATAAAAAATATATCTATAAAGTTTATGTTCAGTCTACTCATAGGTATGTCATAAAGTATTTGGAGATATGATTAAAAGTTTTATCATAAGTAACTATTTTATGACATAGTAATGGAAATACTAACATATTACTTTACTAGATAAAATAACATCATTTGCCTTTGATGTTTTGCTCCCTTTTAGTTTTAGCCTGTCAGAAAACTTTCACAGATACTCTGCTTAACATACTGTTTACTGTACCACAGTCTCTAAAAGTTTAAGTAATGTTGCTCCATTCTGGATATCTGGTTATATCGGAAGAAAAGAAATGGCTGCCAGGTTCATGTCATTAAGTCACTGAGACAATGGGTATAACCATTACCCAGAGAGTAGGTGTATGGCCCTTTCAATTCATAGGAGGAAGAAACTCTAGTAAGAATTTTTTTTTTAAGATTTTATTTATTTATTTGACAGAGAGAGAGAGAGAGATCACAAGTAGGCAGAGAGGCAGGCAGAGAGAGGGGGGAAAGCTGGCTCCCTGCCAAGCAGAGAGCCCGATGTGGGGCTCGATCCCAGGACCCTGAGATCATGACCTGAGGCAGAGGCTTTAACCCACTGAGCCACCCAGGCGCCCCAAGAATGTTTTAAAGTTAACTATAATAACTGATAAAGTCAACTATAATAACTGATAAAGTCATAATAAATGATAAAAGAGGTGCTACATACTTACTGTTTTTCTTGCAGATCCATTGTTCGCCATTCTCCATGAGTTTGGACAATGGGAGGCACAAGAAGGAGAAGCAAAGCAAGGAGGAATGTGAAATGAGCTACTTATTCCCCCTGACTCTCTCCCTGAGAGAGGATGTAGGGGGTTCTTGGTGGGCTCCTGCATCTCTCAACCAAAGGGCCATCCCCATTTAACTTGCTTGTTTGGCTGGTGCAAATGCCAGATGGATCATGAATAATGACAGCAAATTAATGCAACCGAGTCTGGTAATGATGTCAAGCTCATCTGGTATTCCAAGTATGATGTCCTTACTGAAACAAATCAGCAAATCAACAGTCCTTGGCACCTGGTGTACAGCTACTGTCCTAAGAAATGCTTCCTCATCCCATTTCAATCAACAAAGATAATCAAAAGGGTCTGCCTTCACTGGCAGGGATGATGGTATATTTTATCGTCTTGCTCCAAGGATGATGTGAACTTTCCTACTCTCTGTTGTAATATTGTCTGGAGGCTCCTTGAGTAAGAAGAACATCATGCTGGTCCATGTATTTATTCAATACTCCTCACATGCCCATTTTGGGTGTGTTACTTGTTTCCTGGCTGTTACTGGCTGATACAAATATACTTTTTTCATGTTCCAAACAGTGACTGACCACTTAAAAAGATGATGATGAAAATAGAAAAACATATTTAAGTTAGTGGCTTCAACTCTTTTTTCCACTTACCAAAAGAGTCGGAGAGAACCACATCTTTTTCAAGCAGAGATACTGGAGAAGGTCTGTTGAATGCCAAACGGTGGAAGCTGACTGTGGTGTCACAGACAGCCCCCGGGAACCCAGTGCTCCACTCGGCTTCTTGAGTGCAGTGAGAAGGATCCAGCAGTGAGCTGTGTGGAATGACAGTGTGTCCTCTGTGACCTAGGAGATGGACATTAACAGCATATTTCCTATGTCATGTAAGAAAACTAAAAAACAAAACAAAACAAAATCCCAAACTATACAACAAATCTTCTGTGAGCCATAGTACCAGTAACAAAATCTAAAAGTCCTGGCACATTTTGCGGGGTGGAGGGGGAGGTGGCACGGGACAAGAGGACCTCATGCAAAGGTTTTGCAGTGGACTCTTGGGTCTCTTCCAGCAAAGAATGTCTCATCTGTGCCTAGTATTGACCTATATCCTTCAATCACTCGCAAAGTTTGGTGCTGGGTAAGATTGGTGATTCCCATGAGTCTGCTCTGACAACTCAACTCTCTGTGTTAACACGAACGTGTTTCTAATGTATATTATCAGAAATTAAAACATAATATTTACCTGTAAGGGAACCATCAACATCAATCAGTACCGCTTCGTGTTCCCATCGGAAGCCAGCCTTGTTTGGCGTGTGAAAATACTGGATGTCAACAAATTTTGCACTCCAGCCTCCACATCTCTCATTACAAACTCCAGTGATGGACGTCACTCCCAAAGCTACACACTTGGGACGGTCAAAGTTCATAAAGTGTACAGATGATACAGTTAAGCCTTCACTAAATGGGAGAACCAGACCTTTCCTTGTGCAAAATGCTGGCCCCATTCCCAGTTCATCGAGATGCCCAACTATTTTGGCATTTTTAATCACTGCTCCATTGGTTTCACCCCATCCTCCAACGTAAGGAGCCAGAATCCTCTTGGTCTCGATTCCAGCCTCAAAATTATTTACCATCACAAAGTTATGGAACTGAAGGGCACCTCCATTGACCCATTCGGCTCCTTTTTCACAATTCCAAGTAGTCAGCGAATTAAATATGGCAGGCACTGGCACTGTAGAAGTACAAGCTCCTGTTTGCATGGGGAAATATTCTTCAAATATCCACATTCCAAACCAACCTTGAGAATGAACAGTGTTGTTAAAGAATTCTCCAAGAGGAACTCTTTTTTGGCAAATGTTTCGGTCATAGGATGGCCCATCGGGGTGGTTGTTCATTCGGTACCAAAAGCCAAAGTGAGTGCCACCAGCTGCTGCATTGTGTCGTATGGTATTGTTCGGGTTCGTTACCCAAAATGCAGCCGGGGTCACATCATCATTCAGAAGACTAGTACTTTGCTGCACAAATACTGCCAAGTTATACTGCAAGATGTTGCCATGTTCAATACCATCTTCTATAAAAAATGCTCCTCCCTTGATATCATATATAATATTCCACTCCACCAGCAGGTGATGTGTGTTGTGGATGGTAACGGCTCTGTTATAGGTCTGGTGAATTGCACAGCCTCTTACATAAGAGTTAAACTGTAAATCTCCAAGGAGGTGCCAATGTATTGGATAACGCCCCAACCGGAAAGCCTGGCCAGCATGGAATATCTGTCAAGCCCAGAAATCATAGCTATTTAGTGATACACAGAGACTCACAGTTTGCCTGGCTTCTATCTTCTTGTTTCAATATAATCTCCAATTTTATAATAACAACTATGAATACATTTGTATCTTCCATAATATTCATGTTTATCATTTGAAAATATTCTGTGACCTTCAACCCACATTCTTTTATTCAATATAGAGCAACCCATACTTGTTACCAAATGAATGAATGAACAAAAGCCAAAACAAAAAACCATCTTTGTATCTTCTGCTTTTCACTGCAGTCTATTACTAAACTTCCCAGTCTAGCAAAATAAAACCTCTCAAAGACTTATTTTTCTCCTTCACTTTGATTCTTATATAATAATCAGAAACATTGCTTGAATATTTGCCATGTGCCAGATATTGTTGGCACATGGTGCTGTGTTGTGTATGCATGATCACAGTTGTTACCACAGTCCTATGAAGTAGCCAGTGATCACCAACCTCATTTTACAGATGAAAACACTGAAGCTCACAAAGGATAAGTATCTTGTTCATGGTTATAAACTCCACTTAAATCCAAGGTGGTCTGATTCTACATTTGGTGCCGTTATTAACCACTGTGCTGTGCTTTCTTTCAATAGGTCTATGATCTAGTAATTTAATACAGAGGATGCCAGTGTGTGAGTGTGTGTGTGTGTATGTGTGTGTAATATGATTCAAGAAGGTTAGGAAGTAAGATGTTAGGACACCTATTTATTTTCATTCTTCATCTAAAAATTAAAAATTAACTATTATTGATAACCAGTACACAGATTGACCCTGGCAACCTCACTCAGTCCATATCTCAGATGTCCTATATGTGTAACATATTCTAGAAGGAGGTAAGTTTCATAAAATACAAATGTGGACTGGGGCGCTGGGTGGCTCAGTGGGTTAAAGCCTCTGCCTTCAGCTCAGGTCATGATCTCAGGGTCCTGGGACTAAGCCCCACATCGGGCTCTCTGCTCAGTGAGGAGCCTGCTTCCCCCTCTCTCTGACTGCCTCTCTGCCTACTTGTGATCTCTCTCTCTCTCTCTGACAAATAAATAAACAAACAAACAAATAATAATCTTAAAAAAATACAGATGTAGACTCTATCACCCTCAATATGTTGTTTGTAGTCTAGGTGTTCCCAGTGTATTAGATTTATAGATTTCACTATCCCTCTCTCTTCTACACTCCTCCCTCCCTCCCTCCCTTCTTTCCTTCCTTCCTTCCTTCCTCCTCCCATACTGAATACTTGACAAAAACTAGGTTAAACTCTGATTATACAGACTGAATATGAGTAAGATACAGAGGAGCTCCTAATCTCTTGGGAATAACTTGCATATTCATTCATTTATTTATATGTTGGTTCAGTTAACAATTAGTTGAGAACCTGTTCTATGCCAAGCACTGTTTCAACCACATGAGAATCAGCAGAAAACCAGAAAGATAAAATCTCTGAACTAATTGAATTTTTGTTCTAGAGGGAGGGATTGAAAATAGATATACATCAGGAGTTATGAGTAAATAAAGGAAAACAGGTTTGGGCAGTTATTTCAAACAACGATGGTGAGGAAATGCCTCTCTTAAGAGAGAACCCTTGAGGAGACACCTGACTGAAATGAATGTGAACTATATAAGCATTTGGTAGAGGAGCATTCCAAGCATAAGAAGAGCAAGGACAAAGAACCTGAGACAGAGATATGCCTGACATGGTCGATCGACACAAGGAGGCCCATGCAGCCAGCATGGCATGAGCCAGGGGTAGAATCATAGGAGGTAAAGTCAGAGGCCAGCTGGGGGACAGATTGTGTGGGTCCAATGGGAAAGACTTGGGCTTTTTGTTTTAGGTGTAATAAGAAGCCATTAAACAGAGGGTGACAAGGTCTAATTTATACTTAAAAATGTTTATTTGGCTGTAGTGTGGAGATTCTACTAGAGAAAGGGTGGATGCAAGATGATGAGTTAGGAGAAAATCATAGTAGTCTAGGTCAGAGGGGACAGTGGTGGAGAGAGTAGATGTGGGCCATTGTTTTTTGTGGGCAGTGTGGATAGAACTTTTTTATGAATTTGATGTGGTGTGTGAGAAAAACAGAGAAACAAAATTTGGGCATGATTAAATGGGTGAATGATCAGGTATATCAAACCTGTGTGTTTACTCATCCGTCTCCTCTACCAGATTATAAGCAGCATCTGGCCAACAGCAGGTGTTGTGTTTATTCATTTATGGATAACCTTTGGCAAACCATTGCGATTTAACAATAATGCTTCTTACCTCTACATATTCTATTCTTCCGGTCACCATGTTAGCACCAGGTATGGGAGCATGAAACATAATGCAGCCTCCAAACTGGTCACTTCCTATTTCTTCTCCAAACTTCCCTTGGAAGCATGTCTGTGTAGCAAATTCACCTTTAAAAATAATTTTTTAAGACAACATAAAGAAAAACCATGGCAAAAATCCTCTAATTATTTTAAGATTTCCTCCCATAACTAATTATATCTTTTTATTCATGTATCATTTTAATCTCATCCTGTGACATAATTATTTGCATTCACATCATTTCCTCCTCTAAATAGCAAGCGAGGTTAAGTACCTTGTCTTGTTCACCTTTGCTTTTCCTAAAGTAACTATTACAGAATTTTTAAAAAATATTAAATAAATAGGGGCGCCTGGGTGGCTCAATGGGTTTAAAGCCTCTGCCTTCGGCTCAGGTCATGATCTAAGGGTCCTGAGATTGAGCCCCGCATCGGGCTTTCTGCTCAGCGGGAAGCCTGCTTCCTTCTCTCTCTCTGCCTGCCTCTCTGCCTGCTTGTGAGCTCTCTCTGTCAAATAAATAAATAAAATCTTTAAAAAAGAATACTAAATAAATATTTGGATGGTTGAATGAAAACTGATAAAGGTATTTTGTCTTATCATCTCTGAAGCTTTGACCAAGATTTGGGAATTAACATAATGCAATCTTCTCTTTGTATAGCACTAGGATATGCATTTTGTCACTTAATTCCTATAACTATAGTAAGTGGACAGAACAGGAAATATTCTTATGTTAAATAGGATGAAATTAGGTTTCATGAACTGGAATCAGAATGTAGGTTATTTGACACTGAATCCAGGGAGCCTTGCCTCATTTATCCCATTGAAGGAAAGGCTATACTTGAGCTCTGTTTGTTAGTATCTGATGACATATCAGATTGTAATGGTATTAGCTATTCCAAAAAAGTATCTATCTATCTGTCTGTCTGTCTGTCTGTCTATCTATCTATCTATCTATCTATCTATCTATTTGCATACACACAGGCACACATAGAGGAACTGTGGTAAGTTAAGCAGAGCTATGTTATCAACTCTGTCTAATGACACCTGAGTCAAAGAGACATATGTCACTTCAGGACCAAAGTAATTAAGTGCTGTTGCTTGACTCCCCGGCCATCACATGACTTCTTCTGTCCCAGAGATCACAGAGGCTTTTTGAGGGGAGCCTCCAGCAGCCCAGATCCTGGAATCATTACAGTGAGCATTTTGGACACATGCAGCATGAATGAGAAATAAATCCTCCTCATTTGAAATCACTGCCATTGGGGGCTTATTTATTACTAGAGCATCACCTAGTCTGGCAGTTTTCAACTGGGAGTGATTTTGCTCCCAGGGACTGTTTTTGCAATGCCTGGAAACAATTTAAGTTGACACACTCTGGCTGCTAAAATTACCAGTGTCAAATCCATCAGGACAGGCTGGAATTTTGTTATTCCACTCCACATTGTCAGACCCTCTTATTAAAATATTTCTTGTAAGAATTCCGACTTCGGCTCTCGCTTCGAACAGAGTTCCATCAGGGAGTGTGACAGTGATTCCTAAGTGTGTGTAATTCAGTGGATCAGTTAGCATTATCTTCGTGCCATTGGCAGAGACAGATGAGATGGTCCTTTTCTCATTCTCTTGTTGACTGTGTCTGTAAAAATTTAACACAAAAACTTTCAAAATTAATCTAAATCAACACAATCTTGTTTTAGTGCATTTAGATTTATGGCCTTTGGACACTTCATCTGTAAATAGGAAATTTTTAAATGTCATATAATATTCTGAAGAGGGGTTTGAAGATGGTTTCTAGGTCTTTCTTAGAGTAACTGAATAAATTTAACAAATGCATTTCAATTAAATCAATATTTTCTAAGTGCTACCGTTTTTCAGAGAACTGTACTAATTCCTATAAAGTACTCAAAAGAACTATTCATTTATAACTTTGGAGATCACACCCAATGGTTCTCAACTGAGGATGATTATATTCCCCCCATGAGACATTGGCAACGCCTGGACACATTTTTGGTTGTCACAAATGAGGGGGTGCTACTGGGATCTTGTGGGGTGTGGCCAAGGATTTTAGAAACATCCTATAGTACACAGGGCTGCCCCACACAACAAAGATTTGTCAGGTTCAAAGTGTCAACAGCACTGAACTTGAGAAACCCTTACAGAGGAAGCCACTGGAGGTTCCTGTGTAGGGGAAAGAAATGACTGAGATGAAGTTTTGGAGGTCTCGTTTCTACCACTTCTTTTCTCTCTTTTTTTTTAAGATTTTATCTATCTATCTATCTATCTATCTATCTATCTATCTATCTATCTATCTATCTATCTATTAGACAGAGAGAGAGCGAAAGAGGGAACACAAGTAGGGGGAGTGGGAGAGGGAGAAGAAGGCTTCCCGTCGAGTGGGGAGCCCACCATGGGTCTCGATCCCCCGACCCTGGGATCATGACCTGAGCTGAGGGCAGACACTTAACCACTGAGCCACCCAGGCGCCCCTCTACCACTTCTTCAGTCCACCTCCAAGTCCAGCCTCAGTCAAAGGCTTTATCAATTCTATCATACTCATTCATGTATTTGGTCATTCAGCAAACATTTACTGAATGTCCCACCTGCTTTCTAGGCACGGAACTAAGGAGGCCAAGTAGAAAGTGCCCTGACTTGCAGGAGACTGTGTCAGTGCCCAGTGGTATATTATGTGCTAAAGTAGGGGCGGTGTAGTCAAAGGAGGTGAGCTTGGGGGAGTCATTTCTGCGTCTTCCTGACATGCCTTTTTTACTCTTCTCTCCCTTAACAAATCTTTTTCCTCTTTTAAATATAAGCTCAAATGACAAGGCCAAATGGGAAGTACGTAAAAAGTCACCTCTCTTGACTTCCCCAGCCCTTCCTCTGGATTCCCAGTACATTCTGCCCAATGCCCTGTCAGTGCTCACTGTTACTACACTGGGGTCCCCTCCCGTCTGCTACCGCCAGCCTGTATGCTGCCCTGTCCTTTCCACTACCTGGCTCCTCCTCCAGGTGAGGCACCTAGAGATTAAGTCATTTTGTAGGCTGAGAACTTAATACAGTACCTGGTGCAACTCACTAACAGTGTTGGATGGATTCAACGAATTAATGCAGAATGGATTTGTGAGGGGGAGAAAATAAAGGAATGGAGTCTGGATAGGAAGGTGATGTTATATTCCAGGTGTGAGGGACAGAGTCTAAATTAAACTGAGAGCACAGAAAGATGATAGAAGAGACATTGCAAGGGCAGAACCCAAAAAACCTGGTGATGGGCAGGAAATGAAGGATGCTGGTAGTCAGAGAGTCACTGGGAAAGTTTTTGTGAAGATCGAAATTAGACTATAGAGGTTTAAGGGAAAAAATGGATAACAAAATCCAATGAAAAAATGGGCATAATATTAGGCAATTTAATAATTTTTTTTTAAAAAGACAAAATGGGTGGCATAGTCAGATAAGCATCTGACTCTTGGTTTGGGCTCAGGTCATGATCTCAGGGTTGTGAGATCAAGCCCCAAGATGGGCTCCACACTCAACAGTCTGCTTGTGACTTTCTCTCCCTCTCCCTTTCCCCCTCCACTACCTCTCTCCATAAAAAAATAAATAATAATAATAATAAATTCTTTTAAAAATTAAAAAAATGAAAAGATAAGATGAAAGTGGTTAGAAAGGATAGGAGAATAAAGTTGTTTTTCATGATAGTAAGTGGATGGAGAAACCCACAAGTCCAAAAGATCCAGGTAAGGAATTGTGGGGAAAGGAAGCCAGGGGGAGCCAGGGGGAGTTGAGGAAGAAAGGTGCTCCGTCTAAGGGAATATCAATAGTACAAGATCCCATTGGTGGTATAGAAAAGGCTGGCCTCTCCCAAATTCTCTTGGATTCAGATGATACAGAGATTTCTTCAGAGAATAAAGTTCTGAAAAGCATCTTTTATGTTGTGTGCACCTAAAAACACTTTTCCCTCCTATGTAATAATATCCAACATTTATTTTTAATCTAACATTTACATAGTACCTACTTTGATCCAGTTCCACTCTAAGCGCTTATACATACTAACTCATTTAATTCTTTTTTTTTTTTTAAGATTTTATTTATTTATTAGACAGAAAGAGAGATCACAAGCAGGCAGAGAGGCAGGCAGAGAGAGAGAGAGGGAAGCAGGCTCCCCGCTGAGCAGAGAGCCTGATGCGGGGCTTGATCCCAGGACCCTGAGATCATGACCTGAGCCTAAGGCAGAGGCTTAAACCCACTGAGCCACCCAGGCGCCCCCTAACTCATTTAATTCTTAAAATAACTCCGAAATAGATACTGAAAGAGCATTCCAGTGTCCTGAAGTACAAAGAGGTGAAATACTATGGGTGCAGGACTGGTAAGTGGTCTCGCTGGGAGGTGGACCCAAAAATATTAGTCAGGACCCATGGTGACTAATTTTAGAAGTAGTATTCTCAACCACTTTACAAATTCTCTGATACAACTTACAAAAGAACTAGTGAACAGTGAGTTAAATTTGGTGGAAAATCTCTTAATTTTTATTTCTTAAAACTAAATATCCCTCAGCTAAATTCTCAACTTACCCTCTTTATTTCATATAGTAAAGCTATAAATGAGAACTCTCTATTCTATTAGAAAGCCCTGTCATTCTGCTTTTTATTTTGCCATTCTGTAATTAAAATTTCTTCCAAAGGCAGAAATAAAAGGGCACTTACAAAGCTAAGTATATATTTAACTCTTCCTAACATCTGCAAGTCTATTTTTAACTTGGAAAATGGCAAACTTAAAATGCCATCTTGAATTTTAATTCTAAATTGAGTCACAACCTTAACACAATTTGGCTGTTTCTTATCATAAATTACTATTTGTTACCTGATAAGCATAACCATATCCAATTTTGCTATTACCCATAATTTGAATAATAAAGCAAAAATAAAGCTCCTCTTGCTCCCTTTCCTCACCAATATTCTTGGTGTAGCTATATTACTTTTGTTCCTTGTATTTCTTGCTTGTTAACACATATAATTAAACAGATTAAAGGTCATAAACCATTTCAATTAGAAAATGTCAGACATTTAAAGGTCATGTAAATCATCACTCATTCTATAATAATTTCTTCTCTTTGATTCAATTCATTACTAACAATCTTACTCCATATGAACCACTGCCAAGACTATAAGATACAAAGAGTTCACTAGCTGCTGTCAACCCCAAATAAGGCAGTTCATTTACATTTTTGCATTCATTAATGGATTTAGCTAAAGCTCTACATCAGAGATTTCTAAATGACTTTTAATAGCACAATGCTTTTCTCAAACAAAATCTTATATGAGATCTATCCGTGAAAAACATTTCATTAGTATCCATGTTATAGTTTCAAATTTATACTTTTCCTTATTGTAAATTAATCAATGAAAACAACACAATGGTGTTCAACCCAACGTTAACATTTGGCAAACAGGTACTTTGGCTGTTCATATTTCTTTCTTACAGCTTTCAAATTTAAATCAAATAGTTGTGGATCTTCTGAACATCCCTCTTTTACATAGTTAAAAAAATATCTGTCCTAAATTAAGATGATCCCGCCCAGAAGACATCATACCTGTGACCTGTGCTTGCAATCACAATCTTATCTCCTGGCTTCCAAGTTACTGCTTCTTGTAAAATCAAAGTTCTTTCCCCTGCTTTTGCAGTATGAGCCAGACGAGTCCAGATCACAGAAACGGGCAGACCTGGAGCCAACATACACACTGAGTATTTCTAAAGATGTATTTTCTAGCATAGTGAGAGCTTTGTGCATTTGTAGTATTTGCTTGGATTGAATAAACTTTGGGAAGTCTCATTCTACCTTAGTATTTTATAACTTTCTCAAAAAAGAAAAAGAAATATTTAGAATGCTTTCTTTAAAAAAGTAATAGCTAGGTTTATGATAACATGTGTAGGTCTACAAAACTAAAAAAAACATCTCCCTGCAATGAGATACTCCACTTAAAACAACCCTCTTAATAGGAACACAATATAAATGTGGTGTGAACTATTGCTAAAATGGGCTGAGACCCATTATCTTTGCCACTGTTGATAGAAATCACTTAACTTGGTAATCTAGAGACAAATGAAATGTGTAAATTTCTGGAAATTACATTAGGATATTTATTTAGCACAAGGCAGGACAACAGTTATCATTATGATAGGGATATTTATACATTCTAAATTTATAAAAGAAACAGATTATTGCAATATAAAAGACTTTAATATAAAAAGGATTCATACCATGCTTCCTTTAAATAAGTGACCCTGAAACCTCAAACATGACCATAATCATTTTTATTTGATGATACATTTCCAGAATATTGTTATATAAAAATACAACTATAAACTTATATTTTAGAAAGAGCCTATTTTAAAATACAAATATAAGAAGTTAAAATTTTCTGCTTCCAGACTTAATGCCCTATTTATATAGAAAAATGAATGCAGTAAACAATCACTATGTACAAAATGCTAAAATAGGCAAAAGATGCTATGGAAATACATGGGAAGGAATAAGCAGAAGGGTGTAGAGAAGACCCAGAAGGGCTTCCCCAAGAGTGACCTTGGTTGCAAGTCTTGGTAGTCTGAGGGGTTGACCCGCCTTGGATAAGGGGAGGGCAGAGATGAAGAGGGGACACATAAAGACAGGTGAAGCTTGGCAAGTTTTCATTTAGAGAGAATAATCAGGAGAATCATCTCTGGTTTTCTGGCTAGTATCTCCTGGACTAATTCCCTGAGCTCTTTGGCTGCCCTACCATGCAGATCCAGGGTTCCCTCTCGCACAGCCAGAGTTTTGGCACCATATACTGGGAGCTCGGGAGATCGCAGGTGTCCGTGCAAAGTAATGACTGCCCTGTGTTGAAATGGGGATGATTCTGTCCCAATCTGCAAAGGATTTCACAAGCATCATTCAAAAAGTTAAAACAGTATGGAGGTTCCTCAAGATGTTAAAAATAGAGCCACCCTATGACCCAGCAATTGCACTACTAGGTATTTACCCCAAAGATACAGATGTAGTGAAAAGAAGGGGCACATGCACCCCAATGTTCATAGCAGCAATGTCCACAATAGCCAAATTGTGGAAAGAGCTGAGATGCCCTTCAACAGATGAATGGATAAAGAAAATGTGGTCCCTATACGATGGAATATTATTCAGCCATCAGAAGGGATAAATACCCACCATTTGCTTTGACATGGATGGAACTGGAGGGGATTAGGCTAAGAGAAGTAAGTCAAGCAGAGAAAGACAATTATCATATGATTTCATTCACATGTGGACCATACGCTATAGCACGGATGACCACAGGGGAAGGTAAGGAAATATGAAGGGAAAGAAATCAGAGAGGGAGATGAACCATGGGAGACCATGGATCCCAGGAAACAAATTGAGAGTTCCAAAAGGGAGAGGAGTGGGAGGAGGGGTTAACAGAGTGATGGGTATTAAGGAAGGCACGTGTTGTGATGAACACAGGGTGTTATATGCAACTAGTGACTCATTGAACACATCAAAAACTAAACATACTATACAGTGGCTAACTGAACGTAATAATTTTTTAAAGTTAAAACTCAATATCCACAATTCTAACCACTCAAAAGTCATCCTTTCTTTTGAGAAACTGATTATTCAGTCATCACTACCTTTCTTATGAAAGATAAAGCTTAAATTTCTAGGCAGCCACATACACTATGTCAGATCTTTGGAAAGAATACTGAGTGACTTCAGCCACATCTCAGAGCTATTTTTTTTTCTGTTCTATTTAAAATTCTGCTTTATGATAATACACTATTATCTTTCCATTAAAAATACAAGAATACTCTGGGAAACTTTTCCCCAGAAAAAGGATTTTAGACTAATAACAGAGACCTACATAAAGATAAATTTGTGAGAATTTGTTATAATTATCCATTTTACACATGATATTTTACAAAGAAATGGAGAGAGGTTATTGATGATTATACATCAGGTTCTCTCGTATACCTGAAGAATGCCTCCATCTGTTATTAGAATATTTTCTGCTTGTAGTTCAATGTCAGCTTCATCAAATATTAGAGTCCCACCTATGAACCATACAATTTTGAAATACAAGGAAAATTATCATCAAATGCTATTTATTAAATTATACATAAACTTTTAATTTCTTATTCTTATCTTCTTATATTATGCATATTATTTAACTTCAGCTCTTTGGGAACATAAAGTATAAAAACTTTAGATAAGACTTAGGAGTTGACAGGAAATTAAATACTTAGGCACATTATTTTCCCTTGATCATTGCTATTTTCAGTGTTTTTAAAGAGTGCAGCTACATGAATTAAAGTTCTATAAACACAGGGTCTCAAAATATAAATTAAGAACAAAAACAATTAAAATGAAAAAAAATACACTTTTTATACAAATTATAATGCTGACATTACCTCTGAACTTTTATCTGCTAATCTACAGTAGCAACACTCATAGCCTGATTGACATTATTAAAGAATGTGCTAAGATACATTCTTATGAGATTGATGTAAGTTCATAAACAGTAAAACTTTACTTGCCCGAAGGCCCAATAGTTAATAACTTCAAATGACTGAAACAACTACTGTTATCTCAGAAGTTAAAACAAAAACAAAATATAAAGGTCTTTGAGCAGCCAAGACCATTACGGCAAAGTTTACACATGAAAGCCCAAAGCATTTTATGCTTTCCAATCATTATTGATTTTACATGCAATTATATGAGTTCTGCTTATTTAGTCTTTTATAGCAATAACAGAATACCAAGAAGCAGAGAAACACCAACTACAATGAACACATGTTCAAAGGCAAAGGTGAGAATCATTTAGTATAGAATCATTTAGTATAGAATTTAGCAAATCTCCATGATTTTATAACCCCTGGGGCCCACTATACCACTCTTTTTCTAAATGGGAAATATTTTTCAGTTATGATCCACCACAAGTAAATAGGCATACACACACACAGACACACATTATTATTAAACCAAAAGTTTAATAAAACATTTAACTTTAAAAGATACTTATCCATAAAAGTGCAAGACACTCTAACATTTTCTTTTCTATTTCTTTAAAAGATTCTGCTTACAACACACTAAATAATTGCATACCGCAAACAGATTTTAACACTCAATTTAAAGAACACAGTACTACACATTGCATTAAAAACCTCATACCACTATGGATTTTCATAATCATGAGTTTTAGTTAAATTTACTTCACAAAAATATACCATAGTCAGAATCTAACAAGCAGACTTTCAGAAACTTACCCTGAATAAGCAACATTTTCAGAATAGGTGTATTTTGATCCAGCAAAACCGTCTGTCCTTTTGTAATAACAACTAGAGACCCTTCCTCTGGGGGAGATTTTCCTCCCCATGAGAAGTTGGAGGACCAAGCATCAACGTACAGGAAGTCAGAATCATCCTATAATACAACATGAGAGACTTTTAAATTCAGAGTTTTTATCAGAATTCTTCATTCAAGAACACCTGGGTGGCTCAGTCAGTTAAGCATCTGCCTTCGGCTCAGGTCATGATCCCAGGATCCTGGGATCAAGTCCCACGTAAGCTCCTTGCTCAGCAGGGAACCTGCTTCTCCTTCTGCCTGCAGCTCCCCCTGCTTGTGCTCACTCTCATTCTCTGACAAATAAATAAAGTCTTTTTTTTTTTTAAAGAATTTTTTCATTCAATTTCTCAAAAATGAAATCTAAACCAGTAAACATTTTCATTAGTGATAAAGTATAATCTACTTTAAATGTTATAGCTGCTTATTGGTTTATTTCACAATAACAATAAAGTGAAAAATCAATTACCAGTTACCCCACAATCCAGAATAACTCAAAACCTAAAATCATAAAATGTTAGCAATAAGCCACAAAAACATGTAACCTTAAATTTAGTATAGTTACATCTCAGTTATTTTTTTGGAGACAGTAACAAAGTAAAAAGTCCATTACTAATTACTTTATCTCCCATAACGATTTTCTATTTTTCCTTCTCCCCCCTACTTTTCTATTGCTATGATTACGATACCCAACAGCACCTTACCAGTCTGGCCATGCCAAAGCCTCTGATGTTCACATGCACTGGAGCCAACCCTGAAGAGGTGTGGGGACTTGTCATACACAGGATATATGTCTTGTTGGAATACTCAACATCACATTTGGCTTCGGCTATGGTGATGAGAACATCTTGCATGTTTTCACTGTAAAGAAAAGAGGGGGGAGAAACACTGATGTTTGTCTCAAATTTCTAGGTCACACTGTCAAACACTATTACTGATATGCCTAATTGCAAAAATAATGACCTTACTCTATGATCCACCAAAGTGAAGACTGACACTTTTTTCAACAGTAAGACTTCAAAGTATTTGTTGAGAAAAAAAGCAAACAAAGAGATTAAGAATCCAGGAAGTAAAACTGTACAAAATAGCAGGCATTCCAGCATTGGAGGAAAATTGCCTGGGTTCAATTTATTGAGAGATTCTTTGTTAGTCTCTAAACAGCTACTTTTGTAAGAGAATTTCAGGGATCTTTCTGTTTATGTGATATTCTCATCACATTCAAAAACTTTAGAATTTAATATCCATGTAAAAAATGCAAGTTCAAGGTCTTGAGAAATTATGTACTTGAGGAATTAAAATTGCCTCCTAAGATTTAAATGATCTGAGGTTTTGAAGTCAGCCTTATCCACTTGAAGAATGATGACAGCACAATACATAAATTTGAGCCAAATAATGAATATGTTTAGGAAGAAGGAATCTGGCCATTTATAGTGAAATGGATGTGATGTATGAAGACATGTTTCATTGACCCAGTGAAGCAGATCCTGGTTGGTGATGAGACAGATGGTAAGGGAAGCATAACAAGATGTGATTTACTCTTGAGAACTGATGAAGATTTGGGGCAAGTTATTTAACCTCTCTAATTTCAGTCTCCTAACCATAAAATGGGAATAAGAGGGTAAGGCAGGAAGTTTCCATGGGGTAAGAAGGTGCCTGACACAGGGTAAGTCTTTGATAAATGTTAGCTTTTGGTACTATGATGTGCCTCAAGCATGACTTTTGAGAGGTGGGGACACATTACATGACTATATGTAAGTACTGTTCTTGCACATGAGAAAGCAGGATCATGGCGCGAGCTCGCACATACGCACTGATGGATGTATGTGGGAGGACAGTACCTGAAGCCTGATCCCGTGATTGTAAGTCTGGTGCCCCCTCCTGTACTGCCTCTCCTGGGGCAGATTTCAGTGATGAGCGGAGTCAGTGATGCAGTATACGTAAAAGGAGTCATGGACCGGGACAAATCCTTCCCGTGGACCACACTCACTTCACAGGCTTGCTCAGGTCCTCTGCCTAGGAGAAGAGGATTGAACCAAGGACAGTTCTGCCACCAGACCCTTATTCATTCCCAAAACCCCCAAACATTTTCCCTAACATCTTCCTTTTCCTGAAATCACTTCCAATATACACAGGCTGTATGTCAAGTAATAAGGATCTCTAGGAATAGCCCAAAACATCACAGTTTATGCACATTATGAAAGGGGAAAAAAAAAACCATAGACCCTTCCTCGAACCTCTTATTGCAGACAATTCTGCAAACCTCGCTGCCTGGGGTTCCAGCCCTAGAGGCTCCAACACTGCAAATCAGAGCAGGAAAGGAGGACGAACAGCTAAGGCAGGCACACGGACTGCGGCGAGGAGTGGCAGCTGGAAGCAAGGTATGAGACAGAAAAAGCACAGGCACCCTGTATGAAAGTGTACAAAGCAGCAGCAGAGCTGGGGTTAAGACAACCTAAAAATTTCAATAAATCTTGACAGCACTGCTGCATTTCTTTAAGAAGCAGCATATATCCGAGAAAGATAATTAATCATACGATCTCTCTGATATGAGGAATTGGAGAGGCAGGACGGGGGGGTCATAGGGGACAGGGAGGGAAAAATGAAACAAGAGGGGACCAGGGAAGGAGACAAATCATAAGAGACTCTTAATCTCGGGAAACAAACTGAGGGTGGCTGGGGGTGGGGGGAAGGATAGGGTGGCTGGGTTATGGACACTGGGGAGGGTATGTGCTATGGTGAGTGCTGTGAATTATGTAAAACTGATGATTCACAGACCTGTAGCCCTGGGGCAAATAATACATTGTATGTTAATTTAAAAATAATAAATAAATCAGCATATAAACTGATGTTCAAGTGATAAACAAGCTCATTCACAAAAAAGTTCTATTTTCTTCAATATTCTTTGTTTAAGAAGCCAGAAAAGAGGGGCCCCTGGGTGGCTCAGTCATTAAATGTCTGCCTTCAGCTCAGGTCTTGGTTCCAGGGTCCTGGGATCAAGCCTGGCATCAGGCTCCCTGCTCGATAAACCTGCTTCTCTCTCTCCCTCTGCCTGCTGCTCCACCTGCTTGTGCTCTCTCTTTCTCTGTCAAATAAATAAAATCTTAAAAAAAAAAAAAAAAAAGAGGGACATCTGGGTGGCTCAGTCGATTAAACGACTGCCTTCAGCTCATGTCATGATCTCGGGGTCCTGAGATTGAGTGTATCCCCACTCAGTGGGGGGTCTGCTTCTCCCTCTCCTTCTCCTTCTGACTCCCATCTTCCACTCATGCTCTCTCCCTCTCTTTCTCTCAAATGAATAAATGGGATTTTTTTTTTAAGTCAGAAAAGAAGTAAAAATGTTTAGAAAAGCTTCATTACATTTTGTTAAAAAATGCATATAAACCGTATCTTTTACTCACCTAGAGCATTCCTTTTGGTTCTTAAGTTTCACTAGACAATTAAAATTTGTTGTACACTTAAAATGCAAGCTATCTAAACTTCACAATAACCCAAGAATTAAACTGAAACAGAGGAGTTTAGTTACTTAGCTGAGATGACATAGTAAGTGGCAAAATGAGATTCGGGGGCTCCTGAGAGCCCAGGATCTTTATCCACTAAATAATAAGAGTAATAGTAATAACATCAGCAAATCACATATCATGTTTCAGGTATGTGAAATAATCCACTTTAATCCACTTTACATACATTAACTTATTAAATGTCCAAATAACCCTATAGAGTAGGCAAAAGTGATCTCACTTCACAGATGAGGAAACATTGAAGCACAGAGAGGTTGAGTAACCTGTCCAAAGACACAGCCTGGGTTTGAATCTTGGCCATGCATTAGCAAGGTTTGCACACATAATCATTATACTATCCTATCCTTAATGGAAATTACGAGTTCAAGAGGAATTAAAAATGTGTTCTCCATTTGGCACGCTCCATTTGTGTGATAAACTAAAAAGCTACAATTTATTATGAACAATTCAACCTAGCCCAAATGTTATGAATCTTGAAAGGCATATAAACTTAGGAAACAAAGTTCTAAAGACATCGTTTAAAACCAAGATAGTTGGGGTGCCTGGGTGGCTCAGTGGGTTAAGCCTCTGCCTTCAGCTCAGGTCATGATCTCAGGGTCCTGGGATCAAGCCACACATCAGGCTCTCTGCTCAGCGGGAGCCTGGTTCCCCCTCCCTCTCTGCCTGCTTCTCTGCCTACTTATGACCCCTTTCTCTCTGTCAAATAAATAAAATCTTTTAAAAAAGTTGTTAAAAAAAGCCAAGATAGTCATAAAGGTGATTCAATTGCCCCCCAAAACACAAAAACTTGGAAGAAGAAATTCAGATTCCGATTTAACATTCTCTAACGTTAACATTCTTTAACATTACTCATTTCTCAACTGCCATTCTTTTTTCTGACTACTCACCATCATTATGTGGAATTTTACATAATAGTGTTGTGCGATCAGATTTAAGCCTGTCAACTGCACATTCTGAGTCACACACTAATATAGTTGAGGTTTGTGGATTAAACCCAGTGCCGGTCACAGTCATGGTCTGGCCACCACCGAAGCTCCCTAGTGAAGATATCCAAGAGGGAAAAACATAGCTAATGAAAAGAAAACCTCCTCTGTGTATTTATTTTAAAACCTGAAATGGAAGTAAGTTACACTAAATGAAACGATTCTTACAACTGAAGAATTGTATAATATTGAAGTTTTAACTTCATATCATATTAACTATAAACTGAAGAATATATTATAATAATATATATTATATTACACTATACTATATTAATGCAATAGAATGTCTTTTGATTGTAGTATTCTAAAACCTCTACTGAATAAATGTTACACCCCATCATTTATTGAAACTACTTCTAGGAACTAAAACTTTATTTAAGAGAGATGTCAAAAAGAATTTCAGAGTAGTCAAAACATAAATGTAAAATTATTATTTAATTAGGAGTACATTGGTTATACTTTCTTAAGGTTTTTAGGCACTAAAATAATTTTCAAATAGAAAAAATACCTATCTATGTATTTGTAATTACAAGCCAGTGATGTCTAAACATGAGTTTATAAAAAATTTTCATATATAATCTGGACATTTTAAATAGGATTAAATCTGAAGTTAATTATATAACACTAAGAGAAATACAGCCCATAAAGGAATATTTAGAGATGATCAGCTGATACACGTGCATGCTTATTTGATACAAAAACAAAAATGTTTTTAATGTGTTACAGGAGCTACAAATTTTAGCAGTGTTTGAAGAATATTTTTTTTTTCTAAATAAGGTAAGTGTTTACTGAAACAACACAAAATATTTGTATTCATGACTACCTTGGCTTGGATGAATACTTTGAATAGTAAGTGGGTACTCAAATATAACTGTCGACACAGCAAAGCCTTTTGTCTTACGATGCATTGTAACAGGAAAAGTGCCCCCAGCATGATCTTCAATGACACACAGCAATACACTGTCATTGACCATGGTTACATTACATGGAATCTTGTCTATCATCACTAAAATGTCCAAGATATCAATACCAAAATTAGATCCAGTGATCTGAATTTTGGTTCCTGGTGGACCTTTAAAAAAAAAAAAAAAGAAAAAGCACATGATATATCTAAATTCCAGTACTTATACATGCATTTATAGATACACCTAATTACTCTCATAAACAAAATAATATCCAGTATTTCAAAGCTAATGTAAGTATTAAGGAAACACAAATTTTGGCAGTACCATATGTTACGATCTACAGCATACTTAAGATAAATTATCTCAACCTTCATTACTTCCCAGCCCTTCTGTCCATTCCACTACATTGTTATTCTACTGTTATTGTTAATGTTAGTTCAAGCTAGTGGAGAAGAGGAAAAATGGGAAGAGAGATAATTTAGAATCAGGAAGTATGAATGTCTCAGCAGGAGTGATGGGTTGGAGTTTATTTTAGGGATGGGGCTTACTATTTTTTATTTTTGGTACTTCCTTGCTATTGGCAACTCTTTTGAGGATGGATTAGTTTTCTTAAGTTAAATATTTTTAATATATATACTTGATAAATCATGATAGGTAAATAATTAGATGTAAGATAGTATATACAGAAATAAGGAATTAATTTAAAGAGTTATAAATGAATGTTGATGCTGATGCCTTGAATAAATGTACACAGAACGAAGTACTTCAATTCTTCTGTTCCCTTTCTTCCTCCTTTTGACAAAAATGTATTGAGGGCATTAAACACAAAGAATTTTTCATAGGTCATCCAAATGAATACCTATCTATGTAAATAATAAGTGCTTAAGTACAAATCAATGTAACTTGTTACACATACCAAGTCACCAAGTAGTAGGTTGATTTTAATTCAAGTAGTAATAGTAAAAAGAACCATATCACTTACTATAGTAAAGATTACTGACATTTAAATTGTCATTTTAAAGACCACAGATATTTATGAGATTTTCATGTTAGAAATAATTTTAAGATATGAGTCAAAAAACGTATTTTAGGCCTTAAATTTTTACTTTTGTCTAACATCTTCATCTTTCAGATGGAAGTGTTGTTCTAAGTGTGATCTGTTACCTTAGCTCAGTTCTCACTGGTCTGCAAGCCTTGTATTCTTCAAATACGTTGTTTGAAAGACACATTCAAACAAAGAGATGGGACAGAAATGATTCATGGAAATAAAAAGATATGCCAATATCCAGTTCATCATTTGCAATGATTACAAATATATGGGGGAAGCTATGTCATTGCTATTATTCATGTTTCCTTCTTTAAAATTTTTCTAAGTGAGAAAACTTGATGTACCAAAGAAAATTTCAATAGCAAAGTTCTTGAAGGGTTTCAAGAATACATCTTACCCAAACCTGACCACATTTTCTGGTAACATAAACTAAAAAAATACTATTTTTAAAGGCTAACATTTAATTAGTTCTTAATTGAAGTTACCATTCTAAGTTACACTATATAAATGAATTTCTTTAACCTTAGGTACTTGCACGTATAAGGAAATGAATATTTAAAAACCGTCGTTCAGTGTTGCATCCCCATAAAGTAGAATAACCAAGATCTGAACCCTGGCATCAAGGCCATGTTTCATCGTTACACTACAGAGGCTTCTCCAGAATCCATTATGTAGATGATAATAAGCATTCCAAGAGCTCAAAGATGATCAGAAACAGCATAGAATAATGACAAAAAATTAAGAAGACCACTCAATTTATTCTCATCTTGGAAAAACAAGTTAGGTTAAATCATTACGGAAATCTTACTTCATAATACTTTTTTCTATCTGAATAGGCCAATTACCCCCTTAAAAAGAACTCTCTTAAGTTAATAAGTTAGTATGCAATTGTAGTTTTATGGAAATGAGGTATATGGAAAAATTCTCAACATTTAGTAACCTACTTCTGAATTTTAACAGTTGTTTCCTATGCCATATCAACATTAATGACATAAATTAATTATCAGTTTTAATTCATAGATATCCATCTACTTCTTCCTCATTTTGAAATTTAGGTCAAGTTAATGGGGAATTTGTTTCAAAATGGAAATTGGAATTTGACTAAAAATTTTATGCCAAGAATGTGCAGAAAATAATCACAAAATGGAAACTACACAGAAAAATCCCATGTATTAACTGGGTTAAGTGTATTTCTAAAAACACATCTTAATAATCATTTATAAACATTATTCCAATTTTACACTAATAAATATTACTGATAATAACGTATCGAGACAACAAAAGGAAGTACTGGAGTACCTGTATTTGGGACAAGTTCTCTGAGAAGTGGAGTATCTTCCAAGGCATACGTAAATGACAGAGGTGGATAAGCAACTGCATTAACAAAGATCTTCACAGTGACCCTTCCAGCAGTCCCTGGTGGGGTATAGCAGTGGACTTCACTGGAGTTGATAGAAATAATTTCACAAGATCCATCCCCAACAGTAACTGTGGTGTTGCCTGGGTAGAAGCCATTTCCTCTGATCACCAACGTGGTTCCACCAGCAATGCTTCCGGAAGTTGGTGTGACAGATGCTACCGCGGGGCTGCTAACAGTAACATTTCCCAGAGCCAAGCCTTTACTTCCCACCACAATACTAAGAGAATGAAGTCCAGCTGGGAGAGGACTCACAAGAACAGTGATGTTGCTTTCATTAACATCTATTGCTCTGAACTGTTGGTTTCCAATGAAAACATCAATGTCCCCCAAGATAGTGCCAAAACCTTCTCCTTCAATAAGAACTTTGACAGGTCCTTCGATAGAGTTGGGGAAGATTCTTCTTACCACAGCAGTGATGCTTTCTAAGTATGAAAAGCTGCAGTTCCCCTGACACTGGGCAGGCACTCCATGTATCAGAAGATGCACTTTCACAAGCTGTTGGGGAGCAGGAGATGTTTCACACTCGATGGCTGTATAATTTACTAAGAGAACCTTACACGGAAAATGACCCATGAAGACTTTGACACCTGCAGAAGAAACTGCAAACCCAGAGCCTTTTATGGTCACTCTTGTCAGTCCTGTAGTTGATCCTGCATGTGGAAGCACCATGTCGATGTTTGGCAAAAGTACATATCGCCTATCAAATTCATTGGACAGTGTATTGATAGCCGTGCCCAGATTGTAGACAGTTAATGTGACAATTTCCCCGATGCCAACATCCATTGAGTTTTGAGGGTCAATATGACATATAATGGAATTGTCCCTGCTTTCTTCTACAATACATGGGTAGCTACCAATTGTAACCTAAAAGTAAAAACGAATATAGAAACAACTCAATAACATTACTCTAGTGTGAACTTAAATTTTACATTAACAACAACCAAATTTTAAAAATTTAATCTTGTACAAACTTTTTATTCAAAAAATAAGGGTTTTTTTTGAATTATTGAAATATTGAAATAGGGGCTGATTAAGACATCATTTGGATTAATCTTAAAACTAAATTATGACCACACATGAATGTTCATAGCTACATTATTCATAAGAGTAAAAAAGATGAAAACAATCTAAATTGGCCATGACTGGAAATGGATGAATACAATGTTTATATTATATAATGGAATATTATTTAGCCATAAAAAGAAATGAAGTACAGAAGGGAGGGGGTGGGGGGATGGGTACTGGGTGATGGGTATTGAGGAGGGCATGTGTTGAGATGAGCACTGGGTGTTGTATTTGACTGATGAATCATTGAACACCACATCAAAAACTGATATACTATATGCTGCTAACTGAACATAATAAAAAAAAAAAAAAACAACAGGCATTATGAGAAATGATTCTTCATCATACCAGGAGCTGTTGAATGTGTCAAAAAAAAAAGTACTGATAAACATGGAACAACATGGTTGAACCTTGAAAACATTATGTTTAGTGAATAAAGTTGGTCACAAATGACCACACATATTATTCTATTTCTAAGAAAGCTCCAGAATAGGCAAATCCATAAAGACAGAAAATAGATTAGTGGTTATTTAGGGCTGGGACAGTCGAAGAGATTGATGGTCATATCTAAGGGTTGGGGTTCCTTTCTGGGGTAATAAAGATGTGCTAAAATTGAATGTGGAGATTGATGGACAACTCTGTGAATATACTAAAGGCTACTAAACTATGCACCTTAAATGGGTGAATTGTATGGTATATGAACTATATTGTAATAAAGCTGTTAGAAATTAAATTATGAGCTTATGGATGAAACATTTTCCTTTTAATGAGTGTGCGGTAGTAAAAAGGAAATCTTTATATTCTTACCTTATTAGCACATGTGAGATTACTGAAGCCACGTCCAGTAATCGTTATCAATTCATTCAGTGTTCCAGCAGATGGACTAATGTTGTTTATAGTTGGTGAAAAACAACTTGAAAGCTCAAAGAACAATCCGTCTGGATTTTTAACCCTGGTATTGTTTGGGCCACACAAGGGTTCTGTTGCTAGGCAGCCTGCCACAGAGCTCCCCACGTGCAAATTCACAGGTCCTGTAAGTCATGGGTAATATTCTAAAACAAGAACTGTTTTCAGACTGCATTTCTCTATATTTTAATGATGGTGGTTTATATTCTGTTAAAAAGTTTTTTTGGTTTTGTTTTAATGACAAGAGGGGCCCAAGCAGTACAAAGTTAAAATAAAGACCAGGACAAAGGTGGTATAGTAAAGAAAGAAGGTGAATATAAAAATTAATTTATTTTTCAATTTGTCTAAGCAAGGTCCTATCAGGAAAACAAAACAATAACATCTCCCATTTTGATATATTTTGGGGGCACATACAGAGTGTCAAAATTTCTTCACACTACATCTCATTTGAGGCACAGAAGGATTCTGGGAGCATGAAAGGACAACACTAACATGGGCCTCATTTTATAGAATAGATTCTAGCCTCAGAACTGTCCAGGTCTCTCCAAGGTCATGTGCCTGGCCAGAGACTGGCAGGGTTAGGGTTATACCTAGTCATCTGCTTCCTACTCCAAAAAGGTCACACACACCCTAGGTCACTGCAGCAACAAGGTTTCCCCCTTTAACCCTCTTACCCTGATCATATGTGGCTTCAGTGCTACCCACGAACAGGTGCAGGGGAATGTGCCTGGTTTTAGCTGGTAAAACATTAATGACTCCTTGGAGAAAAATGGAGTGAGCATCATCAACATATCCGCTGCTGTAATAATGGATTCCAGGTGAAGTAAATTGGTAAGAAAATGAACCTGCCATAAAATAAGATTGTATGTAATAAACAGAAGCAATTAATATAACCTCCAAAAGAAATTTCAAATGACCATTCAAACACATGCAGATGACAGAATTCTTGTTTTTTATGCACGTGATATTTCGACAGGAAGTAGTAAAGAAATGACTCACTGGCTATACAAGAACTATCTTCTGTAATGAAATTATATTCCAGGAAGACAAGATCCTGCATTAATTTTTCTAGAAAGTCATATCCAGTCTGGCATAACTCACCACACTTTAAAGAAAACTTCACCATGTAGTGGAAAACAAACAATACTTTGTATTTATGAGAAACAGTTCAAACTGCTATAAATATAGAACTAAACATACAGTCTAACAGTTATACTTTCACTGAGTTGTCTTAGGACAACTTAGGAGAAATACTAATTTGCTGATTCTGATCAATCGAAGTTCATTACTTGCTACCAAATTGGTATGATTAAAACACATACTTCAATTTTCTTTGTATTTTGTTCATTTTGATATTTTTTTGAGTTGGTTGATTATTCCAGGATAAATAAAGATATTTCTAAATCAGAACTCATCTCCGATATATAAAATCCCTTGCTTACATTCATTTATAATATTTTTATAAATTGGCAACATTTTTACTACAACAATAAAATGCCAACTAAATCATCTGTATTTACACAAAAGTATTTTAAAATAAACACCTTTTTGTTATACCTAGGAAAGAGAAGCATGACACAAAATGCAACAAAGTTGAAACATACCTGATGCAGATTTTTCTCTTCCATTCGTAAATCCTTTGCCATCATAAATTACACTTCCAGGACTGGATACAGAGAAAACCCTATATCCTATTCCCCTAAGAAATGGATGTGCTTGCCAATGCCACGTCACTGTGTCTCCCACAGATACGTTTAAGACTGATGGTGACCAGGCATAACCTAATCCATGTACTAGAAGCAAGAATTGAGACATATTTAAAAAAAAAAGAAAGGAAAAGGAATAAAAATCCTTAATAATGATCTTCTAAAGTATTGCATTCTAATTTTTTATGTGCATAATTTAAACATGTAACAAAAATAAACAGAAATAATGGAAAGTAAGATAATGAGAAGCTAAGGAAAAAAATTAACCACACACCTCCAACACTGATGATCAAGAGGCAATTTGAAAAAAAAATCAGAAAGTCAATAAGCAAGTTGTTCAGAAATATCACATGGAATATTTTTTAAAGCTGTGATCAATTCTTTAAACCTAAGAACTTTCTCAGGCATAGAGGTATACCAAAATCTATATAACTTCAATTTGAATATTTATTTAGAATCCCATGGCCAATAACAAACTACCATAACTCAGCAGGTTCTGTACTGCAATGAAACCTAATGGCAATTCCTCAACTTGCAAACTGCAGTCTAGCCTTGTAACTCAAGTCTACCACTGATTCATTCTATATGTGCCCCCCTACGTCAAGGGGATAAATTAGAGACAAACTATTAACAAATTATAGAAAGAAATAGCAATACTTTTCCCTTTGTATATTTGAAGTATTAAATAAATAAAGATCAAATCAATTTCAGGGTAAAATGCTTCCATTATTTATAATATCTAAATGTTGGCTAATACCTGAATCTTTTCCAGTATTGGTTATCCTGAATGTATTCCCTGTTGAATGAAGAATACATTTTATGACACTTTCTGATGATGAAATGACATCACAAGGGAAGGGCCCTAGAAAGAAATAAGATGAGGGAAAAAAACATTTTTTCAAACATTTTTTGTAAAATATAGAGATGAAGTATAAACAGTTAAGGCCCTGCGTGGGGCACCTGGGTGACTCAGTCAGTTAAGCATCTGCCTTCAGCTCCAGTCATGACTGGGATCAAGCCCCACATTGGGATCCCTGTTCAGGGGGAAGTCTACTTCTCCCTCTCTTTCTGCCTGTCCCTACTACCCATGCTTCTCTCTCTCTCTCTCTCTCCCTCCCTCCCTTACTCTCTAATAAATAAAATAAAATCTTAAAAAAAAAAAACACAAAAAACAGTTAAGGTCCCGCAAAAACTCCACATTATCTAGTAGAATTTTTGACACTTTTCCAATAGTTATCATCTTGGAGTGCTGATTATTTTTAGAAGAGAGACTTTTACTTTAAATATAAAATATTTATTTACTGAAATCAAAAGCAGTTATTCAATTTCTCTTTACAACCTTAACCAAAGAACTTAACCTTTTATATGCTAATAGCATATAAAAAAAAGTTTCCGTGATTGAGAGTATTTGTGTAATAACTCAGCATCTAAAAGCACATCTTTTATTTTATTCTTTATTTTTTTAAAGATTTTATTTACTTATTTTTGTGAGAGAGAGAGTGAGCACAAGAGGTGGTGGGGGGAGGGCAAGAGGGACAGAGGAAGAACCAGGCTACCCACTGAGCAGGGAGCCCAATGTGGGACTCAATCCCAGGATCCTGAGTTGAAGGAAGATGCTTAACCAACTGAGCCACGCAGGCATCCTAAGAACATCTTCTAAAGTTAAAAAAATGATAACACCCTTCTGTGAGGGTGCTCTTACCTAAGAGCACGGTGTTCTCAGTTGGTATCGTGCTGAACCCCAAACCCATTATAGTGATTTCAGTTCCACCATATAAAGAGCCTCTCTGTGGAAACATGGTTGTCACTTCCAAAATGTACTGTATATAGGCATTTAACTTGTCTCTGCAAAAGAAAAATTAATAGATGTTTCAATGAGCTTTCCATGAGGTCCTATTGCTAAACTCTTATTAGGATATGATTCACTTAGGAAGAGGAAGTAATTGAATATTTAATTATACATTACTTTTTTGAACTAGATAATCTGATAATTAGCATGAACTTAATTTGGTTGGATGGTCTGTGTGTGTATATATTTAATAATAACATATAGTATGTGTAATAATGTACTATATATAATACCTAATAATAGTTTTACCCTAACAATGAAAATTAGATTTCTGAAAGTCCCATGGCAAGAATAATTTGAGATGGAGAATTGTAAAATATTATGAGAAAGATATGATTATGAGAACTGAGGTCACAAGAAAAATATGATGTCCTTTAAAATATTTTATATATTCATTAGCATAAAACATAAAGGCTGCATTATCTGATATGATATGAGATATGAGACATGAGAATAATAATTCATTATATCAAATATATCATTCAATATATCAAAAAATAGATATGAGAATAGAGATGAAATTCCATACATTTTATATAAGAAATAAAAACTTCATGCAACTAATTTGAATTTCTTATTCTAAGTATGTTGGAGACCTGTCATGATCTCCCTTCCCACTATTTCAATGAGAGAGTTTTAAATTTATTTTGCTTTGTTACAGACAATGTGTCTGCCAGAAGGCCATCAAAATGTACAGTGCCTTTCTGACTTGACATTTAGAGTAGAATCCTACACCCCAGCTCTCACCATGAGGAAAATTAGTCTCTTGTGTTAACTTTTATTTCACTTCCGCAGCATAACTGAATTTGTATTTCTTGACCTGTCACTGAAGAAATATCCCAGTTTTGTGTGCTGTCAACTCTGCTCATTATCTCCATCATGCATCAAAGCACAAAGCACAGCTCTTCTAGAACCCATGTGAACTCGAAGAGGGGATGTAGTTTTGGGGTTCATATTTACTGTCGCTCATTTTCCTTCACCTCAAGATTCTGCTGTGATAATCCCTCCTATTCTGACATCAGGTGTACCTGCCTTTTGTTTTAATCCCTAAATTTCAGTTTCCTCCTTTTCTAAGTATTCTAAACCAATACTTTCCTTATGCCAGAACTAAAATTTTACTAAAATTTTGACAAACAGCTTCCAGGAAGAAAAAGTTACCTAAAGGAAACAGCTGGAGAAGGATTCTATTTTCTCCTTTACAGGCAGCTTCTACCCATTTCTTGGCTCAATTGTCACCTTTTAGAGAACATTTTTCTGTCCCATAGGAAAAGTTAGTGCTCTCCGTTATATGCTCTTACAGACCTGCTACCTCTTACTCATAGCCTTTCTCACACTTACAATTAAGTTATTGATATAATCTTGTTTGAAATCTGCCTCCCCCCCAAAAAACATGGGCATTACTCACAGCGGAGGACCTGTCCCTCTTATTCTTCACAGCAAATCCAGCACCAAGCAAGTGTTTTTGCCCCTTACTAATTTCTTGCTAAGTAGTTCCAGAATGAATGAAAAGTATGTGATAAATATACAAACCTAGTTCCACAAAGAATCTTACAACCTAAACTGAATGGTATTGGTCTCAAAACTAAGCACATATTGCACTGTATGAGATATTCTCAAAACACTTTGCAAAAGGAGATGTAGACAGGTGAAAAAAAGCAACTGAAATATTATAAAGTTAATGACTATTTCTTTTCTTATCCCCAAACCATTAACCCCATGTGTTCCACAATTCCTCAAATTTATGGTCATTACTATACCTTGTTGATGCAAAGCCCCAGTTTCTGACTTCTACATAGATATCATGTTTTCCAGGAGACAACTTGGGCAAAAGACATCTAATATCTGTGAAATTCCACTGAAAAATCTGGCAGAGTTTTCCTCCAACATATACCTCCACCTTTTGTGCAAGTTCATTTCCAAAGTTATAACCTTTAATTGTTAAATTAACTTCTCCTATTATTTAAAAGAGAATATAAGTTTTACAAGAAGATTCAACTTATTTTGTGGCATAAAATTTGCATATTAAGTAAACCATTTCTTTTTATTTTTTTTTTAAAACCAACTCATTTCTTATCTTTTATTGGATTTAGAAAATCCTAATGCTTGCGGAGGCAAAAGAAAAATCAGTGAAAGAATTGGTAACTGCCATGTAGAGATAAAATTCATGTTAAATTGTTTCACAGGGAAAAAAAAAGATGGCAAAATGCTTCCTAAAAAGGTTAACATTTTTTTCCTTATCACACATGTTCAAAGTGAAATAATAAATAGACTAATCAATGTTTTATTTATTTATTTATTTATTTTCTAATCAATGTTTTAAAAAATGAAACTTGTGGCTGGTTTTGCTTTAAGAAACAACTGCAGAAGAAACCATGTTTCTAAAACCTTTCTAGAAATAGTTTACATTTATCTATCTGATGTATATATATCTTATCTATACACATGTATATCTCACATATATATACCTTACATATATACATCAAATGACTGATCTTATTGAAATTTTTCTTACCTTGTATTGTTCGTGCCTTTGGACTAAAATCAGTTATAACTGGAGTCTGTAAACAATTGTAACTATAAGCATCCTTTGCTGTGGTTTGAAATCCATTGGTAATAACTGCAATATCAACTGTACCCTCAATTCTCTGAAATAAAAAGAAAAAAATAAAGCAATTAGAAAATACTAAATGTTGAGATGAAGAAATCCAATGGCTAAAAACAAATAGAATTATTCAAAATAAACTGCTGATGATGTTTGGTTTCAAATTCATGAATCAGAATCATTTTTCAGATAATTGGAAAGCTGTTGTATCCATTGTAGGCTACATATTTTAATTTTTTAGATAAAGGTATATGTTATAGTTGTTTTGAGGGTGTTTATGACCAATTTAAATGCATATATATTATTGGATTCCTAAGGGTTCTGCAATATAGTTAAGATGCTCTGCACAAGTGACTCTTACTTTTTAAATTTTTTTAAAAGATTTTATTTGTTTATTTGAGAGAGGGAGAAAATGAGCAGGGGGAGGAGCAGAGGGAGAGAGAGAAGCAGACTCCCTGCTGAGCAGGAAGCCCAATGCCAGGGCTCAATCCCAGGACCCTGGGATCATGACCTGAGCCAAAGGCAGACACCTAACTGACTGAGCCACCCAGGTGCCCCTGGACTAGAGACTCTTTTAAAGCAAAGTTACTAAAAGTTTTGACGTTTTACTGTTAAAAAACACTCAAATGTAATTTTTTATTCCTATTCCCTGAAAAATCACATTATTATATCTTTTTGCTGACCTAGTTTCAGAATCTGAGACCAAGACACTTGGACCCCTAAGAAAAATATTTGGCGCTTTTGCTGATGAAATATCTATACACTTCCCAATTAGGAAAAAAAAAGCTTTTCCAGCATGTAGTATTTGCTTGATGTGCACTCAGTGTTTAACTGAATGACATAATTTATACAAAGTTTTCATTTACCATATTCTCCAGATTTTCATCATCATTTGGTCCAACACATGCTCAAATTTACTTTTCCTACATATTTCAACTACTTAATACCCACACTGAGTCTGCTCAATTTTTTTTAATGTTAGTTATTGGATTCAGCATCCTTTTGCACATAATAAGCAAACAAGAGTCTTGGTTTAAATTTAGACACTATTTTTTAAAATAAAGAACAATGATTGGTGCTAAGATACAACATTACATGAGGAATTTTACATGAGTTTGTTTTTGTATTTACTTTATTTACTTATTTATTGTCAACAAAGTGACACTTCAACACATTTAAGATGCATATTCTTTTTTTTTTTTTTTAGAAACAAAAATGTCTAGATTTGCTTCTTTTAATTTTTTTTAGTACTGACGTATTTTCATCCTTGGATTTACCTGGTCAACTCTCATTCATCCTTCAAGTTCTGAAAGACCATCAATTTTTCTGTGAAACCCTTTCTGAAAGCCTTTCCCCACTATATTTTGTTTTTACTTTGTATCTACTTCTATTATGTCAAGTGGGACACATTGTTCAATACTGGTTTATATGTCTGTCTTTCTAAATGGTATGTATCTAGAATGTGGATATCATGCTTCCTTTTTGGATCTTAGCAGAAAGATGTTGAAGAAATACAGAACAACACTGCAATTCCACAGTTCATAGATAAAAATGTTATGTGTTTAACCTACTAAGATTTTCATAAGTTTTCAGAAAAAAAATTACTGAAATCAGATGCCTTACTTTTGGTGTTCTGCAGGTTATTTTATTCAAATCCCCTTCAATCACATTGCAGGTTTCATTTCCAACTAATATCTTTGAATTTTCATTAAAGCCAAATCCAGATACTGTCAGAAGAGTACCACCTTCAAAAGGAAACCACAACAGTAGCAGATCAACAACAACAAAAGGAAACTTTGGCAAGAATCTAACTCATCATTCAAGGATTTTCTAATCATCAAGACATGGGTTGTCAAATAATCAAGGACCAGACTTGAGATGTATATAATCACCACCACATCCTGGAGCCAGAGCTCTGAAGTCTGGAACCATAAAGGAACTGGGCTAAGTGATTGAATGAAATAACAGATTTGGAACCACCATTTACTTTGGGGCATCACTAGCAGCAACTGCTTTTTTTCATTCTGTCTTCTTCATCCTAAATAGAAATTATGCTGTTTCTTTATGCTCAACCTTCTGTGGGTGGGAATGAAAGTGAATTAAGACTCTTCCCAAATCTCAAATTTTATTATCTCTAAGTAAAAGGAGCTACAAAAAAATCCCAACAAAATGAAAATAAAAGAAGATAAAAACACAAAACCCACTGAAAAGATCAAGACCAAAGCAAAAATCCAAAACAATGCAAATCCAAAACAAACCAAAGCATGGTCAGACAAAGGCAAAGGAAATGAAGCAGGACAGGAAAAATGTGTTATTTTCTTTCCATCTTCTGCATCAGCCTTCCTTTCCCTGATTTGTTCCTGCAACTTTTTTCTGGGTCAAGTAGCTCCACGGAGACTGTGGTTACAAATGGAGCAGCTGGTAAGCAGAATAATAACTAATAAATCTTATCTTGACATAATTGATGAGCTTGTTATAGAACCATGTAATAATTGATGATATTAATTCAATAACCTAAGATGTAAGTATGAGCCGTCGCCCTGACTTGTGCTCCACTAAAAACAAAGGAATTAGTCAGCCATTTAATTACTGTGCCTTCCAAAAGGGGAGCCTCTTTTGTTCTAAATGAGGGAGGTTGGGGTTCCTTTCCCTCCACCCTGTTCTAGAAACAGTACAATGAAATGTCAGAAATGCACGCAATTTTTTTGTTTAGAACAATTAACTATTACCTGCCAGGCTGCCAGAAGCAGGCCAGATGTGTGAGATCCGATTCTGGTGAGTGAAGTAGAATGCCTTACCCCCTACATTCCATGCTAGTCCAACATCAGCCACGGACACAGCAACTGGGAAATGGCCAGCACTTCCATTCAGAATCTGGCATTTGATCTCATTTTCTCATGGTAAGAAAAGAAAAACACGATAAATATGTTTGCAAGATAAAATTACCTAAATTCTGTATTTGTAAATATAAACATTGGCCTTCATTTTTATACTGCAAGAAATGTATCTAAGGAAAACTACTCATACGTTCATAGGGCAAAGTCTTTACAAGCTACCTGATGTCATGAATCAGACACTGTTAGAAAAAGCTAGGTGAAAAAATAATAAGAGCAAAGTGAACAATTTGCTCCTGATTTCTACTGTGGCAAAAAAAAAAAAAAAGTTATTGTAATAATAATTTAAAAGTCCTAATTTGTAAAATCATAACAATAATGGTGGGTATTGAGGAGGGCGTATTGCATGGAGCACTGGGTGTGGTGCATGAACAATTAATCTTGTAACACTGAAAAAATAAAATAAACATATTTGGGGGAAAAAAACTAAAAAAAATAAAAGGTTTGGCGGAAAAAAATGTTTGTTCAATATATGATTATGTCTAAGACTATGTAAAATATCAGGTTTCATCAAGAAAAGTGATCAAAACCTAAATGAAAACCTATCCTTCACACTTTATTTAGAACAGTATATGTACATTTATATCACAGGTGCGTTATTCACTCACATCTCAAGAATGCACAGAGTATCTACATTAAAAACAACTTAATTATATGAAAGGTAAATTTACTTATGTAATGCCAACCTATTAAAAGAAAGTAAAATACCTAGGATTATGAAAGATAATTTTTAGGAAAATAAATAATCATGGTTTTTTCACTTTTTCAAGAGTTGAAAATATGAATAATTTTGAAATTCTGTGTTAATGGATAGAGATTTTGTTGTACTAGAAGTCAGGGAAGATGGCCATGTCCTTTTGCTGCATTACTAATGTGACATTGTCAAAGCATGGGCAGAAGGGACCATGGACTACCAGAGTGGCAGCTTATAGATTTCTGTGTCCCAGAGACATACCAAAGAAGGAAAGCTTTTATACAATCACTTTATGAGGAGAAAGGAACAAAAATTAACTGTTATGGGATAAAGACACTGTACAGCACTGCAAGAATTAGTTTGTGGTCATAACCAAAGTTTAAAAAGATAGTGCATGTATCCAGAGAAGTTTGCTAATTTCATGCCCCCACAGTGTACTCTATAGGAGAAGTATTATTATAATACTGCTCTTTGAGACTATTTTCTCTTAGTGAAAGACAAATTAGATGTAATAATAGTAATTTTACAAAGGACCTACCAACCACAGAAAGAAGAGAGCAATCCATTGGTCCAACTGAGACTGATATAGCTGAATTGGGAGAAAATCCAGAGCCTAATATGGTTAGAACTGTGCTTTCTTCATAGGATCCTGAAAATGATGATTTTAAACAACAATATTAAAATGAAAAGAACCACAGAATCTGTTGTTATGAAATCAAATGCCTTGCAGAGAAAAATAAGCCTAACTTCTAAAGGCTATAAACAATAAACCTATAAGCAATCAGGGGGAAAAACCCCACATATTTCCCAATGGTAATTTTTTCCATTAAATTGCTCTACATTGCTTCATGTTTTAAAGCTATGTTAATAGAGACTAGAAGAATTATCTGCTGAGGTCTGGAATATCATAAGGAAAGGAAAATTACTGTTATGACAAATAATTAAATAATCACCTCTATATGGTAACTTATGACAGAAGTGCTATCACAAATCCATGAGAAAAGGATGAACTGCACAATATGTGTTGTAGGCACTTTCTATCTAAGGTGACACACATCCTGAAAGTGCCTGAGATATGGCCGGGGTACACCCCCTGTCTCAATCTTATGCTTAATGTTTTTCCATTCACTCTAGTGTCCAGATTTGATTGATAAATGATATGGTCGCCCTACCTATATGACATTCCACATGGATTTAAATAGCTAAGAACGAAAAAAGCAAAACTCTAGATTTTAGAAGAAAACAAATCGAACACCTTAACTTCAATGTATGGATGGGTTTCTTAAATAATATTAAAAAGCCATGGTTAGCCATAAAGGAAAAATAAATTGGAATAAATCAATGACTGAAACGGTTCCATAAGAAAGATACTAAAACAAAGTGCAGGTGACATACTGGGAGAAGATATGTGCATAGGCTTGGTCAACATAGTATATAATACACAGTTATAAGTCAATAGAAAAAAGATAATCTGGTAAATGGATAAAGGATGTTAACAAGCAGTTTGCAGAAGAAATGACCCAAATGTCCGAGAAACATACGAGAAGATGCTCACATGCATTACTCATCAGGGAATAGACAAATTAAGATGATGATGAGATAACCCTTTTCACTCAACAAATTGACCAAAATTAGGAAGCTGATGATACCAAGTATTGACAAGGATGTGGGGAATGCAGCACTCTCATGCCTGCTGCAAGTAAAGGCACTCTGGAGAGCAATTTGGTCACCTAATACACTGAATACACATTAACTTGTCTATTATCTAGCAATGCTGTCTCTGGGCATATACCCTAAAGAAGCTCTAGCATGTATACAGGAGGAGATTTGTGCAGCAAAGCTCAATACAGTAATGTGTAAGAGCAAAAAATTGTACACAATCTAAATGTCCATCAATAGAGACTAAAATAAATTGGCATATTCATGAAGTATTTTAAAATGATCAATTGTACATGCATAAAACCATATATTTCTCAAAATAAATGCTGTATGACAAAAGTCAGATGCAAATGATATTTACAGTGAAATAGTACTGATATTTACATTTCAACATCTCTTTCATAAGCTTAAAAAACTGGCAAAATCACCATATGTGCATTGGATATACAAAAGGTATTAAAAATGGCATGGAAGAATACACACAAAATTAATTATTGTGACTGCCTCTAGGGAGATTTGTAGGGACTAGAACCAGAGATTGTGTCTCAAGAGGACTTTAGCTATTCCTATAATATTTCCTTTCTTAAATTGATGATTGGAAGTAAATATGAAAAAATGTTAACAGTGCTAATTCTCAATGAAGAGAATATATGTGTTTTTTATAGCATTTATATTTATATTCTCATTATTTTTAATTTATCAGAATATGGCAAAAGGCAATTCAGATTGTTCATTATTTTGAGTAAGAAACAATTTTTTCTGGAAGTGCATATAAAAATGGAAATTCATGACAAAATACAAGGATAGATGTAAAAATATAAGTACCGAAGGACCACAACCAAATGAAAGTTAATCAAATTATTATTCTTGACAGTTTTGATCCCCTGTGACATGAATTATCCCAAAGTAATATTATTACTGTGAAAAAGTCTGAAGAACATATTCTTTGAACACAGAGATCTGCTGTTTTTAAAATTTCCCTTTTTTTCTTGATATATTATTAGCAGATGAACTTGCCTACTAGCCATCAAGATTAAATTTGTGATGATAGCATCTGAGCTTATCTTTCTGACTGAAACAAAAGGCCACTCCTAACAATCCTTAGCCCTGCTATTTACTTCAGTACTTGGGAGCACAGATACAAAGCATAATCATGTTTTTTTTTTTTAAAGTAATAACATATCATGAATGTTACAATGTGTCACCCAAGACTGAGTTCTTGGCAATAATTTTTCTCTCTAGTTCTCAAGCCTAGGACCTAATTACTTTCTTTTACTAAACAGCAGCTGTCTCATTACCAGCGTTTTAGTATTAAATCTCCTAGAAGTGGTCTCATATGATGAAAGATTCCTGTTAATACCCCAGCAAGCAGAATTTCACAAAAAATGCCTCATCAGGGTGAAATTTTAGAGACTGATTCTAACGTGGTGAAACTACAGAAGTGGAAGACTGGGGAGTCCAATTTCAAATGTGACTTTTTTTTTTCAAAAATAAGTAATAAACAAAAGCTCTTTTCACAGTTTTCTGCTCTGATAGATTTTTAACTATGTAGAAATGTTTGTTTGCCTGAGTTGGTGAAACTAGTATGTCAAAAAAAAAATCATTAGTTTACATTTTTGCTAGTTATCTTCTACCCTCTACTCTACATTAAAAAGCAGGAGATTACCTTGAGAAGGGTTTATGGCCCGGACTAATGGAGTAGCCATGGGATCCCATGTAAACCCACAGTCACCCGAACATTTAGCTGGAATTCCATTGACATAGACTGCAACCTTCAAATAAAGAAACACAGAGAACAGGGGTAGCATGACAAAGGAGAATATGCATTAGATTTAAACAAATGATAGAATTTTGTTTGTTTACAAAAATTAGTCTCTTCCTTTATACTTTTTCTGCTTTGACCATTATTCATTCAGCAAATGTGCCTACTATGCAAAAGCACAGTTGTAAACGTTAAAATACAGTAATACAACATTAAACACAACTGATGACATCCTTGCTGTCACTCAATTTATATTCTAGTGGAGGAGAGACAGTTGCACAAGACTATACATTTTTTTAAAGATTATATTTATTTATTTGAGAGAGAGCACATGAGAGAGCATGAGCTGGGCAGAGGTAGAGGGACAAACAGAGAAGGAAGTCCAATGCGGGGCATGATCCCAGGACCCTGAGATCATGATCTGAGCCAAAGTTGGATGCTTAACTGACTGATCCACTCAGGTATCCCAAGACCATACACTTTATTTTTTTTAATTTTTATTTTATTTTATTTTTTCAGTGTTCCAAGATCCATTGTTCATGCACCACACCCAGTGCTCCATGCAATATGTGCCCCCCTCAATACCCACCACCAGGTTCACCCAACCCCTCACCCCATCCCCTCCAAAACCTTCAGTTTGTTTCTCAGACTATACATTTTTTTAAAAAGCAAAACATATTATGCCCTAGTGACGAGTAGTTCTATGAAGGAAAATAAAGGTTGCTCTTGAGAAAGTCATCTAAACTCCTTATATATTAATTTTCTTATCATTAAAGATTATTAATAATTACTTCACAGAATGACTGTAAAGATTAAATAAAAGACTATATTTTCAAATTCTAACAGGCAGTAGTAAAGCTTAAAAATCCACTCTTTTATCATAAGGAAGATAATTTTCCTAAAAGTCATAAAATAATATTATTGAGTTGATTAATCATTGACACGAATATTCAGGTGAAAGACCTCATCCCTGCTGTTTAACTGGTCTTTAATACCTTACAAAGTGCTTTCACATTTAAAATTACATTAAATGTCACGAGGAAAGTTTCAAAAATACCTGTGGCTGTTGCCTGGGTACGCGAAGTAGGTCTCCAAGTATGTGTTGTCTGAATAAGCCACCTTCTTTTATCTTCATAACTGTCATATTAGCCTTTTCTCCAATAATGTTGGAATCATTAACCTATTGTTACACAAAATTATTTTACTAGGAAGGCTATGATAAATCCTACTACACTTATTTTTCTTTTTAAAATTAAGCAAGGTTGAAAGTGAATAAAAGCCAAGGATTAAAAAAAAAGCATCTGAAAACATTTTAGTCACATTGTTTGAAAAAGGAGCCTCTTCACAAGTGAGCATAATCTACCCCCAATAAAATGCTAATAATATTATTGCCTTATCATATATTGCATCAATTACAAGTTGAATTAAATGACTAAAATTAACCTGAATTTTTAGAATAAAATATGTCTCAGGAAAATGAATTTACTAAATTTTATTTCCTCAGAACATTCTATGCTTTTTCTGAATATGACTGCTTTGACAAATGATTGTTGAATAGTTGAATAATTTATTCCTCTTTCCACCTGGGAGTCAACTTTTCCCTTCAGCATTTTTTACCCCTGACTATCCTGGTTTTTCATCCATTTGTGGAATTATATTTTTTGCCAATGATAAAAATGAACCAAATCAAATCAATATGTAGAAGTAGGTCATTCCAAAATCCGTTGGCCAATTTGGTAGGCTTCTGACACATACAGTGGCTAACAAAGAGATAGGAGTCTCCATGCTGGGCCTCGTGTGTGCCGAAGTGGTGATGAGAAGCAAAAATGATGGGCAAGCCCAGGAGACTGGTCAGAAAAGAGGCAAAGGGAGTAAGTGCCCAGATCCAGCAGAGATACCAAGAAGAAGACTAGTCACTAGAGCTGCTCGGCTACAGAATCTTCTCATTCTCATTTTAGACCATGCATTTTCTTAAATAACCTCCCTATCTTTGTGGCTTACTATGTTCCACATCCATAGTCTATATGTGTACATTATATGCTACACTTATACACCTTCTTCCCCCTCCTCTTTCCCCTCTCTCCACTTTCTTTTTTTTTTTTTTTTCCATAATGGTTTCATAAGTAGACTGCTGTATTTTTTCCACCTTATGTCATGGACATCTTTCCAGGCGAAAACCCATGGGTCTACGTGAGGCTGCGTGGCATGTCACGCTAAAGTTGCGGCATTCTGACAATTCTTCTGACTGGGATACGTTCCTAGGTTTTTACTATTACAGACACTGCTGCAGTGACTACCTCTGTCCCTATACCATTTCATATTTGTGCTACTATTCCAGTAGTATAGATACCTGAGATTGCTAAGCCAGAAGCTATCTATAGGCAGACTCCACTACATAATCCCCTAAAAAGGTCACACTAATTGACTTTCTCCCCAGTGGTGCACGACACTGCTTCCTCACACTCTCACTGTCACTTGAAAGTATTATCTTTTTAATGTTTGACAAGCTGAGCCCCCAGACACCTCCAAAGTCTTCTCCTTCACGTGCTCTGGGGCCTGACCCCTCTTCCCTGCCCCCTGCATACTCTAACTAACCAAAGGTAATAAGATGGCAGCTTAACATGTGACTCCCTCACGAACTTGAAAGTCATTTTCAGAACCAGAAAAAAGGCAAGCCCCTAGAATACAGCTCTAGTGGACTCTGGTAGAATTATAGACAGCAAGGGTGATTATACTTGGTCCCCCCACAGAGTATACCCAGATTTTGTTCTGAGACAGGCGCTGCCTGACCTCCTCCTGCTCTTGGCAAGGATCTTCTAACACATACTCCTGGACTCTTTCCAGAGGGAACAGCAAATGAAGTACCAAGAGCCATTCTCCATGAAGAACATCTCGTCAACTTAATTGAGAACACTTCTCCTCAATTTCCTTTTCTTATTGCTTAGTCTATAGTTTGCATTTTTTAAAATACAGAGTCTTAAATTCTCATAAAAATGAGGCAGGGTGAAAAAAAATGAGGTGGGCTGCAAGTAAGCAAGCAACATGCAGAAGAGAATAAAAAGCAAGCCGGCTGAGGGAACCTGTAGAAGATTCTGCTTTCCACTTGCGCTTCTCCACTTGATGTTCCATGAGTATCCCGCACAGTTTCCCTCGCGTGTCACTGAGACGCGGCCCACTTCTTCCACACTCTGGAGCGCGAACTGTAAATCGGTAGCTGATGCCGCCGCAGGAAGGCCTGTACTCACAGAAGGACAGGAAATGGGAGGAGTCAAAAATCCACAAATAAATTTCCCTCTAAAAATACAGGAAATGCGTATTGCATATTATCACTTGTAAGTCAACTGTCCTCCTCCAATACAGTAAAAATGAAAATTGTATCTTATTTATGCCAAGAATGTAAGTACCTCTTGGAAGTAAAAGTTACATAAGTAACATACCTCAGAGTATAGCCTAGGCTCAAATATTTTTATTTTTAATATTGATTAACTTTATAGATAACCTACAAGCCAAGAGATATAAAAGAAAAACAAACTTTTGGAAATATAACCTGTTATATCTGGACAGGCAATAAGGAAAAAGTGAAAATATAATTCGTTCTGGATAACTTAGCTTTACATTACTAACATTATCTCAACTATATAAATTATGTAGAGAAATCATATTAGAAAGAAATACACCAAAATGTTTATTACGGTTGTCTAGACTGGCACTGTCCAACTGATAAATATATTTATATATACACCAATGTTCTGAACTTTTGTCTTATACCTTTGAGGATGTGTCCATAAGCTTGAATGTCAAAGCTGCCCCTTAGAGGTGGGGATGCGGCTTGAATTCTTTGAATGCGAATCTTTGACTCCCCTGGCCAATTATTTCCTCTGTAAACAGACTCATTTTCTGTCTCATTTGTGATTATCTAATTTCCAAAATAAATATTGATAAAATGATTAAACATAAGAATGGCTAACATGATTTCTATTTCACTATCGTACAATCCTGGGACATGACATAAATGAGCCTCAGGTATTCCGGACTCTTCAGAACATTAAGGAGAGTCACATAAATCAACATGAGCCATCCCTACATAGCTGCAGTAATGAGGCCAAAGTCAACTCAGTCATCTAGGCAGCAATCAGCTGGAACAACAGTAATACCTCATTAATTCAGAGTGTACCCTCCATCACTCAAAAAACAAATATTTATTGAATAGGCATTCCATTCAAGGTACAGTGCTAATCACTGTGGGGAGGCAGGGAAACATAGGATGAAGTCTTAGCTATCAAAAAACTAAAGCTCTTCTTGTAGAGATAACATATGGGGACCATAAAACTGACAATATGCGATAGTATATAATCAGCAGAGAGAACTGTTCCAGACTCAGGAAAAGCCTGTCTAACGCTGAGTGCCAATCAATTGACAAAAGCAACAGTGCTATAAAAATTCATAGACTGTAACTCTAACAGTGAAAATGATAGTCTCCTGCTTCTGATCCCTCACAGTTGTCTGTGAATCTTGCAGAATTTAAAACTCTAAGCCTCGTTGTTCACTGAAGTGAGTAAACATGATTGCCAGAAGACCTATGCAAGAATGTTCATCACAGCTTTATTCGTAATAGTGCCAAACTGGAAATAAGGCAAAGCCAATTGATAGGATGGTTAAATTGTGGTATATTCACATCATGGAATATGGTAAAGCAATGACAAAGAATCAACTTTAGCTACATGCAACACATAAATCTCACAATAGCAAATAAAAGGAGCTAGATGCAAAAAAGCACATACTGTATTATTTATTGATACAAAGATTAAAAATGAGCACAACTATTTATTGTTGGTAGAAGTCAAAACAGTGATTATCTGGGGGTAAAGAGTGAAAAATCTAATGACTAGGGGAAGGCACAAGGAAGGCTCTTGGGGAGCTAATGATTTTCTTTATCTTGATCTGAGTAGTGGTTACTTGAGGGCATTTACTTTGTAAAAATTCATGGGTTCCAGCAAGGCTGCAGGATATAAGATCAACACAAAAACCAATCACATTCCTATATACAAAAGCAAGCATGTAGAAACCAAAATTAACAACACAGACCATTTACAATTGCTTCAAAGAAAATGAAATACATATAAATCTAACAAAACATGTACTGGATCTGACCTGAAAATTGCAAAATGTTGATGGAAGTGGTAAAAAAAAACCTAAATATGCTGACGAAAGAGAGTAAAGAAGACCTAAATAAATGGAGACATATCCTGATCATGAATTACAAGCCCAATAAAAGTGTCAATTCTCTCCAAAACAATGTATAAATTTAATGCAATTCTTATCAAAATGACAGCAAGATTTTTGTAGACATATACAAGTATGTTCCAAAATTTACATGAAAGACACAGCACCTAACATAGCTCAAACAATTTTTCACAAGAATAAAGTAAGAGGAGTGACTCTATCCAGTGATGTTGGCTGAGGAATCAACACACAGAGCAATGGAACAGAATAGAGAATACAGAAATATGCCTCCACAAATATGCCCAACTAATTCTTGACAAAGGTGCAGAAATAACTCAACGGAGAAAAAATAGCTTTTTCAGTAAATAGTGCTAGATCAATGGAAACCACAGGCAAACAAGGGAACATAAACCTAAAACTTCACATCTTAAATAAAAGTTAACTCAAAATGGATCATGGTCTTACATATAAAATGTACAGCTATAATACTTTTGGAAAAAAATAGAAAAATATTTAAGACTTTGGGCTAAGCAAAAAGTTCTTAAACTCGAAATCAAAAAGCACCATTCGTAGAAGGAAAAATTGATAAACTGGATCTTACCAAAATTAAAAACTTCCATTCTGTGAAAGACAATGAAAAGGCAAGGTACACATTGAGAGAAAATATTTGCAAAACCACATATCTGAGAAAGGACTTATATCTAGAATATAAAGGAGCTTTAAAAACAATAGGTAAATAATCCAACTAGAAAATGTGCAGAAGACATGAAGAAACATTTCACCGAAGAGGACATATGGGTGTTTAACATCATTAGCCATTAGGGAAGGCAAAATTAACACCAAAATAAGCTCCAGTACCTACCCATCAGAATGGCTAACATTAAAAAAACAGTGATCATGTCAATGCTGGGAAGTTTGTGCAGACACTGATCATTCAAACATTGGTGGAAAGGTAAAGGGGTACAAGCCACTTTGGAAAAGAATATGGTAGTTTCTTACAAAACTAAACATGTCCTTACCACATGACCCCATAATTGCACCATTGGGCAATTAATCTGGAAAAAATGAAAATTTTATGTCACATGAAAACCTATAGATAAACATTCACAGCAGCTTTATTCATAATAGCCAATACCTGGAAACTCAAATGTCCTTTGATGAGTAAGTGGTTAAACCAACTGTGGTACATCCATACCATTTACTACTACTCAGTAATCAAAATGAACAAACTATTAATACACACACAGCAACCAGGAGGAATCTCAAAGGAAATATGCTGAGTAAAAACGCCAATCTCGAAAGGTTGTATACTGGTATGATTATATAAGATCTGATTCCATTTTACATAACATTGTTGAAATGACAAGATTATAGTGATGCAGTGTTTGCCAGATAAGGGGGAACAGGAGGGAGGAAACTGACTGTGGTTATAAAAGGGTAGCACAAGGGATCCTTGGAATGGAACTGTTCTATGGTTGACAGATGAATGGGATAAAACATGTGATAAAACTGTACAGAACTAGGGGCGCCTGGGTGGCTCAGTTGTTAAGTGTCTGCCTTCGGCTCAGGTCATGATCCCAGAGTCCTGGGATCAAATCCCACATCGGGCTCCCTGCTCAGTGGGAAGCCTGCTTCTCCCTCTCCCAATCTCCCTGCTTGTATTCCCTCTCTTGCCATCTCTCCCTCTGTCAAATAAATAAATAAATACATACATACATACATACATACATAATCTTAAAAAAAACTGTACAGAAATGCACATATATACACATACACCCAAATGAAAGCACGTAGGATTGGTAAAATCTAATCGTTGGTTGTATCAATACCAATTTCCTGGTTGTGCTATTATGCTATGGGTATACGAGATGTTACTGTTGGGGACAAATGGGTAAAAAGTAGAAGGAATTTTTCTTTACTATTTTTTAACAACTGCATATGAATCTACAATTTCCTCAAAGTTACAATTTTTAAAAACAATTCATAGATCTGGACCTTTAACATATGTGCCCATGACTGCATGTATCTTTCATTTGAAACCTATGTCCTCTATTCTTTAGTTACCCCTGAGTGAATAACCAAAGCTAGAGGATAAAATCACCAATTTCAATGAGGAATCTTGAAAACTGGGAGCTGATGCCAGAGATGCTTTGACAATACAAACCCCTAAGTTAGTTATTACATTTTGTTTCAGAGCTAAGAGTGAAAAATATTTACAAGACATTCATCTTGAAGATCCTAGGATTAAAACATCGCACCAACATGGGGTAAAGCAAGTTTTGTGGAATACTTACAGTTTTTCAGTATTTTTAATCACAGAATTAGAGTATGATTAAGCAAAACACTCTCTGAGACTCTAATAATATTTAATTATTATTTAACACTAATCCTGAGCTTATTATATTTGTGTTTGATTCATTGTAGAAAATTACATTAATTCATTGTATATTTTTGTAGGACATTAAATTTAAAAAGACTCATAGGGAGCTCCTGAGTGGCTCAGTCCGATAAGTGTCCAACTCTTGATTTTGGCTCAGGTCACGACCTCAGGGTCGTGGGATCAAACTCCACTGTCAGGCTCTCTGCTCAGAGCAGAGTCGAAGTCTACTTGTCCCTCTCCCTCTTCTCCTTCCCCTGCTTGCGCACACACACACTCTCTATTTCTAAAATAAATACATAAAATCTTTAAAAAAATAAAAATATAATACAAATACTACAAGTATTTAATACAGATCTTACTATAAATAACTGAAGCAGTACAAAAAATTGTTCAGATCCTTTTGGAATTTTAAAAAACTATCTTTTTCCTCCCTGTACCCATTTTGATATAAGCAAAAAACGGTGTTTAGAACAGAAACTATTTATTTATTATTTTATCTATTTATTTTTTTGAGAGAGAGCACACATGTGTGTGAGAGCAGGGTGGGATGGGAGGGACAGAGAGAGGGAGAAAGAGAATCCTAGGCAGGCTCCATACCCAGCACAGAGCCCAACATGGGGCTTGATCTCAAAACCCTGAGCCAAAATCAGAGTTGGATTTTGAGTTGGATGCTTAACCAACTGAGCCACCCAGGCGCCCCTATAACAGAAGCAATTTTTAAAACTATTGCAGAATCTCAAATTTTCTTTCAACAATCTCTGTTCAGATCTTTTACTGAAAGAGCCCGCAACTTTTCCTTTTAAGTCAACAGTGAAAACTCTACCTAAATCGGACTGCTTAAGAATATTTCTCTATTTTTTTCTATAGATATATCTCTTGAAGATTTTTTAATGCTTAAAGCAAATTTTCATACTCAAGTTCAACGAGCCTCTAACTCTTCATTTATCCTTAGAACAGTTATCTTGTCCTAGTAAAAGATATCCCATCTGTATGTCAGCCATTTGTAAAAATTTAAAAGAAAATCTACTGGATCAAAGCTAATTTCCCACAGATTGAAAACAGTAACTTGTAAAATTCGAGGCTTACCTGCCCAAAGCTCACAGCTATCATGGGTATATTATAACTGCAATTATATGAAGTCATGGTGATAGAATATTGGTTGGTCATACTTGATCCATTAACTTTGGTGTGATCCACCTGAAAATTCTTTAAAAATATCCCTTTATTTGCTAATGCTGGAAGTCTTCTCTTTGGCATTTCTAAAGAACAGAGAATAAATGGGAAATAAAATTGAATGGACTTTGTTGCTAAAAAGAAAATCTTCAGATTAGACCCATGTCGTGGAATAAGCTATGTAAAATCAAATTTTAGAAAAATCTTCAGGCGAGTAGTTGTTGGAGCTTGGTCAACTTTTACTTCTAGAATATAAAGCCTTAAAGTCTGTCAAAATATAAGCCTCCTCAGATAAGAGAAAATATTTTAAAACCCTGGGATCCATATAGCCTTCTGCGGTCCTGTTAGTTCTGCTCTGCTCTGGGTTCCCTGAAAGTGGTGCTCACTGGGATGTGTGCTCCATGAGGACAGGACCAGGAGGACAGTCTTGTTCCCAGCGATTTCTTCAGTGCCCAGCACACTGCCTGCCACGTGAGAGGTGCTAGACGCATGTTATTTAATGAACTACATTTATCTGGGCACAAGCGAGCTATCTTATATATGGGCTCCACCAATCATAATGTAGGTCTGGTGAAAGCAGATTCGAAAGAAGGGACTCTAAAATAGTTACATTTAGGAGCACCTGGGTGGCTCAGTTTTTAAGCATCTGCCTTCGGCTCAGGTCATGATCCCAGGGTCCTGGGGTCAAGCCCCACATTGGGCTCCCGGTTCAGCAGGAAGCCTCCTTCTCCCTCCCTCACTCCCCCTGCTTGTATTCCCTCTCTCGCTGTCTCTCTCTCTCTCTCTCTAAGTAAATAAATAAAATCCTTAAAAATAAATAAAAATAAAATAGTCACATTTAAGTTGCTACCAGTTGACTCATGACCTTGCACTTGAAAATAGTTCCAAAGGAAAGGATTCCAAAATTCCTCTGAAAAATGGTAATAGTCACTTTTCAAGGTGACTGTTTGGAATTAGGTTGATTTTTTGGAATATCACAGTTTAATTTTAATTATTTTATTATCACAGCTCATATACACAGGCCTACTGACATGACTTTGAAAAACAATACTTAGACTACCAGAAATAAAGTTTTCATTTAAGTATTATTATTACCAGTAAGTCCCTGGAAATATTCAGCTGAATTTTACCAAACAGATGTCAGAGTCAATAGCTGCCTTGTAGGAACAGATATCTTCATAGTTAGTGTTTCAAAAATCAAACAAAGCAAAAGAAAGATGTTTGCCACCATTTGTATATCTGTAAACAGAATCCAGGACTATTAAGAGTAATTCTTGATATAATGACAAAGTTTACATTGAGGGTACATTTATCCTTAGAATAAAAAATAATATGATTTAAATAATAACATTGAGATAAAAGAATGAGTTATAAATATTTAGAGATTAATGTTTGTTTAATTAAATTAAAGAAGATAAATAATTTTCATGGTGATATTTACTACAAGAGTTTAACTAGGTATGAAATGATACAACATACCATCCCATGCGGAGACTGTAGATGTCTGCCCAATGTATACTGCGTCTACATAGAAGGACTGTGTTTCTGATGCCTTCTGTAAACTAATCCTCTGAAGAGAAAAATTTGTCCCAGTGTATTTGGTTTGTATGAGGTCCAAAAGGTCTATGCAAGTATAGGTCCAGCTGAAATATAGTTGATTAATTAGGTGCATAGGTCAGTTGTAATGTTTAATGTTAAGTTACAACTTAACATTTAGTTAAGTTGTTCGATCCACTATAAAGTTCAATCCACTATAAAGAGCATTAAAATCTCAAGGAGTAAAAGTGATTTTACCCACAAGAAGACCATCAAGCATACTTCATTAGCACAGAAAAGCAGCCATAACAAGAAACAGCAGACAGAAACTTAAATTGGTAGTAAAATATTTAATGTTGCATACAAGTACAGGTTTTCTTTTATCTGTAGCCTTGGCAGTAGCCATAGGGACATGAAATATCTTGTCGCAATAGATAAGGGAACTAAGGAGTATGCACTTCAGTGTAGAGCGTGTAAATAAAAACAAGACACAAGAATGAAGTAAACTATTTCAGTAAAATATGTCAGGGATAGAACAGTCAATTCAGTTCAGTACTAAGAAGCAAAACTATAACTTGTTATTACTCCCAAAAGAGCTCACCGGAGTTGTACTATTAGTTCTATTAGAACTATTGTTCTAAGTGACAAAAAAGTGCTACATGATTTCTAATACAACACCTCTTAAATGTGTAATTTAAATTCAGATTTTTCACTAAATATTAACTGCATTAGAATTTCATAAATTACAATTAAGCAATTCAGCTATGAGAGCTTGCAACACAGAGATAAATATTGCCATGGAAATAACTAAATACAATCTAACAATAATCTTTGCATCAGCTACTACTGCAGTTATTAACTGACTAGTTTGCTTGGGCACCTTCTATTATAATTTCCTTCATGGTTTAAAAACTCATCATGGGATCCACTCAGTGCATCAAAGTTTAGCTTAAACTGATGTACCATTTTTAGAAAATTATATGCAAAACTGCCGTAAGTTAAAGTGCTCTTTAAATAAACATGAAAAAATACTTAGGGTCTCAGTAGAATTCTACTCTAATTATATAATTCTGAAGTTTAAAAAACTACTACTTAGAAAATCTGGTTTAGTGAATAGGACCCTTTATCATACAAAAGGAGACTACAAATGGTATCGAAGTACATGATATCAAAATACATCAAATACACATATTTGATACAGTAGTATCAAAAGTTAAGTGAACAGCACATGGCCTTTGTGGATAGACAATACTGTTTTCTAAAAGAAAATCTAATGTAACTTTTCAGATTTTGAAACTTGATTTACAGCTACAAATGCTGCTTTGGGAAGATTATAGAATGATTCTTGGGGGGAAATGGCACATCTAACACTAACACTGTCCTGAAAATAATCTAATGCTAACACATCTATTTGATCTAGGGGGCCTGACCCAAATAAAAGCAGATTTAGATCAAATAATACCAATTGTAAACAGACATTTCTGAGGTAATCAGGGAAATCAGGATACTGAGTGGACATTTAGTGACATTAAGAATTGTTGTTAAGGGGCGCCTGGGTGGCTCAGTCGTTAAGCGTCTGCCTTCAGCTCAGGTCATGATCCCGGGGTCCTGGGATCGAGCCCCGCATCGGGCTCCCTGCTCTTCGGGAAGCCTGCTTCTCCCACTACCATTCCCTCTGCTTGTGTTCCCTCTCTCGCTGTATTTCTCTCTCAAATAAATAAAATCTTAAAAAAAAAAAAAAAAAAGAATTGTTGTTAAACCATAAGAGACTCTTAATCTCACGAAACAAACTGAGAGTTGCCAGGGGTTGGGGAGAAGGGATAGGATGGCTGGGTTATGGACATTGGGGAGGGTATGTGCTATGGTGAGTGCTGTGAATTGTGTAAGCCTGATGATTCACAGACCTGTACATTATACAGGTCTGGCAAATAACACATTATATGTTAATAAAAAAAATGAAAAAAAAAAAGAATCGTTGTTAATTTGGCGAATGTAATGATGCTAAAATAGTCCTCATTTTTTTACAATGCACACTAAACTCTAACATAAAATAATAGGCTATCTGAAGTTTGCTTCAACATAATCCATTAGGGGAAGGGGAATATAAAAATTACAGTTGAAATTAAATTGGCCATAAGCTGATTAAAAAAAAAAAAAAAAGCAGATCTAGAAATACACAATAGGAGCAGGAAAGTTTACTTTGCCTTGACTGGCAATAGTTTTAACCAGTGAATCCTATTCCTTTAAAAATAATGAAATTATTGCTTAAAGATCTCATAGCATTTAGGATAAAGGAAGCCCATCAGTTCTATCAAACGTAGTGCATCTTCAAATTACCTCACAGCAGATGCATGACAAGTTAAAAGGGAAGACCTGCTTAGCAATATGGTAAGTGATGGTTTGACTAACGAGGAAGAACCGAAGTCTGTAAAAGGTTCCCAAATCCTGTTACAGTGGAGGAGTGAAATGCACGCAGGTGGTGCTCATCAAAACTCAAATTGTAATTCTACTGCTCAGGTTAGGTATGCAGGGAATGGTTATAGCAATATGTATTGCTATAACTGGGAATACTTTTTAAAATAAAAGTATATGTGTGTGTGAATATGTCTTCATTATCACTTTTATTGCATGTGAAACTTTTGTGTGTCTTGTATGTGGAAACGCAACAGTGGATTGACATAAATCTCAGACGATGTAACAATTAATAAAAATCAAAACATAATTATGCAGAACTAAATTGTGCTTGAGGGTATGGAAATTATAGTCATTAAATAGCTTTCTCTAGGCTCATTTAGTTTCTCCCCTTACAGTTTCTACTTGCATTTTTATGTGTCTAACTTTAGACAAACCAAGCATTAAAAAGTCTCTTCTCCCTTAATTTTGTAACAGTCATTGAAATATTTTATCTTCTCCACTCACACTTAGCACCTTTTTTGAGGTGATCAAAGTCTAATGACAATATTGTGATAAGTCAGTCTCTTTCCACCTTCCTTCAGTAAGTAGGAACATCATTAAATTTAATAATACATGATTTAAATTATAAAATTTACCATTGTTTCGTCTTTTAAATGGTCATGGGTGATAACACTAGACCAATTTTTATTTTCACAATCTTTAGATTTGTTTTTGGCACAAATATTTCTGTTAGGATGCTTATGTAGAAGACAAGAAAACGGCAGTCAGATCTATGGTACACATGATTTTTTAAAAACTAACAAAAAGTGAAAAAAAGAAAACAAAAGTGAGTCTGTTTTACATTCAGTTTATACACTATAGTATAATTTAAGTTTTAAATTAATAGTATAAACTTACTTGTTTCTATTAGTAAAGTCATACGTAAAGTGTATATCATTGCTTCTAGTAACTTTGCTTCTGTCTTGGTATTGGAATTTCAGACCAATATGATTTGCCAGGAATCCTTTGTATGCCAAACATAACTACGCAGAAAATTTAAAAAGAAATCAATATCTTACCTTTCAATTCAAATTCAACCTAACTCAATAAATAAATATTGAGAATTTTCTGTACAAAATGTTTCAGAACACAGAGAAAGAGTAATTAATTTCAACCAATTAGGTACAGAAGAATTGGGGAAGATTTTCTAGAAGAGGAAGTGTAGTTGAAGTGACCTTACAATTCATGATTAATTCTTTAATGTTTTCTTAGACATGGTTTCCTCAAAAATGGAAATAATCCACTCCCATAGTCATGAGCAATGTAAAATTTAAATCCAGTTCTAAGTGAACTCTACAATGAATTTAAAAGCCCATCACCCACAGAGAGAATATAAACGCTCAAGAAAATTAATGGGGATGTGAATGGTAGCTGAGCATATAGAGGTGAAGATGAATGTCACTGTAAAATAGTAATTAAATACCAATTTCAATGGTCTACGACATCTTACGCATACCAAATACATTTAGAACTTAGAACTTAGGAATGTGCATCACAATTTGAGAATTTCAAAACAAGGAAAACGGTAAAAAAGACTATGATTGCGAGTCTTAAATACCCATCCTAAAACTACCATCTCTGCCTATCCTTTTCCTTCACTTTTCCTTGATTTGGTACCCAAGATCACTCTATGATAGCTGTCCATTTTTGTTTCTTCTCAACAAACGAAGGAATATTGACGAGGTAATATATTTTTAATGGCTTTAGTATTTAAATTTGTGTGCAAATAATTTTCTCTGAAATTATAAGATAAAGCAGAATACATGCGGGTGATACTATATATTTTTTTAATTTCTTTTTTTGAGAACCAACGGAAGAGGAAATCACAAGCACCAGAATGTGAATCATAATACCTGTCCAAAGTGACATGATTTCACATGACAAGCACTTTTCCTAGTCTTAAAATTTCATGAAATTTTATTACCAAGGTATTTTACAGATTAAATTAGCATATCATTTTGTTGAGTTTACCTGATTATAAGGAAATAATAAAATGTCTCCATATGGTAGTCTGTTTGGTTTAACATCTGCAGAGTCAAAAAGAACAGCTGGGTTTTTCAGGGAATAACGACCACAGTAAGCGTCAGTTTCAGCTGTCTTCTTCCCTCTGTTAACATGTTCCTATAGAAATAAGAATATCTCAGATGAAAACATGCTTTATGGTCCTGCTTTATTCCCCCTCATCTCCACCTAAGTTGCTCAAATCCCAACTTGGATCCATTGCTTCCCACGTTACTGTAACTTGAAACATTCTCTCTCTTCTTTCAAACTCTAAACCTCTCATCCTGTATCACTCCTTTGGCTCCATGATCATATAATACTTGGTACCTGTATTTGACTATCTCTTAAATCTTATCTTTCTCCTAATATCATGAAATCTCAAGGACATTTATTCATTCCTCCCAGAAATATTTATTCAGTGGGCCAAGTTTTTGTTTATTTGTTTAATCTTCAAGTTTCAAGGGAAGCAATTTACTCTATAAAGCCCTACTACAAATTATATTCTCTGAAGCCAATAAGGAAACAGGATATACTCTGCATCCAAGTAAAGAAAACAAATAAAATACCCTATAGATCTTACATTTGTCCATCCTGCCTACTTTGCCTTGATCAAGAAAATTCACATGTGGTGGAAATGCTGCTTTCACAAATGAATGACATTATGAGGCAGGCAGATGCTCAGACAGACCTTATCGATAAATGTAAAACAAAATTATTCTGCGATTTGACAATAGGAATTAGTGCTAATACAAAGAAAATCACAAAATTACAAGCATTTATATGAATTCTTATTGGGTCAATTTCACAGTTCATTTAACACTCCATACCAGGTTAAAATCAGTCTCATAGTCTCTAAAGTATTTCACGACAAATCCTTCTTCAAAATTTGCAATTTGCGGTGGACACTTGGCAGTAACCATTTCTTCCATGGCTGCCTGAAACTAAGTTAACAATATGAGCTTTAGTAACTTATTTTTCATGAAGGGTTAGAACACTCATAATTCTGCCACTAATTTCACTCATTAGTTATAATAGAACATTTGCATAATATAATTCCCATACTTCAGCCATCATTATGAGATCATTTCCTAAATATTTTTAAGTTCGTTTGTGATAATTTTAGTGTCCAATGACTTTTTCAAGAGTTTTATTTTAGAACGACAATACCTACCTCCAATTGGGTCATATTAGCTTACACAGTTGTTACATAAGGTAGACATATTTGTTTAGCAGTTTCTTTTAAAGAGGGCAATGAGGCGAACCAAAACGAATTAGCACCCAATTAAACAGGTTCCAAATGAATAGTTTTCTCAATTAACTCAAAATTAACTGGAAAGAATGCATTCTGTTTTTCAAAGGAAGAAATTCAGATACTCTGAGACTATATTTATGCTTATTTAAAAATAATAAATCATTTTGGATTATTCAAGAACTGGTACACATTCGCAAGTTCTCCTGTAATTTCCACATCTACTTCTCTAGCAAAGCACAGATATAGTGTTTAGAATTAAGGAGATAATATAAGATCTTTAATCATCAAACAAATATTAACTTAAACTCATTGTGCAGGTAGTTGTCAAAATCCAGTAACTCCCAAGGAAACATTCTTTCTACAGGAACAGCTGTTGACATAGTTCTAAGAACTCCCTTTCAACCCCTTTGTCTCTGGGTTTCCTCCCTTCTCTGCTCTCTATGGGTTGGCTCCAACCTACCCTGCCCAGTAAGGAGCATATTACCATTCCTTAAAGTGTGGGCTTTTTTTTTTTAAATAGAAATGTGATGTTTAATAGCTTTCTACTTAAAAAACTGTTAACAAAGAGCATACGTCAGCTTCTGATGACCATGGGGTCAGAGGCTTAGAAGTGATCCCATCCCAGTTTAGTGTGAATGTGTCCAAACTGGGCTTTCCTTTGATTTGTTCCGTAATATTCAGTGTAACATCGTCGCCTTCAAACGCTTCATAACCAAGCAGATCAAAGTCTCCTGCAATGAAGTTTCCAACAGAATTTGAAGGTGGTAATTAATAAAATGCCAACATATCCATAACAGACATTGAAAGTAAACAAAATTAGTTTCATTTAGTTGTATTATCACCAAAAAAAGGATGAATAGGAAGATGTGGATCCTTGAACTTGAGCAGATTTAACTGTAGCAGAAATAGCAAAACAGCCAATAAAGTGCCATTCACTTAGGGTTCAGTTTCTACAGCTTCAAAGAAAGGATTATGAGATAAACAGAAGGTGGTATTGGGACCATGAGGTGAGAGGATCAATGGGCAGGCAGTGGGATATTCCACAGATTCTTTTAGTTTTGTTCTAGCACCATTATTATAGTATAAAGGGCTAGACTGGGATATTGCTATTTTCTTTGAACGTGAATACAGCACAAAGCTGAATTCCAGGAAATAGCCCCAGGTCTATGAGTCCTGTTTATACAATCTCACTTTAGGAGAAATAAGGGCTTGTCCTCAGATGTATCTCTGCTTTGGGAAGATGACTTGCCAGTGGAATCCCACTGACCTTCTCTGTTGGATAATGTCCTAGAATTTGCCCAGTTATGATTTTAGTATCAAATTTTTAAGGTCGCTGCTGAAGCCTTAAACTTTCTTAACTGTAGATATGTTTCTGGGAGAACAAGGATAATCATATCTTTATTTATGCAGCATTTCAATAATCTAACCTTTGGGAAATTTTTAGAACTTCATGTTAAATAAAATTCTTTGCCCTCCACTCAACAAATTAACAATTGTATAAAATGAAACATAAACAATGAAGTAACATTTTACTTATATGAATTGGAAAATAATGATTTCGCAAAGAAAAGTAAGAAAAAAAAAAGGAAGAATACATATTGAGGGACCTACTTTTGAGCTAGATAGCCCAAATACTAAACTTGTTTGCTAAATTTGGCTTTAAGACTTGAAAATGCAAGACATCAACAGGAAGTTAATGGCTGTTACTTGAAAAGGAGAGAGGTCAAGTAACTTTGGAAAATGCTATATTAAACACAGGTGAAATGTTTTCTTGCAGTTTTGTTTTTGTATGTCTGTTTTCTCACTGTAAGGATCCTCAGGTTTCTCACTGTAAGGATCCTACATTTTATTTTATTTATTTATTTATTTATTGGGGGGATTTTATTTTTTTTTTATAAAGATTTTATTTATCCATTCGACAGAGAGAGATCACAAGTAGTCAGAGAGGCAGGCGGAGAGAGAGAGGGGAAAGAGAAAGAGGAGGAAGCAGGCTCTCCGCTGAGCAGAGAGCCTGATGCAGGGCTCAATCTCGGGACCCTGAGATCCAGGCCTGAGCCAAAGGCAGAGGCCTTAACCCACTGAGCCACCCAGGCACCCAGAGATTTTAATATTAAGGAGCTCTGTCAATCTTCAAGAAGAAGCTGGTGTATGCAGCTTCCCATGTGGATGTGACCACAGAATTCTTTCATCAGGCAAGATCTGGCCAGGCTAGTGTCTCCTGAGAAATAATGACTACTCAAACTTTATTTCCAGAATTCATATCTTCACTAACTTTTGCTAAATTAAAGTAGGCTATTATACGGATAGTGTATCTGTAGTATATATGGTATATTTCCCATGCACTGGAGTTGTACAATACTTAGAATACAACTACCATTTTAATTACAATAGAAGAAATTAACCATTTGATTTTTATTTCTCCTGAAATTAATCAAGGCTCTGAATTCACTTCTTTTCCTGTCATTTTATGGAGTTTTTGCCTTTTTCAGTGGAGTTACACAGGATACAAATTTGTTTCTTAGAAAAAAATCTAACAGAAGTACAAAATGATATACATGCTTACCTCGAGTTGATACAAAAGTTACCTCATAAACATAGCTTTGGGGGTTTTGTGTTCTTATTACTTGAACTGTATCCGGTTTTATAGACCAAAGGTCATTTAAAGCTGATTGCAATATGAAGTCAGAAGCATCTCCAGGCAGCAAGACTTTTGGATAAAAAAAAAAAAGAAAAGAAAAGTCAAATGATTAGAGGCTTTAGTTAAAAAAAAGTTGGGGTGCCTGGGTGGCTCAGTCGTTAAGTGTCTGTCTTTGGCTCAGGTCATGATCCCATGGTCCTGGGATGGAGCCCTGCTCAATGGGAAGCCTGCTTCTCCCTCTCCCACTCCTCCTGCTTATGTTCCCTCTCTCGCTGTGTCTCTCTCTGTCAAATAAATAAATACAATCTTAAAAAAAAAAAAAAAGTTAAAATCTTTTTGGCACTACCATAGCCAGCACTGACATTTTATATTTGAATTTTTTAAGGTTTCCATAGTCTGTATCATATATTATCACTTAATGAAACTATTTTGGAACTAATTCAAGTTCTATAATAAAGACTACTTAATTGGATTGTGATCTCTTGAAGAGCAGGATCATATTTTATTTTTTTATCCCCATAGTAATTAAGTATTGTGTTTGGAAGACAGTAAGCACCTATCAATAGTTACTTATTGAAACAATTAACAGAAATAGCAAAAATTATATTTTTAGGTTTATTATAAAATATAGAGATACAATATCTTTGTTAACAGATAAATTAGTGTCTCATAGCTTTATCACTTAATTTGAGAAACTGGAAGAAATGTTTACTTCTCTATAATGGTGAATTTAATTCTTATTAACTTATACCTGTGAGTCAGAGATATATAAATTCTGAGAGTGCACTTAGATATACATTTATCATGATCCTTATAAAAGAAAATGATATCATATACCAGGAAGTTGTTTTCACTGATGCCATTTTTTACCTCAGTATTAAGGTTTTTCCTTACAATATATTTTTACCTTGTCTAGCATACTATTGAAATATTTTCCAGACAGTAGAATTTGACCAGAGAAAATTTTTATACTTTCATTTATAAATGAAGAGAAATAAAATCTCCTTTGTTATATACAACTTACCGGTTTTTTCCATGTTATAGATTAATCTATATTGGTAGTGTGAACATGAATTAGCTTCCACACATGGACTGGTTACTGTGATCTTTTGAACTTCATTAGTTGCATTAGATGTTTCCCAGTTTTCCAATGTTATAACCTATTTCCCGATTTAAAAAACATATCTTTACTGCATAGAAAAATATATTTTAAAAGCATGATAGTCAACTACTCAGTGCCTCTTCATTGCTCTATTTTATTGTAAATGAGAAAATATTTTAAAGTTCCACTCTTATCAAATAACAGCGTCTTGAATTTTAATACAGATACTCCAAGCCACGAAGTCAATAATCTTCCATGATTACTGTCTTGTCCCCAAACAGTATCTTCCTGAGTAAAATTAATAACCAAACAGAGCTCTTATCTTTGAACATTTACTTTCTACAAAGCACATCTAATGTCATAGCAAACCTGTACTTCCTGGACAATTGTTGACTGGGATCTGATAACTTGTTCTTCATTCACGGCATCTTCTGTCTGCTGCTCCGTATAGACATTTCTATACTGGTACAGACCAACATCAACAAAGGCACTCAGTCTATACTCCTGCAGCAAGATTTCAAGGTAATATCTGGAAAATGTGAAATTGTTTCCAATGAATAAAATTTCAACACTATTTAAAACACCAGACTATTAAATGATTTATATTGTAGTATCCCTGATTTTATTTTATTTTTTATAATACCTCTGATTTTAAATATTAAAGCTTTGTAGTGGTTTGTTAAAATAAAATGAATTATATAGGATATCTACATTAGAGATACAGAGTTGTCCCCATTCACGAGTAATTCATTCAGTTTTGTCAGTAAATATTCACTGAAAAAGATACTACTCCTTATCCTCAAGGAGCTCAAAACAAAATTACATTTACATTATAATACAAAACTCCCTAGCATAAAACACAGAGGGTATGTGGAGCTTAAATACTCTAATATGTACAAGAAAAGGACAGGCAGACTTAGACGTATCACATATTTTTATCACAGTGGTTAAATGTGTCAGGGATGGAGGTTTCTCTCCAGCTCCTTAAATAATGGCTCCACTTACAACTTGGGAAATAAAACATGGTTTCTGGACACTGCCACTGATGAGATTGATTCTGATCCTCCAACAAACTGGATCATCCAACTGCCGACCCAGGATAAGGCCTTAATCGAGCAGCCAATACAGGTGATGAAAAGCTATTGGTTACCTACCTAAATCTCTATCAATGTCACCACTGCTCCCACCTTTGGAGAGGCCAGCTGGGAGTTCCTCGAAATTGCCTCCCATCATTGAACAGATACCCTCTTGTATGTGAAGACTAAGTATTCACAATTCATGAAAGACTGAATGAGGGTGATGTATCACCTCTCATCTTTCTAGGATGATGGGGCTCTGGGTCATCCCCCTCACAGAACTGATATTTTGAGGATGACAGCAGGTTCTTGGCTGCCCTGAGAATCTGTTGGCCAGCTCCGCCAGATCATTGCAGGCCCCACTAAGAAGCAGACCTCAAAGAAGCATTAAATTCTGTATCCTTAAAAATATTCATTAGGTACTTTCTATGTATGAGACACTAAACTGAACACCTGGCAGACATTATCACATTTAATCTTCACAAAATCCTATAAAACAGATACTATTATTCTCTTTGTTCATATGAATAACAGATACCAAGAGAGTTTTAAAGATTGAAAGCTCATTTAAAAATTAGTAACTGAGGTATGATTCAAAGTAAAACAGGGTGACCAAAAAGTTACCTAGAGATGGGGTTATATCATCTGAGTAGGATGAATTTGGCAAACGAGCTCCCTTTGGAAAGGTCCCAGGGACCACTGTGCATAAGCCAGCTAGAGTGGCCTCAATTTCAGAATCCACAGCCATCATTTTAAGTGTTGGTGAATAAATTGCAAGCTATCTCACAGGAGGACAGATATCAGACAGCATATGTATTACAAGTCACATTCATGTAAGCTCTGTGCTCCTGCCAAGCAGGTAAACTGAGCACATTTTCCAAGGCAAGGGCAAAGCCTGAAGGTGTATAATACTTAACAGCAGAAGGGATTAATCAGGTACTCCATTTACCCTGAATTGGCCCAGTGATCCTGGTTAAAAAAGCAAATGATTAAGTATATAAAGAAGTGATAGGAGGAGAAAGAAGAGAAAGGGAATGGGATGCTTTTCCCATGTCATTAGTACTAAGATTTCAGTGAGAACACTGAGTATGATTGCTCTCAGGGAACTTTGATCCCAACCCTCTTTGTCTAGCTGGATTGATGGAAAGGTCCTAGTAGGAAACTAAGGACAGGATTAAGTAAATTTCACAAAATTATGATTTATGCAACAGGGATAATTTAGATAGCAAATTTCCCAGGTTGGTTGGATGCCAACTATATTGCCAACTTCTATATTTTTGAAAATATAGAAACCGTATTTAACAAAATTATAAAGAATGATGAATTATATATTAAGCCAATAAACTAATATCACTTCCACCAATAAAGCAAATTGAAAATATTTTTAGATATAAACTCAGTTTTTAAATACCACACAATAGTTTAGTGAAAAAAATAAACCTTACTCTTTTCCTTTCTGAAGATGAATGTCATCTGATCTTTGTGTTGAACTGGAAAAATAACCATTGGCATTGGAAGAATGATATGCAATCCTCACCTTATCCCAAAAAGAAAGACAGGGACAGAGAAAGAGAGAGAGAGGAGAACTTATTAATAGATCTTTTCAGCTTTATTTATTTTTCTTTTATTATTTGTCAGTCCTAGAACTTTTATAAGTAGAAAAATATGAAACTACCATATTTTTCTTTTAATATCTATTATCCATGGTGTAATGAGGTTTTTTTAAAAAATTATCAAAGCTCACTTCATACCTTCCACCCTTATCTAACATCAGCACCACTATATCATGAATACACACAAACTATAGCTTTTCCACAATTAGAACTGCAATGGAAAATAGAAAGATACATACCAGGAGGAAGCTTGTTATTGTTAAATAAAATATTCTTTTGCTCTGTGGAGAGGTTTTAAAGATTTAATCCAAATGAGGTCCTAAAAGTAGGTCTTAAAGTTACTACAGCTCACTAAATAGGTTTGCATGCTAGAATGAGAAAACTCTGGGCTTCCCATCAAGAATGATTATACCATCCTTGGAGGAAATATGCTGAAAAGCTACAGTAAAATTAGAATTCATATATTACAGGTAGCAATTTAAACTTGTTCCTCCCATTTGGGAGGCCATCTTGCCATGTACGCTGAGTCATAAAATGTATTTTTGACTTGATTTATTAATTTCACATTTGCAAAACTCTCCTAAAGAAATAATTAAAATGCAGAATAATTTAATGAACACAAATGGTTGAGTATAATTTGTGGTCATAAAAAGTCAGAAGTAAGCTAAAAACTTACCTGTTTGCATAGTTATTCAGGTTTAGTAAACCTAAATAATAAAACACTATTCAGTCATTAAAAATTGTGTTATGAAAATTATTTAATAAAATGTGGAAATACTAATATGTGACCAAAATGACTATAAAATTGGATGTCTGATCTTATTTACAGACAAAACAAAAAAGACACAAAAAGAAGTGATAGACATCAATCTCATAATCACAAAATAGTGAAACAGATCTAGTAGAAGAGTGACCTATTTTTACTCTTTCCCAAATTTCTTATGTATGATTATAATTCTTCCATAATTAAAATAATCTTTAAAGGAAATATATTTTTTTTTCCTTCCTAGAGAAAATGTAGATACAGGAAAGCACTTTTTTTTAGGCCATGGATTTTCTATGGTGACTTTATAGTTCACATTACACATGTTAAAATAGCCAAGAACCCAACCATGTGAAAATATATCTCATAAATGAGATACATATAAAGGTTGTCATATTACTTTTATAATATTAATAATTTTCTGTAGCTTCCTTACCTTATCTTTTGGATGTCCAGTTTGGCTGAAATAAATAGCATAACGGTCATCGCCTTTGATGTAGAACCTGTAGACGTCAGAGTCTGGAGCCACCAGAAATCCACTGAAGCGTGCAACAAATGTGTCTTGCTCTATGGGCCAAATATAGGAAGCCGAATCTACCCAACTGGCCCCCATATACCCTGGTGTTTTTTCACTGTATTCAAGTATCTCTTCAAGGTGCACTGGCCGACTATTGTTCCATACCTCAAGCTTTAGACCTCTCCCACCTGAATATAACAAAATAAAAGAATACTCTCATCAGAGTTCTGATGCGGTGTCTCAATGGTCCTCTACTTGGGTTATAGATATTCTTTTGCTATTCACACTTTTGGAGCAGGCTTATAAACAAAACAATTACTCATACCACTCATACCATACATGTACCTGTACCTATAGGATAGAGTGCTGTTAAGAGAGCATACAACTTGGGTCGCCTGGGTGGCTCAGTGGGTTAAAGCCTCTGCCTTCAACCCAGGTCATGATCCCAGGGTCCTGGGATCAAGCCCCCCACGGTGCTCTCTGCTCAGTGGGGAGACTGCTTCCCCCTCCCCCCGCCTGCCTCTCTGCCTACTTGTGATCTCTCTCTCTCTCTCTCTGTCAAATAAATAAATAAAATCTTAAAAAAAAAAGAGCATACAATTTATTTATTATTATTTTATATATTTACACCTGAGATTCTACATTTATAAAATTGGAGTAATATTTTTATTTGCATGGTTCCAATGGGGATTAGATATTACTAAGTGCTTTACTTAAGATAATATGATAACTATTATCTCTGATATGACCAACGTTGCTTTATATAGTTAAATCTCAAAACCTCATGATTCAGCCCATTTGATTTCAAAAGCTTTGCCTGATTACTCTCTATAACAAAAGTAACCCAATTAATGGTTTGCAACTAATCAAATTGGATGGACCATGTTGGCTTTAAGGTTTTTGTCAGTATTTGTTCTTCTTAGACTTTTTAACATTACTTCTGTTCTATGATTCCATCTCCTTCTTGGACAGAATCAGAGAGAACATTCTCATTAAAGTGAACCTACACTTGCCAACGTGAACTCTGGTTAAGTTTTTTCCTAATCATAAGGGGACTAACTCACTTTTTTTTTCCTTCCCTAAACTACAGCAATCAGCCTCATGTCTTGGTCCAGCAGCCTTAAGCTGGTCTGGAGTGGCTGGATCTAGGAGATGACAGCTCTTCCTCTTCAGCTGAGTTTATTTGGAGAAAAGCTTGAACACCTCACACTTAGGCAGCAGCAATGTTCTCTGATAAATACAGCTTTCAGTAAAGTTACCGATTGTGACTATCAAAATATTCTCTTACACTGGGCATTTTTTTCTAATGTGGTTCAAAACAAGGAAATTTAAGAGGTTGATAAACATAATTTATTTGGCTTCAAATACCAATCAGTAGTATAATCATACACCAATTTCAGTGTGTGAATAAGATATGAGATACACACCCTCAAGCCCATGCACAGCCTCAGTGAGTGGTCACTGCAGACATCAAGCACTTACCATGGGCCATGGGCCCAAATCTGGAAAGAATTTTGAGTTCCATTTCTTTCATCCCCTGTTATCATTCTTAAAACATGCTAGACAAGTAAGGGTTTAACCTCTGCTATATGTGTTTTAAGCACAAAAAGGTATTTATAAAATGTCTGTGTAGCCTGCACCATCAGTAATCTCATTTAACATGAAATAAAGTTCCCATCAAACTCATTCAATAGAGGTGTGCTGTTTTCAGTAGGGTGTTTCAGGCATTCAGGCTGAGTTTATTTCCATGCTGCAGCTTTGAGGCAGCTATTTTAATACAACTATTACCTGATCCAGAAAGTGTAAGGAGAAAAACTAGGAAGAAATTTATTATAATTCTCACTACAAATTCTAAAAAGTTCAGATATTTGGTACTAATTGTTATGGGCTGAATATTTGTATCCCCTCCCAAACTCAGATGTTGAAGCCTAATGCTCAATGTGATGTTATCAGGAAGTAGGGCCCTTGGGAGGTGCTTAGGTCAGGAGAATAAAGCCCTCACCAATGAGGGCTTATAAGAGGCCCCACAGAGCTCTCTAGCCCCAAGAAGATGCCAATCTATGAGGAAGTAGATCCTCACCAAACCCCCAATCTGCTGGTATCGTGATCTGGGACTTCCCAGCCTCCAAAACTGTAAGATCTGTATGTGTTTGTTGTTTATAAGCTACCCAATCTGTGGTGCTCTGTTTCAGCAGCCCGAATGGACTAAAAGACTAATGAGATATGTCTTCTCATGTAAATGTAGAAATGGCCATTCTCTCTTCTGGTAACTTACCTGGATAGACAGTTCTGAGAACCTCAGGCTTAGGAGGTGTCTTGCAGCATATGCTATTTTCTGTGATGTTCAAAATATCACAGGCTTGACCTAGAGAAGAGCAAGGTGCAGAGCAATTACTACAGAGCTCCAGAATGCAAATCATGATCAGCTTATCTGGAATTATTTTCTGATGAAAACCAAGTTGCATAAGCAAGAAACAAAACAGGGCTTCATCGTTTCCTTTATGTGTTCTCCAAGAAAGCTTATCACTCATTAATTGCCATACTTTTACATGGCAATGTTTTCCTGGCAACACATCACAAGTCTGAGTTAGGAAATTTTGTGGTTTCTGAGAAACAAAATAAAAAACTTGATAAAATGATGTCACTGTAAACGATTTCACTTCTGAGTCCAGAGTGAGGCCTTAGGTTCTGCTCCCTACAGAAAAGTTGCTGAATAAATCCGTGATGTTCAGAATTTGCAAAAGCAGATGATCCCAGCCCTCTTAAGTAAAATAAATAAGTAAGACAATGATTTAGTCCAAAGTCTTCAAATGAAAACAACAGTGATAATAATGCATTAATGGTATTCTCAGAGGCAGACTGAAACCAAAACAGACAAGGGTCTAAACAAGACCGATGATACTTATACAAAAGCACAACTAGAAAAGAGTGAAGAGTCTAGGTTTTAGACTTCCATGTGTCCCTTGCAGTCAACGCCTTACGTGTTTACTGAAATAGGAATCACATCCCACGAATGAAAAGGGAGGCAAAGGTTCACAAATGGAGGAAGGTATCTCTGCCAAGTTTTGTTCGGTGGCCCGGAAAATTTACTTCAACACTACCCTTCACAATTTTGTATGCTTTGTGAATGCAAGATAATTGAGGTAGAAAACAAGGCATTTAAACAGTAAATTAAACCAACTTAGCCCATTTGTTTGGAGCAAAGGAAAGATCCATAGACAAATCATTATTTTCAAGGAATTAATGAGGATTCCTCAATATCAAATAAGTAATCCAATTTAAAAAAGGGCAAATGAGTAGACATTTTTCCGAAGAAGATATACAGATGGCCAACAGACACATGAAAAGATGTTCAACAGCACTGATCATCAATAAATACAAATCAACACTACAATGAGATATCATCTCACACCAGTCAGAATGGATAGAATCAACAACACAGGAAACAACAGGTGTTGTAGGGATGTGCAGAAAGGGGAACTTTCTTACACTGTTGGTAGGAATGCAAACTGGTACTTTCACTGTGGAAGACAGTATGGAGGTTCCTTAAAAAGTTGAAAATAGAATTAGTCTATTATCCAGCAATTACACTGTAAGTATTTACCCAAAGAATAAAAAATACTAATTCAAAGGGACACATGCATCCCAATGTTTATAGCAGCATTATCCACAATAGCCAAATTGTGGAAAAAGCCCAGCTGTCCATCAGCTGATGAATGGATAAAGAAGATCAAGTATATATATAAAAGCTACAAAAAAGAATGAAATTTTGCCATTTGTGATGATATGGATGGAGCTAGAGGATATTAAGCTATGCAAAGTAAGTCATTAAAAAAAATACCATATGATTTCACTCAGATGTGAAATTTAAGAAACAAAGTTACAAAGTGGGGGAACGTGAGAGGAAAACCAAGAAACAGACTCTTACCTATAGAAAACAAACTCCTACCAGGGAGGAGGTGGGGGATATGTTAATAAGTGATGGGGACTAAAGTGTGCACTTGTTGCAACGAGCACTGGGTGTTGTGTGAAAGTGCTGAATCATTATATTGTACACCTGCAGCTAATATTACACTGTATGTTAACTAACTGGAGTTTAAATAAAAACTTGGAAGAAAAAAATAAAATACATCCAGTTTATTGTATGTGATTATACTCCAATAAATTAGTTAGAACTTAAAATTTAAAAAAACCTTTTAAAAAAAAATTACTGAGGATTCAAAATCTCAATTTTGAAAAAAAAAACCAACAAAATCTCAAATTCTGTTACACTGATAGTAATGAAATACAAAAAAATAACATGTATTTGCATACCAACTATCACAATATCATAAAATATAGAATATAAATTAAAGATATTTTATGTTCCTGATTTTAATATTTGAAACATTTATACTTAAAATTTCAGAAAACGTATAAGATATTTAAAAATCTTATTGCCTGGGTTTTAATATTAATGCAGGTGACCCTGCAAGGATCACACAGGGATAGGAAAGATATTGTATAAATGTTAGATGAGGTTACTTTATGTTAATTTCTTCTCTTGAAATCACATTTTGGCAGGCTCATGGGCAGATTCCTTAAAAGTAGAAAGTACCTAAGCAGAAGGCTATATCGGAAAAAATGTGTCCAGTTGCATGGCCAACACGCAGTCCTTTGCTCAAGATAGGGAAGGTCATTATGACTGAGTGGGAAGATCCCCACTATTATATTCATCCTCCATCTCCCTTTTGAGCTGCACAACTCCCTACCTTGAAAAGACCTCGATACATAAAAATGATGCATAAACAGAGAACCAAGCCCTATTCACATTTGTAAAAATATAACACATCAATTAATGCTCTTTCCAAGGCCAATATCATCAGTAATTCCTGATGATGTCCAGATAAGTCAAAATAAATGAAAAGGGGATGAGAAGAGTGTCTCCAAATACTTTAAATATTCTCCTAACTGATCAACCCATTGAGAATTAACAGTTCAAGAAGAGCATTTAAAAGTTTGTCAAATAAAGGATATGTATGTCTCAAGTGTGGCGAGGAATTTGTGGAAGATAGCCATGTTGCTACCATAGAATGCCTTTTGATGATGACCTCAGAGCCCAAGTCATGGTCATGTAAGGCCCTCACTGGAAGGACCCAGTGGGAAAAGTATCACGCCCTGGAACCAAAGGCCCACTTGAAAATACACAGCTTTTTATTTAAGACATTAATTGAAAAAAGACCATTATTCTTTTTACAAATTATGAAATAAAAACCAGGAGTTGTTCTTTTAATGTAATATATTAAAAGTCATTAAAAATACCTCCAATGAGAACTCTGATGGGGAAATCTGTCTGATCAAAGAACCGTCCACTTATCGTTAGCACAGTGCCACCTTGAATGCTTCCTCGTGAAGGAGAAATCATAGTGACCTCTGCAGAGAGGGAGGAGAAGCACATTAAATAAAATGTCATGAAGGGGCGCCTGGGTGGCTCAGTCATTGGGCGTCTGCCTTCGGCCCAGGTCAGATCCCGGGGGCCTGGGATCAAGCCCCACATCGGGCTCTCTGCTCTGCGGGAAGCCTGCTTCTCCTGCTACCATTCCCTCTGCTTGTGTTCCCTCTCTCGTTGTCTTTCTCTCTGTCAAATAAATAAAAATCTTTAAAAATAAAAAAAAACAAAATGTCAGGAATATTACACATCAACCCAAATGCTTGATTTTTATAAATTTTCCAAATTACCTAGCCTTAACACATAACACAGCATGGGTAGTGGATTGACCAAATGAATGAATTGGGTGTTTCGATTTTGTCTCTGATGCAATCCTGCAAAGAGGACAGTTAACATGGCTTTCACAGAGCCCTACATGTCATGGGAACCAAGTTTTAGTGGTGATTGGTACTAAAGAGACACTGGTAATGGAGGACGCAGGAATTAAGGAAAATCTGGACTGAGGATAGATGTTTGATTCCCAAAGAAAACACAGGAAGGCAGGAGAACAGTCACTTCTCCCTTATGCTCTTAAAGAATAAATCTTTCTTCTATTTCTGGGTCAACATCTTACACTTTTCTTATGTAGTAATACATTAACTATGATCAGAACTCTTCTGGTTTCATATATAAAAGTTTTGGGTATATTAGTAAAATAGCCCAGTGCATGATATATGGTAGATTCTTATTAAAATTTATTCTTATTACTCCTATGTACCTATCAAAGCTCTATGTATTTTTACATATAACTTTCACATTAAACAGAAGAAGCCAAGATATATTATATTTGACTGATTCCAGGACACTTCTTTTCACATTTGAACATCTTTGAAATCTGAAGGTGCCAATCCATCACTCCTGACCTAGGATGAAGTGTTATTCTTCCAGGAGGATTTGTGTTTGCTTCCCACACTCTCCTAGGCGTCTACCAACCTTAGATCTCTGTAAGTTAAAATAAATAATAATCTACTTGAGTATTCTTTTGGACCACACTGAGACCATAAATCTTAGAGAGTACTGGCTTGTAGTGTAAATTGACAGTGGAGTTTTTTTTTTTTTTCCTCCCTCGACCAATAGCTCAAGTGGAGACACGCAAGTTTCCCTTCTGTCTCTTTTAGAGTGATGAGCTGGTTTCTCAATCAACCTTATATTAAAAATATAGTTTTCTGGGTCCTGGCTTTATGTCAGAGTTTCCTATTAGACTCCCATTTTATGTGTTTTTCCTTTCCTAGCAGTACATAAGATAATATAGTATGCCTTAAGTCCTTATTGTCATTGATTTGATGAAATACATCTCTCTGTCTCATTCTTTGTCTTTCTCTCTCTGTCATACACACACACACACACAGGGTGAGAGGGTTCACATACCTGCATATGTTTGAAACATTGAAATTTTATTTAGAGAAGAAACAAAATATGCCATTTTTTGTGGGAAACTCCTGTGTAAAAAAAAAAGTAAAAATCCTTATTTTAAAAATGAACTTTATTTCAGGAAAATGTTATTTTTTTTAGTGTTATAAATCATTTTATACTTTGCAAAGGAGCTGGAGAGAACACTCTGGGGAGATAAAAATGTTCTACATCTTGATACAGTTACCGGTTACACAAATATACAAGTATACAAATACTCACATATTCACTGGTCAGACCCTCCTGAACTGCACACTTAAATTACATACATGTTATTATATGCAAACCATACTTCAATAAAGAATTCATATTAACAGGAAAAGACAGGATCACCCTTCCTGAAGGCTTTTGTGTTAACCACTCTCCTCTCTTGTCTCCTCTTTTATAACCCATTCAGCATCAGAATAACTAATATTACTGAACACTTAAATAGCATGAAAAGTTTTTAAGCTTTTAACCTAAGATTTTTTTAGGCTTTAAATTTACTATGCCATTTTATCCTTACATTAACCCCGTGAGATAGGTACAGCTCAGAGAGAATGTTTATCTTTCTCAAGATCACAAAGGAAATAAATGGCAGAAACAGAATTTGAAGCCAGGCAGTTTGAGTCCTGAGCCCTGGTTCCTCACCTGTGTCCTACAGTTTTCTCCTGCCACTAATCAGTGTGAGAGCACAATGAATGAAAGCAGGTTAACAATAATCCACCAGAGTTAAATCACCCTCAATAAATACAGAACCAATTTGTATTTTTTGATGGATATAGACTTACACTTCATAGCCTGGAGAGCAAGGAAGGGAAGAAATCTGATCCTAGAAATTAAATACTGTTTCTTTAATTGTCTCAATGAAGCTCAGAAGAGAGAAGTTAAGAAATTCAAATGTTAAAACTCCTCAAAACCCATTCATTATATTGATAACATGCCAAACTAGAATCTAAAAAGATAATGCAGATCTTGTGGTTGAGACCAACAGTAAATTCCTATAAATCTAACCCAAGCATAATGTGCATGTGCAAGACTAAGGAGTCTCTGGAAATTCTGTATGCTAAATTAGTTACTTAAGAAGTTTATATTGGATTTATATTTGTATGTTATAAGCCTTTCAGTTGATTTCTCGAAGATCTGAAACGATGCCAGCTCTAAGAAAATTGCCTGTGGTCAGATTTTGCATCTGAAAAATTAACCCTGCTTCTCAAGTTGGTGGGAAAATTGCCTCCTGAAATAAAATTTGAATGTAATTTATTTGGTATGACACTAAGGTGATTTTCACTAATTCATTGATAATGACTAGGCATTTCTCAATTAAGGCAGCCTCATCTGAACCTTATCAGTTTGGAACAGCTGTTGTTTGAACTTGGGGTAATAGAGGAGAGAAGGTTAGCTATTAAAAGAAATACAGAATGGGAGTCACAATGGCCTTTAATTGGTTCATTTGATATTCAGGAATGCTCCTGAAATTTGTAAAATATGGATTTTTTTAATTTAAAGAATGATTTAACATTTTTTTAAATGCCATGTAATCATGAAACTAGGCTTTTAAGTAGTAAATGCCATAATTTACAGTTATCTAAAATTCCTAAGATTCTTTTATATGGAAACACAGGTTCCTCAATTCTGAGACATTAATACAAAAGAACAGCCACCAGCTTTTAAAAAAAAAAAAGAATTATAAGTCAAGATCACAGAATCAACTCTTTTAAGCTGTATTTTTGCCTATATTATGTGCAAATTTGCTGCCTTTTTAAAATGGAAAGTTTCAGGGCATGTGAATGCAACACATTGATTTATATACACTTATCAATCACATTCAAGCTTGATCACTCAAACCTATTTTTGGATAATTATTTCTTTGAGAAATACATGATGGATTTGGTAATTAGTACCTTTCATACAGACTCAGAATTAAGAATTCATCTTTTTCACCTGAAGAAGAGAGCATTAAAAAGAAAAGTATGTGTAGTTCAGGAAATCATTTAAAACTCAATAATTATTGCTTCTAATATGATTTTCTAATATTTTCAGTAAAATCCTATTGCCTTAATCATATCATGTTATATGTGTGTAGGTCGGGTCCTTGCAGAAAATAACTGGCAAATCATGGGGCTCTAAGTCATTTATCCCATGTAAATCACAAAGGCGAATCTCAATGCCATTTACATACCATCTACAATGGTTTGCCCTTGAATTATAATATTCTTCATGGTTTTGGTCCAGTCTATATTGGTCTACAAGAAAGTGTGCAATCCAGTCATCATTTTGTTATAACCTATTGCCTGTAGGTGTTGGAACCAGAAGATCTTTAAATACAATGATAATGGATTTGGGCTCACCACCTCAATTGCAGCTGCATGCATGCAGGGACCAAATATTCTTCTCTTGCAGTCCGTGAGCATTAACCAGGAATAACATCTATTTTGATTGTAATATTGCCATTCTTCACAATCTTTTTAATCTTTTTCAATCTTTTCTAATCATTCATCTCTCTTCAGAAGCAAACACAAAATCCCCCAGACATGGCTTATTATTGATCTACTACAGCTATATTAGTATTGGGTGGCTAAATATTGTGATTTATTTGGATTTCTATTAACCAGCTCATTTTCTCATTGGGTCATGCTATCACATTTTTGAGCAGAATAATTCATTTAAGTTTGGAGCGTCTCTGTCCTGCCCACCAAAGGCCATTAGCATGGCCCAGGTACTATGACAACCAACAAATACCCACCCCATACATTCACAAATGCAGAGAAGGGGAGTAATCCTGCCATGGTTAAAGAGTCCTGTGTCAAGATGTTAAGTAGTAAGGAGATGTGGTGCTATGGCTGAAACCCTCCACCACTCTTGGCAGAGCCCTGGAGTGAAATGCTCAAGGTCTGGAGCGAGGCTGTGGACGTTTACACACCTGCGCTTCTTCCAACTAGCTGAATATCCATGGGCAAACTATTCAACTTTCTGAATCTCATTTTCCTCAGTGTGGAACACGGGGGGGATGATAACACTCCATTTTATAGGTTCTTTGGGAGTCTTCAACCGGAAAATATACATAAAGTGTTTAGCACCATGCCTGCCACTAAATGTTCTGTATTATGATTATCACGTGTTGAGATTTGCATATTCTGATATTTCTTAAACATATGGTAATCTTTCTTAGTGAAATTAGGATGTGGGATTTCTGGAACTGATTCCTAGCTTTATTAAAAATTGTGAATAAAAGTTATTAACATATGGTCCTAAGATGGACAATTGCAAGCTATAACTACTATCTTTCATCACTCCATATGTCTTGATATTTTAAATGAACACTTCCATCAGGTAATATTAACCATGAGGTTTAATTTATTCTCTAATTAGTTCAAATCAAAACTAAACAATTTAGTTATCAAAAGAATTACAATTAAGTCAGAAGACCTGTAAGACATAAAAGAACCTTTCAATATCACAATCAAAGATTGATTTGTTGTTTTAGCTAACACTAAATTTCCCAACAGTTGAAAGGCTGTGGTGGAGTATGAGAAACAAACTGAGGGTTTTGGAGGGAAGGGGGTTAGGAGGATGAGCGAGCCTGGTAGCGTGTATTAAGGAGGGTACATAGTGCATGGAGCACTGGGTGTGGCACATAAACAATGAATCTTGGAACATTGAAAAATTAAAATTAAAAAAATAGAGGAAAGGCTGTGTCTGAAGCTCAAAGTAGAGAAAGGGAGTGATAGACCCCTTAAATGTTAATTTGGGGGAAGAAACTAATTAGTTTTTTAATCTCTGGATCTACAGTACAAATAAATACTTTTATTTTATTTACCAGTTGAATCAATTATGGAAATTATTATTTACAAAATGACCTACCTTCCATAATCACTATCCAAGATGAAGCTGACATTGTGATGACCTGGAATTAATTGAAATACACAATTAATTAAATTCCCAATCGCAGGAGAACAAGAACTATATATTATAAAGCTGATTTAAAAGCAAAGCAAGGAAATTTAAAATAAAAAAAAGAAATTTAAAATTAAAACTGTAATTATACAACCATTTATTCATCCTCAAAGACACGACAGTGAACCAACTGAGACAAGCGTCCAGTATTTTAAAATATACATACTAAGATGTCTCAAGGTTATAACTAGAAAAACTTGACAAAATAGAATAACGAATGAAGAATGAGAAAAACAACATATACATAACCATCTGCCCTCAAATTTCTTTCATTCTTTCAATAGCTACTTAATTGGAGGAGACACTCTGCTAGGGGGTTGGGCCATGCAGGGTGAGCACTCTGCTCTTCTGAGTATGTTGTGCAGGGGGAGATTTAGTTAGTCAAGAGCAGTGACAGAGAGAACTAAAAACTGTGATAAAGCTATCAAAGAAAAGAAGAGTGAACTTGGAGAATGTAAGGCAGGGCATCAGGAAAGGCTTTTTTGACAAGACCTTTTATCTGAAATTCTCAGGATGGGAGGCTTGCAGAGGCTCTGAGATAGAATAAAGTGAAACCCATTCTAGAACTAAAAGATTATGATGGATACTAGTTGAACCTATTGCAGGAATCCTTTCACAATATATGTAAATGAAGCCATCATGTTGTATGACTTAAACTCGTACAGTGATGTATGTCAACATAAAACTGGGAAACAAGGACTATAAGGCCTATGTGCCTGGAGTACATAGAGCGGGGGGGAAGAAAACAACATAAAATTAAGCTTACAGGGAAGACAGTTAAATTAGTAATGGAATTTTCTGGATGACAGAAGAATAAAAAAAAAGAAAAAAGAAAAGAAATTTGAAGAAGCTTACCTTAAATGTAAACCTTAGGAAAAAGGTAATTCATACATGCTTACATGAAACCGAAAAGAACCCAAGGTAAAGAGGAAATATTAATTTTAAAGAAAGGGGTAAAGCTGCAGAGGAGGTCTAAGAGAATGCAAAACAAGGAAACAGAGTCAGGCATTTCTGAGAGTTATGAAGAATGGTGATCAACATTTACCAATGTAAGTTCCAGTCGTCTTACAAATCATAGAACCTATGTCTCCATTTGGATGATCTAATTTTAGACCATACCTAATAAAATATGTTCAAATAAAATAAAATATATGTTAATTTTAAAGTTTATATTGACAGTAAAGTTCTAAAATACTGTTTCTCTTCTTAAGTATCTGTATAACAAAGATGCATTTATTGGCAAATAAATAAATAAAGTTAAATAAAATACTGTGTTTCCCTTAAAAGCACCTTATGGACTTTGAATATGTATCAGGTTAGAAACTGTCTCTGCAACAAAAATTTTTGTGAAATGAAATATTTCCAGCCTTGGTTGGAGATACTTGCATAAAGCTTCCTTTTACAATTAAATATTTGGTAGTTAATTTGGCTATCCCCTTCGATATTCCTCTTAAATATTTTTAAATACTACCAAGTGAAATAATATTTGATAAAGATATTTCTCAAAATATCTCAAAACATAATAATCTAAACAATAGTCTGTATTGTATTCTACTGGAGACAATAGGGGATATCAGGTTACATCTGACTATATAATTTATTGCATAAAACATCACAATTTATACTATATTTTCAAGGATTCAGCTATACAGTATTGCTAGACATTAATACTTAAACTGGTATGTTTATATCTACTGTTTATTTTCTAAAGAAAAATATTTGAATGACTTACAAATTATCAGACTGTGGTATGAGAAGCTCACAGGGCATTCCTCCAATATAAACTCTGTATAAATATTTTATTGGAAAAGATCAAGTTATGTTTAGTAAATCATTTCAAAATGCTCTCTTCCCACCAACCTCACTAGCACCTTATATTTTTCTCTCAATCACTTATTATTATCCATCACGCATTCATTCAACAAACATCTGTTTTATTACCTATTATGTTGCAGTCTCTGCTGTAGATACTGGCACACATCAGGGAACAAAACAAAAATCCTGCCCTTGTGGGACTGACATTCTAACAGGGAGAGACCTGATAACAGACATGATAATCATAGGATATTTGCTGTGTTAGAAAGTGTTAATACCACAGGAATAGAAAATGTGGTAAGAGATAATGGGGACCCTTCCACTTGCAGATCAATTAATTCAAATACAAAACGGAGTTTTATGTTTTGTAACACACAGTTAAGTTTCAAACTATAGGTAGGAATTAAAGAAGGGCCACAGCTGAAGCCCCACAGAGTAATTCAGATGGAGAGAGCAACTAACATTCTCGGTGCCGCTGAAATGGAAACCTGAAGCTGAGAAGAGGCAGGGTCTGGCTGCAAGGAAACACTGCCTTTGCATTCCTCCCACTGACCAGGTCAGGAATGTTAGAACCTGATGCTACTGGAAGCCCGCAGGGGGGACCCACAGGTCCTGTACTCTTTGTCACATTCAGAATAAACCACCCAGGTTCTGTGCCAACAAATCCCAGATTCAAAGGAGCTGCAGATACAAACCTGAACTCTTAAAAAGTAAGGACTCCCATTTGCAGAGAACTTTAAACTTTTTAACAAATGTGTACAGACAAATCCTTCCATTTATCATTACATTAGGTTTGTAATGCAAGTACACTGAATTACTGTACTCATTGTAGAGATTTATGGATTGACATTCCCCTTCTAAACTCCTGTTTTCTTGCACCTAAATAATAAATTAAGCGGTCAACAACAGCACTTACTATGTTTAATCCTTACAACCATCTTACCCCTCCATTTTATAGATGAAAAACTAAGGCAAGAAGCCTAAGTTGTTTGCCCAAGCCTCCGGCCAGTAAGGGATGGAGCAGGAATTCAAACCCAGACAGCTGGGTTCCAGCAGGTGCTCTTGCCTCCCTGTAAGCCCCACAGTGGTCTGGGTTTGCCTATCAATGACAATACTACACTATTTTTTTTTTTTTTAAGTTTTTCTCATCTTATCTTTTAGACCAAAATCTCCTTAGTGGGCACCAAACCCTTTGGTTATTTGCATGTCCTCTATAATTTGTACCCTGGCTGAGTTTGGAGATTAGGCTGAACTGACAAGACTTGTGAGAAGCAGAAGCAGCTTGAACACTCTGAGGTCCTGACTTCCTGCCCAGTACTTGGCCCATTGCTCCCTGCTAATGGGATGCAGGCCCAGTGAAATGCCTGAAATGCCTGGTGTCACAATTAAGATGGTAGAAATGAGATAGACACAGTTCTAAGGCCTTCGCCTCTCACATTAATAATAGATGTGTGAAGTTTTTGTGCATTTATATATAGCACCTTCAGAGTACATGGGCTGGGTAACCTGATCTCTGAGGTCCCTGCTGACTGCAATTCTGTGATTTCATGAAATAATTTCCATGAATTCCTTTGTACTGAACAGAAGTAAATTTCAGTTACAGTTGGGGGAGGAAGGAATGTCCTTAAAGATTAAGCTTTCTATTTCTTAGCATTATTATAGCAAAGGACTTAGAAAACTCCATCTAATTGGAATATAAACCATTCATAACATTCAACTATATGGAGGCAAACAAAATCTTTAAGTTAACATTTGTTTCTCTATTTAGTACTTACTATATGTAAGGAATCAATACATATAGTACAAACCATACAAACAATACAAACATTTCCAGAATATTATAGATGCATACAAATGTGATTTAATTGAGTGCTACCTCATAGAATGCCACCTAAATTACCTTTATTTCATTTAGTACAACCTTCCAAGTTACTTGGTTTACAAAATTACGTATGTGTATGTGTGTATACACATTCACCACCTTTTTAGTAGTTAAAAAATTCTAATGTTTTTAGAATTTTAGAATCTAGCTTATTTAGAATTTTTAGAATTCTCTAATAATTTTAGAATTGTTATCTAACTTATCTATTTATCCATTTTGCACCTGTATTTAATATGCACAGAGCCTTTTGAAGGCAGATTCTGTATTTCCTTCTATGGGGAATGAACACAGCTGTCAGTCTTTCAAGGCAGCACTAAGATAACCACACCTATGCTACAGAAAGATCAGTGATAAAGCTAGCTTCCAAGCCAAAATGTGGACAATTATTTTTTGGCATTAGGTAACTAGCCGATGTTACTGTCTGATCCATAGCTGGTAAATGGAGGAACCAGTGTTCAAACCCGAGGCTGTTAGTAAGTTACTGACCATTTTTAGTTTCAGCACTCTCCCATACATAACTACAGTAGAAGAAAAAAGACCAAATTGCATGTCAGAAGACTCCGGTTCTCAGATCTTGACTAAGCTATAGACCTCCAGGCTGCACAGTTACATATATATGCAAAATGAGGCAGATTAGTAACAAAGCTATCCAGTAATAAAGTTCTATAACTAACTCAATTACTGTTGAGCTTGTCTCCTTGTGCCTTCTATTAATAAAATCTATCACAGAAGATGAAAGAATTATGCCAGACCAAAAAAAAAAAGGCTTATTGGTCACTGTTTCCATGTCAATGAATCATTCAACAGTCTCCTTTTCTTCCTATAATATGGCTGAAAATATGTTGATTAGTCCCCTCACATTGTAGTGATTTTTAATATCATTGAACCCATTATTCGTGGAATACCATGCCCCACCTGAGTGATAAAAATATGTTTCCACATCAAAAATTTACCTCAGAATCCTAACATTTTTCCCATTTGAGCTTAATGCAGTATTACTTCCATAAACATCAGTGAAGATTCTGCCTTGGATAGTTATTAGTGTGCCTAAAACAAACAAAAAGTTTTGTGTAAGATTACCTACCCATACACCCATATATTTAATACCAAATATTAGAGGTATTCCTAATGAAACCAGGATCCAAGCACTTATATCCCATATTTATCACTATTGTTTAACACTGCTCTGAACATTCCAACAAACACAATAAAATATGAGTATGTATAGCATTAAGCAATATTTATAAGTATTTGTAAATTAAAGAAGTTTTCCATGGAAAACAATGAATTATTCAATACGTATTGCTTGGGTCATGAATGACATATTTGAAAAAATAAATAAGATCTCACTTTACTTCATACCCAAAAAGTAAATAAATCCTAGGAGAAATAATGATTAAATATAAAAATAAAATCATAAAGACTCTTGAAAATAAGTGTAAATTTATATAATACCTATATAATTAAGGTGGTATATAATACTTATATAATTAAGGTGGTATGTGGTCTTCTACAGCATAAAAATGAAGGAAGAAATAACAGTAATTAAAATCTATAGATTGAATTTAAAAAATTAAAAATGTCTGAATGACAGGAAAAACCATCAATAAAATTTAAAAGCAAATAGTAACTTAAAAAATATTTCCCACATATATGACATACAAATCATTAATATCTTTAAAATATAAAGAATTCTTATAACTCAATATGGAAAAAATTGACCAGCATTAAGTTAAACCAAAGGAGATGAACAAATAATTATAAAAGGAGAAATGCAAGGCTCAATAAATATACATAAATAAGTAAATTTAATTGTAAAATCAAGAATTGGAAAAATTAGAAATAAGCTACTATATTTTTCATATAAATACTTGAAAAAATTAGTTCCTAAAATTGTCAAGGTTATAGAAAAGGGCATTCTCACATATTCCTTTTGGGATTATAAACTGGTATATTTATAACTATAATTAAGTGGAAGCCAGCTAAATGTCCAATAGGGTGATAGTAAAATACTTTATAGCAGATTCAGTTATAACCACTGAAAATCATTTTTGAAATAATATTAGGAGTTATTGAACAATCAGAAATATGCTATTTATAAATGATCAGATATAATAATTTTATATACTAAAAATTAAATTACCACAAACCAAAAAAGATATTATATCAGCTATCATATAACAGACCTGGAGTCCCAGATAAAGGTGTGATGCTCCTTATCGTTGGGGTTCTGAAACTTTTTGCCTGTAAAATAATACTGTCAATAAGCTAATATCTCTGTCTCTTACATATTTACATTTAAATAATTCTATAATATAACTGTCAAAATATCTCTTTTTATATACAAAAATAAAGTTTAGAATATTATTATTCTGCTTATTCAAGATCTTTTCATTATCCACTAAAAATTCTCTTTCATTGTTTTTAGTTTGGAATTTTAATATTCAATATTCCTTTGCTATCGGTGTAAGTCAAACCCTAGTAATAAGGCTCTCTAGTAGCAACTTTTAGAAACTGGGGAGAATAAAATTACAGAAAGCTTTCTTTTATTTAAGCCTATGAAGAAAAAATAACAAAGCACATTGCAAAACAGAAGCAAAACCTAGACAAAGTCCATCAAAGTAAGGTTTAGTAGGGGAGCTAATGATAATTTTCCAGAGCAATGCAGGTATAATTCTTAAGAATTGTGACAACAAGTGGGAATGGGGAGAGAGGAGAATCCCAGGAAGCCATCACCAAGAGTGATGGAAACTCTAATACTTTTGATAGATGGACATATTTTTAAAAATATATGGGATGGTCCTTAGAAGAAATGTGTTATTGTAAATATCTACATATAGGGTAACTAAATTTTGAATGACTTCTATGCTATGTGCAATCATATTTTATCCCATTGTACTAGAAAATGTAAAGGAAAAATAGTTATGATCCCATTTAAAATGAAGGTGAGTGGAATGAAGATTAGAAAAGGAAAATCAGGGGCGCCTGGGTGGCTCAGTCGTTAAGTGTCTGCCTTCAGCCCAGGTCATGATCCCAGCCAGGGTCTTGGGATCGAGCCCCGCATCAGGCTCCCTGCTCGTTGGGGAGCCTGCTTCTCCCGCTACCATTCCCTCTGCTTGTGTTCCCTCTCTCGCTGTGTTTCTCTCTGTCAAATAAAAAAAATCTTAAAAAAAAAAAAAAAAAGGAAAATCAAACTCAGAGTAGAAATGGAGAAAGAGAAAAAATAGTGTAAGCAAGAAAAAAATTTAATGTATAAAACTTTAAGTCATTAATAGGATTAATTTAAAGAGGGAAACAAATAAGAAATGATAAAAGAGATTCCACTACCATAGAAGATAATTAAAACTGAGTCAAGTTATCTTTGGCTACATGCTAGTATATTTCTTAATGTGAAAATAGGCAACAATTTGTAAAATTGAAAAATAAAAGCCCAGCTCAGGAAGAAAGCAAGCATAAGATCGATCATCCAAACATTAGAGGAGGTCCCATATACATTGAAGGTGCATTCCCAGCTGTTGATGCGACCTCTGCAGGTATTACTTTCTGTAACAGGAACCCCATCCACACTGACTCTCACAGTGTAGGAACCTTCTGGCATTGCTCTGCAAAGCAAAAGAAGAACATGTAAGGAATGCAATGACCCTAAATACATTATTTAATGTATACTATTAAGGAAAAATACTGCCCCAGACTACAGGTCATTTTTGAAAAAAAAAAGTGTCTAAAATTCTAATTGATGTACAGCTAAATTCTATTCTATATTACTAGAATTCCAAATTATTATAATTTCATTCTAAATTATGGAGGATCTCCATCCTGAACTCTGTACTGCAGATTCTAACACCATGGACCACAGGCAAATGCTTATTCTAAGTGCACTGGTGCTTACTGAAAAGGAAAACAATTGCAGTAACAAAGGTAGGAATGACTACTTAAAACAGTAATATATCACCTTAGTAGAGTCATGTTATGCTTTGTTTTTTTTAAAAAAATTCTGATCAAATTTCTAAGAGAGCTTTTGCTACTGAAAAACAGCCAACAAGCTTGATAAAGATGAAATCCTCTGGAAAATGTGCTACCTATTTTATTATTAAAAGTTGCCATTTAAAATGATTAATTTTTCCCATAAGTTGTTAATAACAAACATCATTCTGAACTAATAGTAAAGAACTTGAAATGTCACTATACAAAATGATCATCTTTAATCTTAATGGCTGTGTCAAGATTTTGAATGAAATTAATCAAACTGGACAGGAAAGCATAATTTTGATATTTTGAGAAGCATCATTACAATTTAATAGTAGCCATTTATCTTCTGAAATAGATCAATAATGATAAGATAATAGCTCTAATAACCTGGAAAAGGGTATGGAGTTTATTTTATTTTGCCAATATGTGGAAAGAGCATTACAACTGACTATAATAAAGTTATAAGATAGTCTAAACATCATGTAACAAAAAATAGCTGATTATCAGAAAATATTATAATAGCCAGAGTATATAAAAAACTGTATAATACCAATATGTGTATGATAAAAATGCTCTTATTAAACATACTACAAAACATACCTAGTATAGCACGTAATTTGAGTAGAATGACTTGAATCTTTTTCTACATCACAAGAAATTGAACGGAAAGAAGAAACTAATTGCACACTGTTTCCCAATTCAGCATTATCAACTCCATAGTTAAACTGATTTGCTTGAGCAAAACCTGGAAAAGTAAAAACAGTGAATTATTATTATTAGAATTCTCTTTTCAAAGATCTAACAATCGTCATTCAGTACTGAATCATCAATAAATAATAAGGAATAGTGCTGAAGTAAGGAGTTAACTCATTTTATATTTATCCCTATGATTGTAATCCTTTTTTGGAAGCATAAAAATTCATCTTCAATTCATGGAGTCACAAAAGTAATGCTGGAGAACCTATTATTTGCCAGGCGCAGAATTAAAGAGCTTATATTCTAGCAGTAGGGTGTAGAAGGCTGAGAAAATAGACTCTCCCATCCCTCCCCATCAGATGCTATGCCTGCTGAGGAAAACTACTATGAAAAAAAAAAAAGGCCAGATGGAATAGGAAGAGTAGATGAGAATAGTCTTTTAAAAGGGATGGAATCTTTACCTTGAGTTCCTATAAGGCAAAATCTGAGGTAAGGACTTGTAAGCATATGGTTTGTTTGAGTGGGGACCCCTTTGGGACAAAAAAGAGTAGGACTTAAAGAAAGACAACTTGGGCGGGAGCACAGTCTTGCTGGAAGCTTCCAAGGAAAATATGGACTGTCTCTCAGAATCAAGACATCAAATCCTGTCCAGGGGATTAATCGAGGGTTCTCCAGGGGAAATAGCTTTTCCTGCACTGTCAGGCTGCACATATGCCCCTACGCCAGAGGGGTTCCAATATCCCAAGTCACTGCATCGGTGAACCCCTGGGACAGCAGACAGACGTGCTATGGGAACAGAAGGCAAGAGCTGCAAGCACAGACTGAGTCACAGTCTATGGGGGACTATCTGTCCTGGCTGTGGCTAGAATTCGAGGTGAGAACAAAAGACTGTGAAGCTGAGTATAAAAGGCATCTCTTACAGTCAACTCATTGCACCATAAGGACATGCTCTTGCCCCACATTTAATTCTTTTTTTTTTCAATTTTTCATTGTATTTTTTATTATACATTTTTTATTAACATATAATGTATTATTTGCCTCAGGGTACATGACTGTGAATCGTCAGGCTTACACATTTCACAGCACTTACCATAGCACATACCCTCCCCAATGTCCACAACCCAGCCACCCCATCCCTACCCCCCTGCCTCCCAGCCACCCTTAGTTCGTTTCATGAGTCTAGGAGTCTCTTATGGTCTGTCTCCTTCCCCATCCCTTCCTGTTTCATCTCTCTCCCCCACTCCCCCAACAAACCCCTGCCCTGACTCTCAAATTCTTCATATCAGAGAGATCATGTGATAATTGTCTTTCTCTGACTTATTTCGCTTAGCATAATACCCTCCAGTTCCATCCATGTCGTTGCAAATTGGCCTCACATTTTAAATATAATCCAGTATCAAGTCTCCAAGGTGGTAACCAGCCAAAAGCTCTGCTAAAGTTTTAATACAAGAGGGTTAATGGGACAAGATACAACTGGTCCTGAGACTATAATGAATATTCACCATAGCCCCTCTTTATCACCCACTGCAGATTACCTACCCTTAGTCAGCACTTAGGCTGATGAAGCGACACTAGCCTTCTCCTGAGGGTCTGGGCCCTTGTTTGCTTTACTCTTGTTAAGTTGTGGTTGCTACCTATTCCCAGCCATCACTGGACATAGAAGCCAAGAGATACCCCCATGAATACCCTGAACTCCAGACATATTCCTCCCTATCTCCATTAGGTAAACTAACCCTACCTCTTCCTGATCATCAGAACTGATTATCTCAGGTAGGCTACTAATTATGTTTGATGAATTCAAACTGATCAGTTAGCAGTGGTAGTTTCTGTTCAGTGGGAGCCATATAGGGATCCCTGGCAAAAGCATTCTCTCACTGGAAACTTGGACACCCCCCCCCCAATCCAGCAGAATCTAAAACTCCAAGGACAGAAAGCCCAGACGCAGTTTCCTGATCACTGGGAGTGACAATGACCGAGAGTAACTGTTCCTTTCCAGCTCCATACGTTCTGTCTATCGGGAAACAGGAGCAAATATCTGCCATGGGATCAAGGCATATGGCCCATGATGGAGGCCAGCATCCTATCCCACAGGATGTTGTTCCCAAGCTGGGACCTTAGGCTTGCCTTTTATAGACCATTCCATCATTCTACTTGGTCATGTGTTTCAGAGTAACACAGGTTTTGTGGTCATGTGCCCATAATCACAACTTTTTCACTGTAAAATGTGTTTCTTGTTCTGAGGCACTATTTTATGGAATCTTCTGGCAGTAACCCAGACTCTGGAAGCTCTCAGAAGATGGGGCTGAGAGAGGCTCCGTGGACGGAGAAGGCAAAATCTATATCTGAGTAAATATCTGTTCCAGCAAGAATGTATCTCTGTTCTTTCCATGAGAGAAGGGGAGTAATGCAGTTAACTTGTCCCTAAGTAACTGGTGGACTTCTTGAGGGGTGACCTCTGTTGAGGGCTCAGTGTTGGTGAGGTCAGGTATTCAGCAAGTGCAGTGGGTAGCTTAGCCTTGGAGAAAGGAAGTCCATAGTGTTAACCCTGCACAGTCTTCACCCCATGGCCCCTCTGTTCCTGGGCCCATTGCACAAGCACTGAGGTATCCAAAGAGAGAAGTTCCTGAATGACTCAATCAATCATCCTGGTTTTTCTGTTTCCTCTGTGGGGGATCCTCTCTTGCAGGAATTAACCTGAGGCCTAGATCTACATGCTTTGTGCTCATACCATTGTCACATGCCTCTTTCCACAACTTTGTTTCTGATTTCCCAACCCTATTCCTGGGATATAGGAGGCATGTGACATAAATGGTCAAGGAAACGTTCTGGAAGGAATAAGCCCAGAGAATACCTATGGCAAGTGCATTTTAGACAGAGGGAACATGCTCTTCAGGGCCCTGTGGTGGAAGCATGTTTGTGGATTCAAGAATTAGCAAGCATGATTGGAGAAGTATGTGTGAGGAGAGTGGTAGGAGATGAGACCAAAAATTGAGGCATTCAGATTATTTTTATGAATGAGGGAGCACTGGAGGTTTCACAACAGAGGCATGGCATGGTGTGACTTAATCTTTCCAAGATTCACCAGCTGCTGCTCTAATATAGACAAGGGGCAGCAGTAAAAATGCTGTTTCAGTGAGAGATGGAAACATGATTGACATGGGGCCAAGAGAAGACTAGAGGATAATCAGTGAAGAGAACAAATACTGGTCCCTTTTGGGAGAGCTTTACTATCAAGGGAAGCAGAAACAAGGGTGGTAGGCAGAAGGGGTGTGGAGCAAGAGGAAGCTCAATGATTTTGCTCTTGCTTTTTTTCAGGTTGGTGAGATAGCAGTGTGTTTACATGCTAATGGGTGCAATTCAACAGAACCAGAGAAATGGATGATGTGAAACAGAGCAGAAAAGTATTTTTTAATTGATGAAAATTATTTCAATCTTACTATAAGTACTTGAAAATTCAAAACTAGATTTGGAAGTAGTTAAATATATCCAATCGCTTCTCGGCCTTTTGGCTAAGATCAAGTGTGGAAGTAGTTAAATATATCCATTAAGTAATTTTATGCCACCTAAAAGTATTTTATATTGCTGGAACAACATTCAACTTCAAAATAACCCAAGAAATAAAATCTATGGTTAAGATTAATTGGATACTGTTATTGGATACTATTGGATACTATTGATTAAATCTTATAATTAAATATTCTCCTAATAAAAATGTTTAAAAGATACTTAATACTATTTAACACTATATTATTATAGTTATTAATTACAGTTATAGTTATATAACTATATACTATAGTTATAATATTAAATAGTATTTAACACTATACTTAATACTAAAAAGATACTTAATAATATTCTAATATGCAGAGTAAATCTATGAAGTTATCAATGTTGTAATATTTTCTGGAAGAAAGTTAAGTTAGTAAATAAACAAGTTTTGCCTCGATCACTTCAAAATCTAAAATACCTAAATTCTGAGTTCTAAAAGCATGTGCATTTTTAAATGTTACTTTTCTCTAAATACTGCAAGTGCATAACATTAAAATACCACTATTGCCAAATTGATGGCTAACAATATTTTTGAAGTTATGAAAATTTTTTCCTTTGCATCCATGTCATTAATGTAAATGCATAAGCTATTTGAATTTCAGAACTTAATTACCTACAGTTCCTATTGTTCCACAATACAATAATAAACTTAAAATTAGTAAGCCAGGAAAAATGTTAAACTCAAAGATGTAGATTTATCTCTAAATTCTATGTATATATATTTATGTTAGAAAAAAATAAATACCATCAAGTAGTTTTGCAGTATGTTTCAGAAAACAATGACTACTAACTTATGTGCTCATATTAAATAACCATTAATAGTTGAAATGGCTGAATTGGGGTTGCTAGATATCTGTGGTGTGATTGCTTTTTAAATTATTGAACATTTTCAGCATTCTAAAAAGGCCCATTAAAACCATGAATATTGCCTATTTTAAGGACTTCACTGTGCCACATGTTCATCAAATGCCAAAGCCCTTAAAACTCCAGCTCTAGGGGCGCCTGGGTGGCTCAGTCATTAAGCGTCTGCCTTCAGCTCAGGTCATGATCCCAGGGCCCCCGCATCGGGCTCTCAGCTCAGCAGGGAGCCTGCTTCTCCCGCTCCATTCCCTCTGCTTGTGTTCCCTCTCTAGCTGTGTTTCTCTCTGTGAAATAAATAAAATCTTTAAAAAAAAAAAACAAAAAAAAAACCCTCCAGCTCTAGTAAAGCTGCTCATTTAGGATGGTGATCTTTAAAGGAACCCTAATGTCCTGGATTCGAATCCCACTCCCGCACATCCTTGCTGTATGACTTCAGGCACTCAAATTTTAGAGATGAACTCTCCCGTTTTTAGTCTTCTCATCAGAAAAATGACCAGGGGCACCTGTGTGGGTCAGTGGGTTGAGTGTCTGCCTTCGGCTCAGGTCATGATCCCAGGGTCCTGGGATCAAGTCGCTGCTCAGCAGGGAGTCTGCTTCTCCCTCTGGCACTCCCCCTGCTTGTGCTCTCTCTCACTCCCTCGCTCCCAAATAAATAAATAAGATATTAAAAAAAAAACAAAAACAAGAAAATGACCATAATCACCTCTTATTGGATTGTTAGGAAGATGAAATGAGGATTATATATATTGCATAACATAGTGCTTGGCTCATATGTTAAGAGCTCTGTTGGTATTTGCTCTTATTATTGGTCACAAAAATCCTGAAATTTAAGTTCAGTGTTAATATCCCTTTTTAAAAATGACACAGAACTAGTAAGTGGGTGGCTAGGATTTGAATCCAGGTTGGAGATGTCAACCTGGCACCTGTGATATTCAGAGAAAAACAATATTTAAAAACATACATTATAAAGCTATTAGCCATTACCATATTTTCCAGACCCATGTTCTTAGCTCTTCTCCTATCCTTTATGGGTAGAAAAAGTTAGCAGAAACTCAACAAAGGGTAGGGATTTTAATAAACACCACTTCTTCCTCTAAGCTTAAACCTTAACCAAACAGAACTCATCTAATATAGGCTAAAGTACAAAAATAAGCACCGATTTGACATGTGAAAGATACTTGCATTGGATCTGAAGTTTTGATTCTAGGACAGCAGTTACGACTAAAATGGAATTTTGAAAAGATACAGGAAAACACAGAAAAGCAAGTTACTTGTAAACCTGCCCTTTCCTTTTGCCACCTTCTGCTTATCTTTGGTGTTCATGTTGAGTTTGAAACACACAGAGGGCTCTGGCAACTAACTAAAGTATGGAAAGTTTTACTTGTGGGGTGGCTCAGGATGTGATACATGTATTTATTTTCCTCTTAGGCACATGTCACAAAACTGATACAATAACAGATCTGTATTTCAGTATTCCTGAGACAAATACAACTGAAAAATTTAAACCAACAAAAGATAATATTGTTTTTTGCTTCAGAGTTGTTTTAATGCCATATATATTTTTAATGTCACATACATATATTTAATGTCATATATATTTTTACATATTTATGTCAAATATATAGACCTACCTCCCTGAAGTAAAAACATGAGCCAAATCAATAGGATTTGTAAATATTCTCATTACCAATATTGCTTAAGAATAACTATAGAGGGGCATTGAGTGGCTCAGTGGGTTAAGCCTCTGTCTTCGGCTCAGGTCATGATCTCTCTGTGTCAAATAAATAAATAAAATCTTAAAAAAAAAAAACTATAGAAATATTTCTAATTTTTTAGGTAATTCCAAGGAGTTAAAAAGCCACACAAAGGAATTACCTTCAGAAAGAATTTCCATAAAAATTATAATTCTGAATAAAAAATTGGGTATAAAGAGAAGAGCTCTGGAAGTACTCCAAAGGGCAAAGATTACAGGAAGGGTTGGGTGTATTCTGGATACAGAAAAGGCTGAGGCTTCAGATGGAAATTCCTGGCATGTTGATGTATTTTTTTTCTTTTGTAGAAAAACTGGAGTCAAGACTTGCCAGGCATGCAAACCTGGTTCTCCTGATAGCAGCCTAGGCTGCTACCATGGAAAATGTTAGTGTTGTTGAAGCCGGCAGGCACCATGTACCATGTGGGCTATTTGGATTTCTCTAGTTAAAAAAATGCAGGGGTAAGAGAATATAAACCTACTTGAAAACTTGAAAAGTTGTAACAGTAAAAACAATGAGAAGGAAAGTACAGTGTGGTGAAGGATTCCTAAAGAATGAAACCAAACCTATGACATAAATGCAAAAAAATGATAAAAATAAAATAATAAAGGGGCGCCTGGGTGGCTCAGTCGTTAGGCATCTGCCTTCAGCCCAGGTCATGATCCCAGGGTCCTGGGATCGAGCCCCACATCGGGCTCTCTGCTCAGCAGGGAGCCTGCTTCTCCTGCTGCCATTCCCTCTGCTTGTGTTCCCTCTCTCGCTGTGTTTCTCTCTGTCAAATAAATAAAATCTTTAAAAAATAAATAAATAAATGAATGAATGAATGAATGAAATAATAAAAATAAAACAGCTCTAATTTATGAAACAGGTAGTATCTACAGGTACCTTTGATACATCATCCTTGTCAACCGTCACAAAGCCCCAACAGGTAGGAATTAATATCCCACTTTACTGATGAGGAAGCTGAGGCTCAGGGGAGTAACCTGCCCCAGTCACAGAGTGGTGGGGGGCAAGGATGGACCGGAAAGCCAGTCAGACTGGACCAAAGTCCCTGTGTTTTCCATCACATTATAAAAACTATATAAATCAACACTTCAGTTAGACAAAAAAAAAAAAAAAATGTACAGGGAAATATCTAAGGAAAAAAAAGCCAAAAGTAAAATTATACTCCTTCGTTCTTACTGATTTTTTTAAGTAAAGGGAACTATTAAGAAAGACAATTGAGAAATACAGGTATAAAATTACAAACACTCCCGAACTAATAATCAAAATGATAATACTCTTCATTAAATCAGTCCTCTTGGATGGAGACACAATTTTTTCATGATCATGGAAATAAGGTGCTCAAAACATTTTACTTGGGCATCATAACTGTGAAATTATATATTTTTGGCTCCTGAAGCACAGCCTTTAGAACAAAGTAATGCATTAGCAAATTTTGGCCTGTAAAAGAGAATATGATGTGTGGTAATGGCCAAAAGTCATGTGGATACACCAAAATATTAACTGTAGATCTTTCTAGAGGGTGGAATCTCGGGGAACTCACTTTCTAAGTCAATCATTTCTTTAACATTTAATTTTTTCATCCTGACTTTTATAAAAATAAAACATTTTTATAGTCATATGGGACCAACATTTAAGTAATCACCCGGTATTTACAATTCCATTTAGAAAATGTTCTTGTGTGATTAATAAATTAGCTCTGCATGCAGTTCTAAACATGAAGTATGGGTCAGAGATAGCACTGATGTCTCTGGTTATGTGAATACAGTTCCTCCAAATAAATTTTGTTCAAGTAGCACATTCATGGAGCTTTGGAGGTCTGGTGTGTTTTGTAAATTCATTACATTGCTCTATCCAGGTTCTGTACATATCATGGGCCCTGAAAACCTATATAAAATAGTATTTAGACTCAGCCTCTGAGAAAGACATATGCTAACACATTTTTAGTTACCTATAGTGTATGTTTAAGGTAAGAAGAGGGAAGACAAATCAGGGTGGGGATGCAGGTATCTACCATCCCAATGGGATTTAACTGTTCTATGATGCTCTGTCAAGAGCATTCAGAAACTGAGACGGACAGGAAAACTGGAAATCCGCCATGACACCAGTGACACAGGATACACTGTGACTCAGAAAGTCCATGAAAGATCAAAGGTTAGAGTTAAATTCATAAAGATGTGCTTCCAAATGCAGTAAGAACAGAATGTTTTGTTTTGTATTTATAACTAAGGGCCATCTGGCCCTATATACTTAAACTCAAATCATGGCTCCGGGATCAGAAAGAGTTTAGGTCTCCAGGCAGAAAGAAATAGCGGAGTGGTTTCTTTTGTTTTGTTTTGTTTTGTTTTAATCTGAGCATTTCTTTCAAGGCTTTTAAACCTCTGTTAAAAACCTAATAGCTTTCAAAGCACACTATCTTAACAGCAATTTACAATGTAAGGGAACTATGGATAAAGACACTTTTAAAATAGTCTTAAATAATACATTGCCTTTGGGTGTTTAACTCTATACAACAAAAACAAAAACAACCAAACTTTAATCCAAAATATACTCTTCACAATTTAGAGGCATAAACCATTTTAAGTGTATCACCGAGAGATTGAATTCAGCAGAAATGTTACTTGAAGTACTGAAAGACATTTCCATGTATCTGACAGAATACTTAAATCTCTTGCTCTGTCGATTCTAACTCCAAAAACTTCATTCTTAGCTGAATATTATTATTTAGATTGTGAAGACCCTAGGGCTAAAAGAACCACATATTTCTATTTAATCTTAGGAAGAGTTGCTCATTAAATAAATTCACTGCTTGCCTACTATGTTCCTCCCAAGACTAGGCAAGGAGAAAGAGACATACATAACCCATGCTTTGATGAAGCATTTGATAAGGACTGGGTGGTAGGTTCTAAGGGATCCAAAGTTTTGCATTCAACTGCCTTTCTGTCTTCATTAACATTCTATTTCTCCATCACTCCCTCTTATTAACCTTTCTACCTCCAAGATCCCCCAAATGTTATATTTGATCTAAAGATAAATTAAATGTTATTAGACCCATAAAGAACAAAACAAATAATTGCAAAGTTGGGTTAAAGATGTTTCAGTTCAGTCATTATAATACAGATCTTGGGAATTAAATTAAGCCAGTAATTATAATATGAATTCAGATGATCAAATCCGTAGTGACTCTTGGGGATTTTGTTACCTGTCAATGGGGTAGAGTTTTACTACTCTGGCCAAACGGAGAAACAGCTCTTGTGGATTTTTTTTTTTAACCATAAATGTGAAACATGAAATAGTCTTTAAAATACCTCGACCTTGACCAAAAAGAAAGAAAACAAAAAGAAAAGAAAAAGCAACTATACCTTCTCCTTTGATAGTCAGTCTTGTCGCTCCGTTAATGCTGCCATATTTAGGTATTATTTCTGTGACTTTGGGAATTATTTTAGAGTCATCTGAAAGATATTAAAACACAGTAAAGGTAAAAGCATCATGTAATTCAAGCATCAAATTTGGTACCACATCTTAGAATGTTATATGAAAAACATCACGAAGATAATAGGACTGAAAGTAAATGCACCCATATTTTACTTGTAGTTCTACTACTAACCAATGACTTGACAGAGAAATAAGTCATTAACTTAATTCATTGGCTTTATGCAAAGCACTACCTTAGGTGCCACAAAGGGTGGGAATAATCCATGATCATTTTCACCATTCTTACTTACCGTATTATAAAACTTATTAAACCCTTAATTTCACATAGTGCTCAACTAACTGCAGATCTGCAACTACAATTAGCAGCCCACACAGCAGCAGACAACGCTACAGAAATCACACTGTGGAGAAATAAGTCATTCACTATAAAAGCACATAAGAAATGCAAAGAATAAATGAAAATTAAGAGACTAGTCTAGGCACAAAATCTAATGGTGTGTTTTAAAAAGAAATTGTTTTCTGTGACAGAGTAAGACTTCAGGAAAGATAATTTCTGGCATCTTTCTAGCCTCCTAATTATAGTAAGTTCTTTAATGGTCGCTAATTCATTCGGTGAATGGTGTAAGGGTACTGGGGATATAAAAATGTGTTAACAGTCTCAACTTCCCAAAAGCTTAGACAGTAGAGAGTGACAAGAGGGCAGAGGGGCCATGGGTGACCAAAAATAGGCACTTCATTCACACTTCTCAGGTCCTACTGACTTCTTGAAAGAAGGGATGTCCCTGCTGCATCTTGGAGGGCAAATATGAATAGCTACACTGGGCCAACTATGGGAGAGAGAAAAAGAGTTCTAGAAAGAGGGAGGTAAGTGACTATGCAAAATTCAGGGGTGACCGAGCTGCTTCTCTGGAGAACTATAACCATGCTTTAAAATAACTCAAAGATACACAGTGGCCGAAAGGGTTCATTTTCTGCTTCAACTGTACAAATCTGTAATTATTAGATCCAGTAGCATTTCTCAAAGTAGGTGGAAAAATTGAAGTGGACACAAAAATTAAAGTCATAGAAATTACTGTTTGAAATAGACGTATGAGAAAAGGTTAAAGAAATTATAATCATATAATTCATTCCTGCCTGCAGAAAGTTTAGCATGGACTTCAAATGTCTCTGTATTGGGGTCTGACTGCCAAGAGCTCCAGGGCGCATCCTGCTTCAGGCACATTTAAAACGTGGAGCCAAGAGCAGGAAAGGCTCTGGATCCTATCTCCAAGACCGCGCTGCTCTCCACCTATCTCAGGTTCATCCTCCCTTATCTTCAGGGACAACTCCAATTTCTTATCTTATCAGTCTCTTCCAACCCTCTCCTGGGTATTACTTTGAAGGCAGAGGGCAGCTGCCCCTTAAAGTGACTGACACGAGCCACAGACACCCACTCCTGTCCTACTGGGGGACACTGCCCTCCCTTCGGTGGGGGAAAGGCACCCAAGGAGAGAAGAGAAAGGACTCATATTGTATCCCCTACCTCCACCCCCAGCCAAGTTTCAGTGTCTTTTTCAATTGAGTCCCTTGTGGGTGGGGACGGTGAGGTTCCATAATTCAAGCAGTAATTCTTATGACTTAAGAGCAATTTCTCTTCTCTTCCTCTTCCGTGTGTGTGTGTGTGTGTGTCTGCCTGTCTCTGTTAAGCCTGCCCCGCAGGTCCCGGGTCCCAGGTCCCCAGGATGGCCAGGCCGCCGCACCCGCAGCCTTGGCGCAGTTCTGGTGCCGGGCAGCCCCTACTGTCCCGCGGCCCCCGGGAGCCAGGGTTGCGTCTGCCCGCACTTCTGCTAGCCTCCCTGGCGCCCCGGATGATTTACCTGCGCGGGGGTCCGCGGCGCACAGGAGCAGCCCCCAGAGGCCCCAGGTTCCCAAGAGCCACAGGTGTCCCATCGCCGCGTCTGTCGCGCAGAGTGTGCGCGCGCCGCTCGCTCGCAGCCGCCGCCAGTGCCGGCTCCGCTCCGGGACCGCGACTCGCTCGCGCGCCTGACTCTTCCCACGCGCGCAGGCGGACTCCGCCACCCCAGGCCCGCCCCGCCCCGGGCTGTCCCGCCGCACCTCCGGGATTTGCTCGCAGATACACCCCCAGCACCGGAGAACCGAACCGGCCCCGGCCGGTCTGTGGTCGTCAGACCTCCACACTCAAACCTGGGTGCTGACGTCTCAAGGCTGTCCTCGTGAGTGTAGTGACTCCACTCCTTTTGGTAAGAGGGATGGATGGGCAAGTTTTCCGTGAATCCCGTCCCCTCCCTTTTTTTTAAAATTCTAGGCCTACATATGTTCATTTGTCTGCATGCTTTGGCTATGAACTATCCCCAGGTGGACCTACAAGTCCATCCAAGACGCAAACCCCACACATTTTTCCCCTTCACATTCATATAAATTAGTGCTGTTCCTTTAATTGACAATCATACGGATTGATTTCTCCGCCTGAGACTTCAACTCACAGTAATCCCCAAAGGACTGTTACTGTTACTACTCATTACCCTTACTATTATTATCCCGGTTGTTCCCACCTGTAGCCTGAGCCACGAAAAGTTTGAGGAACTTGCCCACAGCCGTATGACTAAGTGCAGAGTGAGGACTCAAGCAGTCACTCCAGAGCCAGTGCTCTGATCCCCTCCATTGTCTCCCATTTAGCACACTTCTAGTGAGGGTTCGCAATGCTTAAGATATCCTTATACTAAAAATTATTCGTTGTCTATTTGAAATTCACATTTAACGCGGCATTCGGTGTTTACCAAATCAGACTACTCGAGCTGGGAGGGAAGAGAGAAGAAATAGAAGAGTGAACTCCAAGCTAATAAAATTAGATCCTTATTCTTAAAGAGTTTATGTCATTGGGGGTTAATTTTTGTTGTTGTTAGATTTGGTTAATCACATTCATCTCATACTTTTCTGCAAATTGACTGCCCCTGTCACCACCCTACTGAAAAGAGTGTCTGCAAGGTACCACTGACCTTCTTACTGTTGGAACTCTTTGCAGCATGTGACTCGTAAACATCTTTCTTGAAATTCCATTCCTCCGAAGAGGATTGGGTGTCTTCCTACTCTCTAATCACTTCTATCTCATATTTTTCTCTTACATCTTCTTCCTGAGAATTGGTATTCCTGCAGCTTCTACTCACCCTTCCCTCCTCTATCTGGAGGTAAGTCACTTCTCAGAAAATCAGCTAGTTCGATGCCAATTTGGGGATTAACTATCTGCCAAATTTACTAAATTTAAAGATTGCAATGTTGTATTGCAATAATTAGCAACTTTACCAAGAATTATTTAGCAGCATTAACAAATATACTCGCTTCAAGTTATTAGGGCGAATGTGTAGAAGTATATATTTCAATATCAAAAACCAAAATAAAATGTAATGTGGGAATAAAAATTAGTATTATCATGTTAATTTTGATTTCTTTCTGATGCTTTCAAATTAGGATTAAATTAAGTTGGCCTAAATTAAATTTTGGATGGTTTTCTTAAAAAGTAATTTAAGTGCAATTTAATTCAAAATTCTGATTTTTTTCAGATGCTTTTGAATTTATAAATTACAACAGAGTATGAAGAATAGGTGAGATAATACTAAAATATTTTAAATGTTTTTAGTATTAAAAAGGTAGGAAATGTCATTCAAAAGATACTATGGTATTATGAAATAAATCAGAAGTAGGTGAAAAACTTTGCCCCATGTCATATACTGGAATGGTTTCTAATCAGGAACCATTGAAATAGGCAGATTTTGCTGTCGAAGTAATCAATGTTATGTATAACAAGGAAGAAAACTATTCTACATTTTGGATATATTAATAAGTGATTAGGAACCATTTTATGTTGATTACTGTTTTGCCAAAGCTTTAATATTTTTAAGATTCGTTTACCAAATCCTCAGAGTATATCAACCTGATAATGTCATACAATATTTAGTATATAATATGATAACTCCTGCTGTGTCCTATTTCATCTTTCTATTTAATTCATATCAACCATATGGTCCCTTCCAGATTATAATAGTCCCTTTCAGATATCTTTACTTCCTTTATAGCTAGTCTTCTTATAACCAGTTAACTATATATGTAACTTATATATGTTTCATATACTATGCATATATAACAAGTTAACTCTATATTTATGAATAAATGTATACATGTAAGTGTGAAACAAGTATATATATAAAATATACACATATTCATACATAATTCATAATCCATCGTGATAGTCAATATTAAAAATGTATGTATAATTTTTCTGTATATTTCACCAACTCGTTCAAGCTGTTATGTTAAATTACATTCATCTAATTTGGCGAATTTGTCAAATTGGTCATTCAGCAAATTGATCATTTGGCTAACTGGCTTTCAGCAAAAAGCCTGCTTTCCTGTTGTATAATACCTAAATTTCTTAAAAAGGCGAGCACTGTAATTTGCATATATAGATTTTTACTCAACTCTTGAATTAATGAGCATCTTTAACATTTCTCCCTTTAAAAGTGCTTATTTAGGGGCGCCTGGGTGGCTCAGTGGGTTAAGCCTCTGCCTTCGGCTCAGGGTCCTGAGATCGAGCCTTGCATCCGGCTCTCTGCTTGGCAGGGAGCCTCCTTCCCCCTCCCTCTCTGCCTGCCTCTCTGCCTACTTGTGATCACTTTCTCTCTGTCAAATAAATAAATGAAATCTTTTAAAAGTGCTTATTTATATGATAAAACAATGTCTAGCAAAAGATCCCACCAATGGTATTTTTTACCCTAAATTATTAACATAAGTGGATGGGATAATGTGACAATAAATAATTATAACTAGATATAAATTTGTATAACCAAAAAATCAACTTGGAACCAGAAAAAGTGATTATGTAGTTTACATAACTAATGGTTTAAATTATATTAGTCTTTAGAATATTTAAACCTTTATAATATAGATTCATCACGGACCATGGACATGAAAAGGCAACTCCTGATCACTAAAGTCTGTGCTTTTGTAAGTTAAAATAAAAAAATCCAGCTCTAACAAAAGCCCACTATAGGGCCAGCATCATGGGCATATGACATGTGTGGTCTCATAGACCCCATGCTTTGTATAATGCTCTGTTGGCATCATTGAGAAATCCTTAATAATTTTTGAATGAGGAAATCCCCATTTTTATTTTGCCTGGTCCTGCTTGCCTTGATGATGAAAAAGAGACAGATTATAAATTTGCTGATCCTTCAATTAAAAGCAATTGGAAGGGCACCTGGGTGGCTCAGTTGGTTAAGCATCTATCTTTGGCTCAGGTCATGCTCCCAGTGTCCTGGGATCGAGCCCCATGTCAGGATCCCTTCTCAGTGGGGAGTCTGCCTCTGCTCACCCCCTGTGCGCATGTGCTCTCCTTCTCTCTCTCTGTCAAATAAAAAAAATAAAATCTTAAAAAAAAGAATCGATTTATTAAAAAAATAAATAAAAGCAATTGGAAAGTGCTAAAGAGTAAGAACTCTTGCAGAGCTAAAAGGCATAAAGGCTTCACTTGTGAATTCACTTAACTTGGAAAATGAGCTGTGCACGGGAGACTAATTTTGAATCTAGACCTAATTGTGAGAGACCATGAACAAAAGGAGGTACCTACAAGAATAGGTTTGTTCTCTTCATATGCCTTCAACGAGTATTCAATGTGTAGGCAGTAGGAATAGGACAGTCATTTTGTTTTTAATCTGTCTTCACAGAACTTACATTCTTAGTGGAGAGAGTCAAAAAACAAGATAAGTGAGGGAAATATAAAAAATGTTAGAAAGTGATTCATGCTGGAGAGAGACAAATAAGCAAGGAAGAATATCCCCTGGGGGGTGTGGGGGGGTGTGGTATTGAGTGTGATGCAGTTTTAAATAGGAGGACCAGGAAGTTGTTGCAGAGAAGTTGAATTTTGAGTAAAGGTTTAAAGGTCTAAAGAGAATTACTTAGCCATGTGGACATCTGGGAGAAGAGCATTCCAGGCATTTTAGAACAAATGCCAATGCCATGAGGAGGGAGTGTGTTTGCTGTGGTATAAGATATGAAGTCAGAGAAGCAATAGGAGGAGGGGCCAACCACGCAGGACCATGTACTTGACTCTGAGTGAGATGGGAATCCATTGTAGAATATTAAGCTGAAATATGACATGATCTAATTTATGTTTTCAGAGAAATACCCAGATGCTATTTTGCTGCCCTAGGGTGAGAGCAGATGCAGGGGGATCAATTCAGAGATAAAGGCAAATAATCCAGGCAAGAATAATGGCATCTTGGGCCCAGATGGTAACAGTGTTGGTAGTACAAAGAGGTCAGGTTGTGTGTATATTTGAGAACAGAGTTGATAGGATTTGCTGACAAGGAGTATGTAGGGGAAGAGGAAAAATGGAGGGGATGAACAAAACTGCAAGAGTTTGGTCCTCAACATCTAGAAATATGGAAGCCATTAACTGCTGGTGAAGAATGCGGAAAGAATAGATTTGGAAGAGTGCACTCTTGATAAGGGATTAAATTGGGGGCAAGAATGGACCCAAGACTGGTTAGGATGCTCTGGTAGCCGTCTTTATTTTTTTTTTTTTCTGGTAGCCGTCTTGACTAGAGGTGATGAGAATGGAATTAGAAAGGAAGTATTGGAATTGTTAAGAAATGGGCAGATGCCTGGATATAGGTTAATGGTGGGGCAAGGGAAAGCTAGGATACCTTAGGTTTGGGGTGTTAACACCTAGGTGGGTCGTGCATTATTTACTAATATGCAAAGCCTGGAGAAGGTACAGTTTGAGGTAGGTGATCCAGATGTGGGATTTGTCCAGCTTGAGTGTGAGGTGCTGATTAGAAGAAAGGTTGCTTATAGGCTACGAGCACGAGGTTTGGAAGCAGACTTCCAGTGCTCTATGCTGCACTATGCCACTCAGCAACAGAGAAACCTTGGACCAACTACTTAACATCTCTGCGCCTCAGATTTCTTTTTATGTAAAATGAGAATAGAACATTACCAGATAGTGTTGTTTTAGGGAAGTAAATGACTTAGTAAATGTAAATTGCTTATAATAGTGCCTAGCATATAGTAAGCCCTCAACAAATGCTAACTCTTCTCAGAGACCGAATGTAAATGTCAAGTTAAGTAAACGAATAAAATGTGGAATTTTTCATTAGTGTATAGATAGAATTGAAACCCAAAGAGTGGCTAAGATCTCAGGAGGGCGGATGTTAATGAACTTAGATGGGGAGAAAAATTATAGCTTCATTTTGCATCCCCTTCAATTACTAATGTAGATAACAAATCACAGTAGTGTTGTTGGTATCCATGATATCAATGGAAATCATAGATATTTTCACATAATATTATAATTGTAGGAGATATCCTGAAACATCATTTATGCTCATCACTACTTAAAGGAATTAACACAATGTCACATATTGCAGAGACTTCCTCATTATCATCATCCCCCACCAAAGTATGGTACATTTGTTATAACTGATGAACCTACATTGACACATTATCATCCAAAGTCTATAACTGAGGGTTCACTCTTGATGTTGTACATTCTGTGGGTTTGGACAAATTTTTTTTTTTTGGACAAATTTTTAACAACATGTATACACTGTTAAAGTTTCATAAGACTAGTTTTGCTGTCATGGGGTTCCTAGGTGGCTCAGTCAGACCCTGAGATCAAGCCCTGTGTCAGGCTCCCCACTCAACAGGGAGTCTTCCTGTTCCTCTCCCTCTACCCCTCCCCCTGCTCATGCTCTCTCTGTCTCTCTTTCAAATAAATAAATAAAATTTTTAAAAAATACACACACACACACACACACACACACACACACACACACACACAGGAATATTACGTAGCCATCAAAAAGAATGAAATCTTGCCATTTGCAATGACGTGGATAGAACTAGAGGGTATTATGTCAAGTGAAATTAATCAGTCAGAGAAAGACAAATACAATATGATTTCACTCATATGTGGAATTTAAGAAGCAAAATAGATGAACATAGGGGAAGGGAAGGAAAAATAAAATAAGGTAAAAGCAAAGAGCGAGGCAAACCATAAGGGACTCTAACTCTAGGAAACAAACAGAGTTGCTGGAGGAGAGGTGGGTGGGAGCATGGAGTAAGTGGGTGATGGGCATTAAGAAGGGTACTCGATGTGATGACACTGGTGTACAACTAATGAATCACTAAAAATTTTTACCCCCGAAACTAATAATACACTATATATAGTTAACTAAGTTGAATTTAAATAATTTTTTTTTAAAGACTAGTTTTGTTGTCCTAAAAACCCTCTGTGCTGCTGCTATCCATCCCTCCTTCCCCACACTCTCTGGCAACCCTGATCTTTTTATTGTCTCCATAGTTTTGTCTTTTCCAGAATATCATATATTTGGAATCATACAGTATGTAGTTTTTCTGGATTGGTTTCTTTCACTTAGTAATATGCATTTAATTTCGCTTAGTAGTACGCTTTTAATGAGCTAAATATCTCACCTCTCTCTAAGCACTGAATAATATTCCATTCTCTGGATGCACCACAGGTTATTTATCTATCCACCTACTGAAGGACATCCTGGTTGCTTCGAAGTTTTGGCAATTGTGAATAAAGTTGCTATAAATATCCATGTGTATTTTTTATGTGGATATACCTTTCAGCTCATTTGGGTAAATACCAAGGAGTGTAACCGCTGGATTACATGGTTTAGAGTATATTGAGTTTTGTGAGAAACCTCAAACTGTCTTCCAAAGTAACTGTACCATTTTGCATTCCTACCAGGAATGAATGAAGAGGGTTCTTCTTGCTCTACATCTCTCCCAGTATTTGATGTGTTCTGGATTTTGGCCATTCTAATAGGTGTATCATGGCATCTCATTTATTTGCATATCCCTGATGAAATAATGATGTGGAGCAACTCTTCATGTGCTTATTTGCTACCTATATGTCTTCTTTGGCCCATGTTTTAATTGGGTTGTTTGTTTTCTTATTGTTGAGTATAAGAAATTCTTTGTATATTTTACACAACGGTCCTTAATCAGATATGCCTCTTGCAAATATTTTTTCCCAGTCTGTAGCTTGTCTTTTCAATTTCTTTTTTTTTTTAATTTATTTATTTTTTTATTTTTTATTTTTTATTTTTTTATTTTTTATTAATTTTTATTAACATATAATGTATTATTTGCCCCAGGGTACATGTCTGTGAATCTTCGGGCTTACACATTTCACAGCACTTAATAGCACATACCCTCCCCATTGTCCACAACCCAGCTACCCTATCCCTACCCCACCACCACCCCCCCCGCCACCCTTAGTTCATTTCTTGAGTCTAGGAGTCTCTTATGGTTTGTCTCCCTCCCCATCCCTTCCTGTTTCATTTCTCTCCCCCACCCGTCTTTTCAATTTCTTGACAGTGTCTTTTGCAGAGCAGAAATTTTAAATTTGAATGAAGTCATATTCATCCATTAGTTCTTTCATGGATCATGCCACCAGTGTTTTTATTTTTAAAAACTCTTAGAAATAGCACTTTCTTCATGCAAGAAAATCTCAAGATAAAAGGCTAGGATACGGGGCGCCTGGGTGGCTCAGTCGTTAAGCGTCTGCCTTCGGCTCAGGTCATGATCCCAGGGTCCTGGGATCGAGCCCCGCATCAGGCTCCCTGCTCAGCGGGAAGCCTGCTTCTCCCGCTACCATCCCCTCTGCTTGTGTTCCCTCTCTCGCTGTGTTTCTCTCTGTCAAATAAATAAAATCTTTAAAAAAAAAAAAAA
>CM053606.1:139272791-139292298 GCA_028646535.1 Procyon lotor | reverse complement strand
TTTTTTTTTTTTTTTAAGATTTTATTTATTTGACAGAGAGAAACACAGCGAGAGAGGGAACACAAGCAGAGGGAACGGTAGCAGGAGAAGCAGGCTTCCCGCAGAGCAGAGAGCCCGATGCGGGGCTCGATCCCAGGACCCTGGGATCTGACCTGGGCCGAAGGCAGACGCTTAACGGCTGAGCCACCCAGGCGCCCCTTAAACTTTTTTGAAGTAGATACCTATTTCTTTGACTCTGAGGATTTAGACTCATATCAGACTCATATGGGTCTTATATTACAAATTGAAAATTTTATTTAAGGTAAAGATATCTGATTTTAACCCACTTCTGACCAAATTTGACCCTTTTTATCACAGAATACAGTGATTACTAACTTAATCACTGCATTAAGTTATAGTTTTATAAGACACTTAACCTTTACCTATTTGTTTTAGATATTCCTTTTACTGAGGATTTTATAGATAAAATGCAGATTTTAAATGTGGAATTCAAAAATAAATAAATAAATAAATGTAGAATTCATTGAGTTTCACACCTGTGTCACTCAGTGAAACTACTGAATCATCCAGAAAGTCATTCATTGTAGCAAAAGATTGCAACAGTCCAAATATCCAACAATAAAGGACTATTTTTTAAAAAATGTCCATTTGATAGAATAGAATACCATAAATAGCCATAAAGGAGAATAAATCATTATGTATACATTATAGAAAGTTATCAAAGATTTATTGTTGAAAATCAACAAAAGCAAACTGTAAAAAACTATGTAATGTTGAAATCTTTTTTGTTAAAAAAATATATATATCTGCTTGAATATGCATAAAATACCTGTAGAAGTAGACTAATAATAGTGGTTATGGGGAGAAGGGTAACTGGAGGGCCTGGGCTGGAGGGAGCCTTCATACTGTTTACCCTTTATATATCTTAAAATTTAAAGAACAGGAATTATTATCTAGTTGGCAAATTGAAATTAATAAAAGAAAATTAGTCAAAAAAATTTAAAGTATTAATTAAAATAAATAACCATTTTAGGGGTACTCGGGTGACTCAGTAGATTAAGTATTTGCCACTGGCTCAGGTCATGATCCAGGGGTCCTGGGACTTGAGCTCCACATAGGGCTCCCTGCTCAGTGGGTGGTCTGCTTCTTCCTCTTCCTCTGCTCCCCCCAACTTGTGTGTAGGCTCTCTCACTAAAAACAAAAACATTTTTGGGGCACCTGGGTGGCTCAGTTGTTAAGCATCTGCCTTCAGCCCAGGTCATGATCCCAGCGTCCTGGGATGGAGCCCCACATCGGGCTCTCTGCTCAGCAGGAAGCCTGCTTCTCCCGCTACCATTCCCTCTGCTTGTGTTCCCTCTCTCGCTGTGTTTCTCTCTGTCAAATAAATAAAATCTTTAAAAAAAAAAAAACAAAAAACATTTTTATCTATTAATTATTACTGTTAATATTGTTACAATTTTATTCAGAGCTGGTAATGAAAAGTTCTACCACAGAATGCAAACAATTACTAACTACAGTAGCATCTTTCATCTTACTGATAATTATACTTTTTGATACAGTTATTCCCTTTTTAATCTAACTTAAGAAAAGGAATCAGCAATATAGACAGACCTATTGTAGTATTCAACTTTGGTGTAACCATTGTGGAAAGAATTAAAAAAAAAACAAAAAAACAAAATATTTAAATAGAAATACAACTGTCTATATATACCTATTATTCGCTTTAATTATCCATGTACTGCTTTCTTGATCAATAGATGAATAGAGATTTCCTTCCAGATACCTCTGACCCTTCAGCACAATGTTGATGTGATCAGGCAAAAACTGTACTTGAATGTCCTCCTTAGAAATGCCTTCTGGAAGCCGTACTGTTACTGTCAAATCATCTTCAGTCTGTTGCCAGTAATATAGAGGTTCTGTTGGGAAAAGAAAAATAAAATTACGTAATAAAAAAGTATGAATGGAGTACATAAAAAGAACACTTATCTAAAACAATCTTAGCATAATTTCTAGTGATCTTACAAAAAAAGTAATTATAAACAAACGCATACAGAGTTATAATAATTGCACCTGACATTTCCTCTTCCAGGCTTACCCAATGCTCCAGGGCATAAACACTCATAAAATACTAATGAGAGCAATCCTTTATCCCCATTCATTGTCTCCCTGCCTCCCAGTTCCCCTCTTTTCCTCTTTCTTGCTCTTCTTTTTTTTTTTTTTTTTTTTTAAAGATTTTATTTATTTGACAGAGAGAAACACAGCGAGCGAGGGAAGACAAGCAGAGAGAATGGTAGCGGGAGAAGCAGGCTTCCTGCCGAGCAGGAACGCAGCTCGATCCCAGGACCCTGAGATCATGACCTGAGCTGAAGGCAGACGCTCAAAGACTGAGCCACCTAGGCGCTCCTCTTGCTCTTCTCTTTACACACATACACATACAGATTTCTAGTTCTAAAGAATGACAAATATGTCATGAACCACTGTCTGAAACTTTCACCATTGCTTTGATTTGCCCTAATGGTGTAACTCTGTGATACAGGAGACCACTATTATTTGGTGAGATACAAATCTGAACAAAAATAAAAGATATATTTATTTACAAAGGAACTATTCTACCCCACAACTCTGCTGCATGAAAGCAATTTCATAGGAAATTCAAGGGCTGTCAGTGTATTTTGTCTAAGTTCCCAATGAAAGAATCCTCCCTTCACCTCCTTCTCTATCTCTCTGGCTTGTCTTCTAAAAAGACAGCTACTAAAGAAATAGCTTAAAACCCATCATACTACAACCATGAAATAAGAAAATAGGGCTTAAGTACAAAAGGAATAAACATTTGCTTAATGATATCCATAAACATTAATCTGTCCATGCACTCCTCAGAAAGGAATATGATATAGTGGTTAAGAATTAGTACTCCAGAGTTGACTAGTCATCGGTCTGATCAGTAAAATAACAAAATATTACATATCTCACAGAACTATTAGAATTTAAATGAATTCATATAAAATATTTAATATCAATCCTGTTATTAAATATATCATAAACCCTCACTAAATGGGGGTTATTATTCTTGTTTTAGGTTATTACTTTTCATTTTTTGCAGTTTTGTGTAAAAACTTTGTGAGTGCTAGATATGCTTGAAGATATATTATTATGTATGATGTATCTTTTTTTTTTTTTTAAAGATTTTATTTATTTATTTGACAGAAAGAGAGAGATCACAAGTAGGCAGAGAGGCAGACAGAGGGAGAGGGGGAGGCAGGCTCCCTGCTGAGCAGAGAGCCCGATGTGGGGCTCGATCCCAGGACCCTGAGATCATGACCTGAGCTGAAGGCAGAGGCTTTAACCCACTGAGCCACCCTGATGATGTATCTTCTTAAAGGGTCACTTCTACTTGATATTAAATAAAATTAAACAGGAATGATATTATAGGAATATAAAAATAAAATTTTAGTATAAAATTTTGGATTAATTTCTAGCTTGGATTAATTTCTAGCTTGTATCACATTCCTTTAAGCAGGCTCTCAGAACCTCTCTTACCTTTTAGGAGTACTTTTAATATAAACTAACCGAAAGTTTCAACTGTAGCTTCAAAGATTGATAACTATAAGCTCCTTCAGGCAAGTGATTTGTTTCACTCAATTTTCTGTCTACCATAAAAGTTACCAAGGCAGTTTATATGTAACCATGACTCCATGGATAACTTCTGGTAGATAGGGAAAAGGGAAGAGTCTACAAAATCACAGAAGCTTTTAGTAAAAATTAAAGGCCATAAAAAGTAGACTAAAGGGAAAGCCAGAATTTTTTAAACCTCTCTCTACTAAAAGTTATACAAACAACTAAATAATTTCCTCAATTGTTGGTCGCTGAATGTCTTTCTGTGTTTTTGGAAATCATGTTTTAAGTCTTTTTCTTTTTTTAAGACTTATTTATTTGACAGAGAGAGAGAGAGAGCTGGAGTGCACAAATGTGGGGAACAACAGAGGGAGAAGGAGAAGCAGGCTCCCTGATGAGCAGGGAGCCCGTCGCTGAGATCATGACCTGAGCCAAATGCTTAACCAACTGAGCCACCCAGGCCCCCCATATCTTAAGTCTTTCAAAGAAAATGCTGTTACTTATATCATTATGACAACACCAAATAGACAAGAGACAGTATCAGTCTTCTTGAGGTTTACAGAAAATAAAACCAGTATATATTGTCAGAAGATTATTTATAGGAATGCATGCTATAAATAACAAATTATCCATAATTTTTTTTAAAAAATTGTATTTTTCCTTTATAAGCAAAGGTTGTTTATTAGAAGGAAAACAGAAAAATACCAGGGATTTGAGGTTCACAGTAAAAGGGAAGAAATGACATAATGATGTATTGAGTTCAATATTAGTGAGAGGTCAAGAAGAAAAACAACACCTGAACTGGTACATAGTGATTTAAAAAAGATGTTGTGTCCCTCCCAGGCTACCATCTGTCTTGGAAACACATGGATCTCAGCTACTAGGCAAAATGGTTCCAAAGATTAGGGCATTCTTTCACTCCTTTGCAATTGCTCACCAAGAGTTCTAAAGGGCATGTGGTCTAGAGATTTGAATAGCTGTTTTGGCTAAGCTCTAGAAGGCCTTAATGTTATAATTAATACAGAACAGAATTTATTTGAAAAGGGATCTTAGAGATAATCAAACAAAAAACACATTATGTATGAGGAAATCAAGTTGTTGAGAGGTTAAATAAAAGGCCATCAAGCACAACTCTCGTATTCAAAGGAGCACATATCTATAAGCCTGGGAAAAATATTTTAAAAATATTTATTACATTATTATTTTCAAATGCTTTTCAAAGGGCTTTTGTTAGAAAGCTCTAACTAGATAAATATAGTGAAACTAATTTTTATTTTATATAATTAACAAAAAGGTACTTTCGAAGATTACTATGTATGATTGTTAAATACTGTGAAAATCCCTGTTCAGTAAAATATACTATTCTCTGGCTTAAACATCAGAAATATGAATAGTACTCTTACAGAGTGATATTCTCTTAAATATAAGAGTACATATTCTTTGTATGGAAGTATGATTTTTATTTATTTATTTTTTATTTATTTGAGAGCGAGTGAGCGTGGCAGGGGAAGGCGAGAGGGAGAGAACCCTCAACCAGACTCCCTGATGAGTGCAGAGCCAAAGCAGGGCTTGATCCCAGGACTCTGAGCTCATAACCTGAGCCAAAACCAAGAGGTGACACTCAAATGACTGAGCCACCCAGGCACCGCAGTAAATATAAATTTCTTTTTAAAGACCTTATTACTATCTTTGTTTTAAAACATTACCTTCATCCATTTATTCATTTAACATTGGGAGAACTTGGTAATTTGCCCTCAAGAACTTTTGTTCAGCTTAGTACTAAAAGTTAAGAACATATACATTAGTATACACCTATAATCAACAGAGTTTAGCTTATTTTAAAAGATTAATATTCGGGGCGCCTAGGTGGCTCAGCGGGTTAAGCTTTTGCTTTTGGCTTGGTTCACTATCGCGAGGTCCTGGGATTGAGCCTCAAATCGGGCTCTCTGCTCAGCAGGGAGCCTGCTTCCTTCTCTCTCTCTCTGCCTGCCTCTCTGCCTACTTGTGATCTCTCTCTCTCTCTGTCAAATAAATAAATAAAGAAAATCTTAAAAAAAAAAAAAAACAATAAATAAAAGATTAATATTCTTCAACACTAATATGCTAACTTCTGATCACCAATAACAGAGACTCATTTATTCATTTAATAGGTATTTATTAAACATCTAATCAGGTAAGCTAATGTATAGATTTTTAAAAAACATTTTTGGTAATTACAAAATTACTAATTAAAACAGTTCATACTATTTAGGTAGTACATTTTACAAAAGACTATTCTGACAAGTATAAAGGGAAATAAAGAAAAATTAAAAACCTGTCTGGCCCTAATAGAAGCCAAAATCTAACCAGGAAGACAAACCAGCCATAAATGTGTGTTGCATAAACATACAAGCTCTATGAAGGTGAAGAGTAAAATTACCTTTGATTTTCCCTGACATGTTCTCATTCTTATTTTCTTCAAGATCTTGACCAACATGAACAAATGTGAAGGACTTGTAGGAGACAATCATCAGACCCTTCCCATCAGGCTCAATAGCAGCATAATGTGGCACTGACTTTCCACGGAGAATATCACGCTTAATAATTTCATATTTGTTATTATCTATAAGAAAACAAGGTATTTTAGAAAAAAATTACAAATAAAACACATAAAAATATTTGTATATTAGTTTTAATGAAGTATTTTAAGTGTACTATTAAAAGGCATGCTACTAAGAGTCTTTTCATAGAGAGAAAAAGATTTATAACCTAATTTTCTGTAAATACACTCTTACTTTAAAATACTAGGTCTGATGGAACTTGCTCTAGATTGTGCCTCCAATGTGGAAAGTAGCACGCTACTGGCCATAGTGGCTATATAATCAAAATTAAGTAAAATTTAAAATTCAATTCTTTAGGCACACTAGCCACATTTTAAATGCTCAACAGCCACACATGGCTAGCTGCTACTATATTAAATAGCACATATATAAAATATGTCCACTTGGCAGAAATTTTCATGGGACGGCAGTGCTCTATACTTTCAAAGTGACTAACTTGCCTGAAATATCAGCTTCTGATGGATCTACCTTTTCCTTTACTATAGTCTGTCTACTTTCCTAGCAGGTACATGATAGGCATCTTCTGAAAAGAACCACACTAAGGATAAAGGAAAGATATGGCATGGACTATTTTTCTGCCTATTCTAGCTATTGATAAGGGGGTTTCCCTAAAATGAAATGTTTAAATGATTTTTATACACAGAGACAGATCTACATAACAACAGTAAGCAAGCATAAATGATACTTAATTTTAAGACATAAAATTTAAGATACAAAATATAAAAAAAGATAGAAAAATTAACTATCATGAAAATTTCTGGTAAAATAACTGAATTTATTCTTGAAAATTTAATCTTTTTTTAAAGTACTCAAACATCACAGTTGAGTATACCTTTACTTATACTGTTACTCTAATAAAGTGGGTTGTACTTTAACAAGTAAGCTTCACAATGAGCAGTCAAAAATCCAACTCAATGTCACATGTTTACATTATGATACAATCTGTTCTAAAGTATCTGTCATTTTTTCCCTCTAAATCTTCACTTACATTCACATTCACTTCATACATATTTAAGAACAGACCTGTAAATTTATGAATGAGCTACTATACTTCCTGCACAGTACATGCAAGGCAGAGTCCTACCTGACTCTAAAGACCCAGACTTAGATACTACATAGTTTATAGGGTGGCTTTTCCTAATATGTGTGCCAGAGAAAATAACAGGTGAATTTCAAGTGAACTCCGTGATTAAATAAGTTGGGAAATGCCTGATTAAAGTTAAAGTGTCTTTTTTACTCAAAATTTCTAGAACCTTTAACATGTTTAATGTGTAATAGGGATATTATACACGCATATTTTCAAATTTATTTGACCACAAAACACAATTTATCAGAAGTTCCACTCAACACAGTTTAGAAAAATACTGTTATATTCATTAAAAAATAAAAAGGAAAAGAGTAACAATTATATTAATAATACTTGGGGGAGGGTGAAAGGAATGAAACATTAAGAAGAGTAATGAGAGAAAAAGTAAACTGTGAGGAGAATTAATATTTCTGTAATTACAACTTTGGGAGATAAAAAGAAAAGTGAGTCTAATTATATCTCTCCAGTAGAGGCAAGGACACAAAGCGAAGGGAATGCAAGTAGTGAAGCTTGGGCAGTGTCACTACATTCTGATAAGTTACCATGAACTGTCACAGAACCAGAGAACAGGAGGAAAAATATGCATCATGATTTCTCTGTAAGTTGTCGAGTTATGCACCTTAAGAAAAAAAGTTAAAGTTTCTCTTATCTAAAGTAGAGACTGGCAAAGTATGGCCAGTGGAGACAAAGCTGAGTTTATGCATGTTTTCATATGGTCTGTGGGCTAAGAATGAATTTTATACTTCTTTAAATAACTAAAAATAATCAAAATAATATTCAAATACATGTTAAAACTATATAAAATTCAAATGTCCATAAATAAAGTATTATTGGAATACAGCTATACTCATTTATTTATGATTATCTACGGCTGCTTTTGGACTACAGTGGCATAATTGAGTAGTTGTGATATGAACTGAATGGTTACCATTTAGCCCTATACAGAAAGTTTTCCAATATCTAAAGTTTTAAGTTACTGTGTTCCTCCAGAGATGAAACTACAACACTGGGAAAAACAAAAAATTATATTAAACAGTCACAGGAAAAAATCTAGGAAATTTACTCAGCTTACTTACTCTGTTACATATATACATACACACATTGTCATTTTAAAATAAAAAAGCCCTCTTAGAAAAACACTAATAGCCTTTATCAGATTATAAATTAACAGCTAACTCTTGAACAATATGAAGATTAAGGACACCAATCCTCTGTGCAGTCAAAAATCTATGTGTAACTTTGACTCCCCCAAAAAACTTAACTACTGATAGCCTACTGTTGATTGGAAGCTTTACTGATAACAAAAACAGTCAATTAACACATATTTAGTATATGTATTAAACACTATATTCTTATAATACATTTACAGTACTGTCCTGTATTTATCAAAAAACATCCACATATATGTGGAACTGCACAGTTCAAACCTGTGTTGTTCAAGGATCAGCTATAACTTAAGACTCATAAGTTAAATGAGTAAATTAATAAAAACTGAGAAAAAGGGCAAGGAGTCATCATGGCAACAAGCTCCCTCAGTTCTCAGCTACAGAAAAATCCCCTTAGTTTTCAACTAAAGTAAGAACTAATAAGCAATGGTGAAAAGCAAGGACACACCATTAAAGGAATCCTAATTAATAAAGGAAAAAAATAACTTCTAATGTCCAAGTTAGAAGCCTGACAGATTCGAAAAGACCAAGGGTTGAGACTTCTCTACATGTGGAAGCACTCTAGGTAAGAAAAATCAGCAGTTTTCCTGAAGGTAGAAACAAACAGCAAAGTTCAATTAGATTTAAAAGAAATCACAGTTAAGATTTAAGGAAATAAAGTTATTTGTTTCCATCTAAGTTATTTATATTTAATGGATATTTCAATTACACTGTAATTTATAATTTACATTCAACAATATATGTAAATCCTTGTTTGTGTAATATACACACACAGAGGAATGTATTTTGTAGTCTTGTATATATTGAAAATACACACTTAAAATTCTTCTAAAATTATGTAAGAATGTCTTTTATACAAAAAGGCATAATTGACTGTGAAGCACATTGTTATTTTTTCTATAATCCATACCTGAAGAGAAACTATCTACAGAAATTCTTTCCACTAGGTGTCAGGTATTAGAATCACAGCAATACCACCCAAGAAAAAATCAACAACATTTACAGAAATAGCTCTGCATTTCAAAATGTACTAAATGGTGCCAACCACTATACATTTACAATATTATTATATTTTACCTTTACTTTTTTTACTGATAGTGACCCACTCCAAAGAAACATAGAATCCACTTCCTTTCATATCCAATTCTTCTTTCTCTATTCGAAGAAGTAAGGTAGTTACTGAATGTTCTTCAGCATCCAGCAGTGAGATACTGTGAATTATGATAAAAGGATTCCCAAGCTCTTCATTAAACATAATCTACAAAAAATATTACACATACAAAAATGTACATATTACACAAATGCAGGCAGCACAGAGGGAATGCACAGAATTCTGACAATACAATTAATTTATACTATTTATTACAAGGAATAGAAAAACGAAAAATAAAGGTTAAATAAAGGCTGCAACTTCAAATAACATTCTTTGAAGAAAGAACTTTTTAAAAATGTCTATTTGTTTAATAGAGAAAAGTGATCAGTACTCTTGGCTTAAAAACAAGGAAAACAATACAGCATCCAAGCAGCATAAAAAAAAGAAAGAGAACTAGAAGCAGCCTCCTAGAAAAGAATTATATGAAAGAGGACAGAGCCGGTCAATGTTGACTGCTTTATCTCTTCTCTTATCTTGTATATGATTTATTTCTGCTTTGTTCCTCTTAGTTTCTGAATATTTCTGAATGTGTGTTTCTGAATGTGTATACGTATTTTTTTTCTTATTGTTTTGTTCTTGTTTGTTTCTTAGAAGTCTGCAAATGTCAAAGGAATTGGAGACGCCACTAAAATTTTATTTCTCAAAAATAAAAGAGCCCTTTTACCTTTAGTTGCAATTCAATAAATTATTTAAATATAACACTAAAGTGTGTCTTTTTATTTTTTTTAGAGATTTTTTATTTATTTGACAGAGAGATCACAAGTAGGCAGAGAGGCAGGCAGAGAGAGAGGGAAGCAGGCTCCCTGCTGAGCAGAAAGCCCAATGCGGGGCTCGATCCCAGGACCCTGAGATCATGACCTGAGCCCAAGGCAGAGGCTTTAACCCACTGAGCCACCCAGGTGCCCCTAAAGTGTGTCTTTTTAAAAAGCAAACCTAAGCACTATATACAGAGAAACAAAATCTTAACATATTCTTTTTTCTATCATAAACACATAATCTAAAGGACTCTTATTTAAGAGTAAATAATGAAGAAGAGCTATTTTAAGACTATTTGCTAGGCAAGATTTCTGAATAAATAAAAAAATAAATGGTTGAAGAAAATATCAAAATGACAAAAATTAGTTTTAAAAAAAAACAAAAAAACCCAAAAAACAAAAAACCCTTTATCTGGAATTCCATCCTATCTGCTCCTACTTGAAAGCCTTATAAAGAAAAGTTTGCTTTAATGTCAATTTCCCTAAGTGTTTGAGCACCTCTGCCCAAATTATTCCTATATTCAAATTATAGGAGACCTTTGGATCCATTCTGTGGTCTTCTACAAACAGAAAATAGCAAGAACAGCAAAGAATATCTCGAAAACTCAAAACTGAGATGATAGACACGTTTTAGTTGTTTTACTTGGTTTTGCTTTTGTTTGGGGGACAACAGGAGACTAAAGGGAGGAAAGAAAGATACTAAATTTTGTCAGGTACAAGTAGCTCTAGTTTACTGCTTCCTCCTCTTCTTTCTCTCTCATGTGAGTGAAAGGGACTGGAACGAGACCAGGGAGTAGATGTCTAAACTTTTATAAATTGTTAGGCTGAAGTTTCCTATCTCCTGAACAAGCCTAGCAACTCAAGTGTGATATGCTGCCAACAGCACCCCCATCATATTAGAGGCAACACACTTGCAAACCAGGCAGTCTTCCTGTCTCTATTTCTCTTTCTACACTGCAGTCATCACCACCCTTACTTGGCCCCTTTATACCCTACTATACCTCCTAACCATGCCCACCTTTAGCTTCCTCTCTGTTCCACCATTTTCCCCAAAGTCCTAAAACTCTCCTAAGTTTTTTCTCTTAAAGTAATCAATATTCCACAGTATCTCTCCCACCTCAGTTAATGCCCAAGTCCCACCCCTGTCCCACTCCCCCTCTCCCCAATCAAAACTATTATTAAAAAAAAAAAAACTATTATTAACTGCAAACATCTCTGTGCTTATTTTGTTATAGCAGTGTATACTGAAAAGGGCATAAAGTAAATTTAAATTTTAAAAAATTTTTAAATGATTTAAAAATATTACTAAAGGCCTAATATGCACCAAGAGGATACACAGAACATAAACCAAATGATTTATAAATCCAAATGAATTTCTTTCTGGCAGAGTATGTGGTTTTATTTTTAAGCTGAAGGTGAGCTGTATCAGTGTGTCTCTTCCTGCTCCAAACCAAAAGAATCCATAGCTTGAAAATTCTCATTTGCCTGCCCCTCACTCTCCAAACTCCTTCCAAATGTTTCAGGTAGCTATGCTATCTGTGTATCACATTGCCTCTGTAATAAAAAAAAGAAAAAGAATAAAAAAAAAAAATTACTACTGGAGGCCAAGCAGAAAATCGTCACAATGTCCACTGAATATTTAAATCTATGACTACAAAGACCTGCAAAGGCCCCCTACAAACAAGCTACTGTTGTTCTGGTTATTTATCATGTGTTTTGAATTACTACATTTGGCCGTATACCATTTAATATAACTTAGTAAGAAAGGCAAGCCATTTGGTTCTAAGGCCTTCTTGGTTTTTCTTAAATAATTAAAGCCTGATCTTTGTAGGCATTCGTTGCTTTGATAAAAATATTTTGTAAGAATGCTGTGATCCAAAGGGGCACGTGCACCCGAATGTTTACAGCAGCAATGTCCACAATAGCCAAACTATGGAAAGAACCTAGATGTCCATCAACAGATGAATGGATAAAGAAGATGTGGTATATATATATACAATGGAATACTATGAAGCCATCAAGAGAAACGAAATCTTGCCATTTGCAACGACATGGATGGAACTGGAGGGTATTATGCTAAGCGAAATAAGTCAGTCAGAGAAAGACAATTATCACATGATCTCTCTGATATGAAGAATTTGAGAGGCAGGGCGGGGGGTTGTGGGGGGCGTGGGGGAGAGAAACAGGATGGGATGGGAAAGGAGACAAACCGTAAGAGACTCCTAAACTCATAAAATGAACCAAAAGGTGGCTGGGAGGTCTGGGGGTAGGGATAGGTGGCTGGGTTATAGACATTGGGGAGGGTATGTGCTATGGTAAGTGCTATGAAATGTGTAAGCCTGACGATTCACAGACATGTACCCTGGGGCAAATAATACATTACATGTTAATAAAAAAAATAAATTAAAATTAAATAAATAAATATGCAAGCTTCAGCTAGGAAGAAAAACTCAAAAAAAAATTTTGTAAGATGTAAATATATTAAGTTCGTATTTCTTTATCTATGTAGAACTACAAGGCCACTTGCTGAGATTTAGAGAACAGCAGTATCACAATATACTTATTAGTATAACTCGGTTATTCTTTCCCACCTTCAAAAACTGTGGCTCTAAAGAAATTAATTCCTTACCTATTACTATTAAAATCCTAGTCTGCCCCTCAGATTTAAAAATTTTACACTGTTCTAAGAAAACTGAAAGGGGCACCTGGGTGGCTAAGCATCTACCTTTGGCTCACGTCACGATCCCAGGGTCCTGGGATCAAGCCCCATATCGGGTGCCCTGCTCAGCATGAAGCCTGCTTCTCCCTTTCCCACTACCCCTACTTGTGTTCTTTCTCTTGCTCTCTCTCTTGTCAAATAAATAAAATCTTAAAAAAAAAAAAAAAAACACAACTGATAAATAGCCTCTTAGAGATTGGCACATTACTATGTTTATGTTATAGTGTATTCTTCTAAATAGGGAATACTCTGGTAAACTAGTATTTGACCAATGGCCACTTACCAAGTAGCTAGCAGAAGTGCCTCAGAAGTGTGCTGGCCCATAAAGATACCAGCAAATATAACATGAGTAGAAGAGAAAAGATATCCCAGTGTAATTCCTGGCTAACTCTTCGTTAAGAAGAAGGCAATGCCAATACTTTAGTGTACCGCTTTACACATATATAAAGCATTCAATAAACATTTGCTGAACAAATGAATGCAATTCTTGACAACTACAATGACCCCATATCAAATCAGAAATGGTTAACAGTTTTGTAAAAGGTATATATTTTATAATTTAATTAAATATTTCCAAAACATATTATAAAGATGAAGAGGTCACACATAAACCACGCCCAGAAAGAGTTATTTCAAAATCACTAAGGTCTAATTTATATATACTTTCCAGACTTTGCTTAAGTCTAAAAAACACAAAACAAAACCGCACCTCCCATTTTTCAGAAGCACTATTTCCACGTTCACCTGTACCAATGAGATATAATCGTCCAGTTCCATCTGACAAGGTAACCCAGGTAGAAGATGTGAAATGGATAGATGCACAAAGACGATTGTCACATGCTGTCAAATCTGTGGGAAGTCGAAACACTTCTCGTGGTTTTCCTAAAGCAGTGTCCTAAAAAGAAACCAAACATTATAAATGAATCCTTCCCTCTCCTTGATCCATATCCACACAGAATAAATATCTGCAGTGTAGTGGTTATGCTCTTATTCAAGAAAAGGTGCCTAATTCCCCTCCCTTTGAGAATGAGCTTCTAACTAATAAAATATGGAAGTGACAGTTTGTGACTTCTCAAACTTGGTCATAGTTTCCATTACATCTTCTATCTTGCTCTGTCTTGTACTGCACATGGTAGACCCACATGGGGAGGACATATGGGCTCCTGACAATAACCAGCACCCTGTGAGCTAAGTATCTGAAGGCTCTTTGAGCCTTCAGATCACTGCTCTCTGGGCTAACATCTTGGCTACAACCTCATGAGAAACTTTGACACAGAAACCACCTTGCTAGGCCACTCTAATTTCCAACTCACAAAAACTGTGATATGACAAATATTTATTGTTTCAAGTCACTAAGTGTTACAGTAAGATAGTACACAGCAAGAAATAACTAATACACTGTACGCTGTAGTAACCTGCTCTTCATTCTTAAGTTTAGAGTTAATGATCAGTATTTTTAACTAATTGGAAATACTACATCATGTTTTAAATGCTTCCAAAGAAATCAGCCGTTGGTATGAAAACATTATACTTAGACTATTAACAACTTAGGTTTCTGTTAGCACATTTTTATTATATCTGTATCTTTAAATTTAAAACTGTAAGATGGATTGCATTATTAAAATGTTTTATAAGAAAATATATAAAAAGGTCTACATTTCAGGAAGTTAACATCTTATACATCAGATGTACTCAATTCAATAATTTATTGTTGTTGTTGCTAAAGTTTTCATTTTCAGTTAACAGATTTTCCTACAGGCCACAAATAATTTTTTTTAAAAAAGATTTTATTTATTTATTTGACAGAGAGAGAGAGAGAGAGAGATCACAAGTAGGCAGAGAGGCAGAAACAGAGAGGAGGAAGCAGGCTCCCTGCTGAGGAGAGAGCCTGATGCAGAGCTCGATCCCAGGACCCTGAGATCATGACCGGAGCTGAAGGCAGAGGCTTTAACCCACTGAGCCACCCAGGTGCCCCAAAAGTAATTCTTGATTCATGTATTTCATTCTCTGTTCCTAGAATTACTTAGATAAATGCATATATTAACAATATTTAATTAAACAAAATGTCCTTACCAACCACAAGTTTTTAGTGACCTATGTCTCTTTCTAAAGCATCTAGTTTAGTTTTCGCTGAAGTGGCACCTTTCCTTTTTGTATTTATATTTTACTGATTTACATAGCACTGATTAAATAATGAAAATACAATGTCAAGCACAGCTGGCATAAAGTTTTTAGAGTGACCATATCTGGGTGATTAAAATTAAAAAATAGTGATTAAAACTCAGCTAGCAGCAACAGAATTGTTATCAGCATAGTACTGAGTAGCCTACTAGCAGTAAACACGAAGCTTACTGTAGTCTCCAGTCAGTGTATTATATGAAGGAAAGAGAGAGTATCAGTTACTCCAGTCACTCAATTAAATGGAGTTCAATTAAGAGATATTTTACAGTAGGCTGATGTCTACGTAGGCATTTAGAACATGTTGTGGTATTTCCAATTAATGAGAAATAAACTGAAGTGGCCAAAAAATGCTATTGGGATACTAGAGATTGGGAAAAAATTGCTCTCTCCTTCACAGCATACACAAAAATTCCACATTCCAGATGGATTAATGATCTAAATGTTTTAAAGAAAAAGTAAGATAACTTGGTTAGAAGATTAATCACATTTTAATTTTAGGGTGGAGAAAGTCTTCCCGTGAAAAGTAAAAGACATGTATAAGACAGGGAGAAAAATATTTGCCACAAAAATAACACAGGACCAGTATCTACAGCATATAAAGAACCTTAGCAACTCAACAAGAAATACATGACTATCCAAAATGTTTAAATGGGTAAAGACATGTAAAGGAAAACTATGGTTAAAAAAAATTAACCAGAGAAAAAAAATCACCTAATACAAGCCCAATATTATAATAAGGCCTTCCTAACACCCTCTTACTGAAACACTTGGTTCCTCATGGTGTAGACTCTCCTCTGTTGTACAATGTAATAAATCCCACTTTTTCAACTATAGATGGGTACCTGGGATCTTTGTCTGGAGAGCAATGGTGGAGGAATGGTTAATTGTAAAATATCCATCTTTAGAATACCAAATAACTGTTAAATATATGGAAGTGGATTTATAATACTGACGTAAGAAGATCTCCAACAAAATAACTGAAAAGAAGATGCAGAATACATACAGTATGAATCCATATATATTGAAACAACAAAATGTTGTGATATGACAGCAGAGTAAGGTGTACACAGACACACGCTGGTCTGTTAACAGTGTTTACCACCAGAACAGAAAAAAAATACAGTAGTGCAATGACAGTAGGGAAGACTGAAGGTAAGGGGAAGCTTTCCATTTTTGCCTCAGATACATTGCCTGACTTTTTTTTTTTTTTACATTGAGTAATTTATGTGTAATATACATAGTTTAAAAGATATTAAGAGGATAAAATAAATGGGACTTCTTCCTCAAAATGGTGGTTTCAAAAAGTTTCCAGTGGTCTCCCCCACTACATGCCCTTCACTACATCTAATCTAGTGAACCACTTATTAGGACAAATGCAGGGCTTAAATCTGTTAAATCACTATGCTTCATTTCATATACGGTTACAAAGGTGTTTTTAAGCTACTTTCTTTTAAATACAAGGTTACACATAACTGAGATTGCTGGAAGTCTAATTATTAGATAAATGATTCTGATATCCAATAGAATGATTAAGATATTCAAGTATATACGTGTAAAGCTAAATATTAAATTAAAATACAAAAGAAGGGGAATGCCTGGGTGGCTCAGTGGGTTGAAGCCTTTGCCTTCGGCTCAGGTCATGATCTCAGGGTCCTGGGATAGAGCCCCGCATGGGGCTCTTTGCTCAGCAGGGAGCCTGCTTCCCCCTCTCTCTCTGCCTGCCTCTCTGCCAACTTGTGATCTCTCTCTGTCAAATAAATTAAAAAAAAGTCTTTAAAAAAAAAAATAAGTAAAATAAAATACAAAAGAAAAGTGTCTCTCTTATGTAAGTTAAATGATAGTTTAAGTGAAAGTGACCTGAATGTTCCTAATTTTTGAGATGTAATTCTCAAAGGGTACACTTAATTTTAAGTGGACTGTATGCAATAAAATATTTTCTTCTGTAAATCTGAAATTAGAATATTAAATTATTTCTGAATAACCTCCACTGACAGTTTTACAAAGTGTCCTCATAATAATGCTTTCTGATATTGGCATCTATAATGTCTTTGTCCCACCCAATCATTTTCTTCTTCCAGGCAAAAAAAGAGGTTAATGTAACTGTTCAAACTGTTAAAAATAATTCCGCAGTAATATTTCACAACTGAACTGCAAAAGAATTAAAATTGCAGTGATGAATGGAACATTTACTGAATAACTACAACGTACAAGCATCGTATTAAATAAGTGCTTTGACTTTTTACCATCTCATTTAATGATTACAAAATCCCATGAAGTTGAAATTATTATGTACACTTTGAAAGATAAAGAGCTCTGTTCAAAAAAATTACATCACTTGCTTAGAACTCCAATGATAAGAAAATGGTAGGGGCGCCTGGGTGGCTCAGCCGTTAAGCCTCTGCCTTCGGCTCAGGTCATGATCCTAGGGTCCTGAGATTGAGCCCTGCATCGGGCTCCTGCTCGGTGGGAAGCCTGCTTCTCCCGCTACCATTCCCTCTGCTTGTGTTTCTGTCAAATAAATAAAATCTTTAAAAAAAAAAAAAAAAAGAAAATAGTAGGGCTAAGATTCAAGTCCTGATTGACCCCACTCCAAAAGTTAATGGTCTCTTCTGCATTCCACTTTGAGAAGAAACCACTACTCAAGTTTTTCTAAACAAATGATAACTCAGATCTCATTGCAATTTCTAGAATACTCCCTGCGAAAACAGTAACAACAGTACTGTGAATGCACCTACCATATTCAGTTTTTCTTCAGGCAAACACACTACATAAAATTTTTAATTAAATTCCTGGGTCAACAAAATGTAATACAAAAATTATAATGTCAATATTTTGTATGTAAGTGACACGGTAAATAATATATGAACTATATTTATAAAAACTACCTCTAAACGGGAATTTGAGGGCCTCTTGTCACAGCTATAAAAAGACAAGGTTTGAACTGACAAGGTATTTTTCTAATACATATATGTTTATAGAAAGCACTACCCAAGTTCAAAGGAAAATGGGCAAGAAAACTTAAGGATGCCATTTACTAGTATTATTACACACTGACATTTAAAATTTTGCCCTTTTAAAAGGAAGTGATCTTTTTCTGGAGAAAGACTTTCGTCGCTAATAAGTTTATTTGAAAGAAAAGAAAACTTCCTTTTTCCTTTCTCTTTTTTTGCTAAGCTTTAAGAAATGATGTTTTATTAGGTGTAATTTAAGTAATGTCTCTATATAATATAAAACTTTTAATTCATTAAGTACATAACAGTTCAAATAACTTACTCCTCCTTTATTTTTTCGTTAACCAGGTAAATAACTGGCTCCCTATTAATAAATGCAACTGCAGAAAATAAGGTCAGATTCAGGTCTAGACATGCTAGTTTGGAGATACTGGCATGCAACCCAGCTAGACTAATAAGCAGTTACAGTGTATTTATTCACTCCAAGATAGCCTCACAAATGTGGGCTTCACATGAATCCAGTAACTCTCCTCTCAACTTTAAGTGCAATCTAAAGAGGCACTACAAGATTACACTTCTTTCTTTAGGAGAAACAAACTAGTTTTTCAGGTAAATGGAAAAATAAGTTGTAACTAAATTCCTTAAAAATTAAGAAACAAAACATATTACTTTAAAAGAAGCCCTAATACCCTAATAAATTGACAACTAAGAATTAAATTTTAAAAACATTTTTTCTTTCCTAAGACATTTACCACTTCCTAAAAGCACTTCCTCCCAACTGACATTTCTCTAAGAATTTTAAACCAACAAAATAAACTGACTTCAAAGTAGAAAGCCTCTATAAACCTGTGTTGAACTGCTGCCATCTGCTGGCTCCTGAGAAAAATCTCGTCAGACAATGTGTAGATTTCCTTTCTTGGCCCTACAGCCTTCTCTTTGACCATAGTAGTATTTAGTATGGATTTAACAGGGTGGGAGTAATTTGTAAATGAGCCGTAGCAAAAGAATCTCTCTGAGATATGTGCATGTGTGCCTTTGACTCGGGGGAGGGGGGGTTTGGGGGGGGAGGGGGTGTGTGGGGGGAGGGGGTGATCAGACAATAAAATGGTAGTATTAGAACAACTTTTCTGCTTTAAAAAAAAAAAAGCCAATGTGTAACCAGTGGCCAACACTCTACCCGCCCCCGACACAGAAGTTCAAACAGCAGGTCAGTTTACTGTGTTGCTAATCAGAAAAATAGTAAGAAATAAGTATGGTATTCTTCTGCACTGCAGGTGCAGAGT
>CM053606.1:139245677-139272291 GCA_028646535.1 Procyon lotor | reverse complement strand
TTACTGAAAACTGTATACCATCATACAAAAAAGGATTTTATTTTGGGAAATCGATTCCTAATTTATGGCAAGTTTTACTTTCAGAAATAAAACCACAAGATAACACAATCTAATTCAATCTTAAAGGCTGGCATGCTGAGCAAGGAATGTTCTTATTCTTTGTAGGAGCTCCTTCTTTACACTGTCAGGTACCAGGGCTGAAATACAAAAATAAAAATATAAGAGTAAGAAGATTCCAATTAATATGTCAACCTGGTATTTGATATTTTATTCAGAATTAACAATAAAATAATTCATGAATAACCCATATGCCTCAAAAAAGAAAGGTAAAAATACCTGAAAAAATAAAGTACATTTGCAATTCATTATTTGAGTGAACTATTCAATACCTAAATATACTGAATGAGAATAAAACATGGGAAAATTCTTTAAACTAGGAGTGGAAAAGGCCTTTTTGAAACACAGAGGGTTATAACAAATTGATAAATTTGATATAAATGCAACAATGACAATAAGTTGGTCAAAATCACCATAAAAAAGACAAAAGACAAAAAGTGGGAAAACACTCTTACAGAAAGGGGCTGATCTCCCACTACCTTTCTCCAAATTGATGAGAAAGATGAGACTAAGAAAAATGAGCAAAAGATGAAGAAAAGGCAAAACAACAGTGCTTGAACATAAAAGGGGTGTAACTTAATTGAAATGTAAATTAAAACCACATTCAAACAGCATGTTTTGGCAATCATATTGGCTAAAAACCAAAGGTCAGTAATATCCTGTGTTGCTAACATTGAGGGAAAATTGGCTCTCTTATATTAGCTGGTGGAGAATATAAATTGGTACCACACTTTTGGGAAGGTAGTTTGGCAATACTATACTGAAATATGTGCATATACTCTCTGACTCAGCAAAGATGCAAAAATTGCAACAGGAGTTACATTTGTGGTATTTTTACTTCTTCAATTCAGAACCATATGACTATTATCTATTCAGAGTATAACACTTAAAAAAAAAAAAGCCCTGCTCTTAGTTTTAAATTACTGTTAAATGTCAATAAATGAATCTACACTTTTTTTTTTTCTTTCTTGGCTACTAATTAAAACAGACAATGGGGAATTAACTAAAACTTCTAATGCTTTTTGCCTATATCCAAAGAGATGAAATATTTCAGATACAGGCCAGTATTTGTATAGTGAATTCCACAAATAAGTACATAAATTAAATAGGACACACCCTCCTCTTTACAGATTGTTTAGTTTAAGCCTGCTAGAAATAAAAGCTACATGATTAATTCAGGACCAGTGGAAACGTGATCATATGTATAATTAACACACTTTTAATAAAAATTATGGTGATGGAGCATAGATCAGTTGCCTTGGAGTTAGAGATAAGGTATGACTATAAAAGGATAGCTCGAGTTTTTTACAGGCAGGAGGGTAGTTACATGAATCTGTACATGTGTATAAAATTCACAGAACTGCACACTAAAAAATGGTCAATTCTACTGTATTTTAGTTAAAAAAAAATAAATACTTCTCTTGGCTATAAAAGACTATGAACATAAAAGAAAAGATTTATTTTTATTTCTCTGCTCTGGATTTGCTCATTTATTAGCAGTGGAGCTACAAGGGATTGAATGTCTTAAGATACAAGTGTTGAAGGAGAAGCAAAGGAAATTTCTACCCTGTATAACCAGCTCCAAAATGTTACAAAAATTGCAGAAGGAAAATAGAAAAAGAATTGGAGAAAATTATTTTAAAATGTAAATTCATGTGGGAAACAATAAATACTGTTTTGTTTTTCTTTCCCTCAGACATACTTGATGAAAAAGTCTTTTTTTTTTTAAGCTGTAAATAGGCCTAGAGATGGGGGGAAAGGACTACAGGATTCCGCAGCTCTTTCCCAGCAGGTAGTTCAGAGAATTAGTATTCTCTAGTAATAATACTCAAACTTTTTTTTACGTTTTATACTTAAATTCCTTTTACTACTTCCATGTGAGGAAACAGATAATGGATCATCTAATTTATCTGCTTCCACTTAAAATTGCAGAAGAAACCCTTTCACAAAATAAATGAAAATAGTGTACCACATCTGAGCTAACAATGTAATGTAGTTCTTAACTTAATATATATTACATATCATCAGTGTTAATATGGTATTTCCTCTTTCCTTTGCCTTCTGTAAGGAAATGATGATGATGGTACTGTGAATTTTAAATACAGATTACCCAGAACATGGAGTTTTAGAGCTACCAAATTCTTGATTTAGACACTTAAGACAGAGCTTTACTTATTTTTAAAAAGAAAAGCAACAGAAGAGCATTGACTCTGGGGCTAGAGTAAAAGTTTAAATTATTAAATATGTAAGTGAAATCGAGCCATATCTAATAAAATTTATAAATCCTAGCTTCAGGTAATACTTGCCTCTACAAAATCCCACATTTTAAAAATTATCTGTCTTATCAACCATTATCAACTTATATCTGTATACTGTTTTAGAGTGCAAACACATTTTATACCTCTCATCTATTACTCAAGACTATGCTAGAGAGGCAGGTAGGCAATTATAATCTTTCCCAATAAGGAAATGCAAGTACCCAAATAATTTTGGAAAGGTTGTTTTCCCGTATAAAAAGAAAGAAAAGCTGAAAGAGAGAGAAAGCAAGAGAGAGAGAGAAAAAAAAAAAAAAAATCACGTCTTCAGCACACCTTTCCTTCCACACAATTTGTATTCCTTACCTCTGCCTTTTGGTGTGATTTCAGCCACCAAGTCATCAACAGTAACGTGTTCTAGTCCTTTTTCTTTAATTACCTCTTATGCAAAAGCAAAAAACAAATCATATCATTTAAAATCATTATCTGTAAGAAAGATTTTCATAGAGGAAGGGTTAAGATCATGTTTTTAGAGTGCAGATTGGTCTTTAAAAAAAAAAAAGAGGACACTTCTTTTTTTCCTTCCTAATGAAGATTAGTTCAAGCTTAAACATTAAGTATTCACCAGGTCCAAATCTTAAAAGCCTATTCATCTCTCAGCTAAATAGCCTGTAACTTAACAATTATTACAGCACTGAGAATGAATTTGAACTATAAGGTCAAATCTAATTATGTGCAAAAAGCTGGAAACTTGTAACAGATCTTATTTCACCATAATCATACTTGCTCCTGAATGTATGAAAGGGGTAAAAAGCTACTATTTGAGTCTAACTTGTAATTTCATAGCCCAAAATTAAAGAATAGAACACCTCCTTTGTTCCTTTCTCTTTTCTAGGCTGGGCCAAAGGAAAGCGAAGAGGGCAAGGAGTTAACATTTACTGAAACAGTATTAGGTACTAGGTGATTTACAACATTTGATATTCATAACAAGCTAATGGGCTCGGCATTTTTTCCACTTACAAGTGACCCAACTGGGGCTTAAAGATTAAATAACTCATCCAAACATGAGCTGAAATCCAGCTCTTGTCTCTTCCAGTGAAGGTCTGTATGGCCCGCAAAACTATGCTTTTTCTAATGTGCTAAACTGCCTTCTTAGAATTAGTGATATAAAGTCTCTATTATTAATTGTAGAAACCATTACAATGTAATAGTTCACTGAAAACATCCAGAATTCCAGTATATCAAAGTCAAGCCAGAACAGGCTCATCTTCATGACATGTATAATCTATTTAGTGGCATCATCATCAATACCGAGCAATTTTACAAGCTTCCATTCTACATTTAAAAAAAAAAAAAGTATAATTACCTAAGAGCTTTTATAGGTAAATGTTTCAAAAATAACACTGTTAAAGCCAGGAGATATAATTCCTATGGAATCTGCCAATCACGAAGTGTTCAATTTGTTATAAAGTTAAAACATAGGAATAACTAATATTTCACTTTGAGTAAACAAACTGAAAAAGGTTGGAATGAATATTTTGATGCCCGAAAAAAATCTCGCCTCACTTGTTTTAAGAAAAATACAAAGAAAATTTCTGAAGATTCAGGAATTAGTCTACCAAAAGGCGACCAGGAAATCACGACTAGAAGATTGAATTTTCTATTTATTTAAAATTATGTTCGGCACTCAATAGATCTTAAAATATTGCCTATTATTTCCTAGTGAACTCCAAGCCAACAAGAACAATGAAATCAGCTTATCTTGTAAATGAAACTGATTACCTTTACAGTGTGCCTTCAACTGGTCCTTCCAGCCACATTCAATTAATTTAGCTCTCAGCAACTCTTTGAGGCTGTTGAAACAGAAAATGTTTTCATATTACACTAAAACAAAGTAAAATATTTTAGATAGGAATGTTTGAAGCAGAAGTTCAAATGTTCAATTAAAAATTCCCTGCCTTCTAATCCCGAAAACTTCAACTGTGACCTGATTTTGGTTCTATTACTAAATAATTCTTTGATCTTATGCAAGTCATTTGAACTCTGGACTTGATTTTCATCATCAGTAAAATTAAAGGAAGTGGATAGGGTATCATAATTTTCAAGAAACTCTACTCTCTGGCCTTTTCATACACTTTCTACTTACCTCCAATAGGAATATTGTGGGTCTGAATGGTATTAGTTGAGCTTGAAGCAGCTATACCTCAAAATCTTCAAACTCCAAAATCTATTCGACTACAGACTCTTTCTTACCTTTAGCTCTCTTACTTCCCCATGAAATCCCTCTCTAACCTCAAAAACTTTCCCCTCAATTTTTTCCAATAACATTCTAAATTACATGCTAAGTATGGTATTTCATTGATTCTAAAACAGTTTTTTTCCCACATTTCAACAATTCAGCAATTCGTATGCCTATCATAATTTAATTGTATCTTCTTTTTCCCTACTGGTAAGCAAGAATATGGTGTGGGGCTCCTGGGTGGCTCAGTCGGTTAAGTGTCTGCCTTTAGCTCAGGTCATGAGCTCTTGGTCTTGGGATCGAGTCCTGCATCAGACTCCCTGCTCAGTGGGGGAGTCTGCTTCTCCTTCTCCCTCTGCCCTTCTCCTCCTGCTTGTGTTCTCTCTCTCTGTCTCAATAAAATTAAAAAAATAAAATAAAAAAAGGTGTGAATTGCAATTAATGGCATCATGGGTGTAATAAAATATTTTCTTACCAATATTTTCTTATCCTTTCACCATACTCACTCTTCCAAATCCTCAATCTTCAACCTAAATCATTTCTCAGAGCTTGAACATGTCATGTCCCAAACCAGACCACTTCTCTGTCAATATTTCTAAACATTCACTATGGGACATTTCCATCTTGGTATATAATTAGGTCTTTCCATTTTAATAGGGCCAAAACTCAACCTCTGCTTCTGTCCCATTTCAACCTATTCTCCCTGTCAGAATGCCATTGTTCATCCTGGCTCCTCAGGCTAGAAAACTTGGCATCCTTCACTCAACAACTCTGTTAATACTATACATATAATCCATAGGAGCAATTCCTATTGTTTCCAGTTTTAAGTATATACTACAATTCAGATGTTTTTCACCATCTTTGCAATTACTTCCCTAGTCCAAGCCATCTTCTTCTCTTGACTGGACTGTTTCTAAAGCCCCTAACTCGTACCCCTGCTTCCTCCCTTATATAGTTTGCTGTCCTTCCTCTGCTCAAAATGGTCCAGTGGCTTCCCAATTTATTTAAAATTCCAAATCTATGCTATAGCCTAAATAATCCTTCATGATCTTCCCCCTCCCCAGCTATGCCTCTGACTTTCTCTCTTTTTCCCCTCACTCATTTATTCAGGCTCATGAGCTTCCATGTGGGCATAAAATACCAGGCAAACTCGTCTTGGGTCCTTGGCTCTTGGTAGCCCCCTCATTCCTTCATATCCCTCTGACCTCTTATCAGTGAAGCCTTCTTTAAATACACCTCATTATTCTCAGTTTTATTTTTCCTCCAGAACTTATCACCATCTACATAATACAGACTTATTCTCTGTCTTCTCCCATGTAAGCTCCACGAAAGAAGAGACTTTATTTTGTTTGCTACTATATCTCCAGCACCTTAACAGAACGGAGGATGTGGTAGAAACTCAGTAATTTTAAGCTGCATAAATGAAAAAACAAATAAACAATAATAAGTCACCCCCTTTCCTCATTACTGCCAATACTATTCTCTCAGTTCCCCAAGGCATTGTTCGGGATGTCTTCTTCCTCATTTCTCATATTAAGGGCTGCTTTTGCTTTAAAGAATTGTAAGTTCTCCTTTCCATTTTTGCTGTTTTTCATTTTTAATCTGATATAATCTGCTAACACATTCTTCTGTAATCTATCTCTAGCCCTTCAAGTCTATTGTCCACATTGCCAGAGTAATATTCCTAAAGAGGAAATGTGATGTAGTCATCCACCTTCTTAGGATCTTTTAATGATTCCCACCACCCAAGGATAAAGTCAACAACAGCTATTTCTGCAAACCCATCACTCATTTTCCTGACCTTTCTTTGACACCACTCTTAGCGTAAGAAATCTGCATAGGGTTCCAACAATGGAAAGGAGACCTAGGCAAGGTTGCCCATAACTGGCCTATGTACTTAAATAAGACAGTAATCACGCCCAGTACTTTGCTGAAACTACTAGGAGAAAGGGAGTCTGAGCCAGAGGGATATGAATTCTGAACTGTTAATCTCTGCCACCTTGTGAGTAGAGTCTGCTTGAGAATAAAGCCAACACAGTGGAAAACAAAGCTGAGAAAGAAAAAGAAAGACATACCTTTGGTAACAATTTTTGAGTGCCTGGACACAGTGGAGACAAAGCAACTTCAAGCTCTAAACTTTGTACTTGAACGAGCTTATGTATTTCACTGGATAAGCCAGCTTCTAAGTTCTATCATTTACAAATGAAAGAATTCTGACTTACACAAAATCCACTCCTCTTGTCCACTGTTACAGCAACATCATTTTCACATTTTGCCTGCTAGCTCTAATTTTTGTATTCCTCAGAACATTATCATGTGGTAACAAATCTCTGTGACTTTGCACATACTATTCCATCTGGCTAGAATGTCTTTTGTCCTTTATTGGCTGGAAGAATGGTTAGCTTTTATCCCGAGTTCAAGTACTTCTTTTATTATTTTGTAACTGATTACTCTAACCCCCAGGTAGAGTTGAAAGATCCCTCCTGTTTCTTATATATTTCTCTTAGGGAATTTTTCACCTTGTTTCTGGAATACTTTCTTGATTCCTGAGCCTCTGTTTAGTACTTCCAACCTGCCTATTCTTCAAATATTTACTTTGGCTACTTATGTGCTAGGGACGGTGCTGGGGATACAATGGTATTTCTACTGTCATGGAATTTAGGTTTGGAGGACACAAACAAGCAAAGCAGGTGGTTATAATATAACGTAATTAAATGCTAGGCTAGAACAGAGTATCTGGGACTTAACAGATTCCTATAAGAGGGGATGTTTAAATTAAGACCTGAAAGATGAGCTAGAATTAGTAAAAGATCAGGGGAAGAAGAATGTTTCAGATTAGGAAACAGCACATGCTGCTTTGAAGCTGATTGAGAGTGTAGTAACTGAAACTGGTTCTATCACATTATCTCCCTGTTAAAAATTGGGTAACATTATGTTTTTAATTGTAGCCATTTGGGTAGTTTTTTCTTTTCCATTAGATCATACATTCTTTGAGTCATTTTTTTGTTCATCTTTCTAGATGATGCACTTTTCTTTAAGGATGCAATACTGAACATACCTATTTTTTATAGATGTTAGGAATTGAAACTTGATAATCTCAATTTTCTGAAATTCCTTCCATTGACATCAGTTTTGTTCCTTGATATTTAGATGCTCACGTGTAACATAACGGTAACTTAAAGACGTTAAATGTAGTTTACTAACACAATATATTGCTTACCGTTCTCTTTCTCCAGTTTCTATCAACTTTTGGTTAATCGCTGCTCTCATCTGCGCATCTTTGTTCATCTTGCTAACCTGAACATCAACATGTATTTTCAGATACAGAACACATACAAAGCATTTTCTTCTAAATCCTCCAGGTAAACATCCCAACACATTTTACATTCTATCAACTGAAGGGGTGATAAATTTCAACAATGTGTTAACAATGTCATTACTCTTAATATTATTTACTGCATCCCAAAAAGTCGTATGATTAACTTTACATTTAACTTTACAATTTTTCTTCCCCCATATACTTTTTATTAATGAGTTTTGGGATAATAATGATTATTGTTAACTTTTATGTAACACTTATGTGCCAAGTACTGGGTTAACACATTGGTTTTTGTTTTTTTTTTAAACTTTATTTAGTTCCCAAAACTTATTCTTTTACATAAGAATTATTAACATAATTTGTATTTTACAATTGAGAAAACTGAGGCACCAAGACAGAAAGTGGTGAAGGCAATATTTGAACTCATGTACTTTGAGCCCAGCAGCCAGAAAACACAGCACATCATAACTGACTGCTAATCATTTCTGCACTGTAACTGCATTCAAAATTTCGGGAAGTCATATAACCTAAACACTAATAAAAGATTAAGCACTGTTGGTGAAAAAATAAAGTTCCAGATTAGGCTCTAAGTGCTTTACTGATTTCAGTAGGATGTACCCAGAATTACAACTGCCAAACTAGCTCCAAGTGTATGTCTATGTATGCTCTTCATCAAAGCTTGCTGGTGGAATAAAGGAAAAACAAATCTCAAACCAATTCCTAACTTAGAAAATTCTCAATTTTCCGTGGGAAAAAAAAAAAAAAGACAACTAAAACCAAAGTGATGATGTAGAAAGGAGAGGGAGGTTAGAATTTAACACTTGAAAAAAGCTAACATTACTGCACATAATCTGTCATTAACTTGGGACCACTTTTGCTGTGTCCCATCTTGTCTATATGAAAACTCAGGCTGGCAATTGAGTTTTGAGTTGGGTAAAAAAATTTTTTTGAGTGGAACGGGAAAAAGGAAGGGCTGAGAAATGTTTGCTTGTGTAGTTGGAGGCTAACATTTTCAAAATAATCCTAAGGCCTAGTTAGTACCATTGCTAGAATATTAAACTTGATCTCGTCTTGGCCCCTAAAATACGGATAGTGACCTTGGACAAGTCAATTCTTAAAGGCCTCAGTTTTCTCACTGGTAAAACGAGGAAGCTAGGGGATCCCTCCCAGTTCAGACATTCTTTGGGAAAATAGAATAGGGCGGAGACAGCGGGAGAGGCGGGAGGGGAGGAGCCAGAAAACAAAGCGTGGACTGGCTTCAGGCCAACTCCGGTTGCACGCCCTGTCGGAGAGCCCTACAGGCCCGCGAGCGCGGGTCGGGGAAGCTAACGAAAGACAGCACATCGAAAGGAGCCTGGGCTGGGCCCGGGTCCCGGCCCTGAGGACCACGGGCATAGCTCACCACCATCACCGCGGGCGAGGGCCGTCCCTTCCCAGCGACGAAATGACCCTTGCGCTGACGACCGTTACCTACCACACTCTTCGGCTGCCCGGACCTAGACCCTCAGTAGCTCGGGCACCTAAGCACACAGAAAGCTAAAACACGCATTTCCGGGGCGGGGTCTCACCAACCTGCCTATAAATGTGAGAATTTAACCAGCGCGGGCCGCCTCCTGGTAGCTCAGCCTTCTGGGTAAGAGAGTCCAGACCATGCTCGCTCTCGCTGACGTTAAGTCTCCGAAAAACTACCCACCCCGGCATGCAACGGAGTCCACTTTCTCTTGGACACTACATTTCCCAGACGGCATCCCGCTCCGCAGTGTTTTCTGGGATGGGAACCACGCCGCCCGCGAGCCTCGGTGCGAAGAGCGAAGCGCGGACCTTTCAACAAGAGCTTTATTAATTCTCACGCTACGACCCAGGAAGGCTATGGAGGTGGCTGCTAATTGCTCTCTGCGCGTGAAGAGACCTCTGTTGGATCCCCGTTTCGAGGGTTACAAGCTTTCCCTCGAGCCGCTGCCCTGTTATCAGCTGGAGCTTGACGCAGGTGGGAAGCGGCGGCGCCCCTGGGCACTCTAGTCCTTCTCCTGTCGGCTGCCAGCGGCCGGACCCTTCCCTCATTTTCTTCCTTTCTGACTTGGGCAGGCCCGGCGACCGGGGCCTTCCGCACGACCGGTCAGGCTGGGGTAGACCGAGGGTGGGCGCCCTGGAGACGGACCCCATCCCGGAACCCAGTGGGAGTCTCTTTCGCGTGGCTGTTAGGTAGCGAGACCCCGGGCTAGCGCTGGCTCGGGCTCCCGGGCTCCAAGGTTCGTCAAGAGGCACGCGGTTGCTGCCTGGGCTCCGGTCGCCTGTCCGTCCCTGGCATGGGCCCTGCTGCGGAGAAAACTCAGGACTTGTTTCGCTCTCGAGCAACCTCGGTAACCTTGTGCGCTGAGAAGCCACACCTCCTGCGAGGACCCCCAGCTCCTCTTTCCTCTGACAGAGACCCATTTTGTAGAAGAGAGACTCCATTGCAGTTCAGAGCATTTTCAGTTACATAGGTGCTGTCAGACTAAGGACATTATCGTAGAGACCATCTATAGAAAATTTTGAGGAAAAGTTGATTTTTTTTTAAGATTTTATTTATTTGAGAGACAGAGACAGAGCACAGGCAAGAGAACCAGCAGGCAGAGGGAGAGGGAGAAGCAGGCTCCCTGCTGAGCAAGGAGCCCGATGTGGGACTTAATCCCAGGAACCTGGGATCATGACCTGAGCCGAAGGTAGCTGCTTAACCAACTGAGCCACCCAGGTGTCCCGAAAAGTTGACTTAATACCTATACTTCTGCTATTTGTTTTGTGTATCTGAGGCTGGGCAAAAAAATTCATCCTTGTTCTTACGAGGTAACGAATGGCATTTTCGTTAAAAAGCCCAGAGGTTTGCATTTTTAATACAGCTTTCTACTCGTTCTGGTGCATGTTGTGAATGGATCACACATTGAGAAATACTGATCTAGAATTAAGGAATTTTATCGAATAAGTTTATTAATTGATACATCAATTAAGAGCCTGTTTAGGGAACATCTATTGAGAACCTGTTTTATGTTACAAGCTGATGTTATCAAGATGAATATGATACAGTCTGTAAGATAAAAGAGCAGTTGGCTACTTGGGAAGAAAAATACAAACGTAATTACAAATCAGTGTGATAAGGCAGTGATTGGGTTATGTACAGAACATGATGGTAGTACTTAAGTATCCTTCCAAACCAGCCTGAGGATCTGGGAAGGCTTCCTGGAGGAGTTGACATCTAGGTTGAATTTTGAAGGATAAGTAAGAGTTTACTGGGGTAAGATAAAATGAGCTTAGCTTTTCTTTCATTCTCTTCTTTTTCCTTCTTCCACCCCAAGTCAGTAATTGATATGATTATGTTTAGTTTGTGCATTAAAAAGCCGCCCAAAACTCAGTGACTCAAAAGAGTAAGCAATTATTGTTGCTCACAAGTCTATAAGTCAGTGGTGGCTTGGACTCATTCCTGCATCTTTGTTCAGTTATGGATATGCTTGGTGGTTCTCCTCATCTTGGCTGGACTTCCTCGTATGTTTGGGGGTTCTCTGGCTATAGACTGGTATAAGATTATTTCAGATGGCCTTTGCTTAGCTCTTCTCCATGTGGTCTCTCATTTTTAGCAGGCTAGCCCAGGCTTAATCTGAGAGAAAAGTAATAGTGCACAGGCACTATTTCAAGCTACCGCGTGTTGTAAGTTTGCTGTTGTCCCATTGGTCCAAACAAGTCATATAAACAAGCCTTCAAGTCAGTGTAGCAAGCTCGTAGGAAAGGGCATAGAATCAGGGAAGCATAAAAAATTGGGACTATTGTACAAGTCTCTATACTCTATATAGTTGCTTGTGTTGGAGTCATGGAGTTATTTCTTCTTTTAGTCCCTCTGTTCAGTCTGTCAGTAATACAGTCAGCCCAAGATTTTACTTCTCTTTGGCTCTATCTCCAAATCACAGTTATCTCTTACCTAAACTATAGTAGTTTATCGATTAGCTTTCCCGCCACTCCATTCTCCTTCCTTCCATTCTCTGTAAAGCAGTATCATCATAGTTTTTAATTTTATATTTATTTGATACCGTTTCCTCCATTACACTGTGAGCTCCATGAAGACGGTATTGTTTTCTTTTGTTCACTGCTCTATCCCTAGTGCTTAGCATTGTAGGTGCTCAATAAATTGAGTGAAGAAAAGGAGTTGTTACTGAGACCATTCCATTCCTGAGAAAGCATGAGCAATGGGAGAGAGTAAGTAGGTTGTGTGTAGGATCCTGTTTAACTGGAGCAAAAAAAATCTCCTGGGGAACTAGAGACCACTTAGAAAAATACATGAGGGCACTGTTTGCCTTGTGGACTTTATCCACACCTCTGCTGTGTATAAGTCAGTGTTTCACAGACATTTTCTTGGGCTCTTAAAATGAAAAATAAAGCTCAGCTGTGAAAGCTTTGCCAACTTTTTAATGCTTTTAATTTGCTAAGTAGAGATGTTTCTTTTTGTTTTGTTTCAAGTTTATATTTAAATTCTAGTTAGCTAACATATAGTGTAATATTGGTTTCAGGAGTAGAATTTAGTGATTCTTCACCTACATACAATACCCAGTGCTCATCACAAATGTCCTCCCTCTTTAATGTCCATCACCCATTTAGCCTATACCCCACCCAGCAACCCTCAGTTTGTTCTTTATAGTTTAGAGCCTCTTACGGTTTGCCTCCCTCTTTTTGTTTCCTCCCTTCTCCTATATTCATGTTTTGTTTTCTAAATTCCACATACGAGCAAAACCACATGGTATTTGTCTTGCTATGACTGACTTGTCTCGCTTAGCTTGATAAACTCTATCTCCTAAGTGGAGATGTTTCTTAAAAACTGATGTCTTCACCCATTCTTTCATAAGCAAAAGGATATTTTAACATCAAAAAAGCAGGAAGCAAACCCTCCCAATAATCCTCTAAATTGAATACATTAACTTTATTAACAACCTACTGAGTTGTCTTGTTCTCTCCTCTTTTCACCATTATTGGTTTTGGAGTCTGTGTTTGGGATGCACAGTTGGAGGTGATGAGGTGCCATTTAGGCTTTTAGGTATAGAGAAGAAATAGATTGAGAGATTGAATTGTTTAATCTTACGTTTTGTGGAGTTGAATTTGGAATATTGGAGGAATAGAGATGGGGAGACCAGTTTGGAGGTTTTTGCAATAGTTCATGTTGAGGGGCTTGCATTAAGAATTGCTACCTGAGGAGGATGATGTAGAAGTTAATTCTTTTAAAACCTGTCATTCTAGGGGCACCTGGGTGGTTAGGGTTAGCCTCTGCCTTCCGCTCAGGTCTTAATCTCAGGGTCCTGGGATCGAGCCCCACATCGGGCTCTCTTCTCATCGGGGAGCCTGCTTCCCCCTCTCTGCCTGCCTCTCTGCCTACTTGTGATCTCTCTCTCTCTCTTTCTCTCTCTCTCTCTCTGTCAAATAAATAAATAAATAAATAACATCTTTAAAAAAAATAAAAACTGTCATTCTAGAGACAGTGAGGTATGATTGAGGAGTTTCTCTTGGCAATTTGATTTCTTTTCTGCATTAATTCAGCAAAACGTTAGTGGATGGCGTGTGAAGCAGTGCATTTAAGATGTGAGGATGAAGATGTACTCTGGTTTCAGAGAGCTTGGAATACTGTTTATTTTTATCCTCTTGTTTTAAATAATGTTACTAAGTTGTTCTGAAGTTCCCTTTGCTACGTAAACAATAACTGTCAGTTTGTGTATTCCAAAGAATTAAGCAAAAAACTCCATTTCATAAAAGTGTGATTGCCCTTTGACCCAGCATTTCCATTTCTGGGCATTTACCTTATACAGGTTTTCCTTGACTTAAAATGGGGTTATATCCAGACAAACATGTCTTAAATTGAAAAATGCATTTAATACACCTAATCTACCTAACATCATAGCTTAGCCTAGCCTACCTTAAGTTTGCACAGAACACTGGCAGTAGCCTAGAGTTGGGCAAAATCATCTAACACAAAGTCTAGCTTATAATACAGTGTTGAATCTTATGTAATTTATTGAATACAAAGTAAAAAACAGAATTGTTGAATGGGTACTGAATGGTTGTAAGTGAGTGGTTTGTTTACCTTCATGATCAGTCATGTGCCTGACTGAGAGCTGTACCTTGCTGCCATGGCCCGGTATCACCAGTAATATCCTACTGCATGATTATTAGCCTGGGAAAAAATAAAAATTCAAAAGTGCGGCTTCTACCGAGTATGTATTGCTTTTGCATCATTGAAAAGTTGAAAAATCCTAAGTTGAACCAATGTAAATTGGGGACCGTTGACATATTTTTTTCCTAGATTCTTCACTCTGTGAATGTCTTTGTATATGTCTTCCCACTGTATTTCACCTAGCTAACTCATACTCCATTTGTTCATCTTGGTTTACATGTTACTTACTAATAGATTCCTTTCTTTACTACTTAGTTAGAATCTATACTACAGAATCTGTATGAATTAGAATTTGTAGTCTGCTTTCCTACTGAATCTGATCATAGACTTTAACATACTTTGTAGCATTTGGTGTCTGTTTTCTCTTTTAAGACTATTGGTTTTGTTATCGATGGTTCTAGTGCTTTACTTCTAGGGCTGGAGCATGCCTGGTGAATAATAGATAATTTTATCCCATACACGCACATTAAATAGGTTTATTGGGATAATTGACAGTAAACTGCGTATATTTAAGCATAAAGGTTGGCAGATTTTGACATTAAATACACAATCATGAAGTCCTCACCATAATCAAGATATTAAATTTAGCTCTCATCCTGAAAACTTCCTGTTGCCCTTTGTAACTAGCCCGCTATTCCTTTACATACACACTTCAGTCCCTAAGCAACTACTGCTGTGCTTTCTTTCATGATAGATTAGTTTGCATTTTCTAGAGTTTTATATACATGGAATTATACAGTATGTACTCTTTTTTTGTCTTGCTTTTATTCAGCATAATTACTTTTAGTTCATGCTTGTGTGAGAGAAAGATATTGAAATCTCTTTCATTGTAGATTTTTGTTTTTTCCTTGCAGTTCTGTTATTTTTGCTTCATATATTTTAAAGCTCTTTATGGAGGTGCCTGGGCGGCTCAGTCAGTTAAGCATCTGCCTTTGGCTCAGGTCATGATCCCAGAGTTCCGGGATCTAGCCCCACATTAGGCTTCCTGATCAGCAGCGAGCCTTCTTCCCTGACCCTCATCCTGCTCATTCTCGTGCGCGCTCTCACTCTCTCAAATAAATAAATAAAATTTTTAAAAAATAAATAAAGCTCGGTTATGTTGTATAAACACTATTATTATGCCCTCTTCATAAATTGACACCTTTATCATTATAAAATAACCTTATTCTTGGTGATATTCTTTGCTCTGAAACCTATCTGATAAAAAAATAGTCACTCAAGTTTTCTTTTGCTAAGTGTTACCATAGTGTGTGTATTTATTTATTTCCATCTTTTAAGTTTTAACCTGTTTGTATTTTAGTATTTAACATGTATTTCTTATTGACAGAAATAGTTGAGTCTTGCTTTTTTATTCAACCTGACAATCTCTACCTTTTAATTAGACTGTTTACATTTGATGTGATTATTGATTTTTGTTTGGGTCTTTCATCTCTCTGTTGATATTCTGTTTGTCCTATCTAGTGTTTGAGAAAACGAATTTTCCTTTTTAATTTTTTTATTTTTCCATTTCCATTTTTTTATGTTCTTTTAGATTGAGTATTTTCTTATGAAATCATTTTTATCACATTTGTTGGTTTATTAGCTATAGCTCTTTGTTACTTTATTAGTCCTTTAAGGTTAAGGGTATACATCTTTAACTTATCACATGATACATTCAAATAATGTTACACTACTTAACTTGTAATATAAGACCCTACAATAGTATACTTATTTTTCTTTCCTTCTGGTCTTTATGCTGTTGTATTTATGTTTTCAAAAGACATTTCTGCCATATGTAGGATTCTAGGTTGATATTTTTTCTTTTTTTCAATACATTTGATCCTTGGATAATGTGGGTTTAAAATATGCAGGTCCACTTATAGTTGAATTTTTTTAAATAAATATAATACAGACCATAAATGTGTCTTCTCTTTTATAATTATTTTAATAGCACTTTTTCCTAGCTTAACTTATTGTAAGAACAATGTATAATATAAACACAGAATATGTGTTAATTGTGTTATTGGTGAGATTTCTAGTTTATGGAGAGTCAAAAGATATAGGTGAATTTTTTAATGTATACTGGCCGGTGCTCCTAAACCTTGTTTCATTCTAAGGTCAACTATATTTTAAAGATGTTGCCTCACTGTCTTCTTGCTTTTAATATTTCTGATGGAAATCTGCTATTTTCCAATCTTTATTCTTTTATACATGACATGTCTTTTTTCTCTTTTACATTGGTTTTGAGCAGTTTATGTTGTGCCTTGGTGTGGTTTTCTTCATGAGTCTTGTGCTTTGAGTTTTTTGGTCTGTCTACTTCCTTGGGTTTATAGTTTTCAAGTTTGGAAAGTGTTCAGCCATTATTTCTTTCCTTTTTTTTTGAGGGATCCAGTTGCCCATTTTTAGATTGCTGGAAATTGATCCCAGTGCATCAGTGCTCTTGATTTGTGTGTGTTTTTCTGTTCTTTTTTTTCCTGTGTGTTATTTTGGATAATATCTATTTTCATGCCTTTACCTTCAGTGATCTTTTCTTTTGCAATGTCTAACCTATCGTTAATGCCATTACTTGTATTTTTCATCACAAATATTATAGTTTTCATCTTTTTTACATTTTTCATGTCTATTGTTTTGAACATATGGAATGTACTTTAATAACTTCCAGTGTTCTGTTCTGCTAATTATAACTTCTCTGTCAGTTATATTGAGCTGTTGATTGATTATTCTCTTCATTATGGGTTTTGGTTTTTTTCCCTCTAATATCCCATAGTAATATTTGTATGCTAGAAATTGTGAATTTTATGTTTTTGGCTGGAGGGTAGATTTGTATTCTTAGAAACTTCATCAGCTTTATTCTGGGATGCAGCTGAGTTGCTGGAAACAGATTAATTTCATTTAGTGTTTTATGATTTGTTAGGCTGGTCCAGAGCAGTGTTTAGGGTTAATATTCCTCACTACTGAGACAAAAGTTTTCTGTGTCCTCTACCCATTATCCCGTGAATTAGATATTTTCTCCTTTCTATCTGTTGGGAACAGTCCCAAGTTCCCAGCCTTGTGTGAGTGCCCAACATTTCCCTCTTATTCTAGAAGTAGAAGAGAATCGAATATTAAACAATTGTGTGAGAATTAACCTTGAACAAGAGAAGAGAAACAGGGAGATCAACACTTCTTTTTCTTCTTATGTGTCATATAGCAAATACTTTACATGGTTTAAGGTTAAGCTTTACAATAATTTTATAGGACAAGTATTATTAATTTTCATTACAGATGTGGAGATAGGGTAGAAAGGCTAGTAAGAATAAAACTACCTGACAGTGGCAAAGCTGACTCTAAAGCTTATGCTTTTTCTGATCTATGTGATCTCTGGGCTCTTTTCTTCAGGGGAGGGAGAGTAAAAGCTGGTGAAGGTTTAGGCTATAGAGTAAAGGGAAGAAGAGCTGTGTAGCCATTGGATTTATGTAGAGTTTACTGTAAAATTCGTATCTGCTCTTAGGGTAGAAAGTATGGGGAAGAGAGGTAGATGACTATTTTAATTTGTGCAGAAGCATTATATAAAATAGGTTAGTGGGAGTGATTCTCCGAATTCTAGTACTATTATGTTCTGTAAATCTTACTTCAGAACTCATAACATGGACTTGTACAGAAGTTACACCTTATCCACAGTTTCAGTTTCACTGTCTGCAGTTTCAGTTACCCATGTCAACTGCTGTGCAGAAGCAGGTGACCCTCCTCCTGGTGTATTGTAAGAAGATTGGTAGTAGTCTAACACTACATCACAATGCCTACGTCATTCCCCTCACTTCATCTCATCACATAGGCTTTTATCATCTCACATTATTACTAGAAGAAGGATTAGTAGAGTATTTGAGAGAGAGAGAGACCACATTCGTGTAACTTTTATGGTGGGGTGTTGCTATAATTTTTCCATTATTAGTTATTATTAATTTCTTACTAGGCCTAATTACTAAATTAAACTTTATTATTGGTAAGTATGTATGTATAAGGAAAAAAGTATATATAGGGCTAGTACTCTCTGTGGTTCAGGCATCCTCTGGGGATCTTCGGACATATTTCTTGCAGATAAGGGAGGCGGGGTGGGGGAGTGGGGGGTGGGGTTTGCTATACTCTTACCTTTTTTTACGTCTTTTTACATGAATAGCAAACTTCGCAACTAGGCGCAAAGAGTTATTATTAGAAGATAAATGGTCTAAGAAGTGGCCTTTTAAAGTTAATGTCTTAATGTTCTTTGTTTCTATCCTTGCTTTTTTTAAACTATTGAATTCCGCTTTTATAGGTATTAGAATGAATCGTATTTAATTCGTGTCAAAAGAGTTGAATATTGGCAGTTTCAAGTGGTTTAACATAACAGTATATTTTGAAAGGACAAGAAGCAGTAATTGTAACCATTATTAACACCATTACAAGGATCATGTCTGTTTTATATTTACCCCTTTGCCCATTGTATGGGCATTGCCAAGCACAGTACATGGAGTAGACATTCAATAAATAATTTGTGAATGAGAAACTATAGGTTTTTCAAGTTTCATGAGAAATCTAGGTGAAGATTAAGGGAGATTTTCTTCTTGTTGGGCCCTAAGTTCTTTTTTATTTTTATTATTATTATTATTATTTAAAGATTTTATTTATTTATTTGACAGATCACAAGTAGGCAGAGAGGGAGGTGGGGGGCGGGGGAAGCAGGCTCCTTGCTGAGCAGAGAGCCCCGATGCAGGGCTCGATCCCAGGATCCTGAGATCATGACCTGAGCTGAAGGCAGAGGCTTTAACCCACTGAGCCACCCAGGCGCTCCCCTAAGTTCTTTTTAAAAGACTAACAGAGAAAGACTGTTTTTTAGCAAAGCTCTCTTATTTCCAATGCAAGATAATATTAAATAATAAAATATTTACTACTCTGGCCTCTTAGCCCTCTGTTAAAGAGGTTCTCCTTCTTCCACCATTTCCAAGATCCCAACAGAAATTTGAGACTCCTTGCTCTGTGCCTCCTTTCTGAGGATACTCCAAGAAAGAGCAGCTCTGCCAGTGATTAAGTTCCTTACGTTGTGGACACTACTTTTTCCTTTCAGTTGTTCTGCCTCTCCTTTTATAAACTCAAGATGGTTAACATGAAAAACACAATGATAACTTTTCCTTTCTCATTTGAGGCCAGGCAGCTTTTTCTATACGCTAACAAGCTTTTACAAATTACTAAGTATGTAATATACCCTATGCTCATTTCTGAGTCCTAATAACTTAGTAAATTATCTTGTCCAAACGCAACAACAGAAAACAGACTATATTATGGTTAACTAATAATGGTTTTCTAGAACCTTATGTTCACAGATATTATAATAAGACAGAAGGCTAAGAAGTCTCTGGCTTATTTGGGATTGCTCAGGGTCTTTCGCACAAATATGAAGAAAATGTCTTTGTCATATCTTTCTCTATTATTACTTTGGGCCATTATGTTATCACACACATTTCTTGCAGTATTGAGTTTCATCCACACTGTGGTGCTAGAAAACCAGGAATTTATTGTTTCCCTCCTAATCATGGAATATGTATTTCTAAGTGTTCCTTATAAAATAAGTACTTTCTTGAATTATAAATAGCAGTCATTTGTAAGATCTGATAGTCTTCATCAGATCCATAATAATGTTATGATTTCTCCTGAGATGCCTCCAAACTTCAGTCAGTCATCCTTTACCAAGATGACTGCAGTAACTTTCTAATGGATCTTCCTGGTGTTAGCAAAATAAAACAGCCAAGTTATTTTATCAGCAATGGATTTATTTGAAAATATTAAAGAATTGCAATTTGGGACATGCAGGCCATAGCAAAACCATAGGCAAGCCCAGCAAACAGAGGAGAAATATATTATTTTATGGAGAAGAATGAGGAAGTTGGGAGGGGTTGTTTGGAACAGAAGTCCATTGAAAAGGATGAGTACAGGGTAATGTTGATTTCTCTTACAGGACTAGTGCTATTTCTTGTAGGAGATGCAGTGTACATCTTCTCCCTGTTGGGGTCTGTAATTGGTGATTCTTTCCTATTGAAATTTCTTCTGTTGGGATCTGTAATTAATAGTACTTCCTGTAATTGATGTTGGTATATGTGCTGCCAAAGCGAGCACTCCTGTAATTGATGTTGGATAGTAGGGTTCCCCCTGCTAGCCTCTCCGCTGTATTTTTAGTGAGGTTTCCTTTTATTAATATTTACACTGGATTTTACCTTGCTTTGCTTCAGTCCGCTTTACATATTGTAAGTAATCTTTTATAAATTCAAATCTGAACTTTACAATCCTGTTTAAAAACTTAAATGAATTACATTATCTTTATTGATGAAGACAAGGCCTTCCATGATCCAGCTCCTGCCCACTTCTCTAGCTTTGTTTATCTGTAGCCTTTTCTTGTACAGATCTCCATGGTGCTTTGTATTTTGGCCAGTTTGGCCTTCTTTTAGTTCTTTGAACACAAGTTTTTCCTCCTGCTTTGCCTGCTTTTCCTTCTGCCTCGGGGGGAGAGTGTGTGTGTGTGTGTGTAGATACATTTCTTCATAAGTTAACTTTATCCTTTCTAGCTTGGCTTATATTTCTGAAAGCTTTCATCAATTCCCCTACTCCATAGATCAGTGCCCAGTGTTATTTATTCTCATGGTACCTGGTAATTTTTTCTTCCCAACATTTATTAGTTTCATTATATATTTATTTATGTGATTATTTCACTAATGTCCATTTCCTCTGTGAATCATAAGTGCTAAGAACATAGATTCTGTGCTTTGTGCCCATCATTATATAGTGGTGCCTATTAAAATATTGCTGAATAAATCAGTGAGTGAATACAAAGTCAGCCAGGATTCAAGGCTGGTAATAGAAGTAGGAACCGATGAACATGATGGGAAAAAAAATTGCAATTAGAATACAGTAAGTTGAGTTTTCTGTTTTTATTTTTAAATTTTATTTACAGTAGGTTGAGTTTTATAGTAAGGTAAGGTATTGGCCCAGCATAATTTCCTTAAATATTTCCTGTCAGAGCAGAAATTAATTCTGAGTCATGGCCAGCTCTGAGCTATAAGGGTTCCTATCTGCATATGAGGGAAGAAAGAGAGAAAGCAGAGATCACATTTAATAGATTAAAATTATGGAAGTAGGTGGGCCTGGGTGGCTCAGTCAGTTAAGCGTCTGCCTTTGGCTCAGGTTATGATCTCAGAATCTTGGGATCAACCCCCACATTGTGCTCTCTGCTCAGCAGGGAGCCTGCTTCTTCCACTAACTGCTGCTCTGCCTACTTCTGCGTGCACTTACATGCTCTCTTGCTCACGCTCTGTCAAATAAATAAATACTTTAAAAAAATAAAATAAAATTATGTAAGTAGCTATGAAAGGAGGTCTCAAAAGTTCTCACCACAAAAAAAAATAAGTAAGGTGATAGATGTGTTCAGTAACTAACTGGTAATCATTTCACAGTATGTTCATGTATCAAGTCATGTTGTACACCTTAAACTTATACAATGTTATGTGCCAACTACATCACAATAAAAGTGGGATAAAGTAAAATTATGGAAATTACTAATGGCAGAAAACATTGTTCTTTTAGGATACCTTGTTTCTATTCCAGGTAGAATATTTTGTTCTGTACCCTTGTTAAAGATGTGATAAAACATTGGAGAAATAACGATTTGTGCTTATATTTGTTTCCATAATTGTATAATGAAATAATAAATTCTCTTTATTAATGTGTGTTAAGAAAGGAAAGAGATATAATAGAGGTAAAAACATTTTTTATTATGATTAACATATAATGTATTATTTGCTTCAGGGGTATAGCTCTGTGAATCATCAGTCTCAATTCACAGCACTCACCATAGCACATATCCTCCCCAATGTCCTTCACCCAGCTACCCCATCCCTCCATCCCACCTCCTAGCAACCCTGAGTTTGTTTCCTGAGATTAAGAGTCTCTTCTGGTTTGTCTCCCTCCCCAGCCCCATCTTGTTTCCAGGTAAAAGCGTTTTAAAAACTATAAAAATTCTCTATAAAATAGACTTAATATTTGCCCCAAAACCAGGAGATCTTCAATTTTAGAATTTCCCTGTGCTTTTTATTTATAATTGCGTGGAAGAGGTGCTTAAAAGAAAAGAAGGTAATGGCACGAAAACACTGTCTCTCTTATAGCTACTGTTAAGGATCATTCAGTTTTACTTACTGTTTATCCTCTATACACAATCCCTAGAAATTGTTTTAGAATGAGTAATATAGTCAATTTGTCCCAAAGGCCTTTGTGATTTCCTTACCTTGTAAGCATTCTGCAAAAAGAAATAATCTTAAGACAAAATCTGTGATATTTTTCTTATATTCCAGCTGTGGCAGAAGTAAAACTTCGGGATGATCAGTATACACTGGAACACATGCACGCTTTTGGAATGTATAATTACCTACACTGTGATTCATGGTATCAAGACAGTGTCTACTACATTGATAACCTTGGAAGAGTTATGAATTTAACAGTGATGCTGGTAAGAAAAATATCTATGATATTGGGATTTTCCAATAAATTTGATTCGTAATTTTCATTTTTAATCTGATGTCCAGAGAATTGAGGTACACATATCTTCAATATATGGAATCATTCCTATCATTAATCTGTATAAGACTCTATTCTGTTTAATTCAGTTTTAATTTTTGCCTTTGTTCCTGTTACACTTAAGTATTCCACTCCACTCCTACCAATGAGCAACTACTCTAATTGGTTTTATAGATCAATACTGATGTAACTATTCGTCTGCTTTTTCTAACATGAAGTGTTAACTCTGTGACAATGGATTTGTCTACTTTTCCTTTTAATCATTGCTTTGTGTATTTTTAATATTGTTAATTGGGACACAAACATTTTGTCTGCTATGGATTTGTCCTTTTAGCTTTATGAAATGAAGAGACTGTCTTTTTTCCATTGAACATTCTTTCCTGCTTTGCCGCAGATTAGTTGACCATAGAATTGAGGGTCCATTTCTGGGCTCTCTATTCTGTTCCGTTGATCTATGTGTCTGTTTTTGTGCCAGTACCATACTGTCTTGACGATTACAGCTTTGTAATAGAGCTTGAAGTCTGGAATTGTGATGCCACCAATTTTGGTTTTCTTTTTCAACATTCCTCTGGCTATTCAAGGTTTTTTCTGGTTCCATGTAAATTTTAGGATTATTTGCTCCATTTCTTTGAAAAAAATGGATGGTATTTTGATAGGATTACATTAAATGTGTAGATTGCTTTAGGTATCATAGACATTTTCACAATATTTTTCTTCCTATCCATGAGCATGGAACGTTTTTTCATTTCTTTTTGTCTTCTTCAATTTCTTTCATGAGTACTTTATAGTTTTCTGAGTACAGATTATTTGCCTCTTTGGTTACGTTTATTCCTAGGTATCTTATAGTTTTGGGTGCAATTGTAAATGGGATTGACTCCTTAATATTTCTTTCTTCTGCCTTGCTATTATTGTATAGAAATGCAACTGACTTATGTGCATTGTTTTTATATCCTGACATGTTAGTGAATTCCTGTATGAGTTCTAGCAATCTCGGAGTGGAGCCTTTTGGGTTTTCCATATAAAGTATCATATCTGCAAAGAGTGGGAGTTTGACTTCTTTGCTGGTTAGGATGCCCTTTATTTCTTTTTGTTGTCTGATTGCTGAGGCTAGGACTTCTAGGACTATGTTGAATAGCAGTGGAGATAGACCATCCCAGCCGTGTTCCTGATCTCAGGGAAAAGCTCTCAGCTGAGATGATGTTGAGGAATGTACCTACCCTCTATGCCTACGCTGTGAAGAGCTTTGATCAAGAGGGATACTGTACTTTGTCAAATGCTTTTTCAGCATCAATTGAGAGTATCATATGGTACCTGTTTTTCTTTTCTTAATGTATTGTATCACATTGATTGATTTGAGAATGTTGAACCAACTTTGCATCCCAGGAATAAATCCCACTTGATCGTGGTAAATAATACTTTTAATGTACTGTTCGATCCTATTGGCTAGTATTTTGGTGAGAATTTTTACATCTGTGTTCATCAAGGATATTGGTCTGTAATTCTCCTTTTCGTTGGGGTCTTTGTCTGGTTTTGGGATCAAGGTAATGCTGGCCTCATAAAATGAGTTTGGAAGTTTCCCTTCCATTTCTATTTTTTGGAACAATTTCTGAAGAATAGGTATTAATTCTTCTTTAAATGTTTGGTAGAATTCCCCTGGGAAGCTCTTTGGCCCTGGGCTCTTGTTTGTTGGGAAATTTTTGATGACTGCTTCAATCTCCTTACTGGTTATGGGTCTTTTCAGGTTTTCTATTTCTTCCTGGTTCAGTTTCAGTAGTTTGTGTGTCTCTAGGAATGCAGCCATTTCTTCCAGATTGTCTAATTTGCTGGCGTATAGTTGCTCATAATATGTTCTTATAATTGTATTTCTTTAGTATTGGTTGTAATTTCTCCTCTTTCATTTATGATTTTATTAATTTGGATCTTTTTTCTTTTTGATAAGTCTGGCCAAGGGTTTATCAATTTTATTAATGCTTTAAAGAACCAGCTCCTAGTTTCGTTGATTTGTTCTACTGTTCTTCTGGTTTCTATTTCATTGATTTCTGCTCGGATCTTTATTATTTCTCTTCTTCTGCTGGGTTTGGGCTTTCTTTGTTGTTCATTCTCCAGCTTCTTTAGGTGTAGCGTTAGGTTATATATTTGAGATCTGTCTTGTTTCTTGAGAAAGGCATGTATTGCTATATACTTTCCTCTCAGGACCGCCTTTGCTGTGTCCCAAAGATTTTGAACAGTTGTGTTTTCATTTTCATTTGTTTCCATGAATTTTTTAAATTCTTCTTTAATTTCCTGGTTAACCCATTCGTACTTTAGTAGGATGCTCTTTAGTCTCCATGTATTTGAGTTCTTTCCTACTTTCCTCTTGCTGAGTTCTAGTTTCAAGGCATTGTGGTCTGAAATTATGCGGGAAACGATCCAAATCTTTTGGTACCGATTGAGACCTGATTTGTGGCCCAGGATGTGATCTATTCTGGAGAATGTTCCATGTGCACTAGTGAAGACTGTGTATTCTGTTGCTTTATAGAATGTTCTGAATGTATCTGTGATGTCTGTCTGGTCTAGTGTGTCATTTAAAGCCTTTATTTCCTTGTTGATCTTTTGCTTAGATGATCTGTCCATTTCAGTAAGGGGAGTGTTAAGGTCTCCTACTATTATTGTATTGATGTTGATGTGTTTCTTGATTTTGTTATTAATTAGTTTATATAATTGGCTGCTTCCATGTTAGGGGCATAAATATTTACAGTTGTTAGATCTTCTTGTTTGACGGTCCCTATAAGTATGATATAGTGTCCTTCCTCATCTCTTATTATAGTCTTTGGCTTAAAATCTAATTTATCTGATATAAGGATTGCCACTCCAGCTTTCTTTTGATGTCCATTAGCATGGTAAATTGTTTTCCACCCCCTCACTTTAAATCTGGAGGTGTCTTTGGGTCTAAAATGAGTTTCTTGCAGACAGCATATCAAGGGGTCTTGGTTTTTTTATCCATTCTGGTACCCTGTGTCTTTTGATTGGGGCATTTAGCCCATTTACGTTCAGGGTAACTATTGACAGATATGAATTTAGTGCCATTGGATTGCTTGTAAGGTGACCGTTACTGTCTATTGTCTCTGTTCCTTTCTGGTCCTTTTTACTTTTAGACTCTCTCTTTGCTTAGAGGACCCCTTTCAATATTTCCTGTAGGGCTGGTTTGGTTTTTATAAATTCTTTTAGTTTTTGTTTGTCCTGGAAGCTTTTTATCTTTCTGTTTTCAATGACAGCCTAGCTGGATATAGTATTCTTGGCTGCCTATTTTTCTTATTTAGTGCTCTGAATATATCATGCCAGTCCTTTCTGGCCTGCCAGGTCTCTGTGGATAGGTCTGCTGCAGTCTAATATTTCTACCATTGTATGTTACAGATTTCTTGTCCCAAGCTGCTTTCAGGATTTTCTCTTTGTCACTGAGACTTGTAAGTTTTACTATTAGATGACAGGATGTGGACCTATTTTTGATTTTGAATGGGGTTCTCTGTGCCTCCTGGATTTTGATGCTGCTTCCCTCCACCAAATTAGGGAAATTCTCTACTATAATTTTCTCCAATATGCTTTCTGCGCCTCTCTTTCTTTCTTTCTTCTGGGATCCCAATTATTTTAATATTGTTTTATCTTTGGTATCACTTATCTCTCAAATTCTCTCGAGGTCCAGTAGTTGTTTGGCTCTCTTTTGCTCAGCTTCTTTATTCTCTATCATTTGGTTTTCTATATCACTAATTCTCTCTTTTGCTTCATTTATCCTAGCAGTAAGAGCCTCCTTTTTGATTGCACCTCATTAATAGCTTTTTTTATTTCAACTTGGTTAGATTTTAGTTCTTTTATTTATCCCAAAAGAGATTTTATTTCTCCAGAAAGGGATTCTCTAATTTCTTCTGTTCTTTTTTTTTTTTTTTTTTTTTTTTTTTTTTTTTTTTTTTTTTTTT